>CM065593.1:227751683-228386150 GCA_033119425.1 Bufotes viridis
CTTCTGCCATCCCAGGTGTCCCCCAAGAACATGCTGGTGGGCTAGCTCCAACACGAGTTTGCGGTACGCTTTGGGCACCACCAGCTGTTCAATATGCTCACCCCGCTGCTGGTTTACCCGATACAGCATTCCCTGGTGAACAACAAACCGGGGAAACACCGACTCAGCCCCAGGTTTTTGTGGTTCATCATCAATTATTATCACATTCTCCCAAGCCCGGGATAGGGTGGTACCGAAATTTTCGCCAGAGACGTTGAGGTCTGCCAACTCAGGTCCCGGTGGCAAATCCTCCACATCTCCCACCATTACATTCAGTGGGGTTGTCTCCCCCTCTTCCACCGAAGTGGCGGTCACCCCTACCGCTGGCCCTTCGGTCTCGGGTTCCCAGGGTTCTGGTCTCCCCCTTGAGCCAGGCCACTCAGCTAGGGTTCCATCTGCCTCCCGGGCAGTGGTGACTTTCGTATCCGGCCAGAGTGCTGGAAAACCAGGGAAGTCTCTCCCAATTATAAGTTCATACTGTAATTTTGTAGCGACGGCCACCTCATGAACCCACCTGCCAGCCACAGTTGATAGAGAGACCAGGGCGGTGGGATAGTCCTTTAAGTCTCCATGAATACACACCACCCCGACCTTTCGGGCCAGTATACTCCGTGGGTCGCACGAGGGCAGCTCTTACCAGAGACACCAGACTCCCTGAATCCAGCAGTGCCACCGCCAGAGTGTCCCCCACTTCCACCTGACAAAGGTGGCTATTGTCTATAGTCTCAGAGACACCTGTGGCACACAGCTTCCGGGCATACAATGAATGGCGGTAACCATAGTTCGTATCCATGGGTTCACCCCGAGGGGGACAGTTGGCCCTTATGTGTCCAGGCTTCCGACACTGCCAGCAGACCACTGGGGCTGGGTCTGCAAGGGGTACATCCTGGGCGGGTTTGGCCGGCCGCCGGGTCTGGGGTGGAGATTTCCGGGGTTTGACTGGCCCCCTCCCAAAAGAACCCCCCTGCAGGTTTCTGGTGGCCTCATATCGCTCCACCAGGTCGACCATCTCTAAGGCATTCCCAGATGACACCTGGCCGATCCAGTGCTGGAGAGGGTATGGCAAAACCCTCCAGGATACATCTGCTAACAGACGGTCTAACATAGCAGTAGGAGTCAGTATGTCTGGCTGTAGCCATTTTTGCAACCGATGTAGCAAGTCATAGTATTGTGGTCTGGCGGGTTCAGCCGGGTTAAACTCCCACTGATGCACCCGCTGGGCCCGGACCAAAACATTCACCCCAAGTCTTGCCAGGATCTCACCTTTCACGGTCGGGTAGTCAGCTGCTTGATCATCTGGGAGGTCAAAAAACACTTGCTGGGGTCCAGACGCCAGGAACGGAGCGACGACCTCAGCCCACTGTTCTCGGGGTAATTTCTCCCTCACGGCCACCTTCTCGAACACCGCCAGATAGGTCTCAACATCATCCGAGGGGGTCATCTTAGGGATCGCTGCATGGACAGCTTTCCGGGCATCGTGGACGTACTAGGATGCTCCTGTCGCTTGTAAGGCCATCACCTGCTGAAGTAGTAGCTGGTTGGTCTCCTGCTGCTGCTTGTTGGCCTCCCGCTGCTGCAAGTTAGCCTCCACAAGGGCTTTTACAACCGCCTCCATTTTGTCAGGGAACACAGGCTGCAACTTTGCCGGCTTAATAAAGGACATATGTTTAGAAAAACAAAAATATTTCGGCCTTCACGCCAGCCTCACTGCTTTCTGCCCGCATCCGACACCAAATGTGGGGATTTGCTCAGGTAGACAGGTTAGCGGACGCAGTATAGAGGCAAGGACCCAGGTAGTAACTCAAACTTCAGTGTTTTATTTACACTCAGAAAAAAACATAACAGTCCTTGTGCTTGTTCACACAGCCAAACAAAACAGAGTTCACCTGAAGTCCTAGGTGTTGCTTCACACCTGCCTGAGAGCTCAGCAACCCCAAAGTTCAATGGCGGGCTTCCAGGCGGCCTGCACGCCTGTTTGCAGTCTTTAGTGTTCAGCCCAGAGGACTCCACAGCTTCACTGTCAGGATGGAAGATAATCCACCCACCTGACAGTGCTGCCTGAGCTTTATAGCCCAGCCAAAACCCGGCCTGGAACATGGGGAGTAGTCACCCACCCAGCACTTTGACTACTCCCAGTAAAAGCCGTCCCGGATCAGCTATAGTAGCCATGCTACCTATCAAAAGTGTCAAACAGCTACTGCTGCTGACATGAAAAAAACGGCTCTTACTCCACCGAGGCCAGGAACCTCGGTGACAAGTATCTATCGTCCACAATTATTCCCCGTGCCTTCTTACAATATATATATATATATATATATATATATATAGAGGTGGTTGGCACTCCACAGATCATGTGTTCTGGTGCTCAGTGGTAGGGTGATTGACCCAATATAGTCTGCCCCCTTGACTTCAAACTCTGCTGTTACATAGTGCATGCAGGGGATTAAAGTTAATTTTTCAAGATTTTAGTGCATCTGCCCATTAGAATGGGGGCATATCGCTGGCTTAGCCATTTCCGTCTGCCCCATAGAAATGAATGGGAGCAGGGGCCGTGCGTGCGCCCTCCATTCACTTGTATGGGAGCAGCGGGGAGCAGCGTTTAGTGGTGGACGGATCCCGGGAAACCTCGGGTACTCCAGCCACAGCTCTCCCCGCTCCATTCTCATTGTAGGTGCGGGTCCCAGAGGTGGGACCCGCAGCTTAAAGACAATGGGGGCATATCCTAGCAATATGCACCCATTGTATGTGATGGGAATACCCTTTTAAGGCGAGGCCAACATTTCGGTCCACCAGGATCTTTTTTACAGCCTGCAAGCCAAAGAGAAGACGTGGGATTGCTGGATGTTGGCATTCCAGGAACAGGCCGTGAACAAGGTCCTGGTGGACTGAAATGTTGGCCTTGCCTTAATCCTGTAACGGGATGTAAATAAATATTTATTGATTTTGCATTTATATTGAGTGCTGTGTGTGTATTTATATATGTGTTTATACTGTACATATTTATTTGCGTGTATATTTATTTATGTGTGTATATATTTATAATTTTGTTATACGTGTGTATATTTATTTATACGTGTGTGTATATATTTATAACATATTTACATGTGTCTATGCGTGTACATATATCTTAGTATCACTGTTACAGAAAACCAGTACCATTGGTGGGAGACGTCTGTATGTCCTTTTATGGTGTCTGTCTCAATGAAAAGGAATGGTGTATTCTTTTGAACAGGGCTGCCATCAGGATTTTTCAGGGCTTCATATGGGCAAGTTTTGTGCCGCCCCTCTTGGCACCTTACCGCCCTCCCCACATGTGCCAAACCCCTCGCTGGACATCCTTACTTTCAGCATGCTGCCTCATCATACAAAAAAATACAACACTACATACCACATCTCCATTCAGAGTCAGACTAGACCATGACGGTTTTACATAAACGTTTTTGATTCCTCACGTTTCCATCATCCTCCCCACCTTCTCAACTCAAACTCCCCATCCTGGTGCCACCCCAACAATGTGCTACCTAATCCCCCAAATACTATACTACAGAAAAAATGTCCCCAGTAGTAATAACATACTCTAAAATACCCCCAGTAATACTAATGACCCTATAGTGCCCCCAGGAATAATAATGCCCCTTATCATGCCACTAATAATAATGTCCCTATGTTGCCCCAAGTAGTAATGCCCCTATAGTGCTTCCAGTAATAATAAACCCCCTTACCATGCCCTCAGTAATAACAATGCCCCTATAGTGCCCCCAGTAATTAAAATTTTCCTATAGTGTCCCATGTAATAGCTACGACCCTTATATTGCCCCCAGATATAAATAATGCCCCCCTATAACACTTCCAAAAATAATAAGCCCCCTATCGTGCCTCCATCAATAATAATGACCCCTATTGAGCCCGAGTTGTAATGATTCCCCCAGTAATGTCGCCTATAGTGCCACCCATGATCCTCAAGTGGCCAGGTAAAAAAAAAAAATCCTAAAATCACCAGGGTCTTATTACCAGATTCTGTCTCTGAAGCAGGCTAAAGTCCTCTTCTAACTTGTGGCTTCAACAAATCTAAAAATCTAAGCCTGTTCGATATCATATGGCTGTTAGATCGTGGTTGTGACAGCTTTTGGATCACAACACCACAACATTTTCATTTTTACTAGTTTTGATTTTGCAGTGCTTCATTGCGATCTTTACCAATAAGACCTGTATCACTTGTGTCCACAGTCTAATTCTTAGATGGGGCACCACTTGTAATGGTTTATTACTTGATCATGAGGCACAATACTTACTGGTTGTAAATGGAGAACATTTATAGAACAGGTGTATCTGAAAAACAGGAGTGCATATGGTCTTTATAGAAAACACTGCCTCTCAAAAGCAAAGTTCCTTACCACCATAGAGTGGTTTCTGTCCTAAGCCTGGGTTTTATGACAAGTGGACCACACTGGTTACAGAATGTAGGGCTCACTTACAGAAGTGGTCCTGTTACTGCAGCACAAAACGATCTCTCTATGACACAATACTGTCTCTGTGCAGTCTTTCCTGGGTGATCCAAACTACTGGCCTGGTATAGTCCTGGATCCATGGTTTCTTTCACTGAAGTAAGGCGCAAGAGTGATAGTGGATTTCTACACTCACGGTCTTTATAAGTGTCTCTGTGTCTGCAGCATATTGCCATGGTTAAACTGTAAGGGATGAGCAATTGTATTTGAAGTGTCCCACTGTACTTTACTGTGTGTATATATAAGTTTTTACATAAGAGGCAGTTAACAGGCCATAGCAACGAGTTATTAGGTGGGGCTGTGTACCTCTTCCTGTAAGGAGTTTAGAACTTTCAATGTAGAAATAGTGGATGTCATAGCCCTGCAAAAAAACTAGCTAGCCAGGTATATTTAAAAAACATAATAGTGTCAAGAGGAGGTGCATATAGAAGCTCTGTAGAGATAAACTGAAGCTTATAGGCTCCACAGCAAACCTGTTCAGGATATTCAAGTCTTCTGGTGCTTGTACCGACTTAAAGTTTAACTGTCATTTACCGTAATTATTTTTTTTGTAATGTGTATGGGAAGTGACAAGCCTTCCGGAACTACAAACGGAAGTGTGAAACTATAAAACATCAAAAAATGTGGTGATAAGAAAGCAGGATGCGCTCATACCCATATGCAGTTGTGCATTTCTATAGGGGAGCACATCCTGCACTTGTAGTCCGTTGCTAATGGCAATCACCAGCAAAAAATGCATACAATGGATGATGCCAGCAACGGACTACAAGTACCACAATGGACATCCTACATAAGATGAAATTTATGTGGATGTGGCAAGAATTCAGAACAAACACAAAACCAGAGATAGGTGCACACTGCCGTCACACTAAACCCTCACACTGATGTTAAAAATTGAGAGTTAGTTCGACATATCCTACTAGGAGGACATGTCTTAAGCCTCGGGCACCAGCGTCAAGGTCTCTTAAGTAGCCCGAGGGCCCTAACACTCACCTACCTGCGCCATATGGGCGATATCAGGGGCCAGTGGGCAATTACAGGAGCATTAGGACGACTCACAAACATCTCCTCTGTTACCTCCAGCATGTAGCCATGCTTGCAATGGGAGGTGGGAGGTGTCTATGAGCCCTACCCAAGACTGACTGATATAGCCCAAGGCCTAGCAGGTGCACCCAAATGTGACCTGAAGATGAAAAACAGGCACATTTAAATTGGAGTTTATACACCTCTGTACATATATATATATATATAAACCATCAAAAAATGTGGTGATAAGAAAGCAGGTGTCACGGCTGTATGTGTGCAACAAGAGCATACACAGTGAGTTAGCTACTGACCGGACCCAAACTAGGGAACATAAAGGGTGACCCCTGTCAGACCCTAAAAGCTCTCCCTATGCTGCTAAGCCCATGTCCAGATCCAGATGGTGGATCGAGACATGCCCGCGTACCTAAGGCTGATGACCACTGTAACCCCTACAGTAGTGGAAGGGGCACGGCCACCGGTGCCCTGCTCAGTATATGGACGGAACCGGGGTCGCCTCGGATCCAGTCAGCAAAACAAACAGAAACACACAATGTCTGCACACTTAACTGAAGGAGCTGCAGCAGCAGTGAAAACAGATCCAAAGTCAGCAGACAATGTCCGAAGTACTTGCTTCAGCAGAACACAGGTCCAGAAAAGATATCACACCAGTGAAGATACTCAAGCGAGAGATACAGGTCAAATGAAGTAGTATAATCCGCACCGCATAAAGGAAGAGAGGTGATTTAAAGGCAGAGCAATCAAACACAGGAGGGACAGCTGGGAGGAAGGAAACAGAAAGTAAAGACCTCATCACAGGGGCGGAGAAACAGAGCTGTGGGAACGCCTCAAAGCTCTAGTAGTTACATCATCACAGGGTGGAGAAACAGAGCTGTGAGAACGCCTCAAAGCTCTGGTAGTGACAGTACCCCCTCTACGGGTGGACTCCGGACACCCAGGACCCACCTTCTCAGGATGAGCCCTATGAAAAGTCCTGATGAGGCGAGTGGCTTTAATGTCCGACACCGGAACCCACATCCTCTCCTCAGGACCATAACCTTTCCAATGAACGAGGTACTGAAGAGAACCGCGGACAATGCGAGAGTCCACAATTCTGGAAACCTCAAACTCCAGATTGCCATCAACCAAAATCGGAGGAGGAGGCAAAGAGGAGGGTACCGTGGGCTGGACATATGGTTTTAAGAGAGATCTGTGAAATACATTATGTATCTTCCAAACCCGTGGAAGATCAAGACGGAAGGCAACAGGATTGATGACTGACAAGATTTTATAAGGCCCAATAAACTTGGGACCCAATTTCCAGGAGGGAACCTTCAGTTTAATATTTCTTGTAGACAACCACACCAGATCACCCACATTCAGGTCCGGACCAGGCACACGTCTCTTATCAGCCACACGCTTATATTTCTCACTCATCTTTCTTAGATTAGTCTGAATCTTTGCCAAATGGTAGACAAAGACGAGGAAAATCTCTCCTCCTCAGGCAAACCAGAAGGAGCCCCTCCCGAGAATGTCCCAAACTGCGGATGGAACCCATATGCACCAAAGAATGGTGACTTATCAGAAGATTCCTGACGACGGTTGTTCAGAGCAAACTCAGCAAGAGGGAGAAACGAACACCAATCCTCCTGGTTCTCTGCAACAAAACAGCGCAAATATGTCTCCAGATTCTGATTGACGCGCTCAGTCTGACCATTCGACTGCGGGTGAAAAGCAGAAGAGAAGGACAGCCGAACCCCCAGGCGAGAACAGAAAGCCTTCCAGAATCTGGACACAAACTGCGTGCCTCTATCGGAAACAATATCAGAAGGAATGCCATGCAATTTAACAATATGGTCGACAAAGCTTGCGCCAACGTTTTAGCATTGGGCAATCCAGGAAGGGTATGAAATGTGCCATCTTGCTAAAACGGTCCACCACCACCAGGATCACCGACTTCCTGAGGAACGAGGAAGATCCGTGATAAAGTCCATGGACAGGTGTGTCCAAGGACGGGAAGGTATGGGTAAGGGGAGAAGGGGACCTGAAGGCCGTGAACGAGGGACCTTAGCGCGAGCGCACGTCTCACAAGCAGCCACAAAACCCTCCACCGACTTACGAAGAGCCGGCCACCAAAATCTCCGAGCAATGAGATCTACCGTGGCTCTACTCCCGGGTGACCAGCAAGAACCGTATCATGATGCTCCTTGAAGAGTTTGTGACGTAACTCAGGAGGCACAAACAACTTTCCAGAAGGACAACGGGCAGGTGCCTCAGTCTGGGCAGCCTGGACCCTCGGCCTCCAAATCAGAATACAGAGCAGAAACAACTACCCCTCCGCCAAAATGGGACCCGGGTCCTCGGAGTTTCCTCCTCCCGGAAAACAGCGAGAGAGAGCGTCAGCCTTCACATTTTTGATCCCAGGGCGGAATGTAACGACAAAATTGAATCTGGAGAAGAACAGAGACCATCTGGCCTGTCTCGGATTCATACGCTGGCCGACTCCAAGTACGCCAGATTCTTATGGTCGGTAAAAACGGTTATAGGGTACCTGGCCCCCTCCAACCAATGGCGCCATTCCTCGAAAGCCAGCTTGATGGCCAACAATTCCCTATCTCCCACATCATAGTTTTTCTCTGCCGGTGAGAGTTTTTTAGAGAAAAAGGCACAGGGTCGCCATTTGGAAGGAGACGGACCTGGGACAAAACCGCACCCACACCCACCTCGGAAGCATCCACCTCAACAATAAAAGGTAAGGAAACATCGGGATGCACCAAGATGGGAGCAGACGCAAAACTCTCTTTAATCTTAGAAAAGCTGCAAGCGCCTCCTCCGACCAAGAGGAAAAATCCGCCCCTTTTTGGTCATGTCAGTGAGGGGTTTGACAACAGAGGAATAATTCAAAATGAACTTTCTGTAATAGTTTGCAAAACCCAGAAAGCGCATCAATGCCTTCTGATTCTCAGGAAGCTCCCACTCAAGCACAGCACGGACCTTCTCCGGATCCATGCGAAAACCAGAAGCAGAGAGGAGAAAACCCAGAAATTGAATCTCCGATACCATAAACACACATTTCTCCAGCTTGGCGTACAATTTATTTTCTGCAGAATCTGCAGAACCTGAAAAAGATGATCCTGATGAGTCCGAACATCAGGGGAAAAATCAAAATATCATCAAGATACACCAATACAAATTACCCCATTAAATGGTAGAAAATACTGTTAACAAAATGCTGAAAGACGGCCGGAGCATTCATCAAGCCAAAAGGCATAACGAGATTCTCGAAATGCCCCTCGGGGGTATTAAAGGCTGTTTTCCATTCATCCCCCTCTCTGACCCTGACCAGGTTGTACGCGCCTCTCAAATCCAATTTGGAAAAACCTTGGCCCCAACAATTTGGTTGAAGAGGTCTGGGATCAGAGGAAGGGGATAGGGATCGCGAATCGTGATACGGTTCAGCTCCCTAAAATCTAGGCAAGGTCTCAGAGAGCCATCTTTCTTTTTAACAAAAAAACCCGCGGCGACCGGTGATTTTGAGGGACGAATATGCCCCTTATCGAGACTCTCAGAGATATAGGTTCGCATTGCGATTCTCTCCGGTTGTGAGAGATTGTACAGGCGTGCTTTTGGCAGCTTGGCGCCGGGAATGAGGTTAATGGGACAGTCAAACTCCCGGTGAGGAGGTAGCTCCTGCACACCGCTCTCGGAAAACACGTCCGAGAAATCAGAGAGAAATGATGGCAAAGTTTTAGTAGATACCTCTGCAAAAGTCGCTGTGAGACAATTCTCTCTACAAAACTCACTCCACTCATTTATTTGCCTTCCTTGCCAATCAATAGTGGGGTTATGTTTAGTGAGCCAGGGTAACCCCAACACTAGAGGAGTAGGCAATCCGTTAAGGACAAAACAAGATATATCCTCCACATGAGTGTCACCTACAGCTAACCGGATATTGTGAACAATGCCCTTCAGGGATCTCTGTGAGAGTGGAGCAGAGTCAATGGCAAAAACAGGTATATCTTTTTCTAATGTGCAAACCCGAAAACCATGCCTGGCTACAAATTGAGTGTCAATAAGATTGACGGCCGCTCCACTATCAACAAAAATTTCACAAGAAATGACTTTGCTCTCTAGCGCCACCCTGGCAGAAAGGAGAAAACGAGAACTGCAGGTCAGAGGAAAAGCCCCAATTCCTACATCAACTTTGCCCAAGGTAGCAGATGAAGCAGAGTTTGATGATTTTCCTTTGAGGATTTTCTCTTATTATCACTCTTAGTACAGTTCATGAATCTCCTAGAGGGACAAACATTTGCCAAATGACCAATGCCCCCACAACAAAAACACACCATTCTCTGAGGACTAAATCCTCCTTTATCAGGGGCAAGTCGACCTAGCTGCATAGGCTCCTCCTCAGAGGGGACCGAGACAGGATGAGACCCCTGCACACTGAATGAGTCCGCACCACTGCCCCTAGAGTGACAATGGCTGGACCGAGAGGTCTCGTTTCTTTCTCTTAGACGCCTGTCAAGGCGTACCGCCAATGACATGGCAGACTCTAAAGATGTTGGTCTCTCATGGAAAGCAAACGCATCTTTCAATCTCTCTGAGAGACCATGACAGAACTGACTCGGAGTGCAGCATCATTCCAACCTGAATCAGCTGCCCATCTCCGAAATTCAGAACAATAAAGCTCAGCAGACAGTTTGTTCTGGCATAAAAACGTAAGTTAGATTCAGCCAGAGCAACACGATCCGGGTCATCATATATCTGCCCCAGGGCCACAAAAATCTTTCTGTGGATCGAAGGAGGGATCCCCGATGGCAGTGAAAAAGCCCAAGTCTGAGCATTACCCCTGAGCAAGGAGATGACAATCCTCACCCTCTGCTCCTCATTACCAGAGGAACGGGGACACAAGCAAAAATGGAGTTTGCATGCCTCTCTGAAGCGAACAAAATTCTCACTGCCCCCGGAGAACGTTTCCGGAAGTGAGACCTTTGGCTCGTAACAGACTCCATGGGCCGGAGCCGAGCCCAATGCTTGAAGCTGAATCATAGATTGACGGAGATCCGCTACCTCCAAAGAAAGACCCTGCATGCGGTCAACCAGGTCAGAAAGCGGATCCATGTCAAAAGGACGGTTTCGGCGGATTATAATGTCACGGCTGTATGTGAGCAACAAGAGCATACACAGTGAGTTAGCTACTGACCGGACCCAAACTAGGGAACATAAAGGGTGACCCCTGTCAGACCCTAAAAGCTCTCCCTATGCTGCTAAGCCCATGTCCAGATCCAGATGGTGGATCGAGACATGCCAGCGTACCTAAGGCTGATGACCACTGTAACCCCTACAGTAGTGGAAGGGCACGGCCACCGGTGCCCTGCTCAGTATATGGACGGAACCGGGGTCGCCTCGGATCCAGTCAGCAAAACAAACAGAAACACACAATGTCTGCACACTTAACTGAAGGAGCTGCAGCAGCAGTGAAAACAGATCCAAAGTCAGCAGACAATGTCCGAAGTACTTGCTTCAGCAGAACACAGGTCCAGAAAAGATATCACACCAGTGAAGATACTCAAGCGAGAGATACAGGTCAAATGAAGTAGTATAATCCGCACCGTACAAAGGAAGAGAGGTGATTTAAAGGCAGAGCAATCAAACACAGGAGGGACAGCTGGGAGGAAGGAAACAGAAAGTAAAGACCTCATCACAGGGGCGGAGAAACAGAGCTGTGGGAACGTCTCAAAGCTCTAGTAGTTACATCATCACAGGGGTGGAGAAACAGAGCTGTGAGAACGTCTCAAAGCTCTGGTAGTGACAGCAGGATGCGCTCATACCCATATGCAGTTGTGCATTTCTATAGGGGAGCACATCCTGCACTTGTAGTCCGTTGCTAATGGCAATCACCAGCAAAAAATGCATACAATGGATGATGCCAGCAACGGACTACAAGTACCACAATGGACATCCTACATAAGATGAAATTTATGTGAATGTGGCAAGAATTCAGAACAAACACAAAACCAGAGATAGGTGCACACTGCCGTCACACTAAACCCTCACACTGATGTTAAAAATTGAGAGTTAGTTCGACATATCCTACTAGGAGGACATGTCTTAAGCCTCGGGCACCAGCGTCAAGGTCTCTCAAGTAGCCCGAGGGCCCTAACACTCACCTACCTGCGCCATATGGGCGATATCAGGGGCCAGTGGGCAATTACAGGAGCATTAGGACGACTCACAAACATCTCCTCTGTTACCTCCAGCATGTAGCCATGCTTGCAATGGGAGGTGGGAGGTGTCTATGAGCCCTACCCAAGACTGACTGATATAGCCCAAGGCCTAGCAGGTGCACCCAAATGTGACCTGAAGATGAAAAACAGGCACATTTAAATTGGAGTTTATACACCTCCGTACGTACATATATATATATATAAACCATCAAAAAATGTGGTGATAAGAAAGCAGGATGCGCTCATACCCATATGCAGTTGTGCATTTCTATAGGGGAGCACATCCTGCACTTGTAATCCGTTGCTAATGGCAATCACCAGCAAAAAATGCATACAATGGATGATGCCAGCAACGGACTACAAGTACCACAATGGACATCCTACATAAGATGAAATTTATGTGGATGTGGCAAGAATTCAGAACAAACACAAAACCAGAGATAGGTGCACACTGCCGTCACACTAAACCCTACTAGGAGGACATGTCTTAAGCCTCGGGCACCAGCGTCAAGGTCTCTCAAGTAGCCCGAGGGCCCTAACACTGCTAGGCCTTGGGCTATATCAGTCAGTCTTGGGTAGGGCTCATAGACACCTCCCACCTCCCATTGCAAGCATGGCTACATGCTGGAGGTAACAGAGGAGATGTTTGTGAGTCGTCCTAATGCTCCTGTAATTGCCCACTGGCCCCTGATATCGCCCATATGGCGCAGGTAGGTGAGTGTTAGGGCCCTCGGGCTACTTGAGAGACCTTGACGCTGGTGCCCGAGGCTTAAGACATGTCCTCCTAGTAGGATATGTCGAACTAACTCTCAATTTTTAACATCAGTGTGAGGGTTTAGTGTGACGGCAGTGTGCACCTATCTCTGGTTTTGTGTTTGTTCGGAAGTGTGAAACTAGCCTTATTGACAATAGTGAGCATTGACTGCCCACATCATCTCCTGACGGCTCATTAGTTATTCCCTGCTCCAGAATACAGAGGGATCGTACACACAGACATACAGGTGTATCTCAATAAATTAGAATATCATTGAAAAGTTAATTTATTTCAATAGTTCAATTCAACAAGCGTAAATTACCGTATATATTTTATATATTTATTACATACCCTGCCATGCACCTCACAATTCATCACTAACAAGGGCACCCCAAACCACCATCAGGCTGGAGAAACCCCAAAACCAAGGTGTGCCCTGAAGGTACGCCATTCCCATCACTGCACTGCCCAGAGGCGAGTCAAAATCACAGAAAACAGATAACACAATAGATGCAAGAATTATATATGGATTAAGCCCTCACTGATATAAAATCCGAGACTCCCAGCCAACACAATTCGATCAAAACACATCTGTGCCTGCCTACCCGCGCCAAGGTGCTCTCAGTCAGGCAGGTCCTACTCTAAACCTACCTATGACGTTGGCCATTTATGTTCAGGAGAGCACATATAGTGTGCTGGTCCTAGTCACCTCTATGTGCATCCAGCAACCAATGAGAGGAGGAGCCCGCACAGACATACAGTTGTGTTCAAAATAATAGCAAGGTGTTTAAAAAAGTGAATAAAGCTCAAAATCCTTCTAATAGCATTTATTTCCATACACACAAATGCATTGGGAACACTACACATTCTATTCCAAATCAAAACATGAAAAAACAAATTTGTGTTGTTCCTCTAAAAAAATTTGAAGAAAAGTGAATATTAGGAGTCATGCACATGACCGCATATTTCGCGGCTCGGGCGCGAACCCATTCACTTCAGTGGGGCCGCAAAAGATGCGGACAGCACTCTGTGTGCTGTCTGCATCCATTGCTCCGTTTAGTGGCCCCCAAAAAACAAAATAGAGCATGTCCTATTCTTGTCCGTTTTGCAGACAAGAATAGGCATTTCTACAATAGCCCGCGCTCAGTTCCGCAAATTGCAGAACGGAACGCGGAGCAGCTTCTGTGTTTTGCAGATCCGCGGTTTGTGGACCACAAAACACATACGGTCGTGTGCATGAGGCCTTAAATTGTTAAAAAAAATAGCAGTGTTTGTATTCTTCTTTACAAAATCAGACATTCACTCTATAAAATGAAAAATGTTTGAAGATTTGGCTTTCCTTTGAATCACGTAACTAATATTTAATTGTATAACCACTGTTTCTGAGAACTGCTGTACATCTGTGTTGCATGGAGTCATAGTTCTGGCACCTGTGAACAGGTATTCCAGCCCAGGATGATTGGACTACATTCCACAGTTCTTCTCTATTTCTTGGTTTTGCTTCAGAAACTGCATTTTTGATGTCACCCCACAAATTTTCTATTGGATTAATATCCGGGGATTGGGCTGGCCACTCCATAACATCAATCTTGTTGGTCTGGAACCAAGATGTTGCAAGTTTACTGGTGTGTTTGGGGTCGTTATCTTGTTGGAACACCAATTTCAAGGGCATTTCCTCTTCAGCATAAGACAGCATGACCTCTTTAAGTACTCTGATGTATTCAAACTGATCCATGGTTTAGCATAGGACCTGCCTGACTAAGACCACCTTAGCGTAGGTAGGCGGGCACAGATGTGCTTTGATCGAAATGTGTTGGCTGAGAGTCTCAGATTTTATCATATCAGAGTGACGGCTTAGACCATATATAATGCTTGCATCTATTTTGTTAGTGCATTATTATCAGTTTTCTGTGACTTTTTAAATAATGTAGCTATGGACATCCGCATATTTATTTATCATATCGTGCAGGATGTTTTAATCTTTGCTTTATATATTTTTTCTGTGGTTTTTGTTTAGTTTGTAGTATACACATCAGGGAGTGGCACCTTCAAGTGTGAATGCTCTTCTATCTTTTCTGTGATTTTTAAGTGTCAAAGTCTCTAACAACTACAACCACTATTCTTACAACCATCAGTCCTATCCTCTCTTCTCTCCTGGGCATCCTGCATATTAATGACTGTTTGTCCTCATACTCACAATATCATACTCACAATGTCCAGGGCTGAAATAGTAAGCCCCACAAAAAAATATGTTGCAGATCTGGCCTTAGATTTTAAACTCATTTGCAATACAAAGAGTAAAATCTATGGTCAAACTTGGGGAAAATTACATGGCAAAACCCACTGTAGAACATTGGGATTTTGTTGCTGTCCTCAAAAAAAAAAAAACTTCCAATATGCATACTATTATCATTTGCGGTTGCTAGTGAAGGGGTGAAGGGTATATGTAAGGGAATGAGTCAAGTACCTGGAGTATCTCAATGAACATAATTGTCTAATGCCATTTCAGCACAGACTCATGAGGGATCAGTTCTGTTAATCTAATCAGTTTCTATGAGGAGGTAAGTTCTAGACTTGACTGGGGTGAGTCAATGGATGTCATATATCTTGACTTCGCCAAAGCATTTGATACTGTGCAACATAAAAGGGTAGTACATGAAATTAGAATGCTTGGACTGGGAGAAAATGTGTGTATGTGGGTAAGTAACTGGCTCAGTGATAGAAAACAGAGGGTGGGCATAGATGGATGTGATAAGAACATATGGGGTTGTTTATCAAACTGGTGTAAAGTAGAACTGGCTTAGTTGCCCATAGCAACCAATCAGATTCATCCTTTCATTTTCCAAAGGCTGTGACTGTAATGAGGGGACATCCTCTGCGTCTGGAGGAAAAAAGCTTTGTACACAAACGTAGAAGAGGATTCTTTACGGTATGAGCAGTGAGACTGTGGAACTCTCTGCCTGAGGAGGTGGTGATGGTGAGTACAATAAAGGAATTCAAGAGGGGCCTGGATGTATTTCTAGAGTGTAATAATATTAACCTCTTAAGGACACAGGGGGTATGGGTACACCCTAATGTCCAAGTCCTTAAGGACACAGGGCGTATCCATATATTCTGAATAAAATCGTATGTAAAAAAAAAAAAATCGCGATAGAAACATAATTCCTGCTGCGATCGTGCAGCAGGAACCATGTTCACATGCTAAGGGGGGTCCTGTGAACCCCCCCCCCCACCGAATCGGCAATCGCTGCAAACCGCAGGTCAATTTAGCGGTCTATGACTGCGGGGATCAGAAACTTTAAAATGCTGCCAAATGTTTTTTTTTAATTTCTGTAAATGCTTGCGGACGGTGCGCAGGCAGTGCGGCAGGATGGCCGAGCTTAGCAAGCAGAGTGTCAGCACATTGCTGACACTCTTCTTGTAACGGATGTTAGCCTTTTAACCACTTCTATACCGCGGTCCGTAGGGACCGCTGTATGGAAGGAGTTAGGAGGGGGGGAGCTGCTGTGGGGGGCTGCTGTGCCTGGTGCAGCCCCCCTAGCTCCAGTCCCCAGCTTCCCTCCCTGCCCATCCTCCGCTGCTCTGTTATAGCAGCGGAGGAGGGTAACCATGGCAACAGGACGCCTTCAAAGGCATCCTGCTTGCCATGGTAACAGAACTCTGATCAGACTTCTGCTAAAGGCAAAAGTCTGATCAGACTAAGTGTCAAGTAAAAAATACAGTGCAGTAATGTACTGTACTGTATTATACAGACACCAGATCCACTGGATCTTCAAGAACCAAGTGGGTCTGGGTAAAAAAACAATGTAAAAATAAGTGAAAAAAGGTAAAAATTAAAAAACACATTCATCACTAAAAAAAATAAAAAGAAAAAAATACACTACACATGTTATCTATCATCATGTCAGTAACGACCTGATCTATAAAATGGGTTTGTTACTTTCCCCACACGCTGAATGCCATAAAAAAAAAACACTATGATAAAATTGAAATTTTGCCCACCTCACTTCCCAAAAAAGTCAATAAAAGTGATTAAAAAACTGATACCTTACCTAAGAAAATCACCCAAAAAAAAATAATAATTATGGCTCTTAGGCTATGCAGACACTAAAACGTGATTTTTTTTGTTTTTAAACCTAAATAAATAATTAAAAAGTAGACATATTAGGTAATGCCGCGTCTGTAAGAACCTGAAGTATAAAAATAACACATAAACTAACCCCTCAGGTGGACACCGCAAAAAAAAATACTGTAAAAAGCTGTTTTTTGTCACCTAACATCACAAAAAGTGTAACAGCAAGCGATCAAAAAGTCATATGCACCTCAAAATAGTGCCATTAAAACCATCATCTCATCCCACAAAAAATGAGCCTCTACCTAAGAAAATTGGACAAAAACAAAAAAAAAACTGACTCTCAGACTATGGAGATACAAAAATGTTTTTTTGTTTGTTTAACAAAGGATATTATTGTGTAAAACCTAAATAAATTTAAAAGAGTAGACAAATTAGGTATTGCCACGTCCGTAAGAATCTTCTCTATAAAAATAACACATGACACCTAACTCCTCAGATGAACACAGTCACAAAAATAAAAATAAATGGTCCCAAAATAGCAATTTTTTTCAAATTTTCCATTTGAATTATTTTTGTCCGGTAACAAAGCAAGGGTTAACAGTCAAACAAAACTCTATATTTAGCAAAAAAGTATGTTTCAGCGGCTCAACCTCTTTTCTTCAATGGATAGGTGCTCACCTTATCGGCCCACCCTTATGCCAGAATGTAAAGTATGCTTAAATTATGTTGAAGGGGCACACACATCTGAGGAACACCCAATGTAAATCATATAGCAATATAAATTTATTTCTCTTTAAAATATATTTAAAAAATATAGAAAATAAAATAAAAAATATAAAAAATAAACATAAATTGCACTAAAATCACATTCACTGCAGTGATTACTTGTAATGACATCGGCTATAATTCAATTCTGTGTGCAAGCTGGGGTTCCACACTAATATATAAACCGTACTGAAAAAATAGCCTTATGGGGTTACAATTCAGACCAGGGTAGCGCCACACCACAATGTCCTTATGTGGTTGCGATTCAGACAAATATAGCGCTGTACCTAAAATATGGAGCCACACTGATGTGTTGGTTGCTATTGCACTGCATCAAGTTGAAGCATTAAGTCTATATGTGTCTTTGTGACATGGGGGTATATTGTTTCACTGTATCATCCTCCCCTCTATTCACGACAATACTCTGCTTTAGCAGTATATCCAGACCTACTTGCATACACTGGTATCCCTTTGTGAGATCATATAAAGTTCGCGTTCTTACCGCTCTTCACCGCTCTTTGGCGGCTAAACTGACCAGCATTCTCCCTTCACGCGGCATCCCACGTTATATGCTGTGCTCCGAAGTGGCGTCCCAGATGACTCGGATGCTTCGCAACAGAAGAAGGCGGGGGATGCAGTCAGTACAGGTCCGTATGTGCAGTCCTCAATATAGGATGTATTGCAAAGCTGGATTTGCAGGTGGTAATTGGTCAAGAATTCAGTATTGAGTAGTAATTTCCATACAGGTCATTCTTTGTGGTCCTTAAAATGCTGCAGCAAAGGTATGCTCACTCTTGATACGCCAGACGCGTTTCGGGGTACTGTCGGGGGACCACTGATGAAGGGGTACTGAAAATTTTCAAGATTTGCTTCTAAACTTCTAATCCTTGTAACGTCCCCAAAAAATAAAATAGCGTTCTCAAAATGATCAAAACATGAAGTAGACATTTGGGGAATGTAAAGTAATAACTATTTTGGAGGTATTACTATGTATTATAGAAGTGGAGAAATTGAAACTTGAAATTTTGCAAATTTTTCAAAAATTTTGGTAAATTTAGTATTTTTTTATACAAAAAAAATTAACTTTTTTGACAAAATGTTACCAGTGTCATGAAGTACAATATGTGACGCAAAAACAATCTCAGAATGGCCTGGATAAGTAAAAGCGTTTTAAAGTTATTCACACATAAAGTGACACTGGTCAGATTTTAAAAAAATGGCCTGGTCCTTAAGGGGTTAAAGGCTACAGCTACTAGAGATGGGTCGTTGATCCAGGGAGTTATTCTGATTGCCTGATTGGAGTCAGGAGGGAATTTTTTTTTCCCTAAAGTGAGCAAAATTTGCTTCTGCCTCACAGTTTTTTTTTTTTTTTTTTTGCCTTCTTCTGGATCAACTTGCAGGATAACAGGCTTAACTGGATGGACAGATGTCTTTTCTGCCTTCTAACCTATGTTACTATTTTACTCACCTCCTCAGGCTCCAGCCTTGTCTGCTGCTCCAATCCTTAGTCCACAACTAGACTGTCCAAAGCTGAATACACCGATCCTGTCATACAGATAACTAGGAATAGGTGTGGGGTCACTAATAGAGTTGAGCGAACTTCTGTTTTAAGTTCGTTTTTCAAAGTTCGGGTTCAGGTTATCCAAGCATCCTGTTATGGATTCCGCTACCACGGACCATAACGGCATTTGGAATCCATAAGGGGATTCTTCAATGAACCCGAACCTTGGACAACACGGAGGACCTGGGGTGATGTCACCATCATGTGATCAATGCAGGGGGCGTGGCTCAGTACTGGATTGGATAAGAGGTCGTAGGCTACCACCTCTTATCTAATCCAGTACTGAGCCATGCCCCCTGCACTGATCACATGACGGCGACGTCACCCCAGGTCCTCCGTGTTGTCCAAGGTTCGGGTTCATTGAAGAATCCCCTTATGGATTTCAAATGCCATTATGGTCCGGCGTACCATACTGACACTCTGATAGAAACCGCTGGCATGTGCTTGTTCAGATGCCAGCTGTTTAACCCCTTCCATACCGCAGTCCGTACGGACTGCTGTATGGAAGGGGTTAACAGGGAGGGAGCTTCTTCCCTCTCCCATCGGAGGCTGCTGTGCCTTTGCAGCCCCCCGACAGGATGGGATCACAGAGGGACGGAGCTCCCCTCCCTCCCCATCACCCGCAGCTCAGTTCTGACAGTCGGTGATGGCTACCATGGCAGCAGGACGCTTTCAGAGGCGTCCTGCTCTCCATGGTACTGAATGTCTAAATAGACTTTTGCTAAAGGCAGAAGTCTGATCAGACTTTGTAAAATAAAAAATACCGTACGGTATATTGTATTATACAGACACCAGATCCACTGGATCGTCAGGAACCAAGTGGGTCTGGGTAAAAAAACAACATATCACTGAATAAAAATTAAAAAAATAAAATACACTACACATATTAGGTATCGCCGCGTCCCTAAAAACCTGCTCTTTAAAAATATCACATGACCTGACCCCTCAGGTGAACACCATAAAAACAAAACAAAGAAAATGGTGTAAAAAAAGCCATTTTTTTGTCACCTTACATCACAAAAAGTGTAATACCAAGCGATCAAAAAGGCGTATGCCTTCCAAAATAGTATCAATAAAACCGCCATCGCATCCTGCAAAAAATGATCCCCTACATAAGACAATCGCCTATTGCAGACTATGCAGACATTAAAACATGATTTTTTTTTCTAAAATGCTGTTATTGTGTTAAAGTAAAATAAAAAAAAAGGATACATATTATGTATCGCCACATCCGTAAAAACTTGCTCTATAAAGATATCCCATGATCTAACCCCTCAGGTAAATACCGTAAAAAAATAAAATCAAGACAGTGTCAAAAATAAAAATTTTGTCACCTCACATTACAAAAAGTATAATAGCAAGCGATCAAAAATGCATATGAACCCCAAAATAGTGCCAATCAATCCATCATCTCATCCCACCAAAAATGATACCCTATATAGGACAATAGCCCCAAAAAATAAAATAAAATATGGCTCTCAGACTATGGAGACATTAAAACATGATTATTTTTTTGTTTCAAAAATGATATTATTGTGTAAAACTTAAATAAATAAATAAAAAATATACATATTAGGCATCGTCACGTCTGTAACAACCTGCTCTATAAAAATAACACATGAACTAACCCCTCAGGTGAACACAGCAAAAAAAAATATTTAAAGGGCTTCTGTCACCCCCCTTAACCCATTTTTCACTAGCTGACATTAGCTATTTGCTAATGTCAGCTGAGTCGAAATATATATTTATACACCTTCCGGGTGTAGCGGTGACGTAATCGGCGCAGGCGCACTGAGGACGGAGCGGCAAAGCTCGCGTCCTTCACTCAGAGCGCCTGCGCCGACTACTGAGCGGTACGGCGCAGGCGTGGGATTTCATCTTCAGACAGGGCCAGTGCGAGGAGGAGAAAGCGCTGGCCCTGTCTATCAAACGAGGAAGGGGGCGTGCATAACTCATCTAGATGCGGCGGCTACCAGCAAGTAAACGCCCAACTTGCTGGTAGCGAAGATCATTTGCATATTATAAAAGTGGCTTTTTAACGTAATTTACAACTTCGGACAAGGTAATAAATATATATTTCGACTCAGCTGACATTAGCAAATAGCTAATGTCAGCTAGTGAAAAATGGGTTAAGGGGGGTGACAGAAGCCCTTTAAATACAGTGTCAAAAGCCATTTTTGTCACCTTACATCACGAAAAGTGCAATAGCAAGCAACCAAAATGTCATATGCACCCCAATATAGTGCCAATCACACCGCCATCTCATCCCGCAAAAAATAAGCTCCTACATAAGACTGTCGCCCTAAAAATAAAAAATTAATATGGCTTTCAGAATGGGGAGACACTAAAAAATCATTCTTTTCACAAATGCTTTAATATGAAAAACTGAAACAAAAATTCCCAAAAAGTAGTCATATTTGGTATTGTTGCGTCCGTAACAAACAACCTGCTCTATAGAAATAGCACACGATCTAACCTGTCAGATCAACTATGTAAATAACAAAAAATAAAAACAGTCCCAAAACAGCTATTTTATTCCCAGTAACAAAGCAAGGGTTAACAGCCAAACAAAACTCAATATTTATGGCCCCGATTCTGTAGTTTGCAGAAACACCCCATATGTGGTCGTAAACTACTGTACAGGCGCACGGAAGGGCATAGAAGGAAGGGAATGCCATATGGTTTTTGGAAGGCGGATTTTGCTGGACTGGTTGTTTGACACCATGTCCCATTTGAAGCCCCCCCGATGCACCCCTAGAGTAGAAACTCCATAAAAGTGACTCCATCTAAGAAACTACACCCCTCAAGGTATTCAAAACTGATTTTACAAACTTTGTTAACCCCTTGGGTGTTCCACAAAAGTTATTGGCAAATGGAGGTGACATTTCAGAATTTCTATTTTTTGTTACCTTAGTAAGATAGTAACATAGTATATAAGACCGAAAAAAGACATTTGTCCATCCAGTTCGGCCTGTTTCCTACAGGTTGATCCAGAGGAAGGCAAAAAAACCCTGTGAGGCAGAAGCCAATTTTCCCCACTTAAGGGGAAAAAAATTCCTTCCCGACTCCAATCAGGCAATCAGAATAACTCCCTGGATTAACGACCCCTCTCTAGTAGCTGTAGCCTGTAATATTATTACACTCCAGAAATACATCCAGGCCCCTCTTGAATTCCTTTATTGTGCTCACCATCACCACCTCCTCAAGCAGAGAGTTCCACAGTCTCACTGCTCTTACCGTGAAGAATCCTTTTCTATGTTTGTGTACAAACCTTTATTCCTCCAGACGCAGAGGATGTCCCCTCATCACAGTCACAGTCCTGGGGATAAATAGATGATGGGACAGATCTCTGTACTGACCCCTGATATATTTATAGATAGTTATTAGATCTCCCCTCAGTCGTCTTTTTTCTAAAGTGAATAACCCTAATTTTGATAATCTTTCAGGGTACTGTAGTTGCCCCATTCCAGTTATTAATTTAGTTGCCCTCCTCTGAACCCTCTCCAGCTCTGCTATGTCTGCCTTGTTCACAGGAGCCCAGAACTGTACACAGTACTCCATTTGTGGTCTGACTAGTGATTTGTAAAGTGGTAGAACTATGTTCTCATCATGGGCATCTATGCCCCTTTTGATGCAACCTATTATCTTATTGGCCTTGGCAGTAGCTGCCTGACACAGTTTTTTTCAGCTTAATTTGCTGTTTATTAAAATCCTTTTCCATGTTAGTGTTACCGAGTGTTTTACCATTTAATATGTACGGGTGACTTGCATTATTCCTTTCCATGTGCATACCTTTACATTAGTCAGTGTTAAACCTCATCTACCATTTCTCTGCCCAAGCCTCCAATCTATACAGAGCCCTCTGTAGCAGAAAACTGTCCTCTTCAGTGTTAATTACTTTACACAGTTTAGTGTCATCTACAAAAATAGATATTTCACTGTGCAAGCCTTCTACAAGATCATTAATAAATATATTGAAGAGAATAGGGCCCAATACTGACCCCTGAGGTACCCCACTAGTGACAGTGACCCAATCTGAGTATCTACAGTTAATAACCCCCCTCTGTTTTCTGTCACTCAGCCAGTTACTTACCCACATACAGACATTTTCTCCCAGTCCGAGCATTCTCCTTTTATATACTAACCTTTTATGAGGTACAGTGTCAAATGCTTTGGAGAAGTCCAGATATACAACATCCATTGATTCGCCTCTGTCAAGTCTAGAACTTACCTCCTCATAGAAGCTGATTAAATTTGTTTGGCATGACCGATCCCTCATGAAGCCATGCTGATATGGCGTTATTTGCTTTTTTTCATTGAGATACACCAAAATAGCATCTCTTAGAAACCGTTTCCCAATAACAGATTTTAAACTTACCGGCCTATAATTTCCAGGCTCTGTTTTCGGACCCTTTTTGAATATTGGCACCACATTTGCTATGCGCCAATCCTGTGGAACATTCCCTGTCAGTATAGAGTCCGTAAATATCAGAAATAAAGGTCTGGCTATGACATCACTTAATTCCCTTAGGATATGGGGGTGTATGCCATCCGGTCCTGGCGATTTGTGCATTTTAATCTTTTTAAGTCGCTGCTGTACTTCTTCCTGGGTCAGACAGGGCACTTTTAATGGGGAATTTACTTTTACATTCTGCATTTCATCTGACAGTTTATTTTCCTCAGTAAATATAGTGGAGAAAAAAATATTTAATAGCTTTGCTTTATCCTCGTCACTCTCTGCAACACCCCCCTCATTGCTATGTAGAGGGCAGACTCCTTCAGATTTATATTTTTTACTATTTATATAATCGAAGAACATTTTAGGGTTAGTTTTACTCTCTTTGGCAATTAATCTCTCGGTCTCTAGTTTGGCAATTTTTATTAGTTTTTTACATATTCAATTTTTTTCCTTATAGTTTATCGGTGTTTCCTGACTCCCTTTCTGTTTTAGCAATTCATATGCTTTCTTTTTGTCATTTATTGCTATCTTTACTGTTCTATTTATCCACATTGGTTTCTTATTGTTTCTTAGCCTTTTATTCCTATAATGTATCGTATTTTTTGCCCCATAAGATGCAGTTTTTTCCCCCCAAAGTAGGGGGAAAATGTTAATGCGTCTTATGGGGCGAATATAGTGCAGGGGGGAAATAAATTGCCGGCTCATTGCATGTTGCTGGCACATCGCAGACTGTGTAGCATAGGGATAGCAGCCTGTGATGTACCGGAAGTCTTTTCACTGACTTACTTTGCAGAGGGAGTGCGTCGGGGGCTGGATAAATGTGCTGCTGGAGAGCCGGACGGACGGGGGTGAGGCTGGACGAATGTGCTCCTGAAGGGCAAGACGAGGGGGAGGCTGGAGGAATGTTCAGCTGGAGAGCCGGGCGGGGGAGGCTGAAGGTAGGACAGCTGGTTTCTGAGCCAGCTGAACAGTAGCAGGGAGACCGGGGCTGGTGCGCTGGAGCAGGCAGACGATGGGCGGGAGCAAGCTTTCATGTCACACATGGCTGCTCTGCCCTTACGTCTTCCCACATGCCTGCTCCTGTGTACCTGTGTCCCCTAGTGACGGTGGTGCTGTGAAAAAGTCTCTGGAGTACAGCTAAACTAATAAAAGGTACCTACAGTGTCCCCTTATAAAGTGTCCCCCAAAAGCCTATTACTGGACATCTCTCTCCTACAAGTGTTTCAGCAGATTTCCCCAACCCAAAACAGTTCCTTTACAGCAGATTCCCCCCCATAACAGTGCACCACAGTAGATCCCCTTATAACAGTGCGTCACAGCAGATTCCCCCCCCATAACAGTGCATCACAGCAGATTCCCCCCCCCCATAACAGTGCGTCACAGCAGATTCCACCCCATAACAGTGTGTCACAGCAGATTCCCCCCATAACAGTGTGTCACAGCAGGTTACCCCCATAACAGTGTGTCACAGCAGATTCCCCCCCATAGCAGTGCGTCACAGCAGATTCCTCCCCATAGCGGTGCGTCATAGCAGATTCCACCCCATAACAGTGCGTCACAGCAGATCCCCCCATAATATTGTGTCAGCGGCAGATCCCCATAACAGGGTGTCATCAGCAGACCCCCCATAATATTGTCAGCAGCAGATCCCCCCCCATAATGTGTCAACATTATTTTAACGCACCTTTGGTTTAAAATATTTTTTCCTTTTTTTCACACTCTAAAATCTAGGTGTGTCTTATGGGCAGATGCGTCTTATAGGGCTAAAAATACGGTATGTACCTCTCACAATTAGATGTTACAATGCTTTTAAAAATCTCCCATTTTGTGGTTGTATTTTTATTTTTGAGGACTTTGTCCCAGTTAGTTAGGCCATCAGCCTCGCTTAGTTGGCTAAATTTTGCAGCCTGGGTGCGCAAAGGGGCCCAAATTCCAATGAGTACCTTTAGGATTTCACAGGGCATTTTTACGCATTTAGATTATAGACTTCTTCTCACGCTTTAGAGACCCCTAAAATGCCAGGGCAGTACAAATACCCCACAAGTGACCCCATTTTAGAAAGAAGACACCTCAAGGTTTTCCGTGAGGGGTATGGTGAGTTCATGTAAATTTTTATTTTTTGTCAATAGTTAGTGGAAAATGAGACTTTGTGAAAAACAAAAATAAAATAAAATAAAATATCAATTTCCGCTAACTTGTGCCAAAATTTTTTTTTTTTCTGTGAACTTGACATGCCCCTCACAGAATACCTTGGGGTGTCTTCTTTCCAAAATGGGGTCACATGTGGGGTATTTATACTGCCCTGGCATTTTAGGGTCCTAAAGCGTGAGAATCCAAATGCGTAAAAATGCCTGTGAAATCCTAAAGGTACTCATTGGAATTAGGGCCTCTTTAGCATCTTGCTGCAAAGTGTCACATGTGGTATCGCCGTACTCAGGAGAAGTAGGCAGTGTGTTTTGGGGTGTATTTTTATATATACCCATACTTTATGTGAGAAATATCGCTGTAAACGACAACTTTTAAAAATTTTTATACAAAGTTGTCAATTTACAGAGATATTTCTCTCACCCAACATGGGTATATGTAAAAATACACCCCAAAACACATTGCCCTACTTCTCCTGAGTACGGCAATACCACATGAGTGACACTTTTTTGCAGCCTGGGTGCGCAAAGGGGCCAAAATTCCTATGAGTACCTTTAGATTTTACAGGGATGCTCACAATTTAGCCCCGCCCAAAATGCCAGGGCAGTGCAAACACCCCACAAATGACCCCATTTTGGAAAGAAGACACCCCAAGGTATTCGCTGAGGGGCATAGTGAGTCCATGAAAAATTTAAATTTTTGTCACAAGTTAGCGGAAAGGGAGACTTTGTGAAAAAAAAACTATAAAAAATCAATTTCCGCTAACTTGTGCCAAAAAAAAAATCTTCTATGAACTCGCCATGCCCCTAAAGGAATACCTTGGGGTGTTTTCTTTCCAAAATGGGGTATTCCGTGAGGGGCAAGGCGTGTTCACAGAAAAAAAAATTTTTGGCACAAGTTAGCGGAAATTGATATATTATTATTTATTTTTTTACAAAGTCTCATATTCCACTAACTTGTGACAAAAAATAAAATTTTATATGAACTCACCATACCCCTCACGGAATACCTTGGGGTGTCTTCTTTCTAAAATGGGGTCCCATGTGAGGTGTTTGTACTGCCCTGGCATTTGAGGGTCTCCGCAATCATTACACGTATGGCCAGCATTAGGAGTTTCTGCCAAAATCAGTGACTGCAGTGCGGTGAGCTGAGCGCTAACTACCTAACAAGTAGCTAACTAACTGGCGGTGATAAGGGACCCTTATGCCCCATTCACACGTCCGCAATTCTGTTTGCGGAACGGAATTGCGGACCCATTCATTTCTATGGGGACAGACTTTGTCCCGCTCGGATCCGGAATTGCGGATCCGCACTTCCGGGTCTGCACTTCCGTTCCGCAAAAATATAGAACATGTCCTATTCTTGTCAGCAATTGCGGACAAGAAAAGGCATTTTCTATATAGTTCTGGCAATGTTCGGATCTGCAAAATGCGGAAAGCACATTGCCGGTGTCCGTGTTTTGCGGATCCGTGGATCTGCAAAACACATATGGACATGTGAATGGAGCCTTAAAGGGGGGTGATCATTGACAGGGGGGTGATCAGGGAGTCTATATGGGGTGATCAGGGGTTAACAAGGGGTTAATAAGTGACAGGGGGGAGGTGGGGGGGGGTAGTGTGGTGCTTGGTGCTACTTTACATAGCTACCTGGTCCTCTGGTGGTTGATCCCAGCAAATGGGACCACCAGAGGACCAGGTAGCAGGTATATCTGACGCTGTTAACAAAACAGCGTCTGATATACATGTTTGATGCGATTTATTTCGCATCTACAGCCTGCCAGCGATTGATCATCGCTGGCAGGCTGCAGTATAACTTTCGATCTTTAACTTGCTGTGAACGCGCGCCGCCGCGTCAAGGAGGAACAGACCTGCCGCCGCCTGGACACATCCCTGCGTTAGGCGGTCGGCAGGAGGTTAAGGTGAAATAGGGCCGTGTCCTTAAGGGGTTACCAAGTAGGAGGCACATATGCAAACTGTTGTAATTCCTACACCGTTCACCTGATTTGGATGTAGATACCCTCAAATCTTGTTCATTTAATTTTAAATCTATTGTGGTGGTGTATAGAGCCAAAAATGTTAGAATTGTGTCCCAATATTTATGGACCCGACGGTATACAGAATAAGAGTAGATACTGATTATTACACCAAGTATACAGGACAAGAGAAGTAATGCTATGCAATGTGCGTATATTTAAAATTTAATAGGAGTGCACCCAGTATATAGTACAAAAGAGGTGGTACTGTGCAGTGTCCATGTATACAGAATAAAAGCTGAGGATTACACCCAGTATACAGGACAGGAGAAGTGGTACTGTGAAGCGTCCATAATATAGAATAAGACCAGATACTGAGAATTACTCCCTGCATACAAGAGAAGTGGTACTTTGCCGTGTCCATATATATATAGAATAAGAGATACTGAGAATTACATTCAATATACAGGACAAGAAAATTGGTATGGTACAGTTGCAGTGTCCCACTAGTGTGTGTGGGTACTGCAAAAGTGTTTTATTGTATCTTTATGCTATTTCATATCTCGTGTCATACATTTATTTGATTTATCCTGTAAGATCCTCATATACAGGCTAATTAGCTGCACTCCACCAGTTTCACCACTAAATGGGGGAATAGTGACTTGGTATAAATATATATATATATATATATATATATATATATAGTAAGGCTGACTGGTCATGCCTGCATTTGTGGGAGGGGCGGAGGCTCTTCTTAAAGAAGCCACTGCCTCACTCCTGGGCGTGTGTTCTTCAGGTGCACAGGTGCTGCTGGGTGTCATTAGTGAACTAGCTTCTCTGGTGGCAGGATCTCTTTCTTTGCAGCATGGAGCCAGAACGGAGGTTTTTTTATTTTTTTATTTTTTTATTCGCTCTCTGCTATCGTAGCAATGCACGCGGGGTAATACGTAAGTAAGTTGGGCCGTGGCCATCCCTCCTGGCCGGTCGGAACCCGACTTTTCTAGCGAACGGGAGGCTTCGCCTCAGAATCTTCTGCCTCAGGTTTGTTTGTTGGGGCTAAAAAATTCTATTTCTTTTTCAACCTCGTTTGTTTGATAAGAATTAGTTCCAATATATCTTGCAAATTTACGTCGCTTGTTTGTCGCATGGAAAATTACTTCAGCTTATACGCAGTTAGGGAACAGTCACCCGGGCTGCATGTGACGTCATGATTGAACATCAGACTCAGCTGTTGTTTGACCTATTGCTGTAGCTGTTCCTTGCCATGTGACTCCCCTCTCCAGCCACCACCATCTTTAGACTTCATGTATTTTCCCTGCTTTATGTACTAAAACCCTGATGCACTTTATGCTCTGCTCTTATTCTGAGCGGCATTTCCACGCTCGGCTCTACTTCTGTCTTATACCTGCTTGCACCTTGCTTTATACGCCTCACACCCTCAGATGTATCCGCACGTCTTTTTTTGTCCGTCACTTTCGCACTGCTCGTTCCAGACGGCCTTTACATTTTGCTTTACATATGTTTTACTCTCTGCTCACCGGAGCTGTGTCCACATGTCTGCTATTTTCATCATGCTTCATACTTCAATCACATTCGAGTTGCATTCACCCGTTGGCTGTTCACACTTGGCTGTTGCATCATGTTGTTGTGTGGTTAGAGCTGCGTTTATGCGTCGGCTAGTATACCATGTTGCTCTGCTCACAGTCAGAGCTGCGTTCACATGTCTGCTGTTACAACAGGTTCATACGAGGCTTGTTTTCAGAGGTGCATTCACGTTCGCTGTCACATCATGTTCATGCTCCACTCACATTTAGAGCTGCTGTTATACCTATTTTCGTTCTCGGCTCACTCACAGAGGGGCCTTTACACTTACGCAGTCAAATTCACGACCAGAGCTGCGTCCATATGTCTATTGGCATATCATGTTTGCTCTACTCACTCCCAGAGCTGCGTTCACACGTCCATTGTTACTACAGGTTCTTTCCAGGCCCATTTCAAGAGCTGCGTTCATGTCACTTTTCACAACATGTGTCACGCTCCATTCACAACCAGAGCTGCCGTTATACCAATTGTTTGCTCTGCCTATACCCAGAGTTGTGTTAACACTTCTACTGCTACAACAGGTTTTATACCCCACTCGCCAGAGCTGCTTTCCATGTCGGCTGTCACTTCGAGTTAATAATTTATTCACATCCAGGGCTGCGTCCGCATGTCTGTGTTTGCATCCTGTCCTCTGCTCCGTTCGCTGCTGGAGCTGTGTTCATGTGTCCGCAGATGCATCACGTTAATAGTCCGCTCACGTTCAGTTTCGCATTCTTACGTCTGCTTTATACCATGTTTTTCATGCTCTAGCCATACTCAGAGCAGCGCTCATACATTGTTTCCAAACAAAGTAAAAACAAATCCGCGGCACTCACCGTCCGATTATAGTGGTTTCTTTATTGCAGAGTACTTGTTACACGGGGGTAGAGACTCACATGGGTAGTAATAGACAACAGCGACGGCCGTTTCGCGGGGCTTCCGCTTCTTCCGGCTGTTCAGCATGCTCCAAGCTCCGTACCTGCGCTGGTTATAGGCGTCACCAGGGGGAGGGGTAAACCAACCCATCTCCTAGCAACTGGTAGACGCCTCACAAGCAGCGTCTGCGCTTTGTGGAGCTTTTTAAAAGACATAAATATACAAACAAAAAACATACAAAAAGCATACATATAGGCAGCTATCCATAACAGCGTCTGCCAAGGGTTACGTTTATCTGACTTGTTAAAAGAAAATGAAAAAAAGAGATGAAAAAAAGGAATAGAAAAAGAATTGTATCAAAGTACAGGGATCACGTTAGAACCACTAGATAAAAACCGACATATCATTTCGTTCATTTAGACCCAGTTGACCTACAGCATCAGTTTTTATTATATGACGGGCCTCCTTCTGGAGCAATACGCGATGTCTGTCACCTCCATATATTACTGGTGGTACATACTCTAAGCCGGCAAATTTTAATACATTAACATTTCCTCCATGTTGGCACCTCACGTGTTCAATTAGACGTGTCCTTCCTTTTCCAGTCTTAATTGAATTGCGGTGCTCGCGTATACGCTCCAGGAGGGGTCTCTTCGTCTTACCAATATAAAAAGAACCGCATATGCAGATCAACACATAAACCACAAAACTTGTTCTACAGGTTATGAGATGGTTGATATGGTATTCCACACCTCCAATACATAGGTGCCGACCCTGTAATATGTAATTACACACTGAGCAATTCCCACAGCGGTGATTACCAATCGGTCTCTTTGAGGATAACCAATCCTTCTCTTTTAATTCATTATAACGACTCCTTACCAGGATGTCCCTGAATGTTCTGCATCTTTTAAATGCTAGTATCGGTTTTTGTTCAATTAAATGTCCTAAACCTTCCTCTGATTTTAATATCTCCCAGTTGTTCAGAATAGATTTCTTTATGTCCTCAGCCATCGGGCTATGTTGGAACACAAAAACAAATCTATTCTGGTTTTCTACATCCCCTTTCTTCTTGCGTCCACTTGACGACAGTAGTGCTCTCTGTGTGTGGTTCTTTGCCCTCTCTAATGCCATATCTAGGCGTCCCTGTTGGTAGCCACGTTGGATTAGTCTATTCTTCAATTCCTCTGCCTGTCTTAAAAGACATCATTGCAGCTATTAATCCGCCTTAATCTTAAAAACTGCCCATATGGGACTGATTCCTTTACGCTACGTGGATGATAGCTGTCATGGTGTAGGAGGGTATTCGTCGCAGTGGGTTTCCGGTACCCTTCGGTACGCAAAGCACCATCAACTACGGTGACGCGAACGTCCAGGAACTCAATGGACCCCCCCCCAAAATTGAGGGTGAACTCCATGTTCATGTCGTTCGCGTCATTAAGATGGTCTACAAATTGCTCACACTGCTCCTGCGTCCCTGCCCACACCATGAAGACATCATCCACGTAGCGCAGGAAAAGGCGTATATGTTCAAGGAAGGGATTAGATGTAGTGAAGACATACCTATCCTCGAATCTCCCTAAAAAGATATTTGCGAAAGTGCAGGAGACGGGCGTCCCCATGGCAGTACCAAAGAGCTGTCTGTACCACTGGTCGTTAAACTGGAACACATTGTTCTCAAGAATAAACAATAGAGACTCCCTCACAAATCCTCCAAACAAAGGGTTCCTCCCTGAACATTCAATAAGTTCAAGGACGGCATTCACCCCAGCTTCCTGGGGGATACGTGTATAAAGGTTTACCACGTCCAGGGACACCAAACTCCAACCATCCTGCCACTGGATATTCTCCAGTGCCAGGAGGAAGTCGTTGGTGTCACCTAGATACGTGGGAAACCTACACAGGATAGGTCGCAAAAGCCAATCCAAATACCTCGATAGGGGCTCAGTCACTGATCCAATCCCCGACACGATTGGTCGCCCGGGGGGGTGGGTCAGTGACTTGTGCACCTTGGGGAGGAAATACCATGCCGGTCTTTTAGGAAAGGGAGGAACCAGTTTATCAATGGCACTGTCATGGAGGACGCCCGCCTCCACATACTTCTTTAAAAGTGCCACCAATTTGACACTAATCTCAGGAACAGGGTCCATGGGAATTCTCTCATAGGTGGAAATGTCATTCAATTGTCTCCCTGCCTCGGTTGCGTAAAATTCACGTGACATCACAACAACATTACCCCCCTTGTCCGCCGGCTTGATGACAAGGTTTGAGTTCTGTAACCACTGTATAGCGGCTAGCTGTTTCTTATCCAAATTCCCTTTTTCTTTTGGATATATTAAAGCCTTCGTGTCTCTTAAAACCCTTTTACTGAATACATCAATCACCGAGCCAGCGGGCATAGGGGGGCAAAAAGATGACGGCACACCACCACGAAAGTCACCACCTACTATTTTGGGTGTTGAATCTGAAGCTAAACTGGTATCCGTCAAAAACTCTAGACATTCTACTTCTTGTGCATTGAAAGGTTCAGATATATTATATCCCATAGGGTCCAGACTTACTGGTCTGTCCCCTTCTCTCTTATCAACTTGATGTATTGGGACATTACTATAATGTTTCTTCAAATATAGTTTGCGAACATTCCTGAAAAAGTCGATTTCAAAAGCTGTTCTGTCATCACTCACATCCTGAGCGGCATTCACCCATCTGCTGCTACACCATGTGTTACATTCTGCTCCCACTCAAAGCTGCATTCTCCTGTTACTTGCTACACTCAGTAGTCTTAACGGGGCACTCCGCACCCACTGCTTAGTACTCTCCCGGTAAACATGGCTGCTTTCTTTTCAGGCTTACGTTTTTCCTCGGTGGTGTAAAAAAAAAAAATAAAAAAAATCCTTTTAAATCCTGATTCGTGTTCACTCAGCTTGGTCTCCTTTACTCCTGGTTTGCTTTCACTCAGATTGGTCTCCTGCCTAGTTCAACTATACAGCTTCTCAGCGGAGGCCAGTGGGCCTAGCATGTTTTACAAGTGGTTCTTTTGTTTGTTGGGAAGGTACCGTACCTTCCCTATGGCTTCGGGGTCCACCGACTGCTTCGGCCCTATGGCTTCGGGGTCCACCGACTGCTTCGCCCTATGGCTTCGGGGTCCGACGACTGCTTCGCCCCATGGCTTCGGGGTCCGACGACTGCTACGGCCCTATGGCTTCGGGGTCCGACGACTGCTACGGCCCTATGGCTTCGGGGTCCGACGACTGCTACGGCCCTATGGCTTCGGGGTCCGACGACTGCTACGGCCCTATGGCTTCGGGGTCCGACGACTGCTTCGGCCCTATGGCTTCGGGGTCCGACGATTGCTACGGCCCTATGGCTTCGGGGTCCGACGACTGCTTCCGCTGGGTCCAACGCTGCTACGCCCTATGGCTCGGGGTCCGACGACTGCTTCGCCCTATGGCTTCGGGGGTCCGACGATTGCTACGGCCCTATGGCTTCGGGGGTCCGATGACTGCTTCGGGGGTCCAACGGCTGCTACGGCCCTATGGCTTCGGGGGTCCGACGACGGCTTCGGGGGTCCGACGACTGCTTCGGCCCCATGGCTTCGGGGGTCCGACGATTGCTACGGCCCTATGGCTTCGGGGGTCCGACGACTGCTTCGGCCCCATGGCTTTGGGGGTCCGACGGCTGCTACGGCCCTATGGCTTTGGGGGTCCGACGACTGCTTCAGCCCTATGGCTTCGGGGGTCCGACGATTGCTACGGCCCTATGGCTTCGGGGGTCCAACGGCTGCTACGGCCCTATGGCTTCGGGGGTCCGACGACTGCTTCGGCCCTATGGCTTCGGGGGTCCGACTATTGCTACGGCCCTATGGCTTCGGGGGTCCGACGACTGCTTCGGCCCCATGGCTTCGGGGGTGCAACGGCTGCTTCGGCCCTATGGCTTCGGGGGTCCGATGACTGCTTCGGCCCTATGGCTTCGGGGGTCCGACGACTGCTACGGCCCCATGGCTTCGGGGTCCGACGACTGCTTCGGCCCCATGGCTTCGGGGTCCGACGACTGCTACGGCCCCATGGCTTCGGGGTCCGACGACTGCTTCGGCCCCATGGCTTCGGGGTCCGATTACCTGTTTTCAGTCCTGCCCGGTTGGTTGACCATCCATGGTGCCAGGCTGATTGGGCCCAAATGTCCCACATTCATATCTGCTTCCCTGATCACCTGCATACGGCCCACGCTTTAAACTAAAGTCTGTCACCTGCGGGGTTCAGTCAGGTTCACTTGTTACTCAACTAAGTTTCCTGCTCCTTACGTTCTTTAAGTGTTACACCTTATTGATGTCCATTGTCCGCTATGCTCCAGGATCACACTTCAATTACCGGAGCTCAAATCTTTAGGGTCACCTGCCATGTTGGTCAGGTCTCATTTTTCAACCATATTTGCCTGCCACGGTATTCAGGCCACGTAGGTTAATGGTAGACTCCGATACCAGGTCGGTTTTCCCGCTTAGGATTAAACCATTCTCAGGAGTTCATAGAAGAATGCAGGGGCCATGGCAAGCAGATAGATGATGTCTGGGGAACTATTCAAGGATTCCCTTCCTACGTTCATGGTTTCTTTGGCCCCTTACTTCTTGCATAGTCTAGGCAGGCAGGTTTCTCTTTCGGTTCCACAAACTCTGGAGGCCATGGCAATTGTCAGTACTAGAACCACAGTTCACCAGGTTCAGTTACTATTTCATGCTCCATTCCACAGCGTAGTGCCCCGAAGCGGAATGAAGGACTGGGAATATCTGCAACATCGAGCATCATGTCTCTGGTTTCGTCATTTGCAAGCTGTGATGTACGTCTCCTTAGGGTTTTGCCGCATACTTCCTGAATGTGCGGTCTAGATTGCCGATGCCTTGCCGTTGGTCATGTTGGTCATGATTTGTTTGCACTTTCATTGTGTTTCTTTATAACCTACTTGGCTTGGCTTTTTGCCCCCTTTAGGCCTACCCACGGCTATGGCTAAGGGCACAATTCAAGCCATTAAGTTAGGTTTAGCTACCACACGGCTAGCCGGGTTAGGTTGTTCTTGATGTTTATCTCCCTAGGGTTCATCAAGCGTCGTTGGCTGTAGCCATGACCACAAGTAGTAAGGCTGACTGGTCATGCCTGCATTTGTGGGAGGGGCGGAGGCTCTTCTTAAAGAAGCCACTGCCTCACTCCTGGGTGTGTGTTCTTCAGGTGCCCCACCCTCCCTCCCTTCTCTTTTCATTTCCACAGGGTATGCCCCCTTTAGGCCTACCCACGGCTATGGCTAAGGGCACAATTCAAGCCATTAAGTTAGGTTTAGCTAGCACACGGCTAGCCGGGTGAGGTTGTTCTTGATGTTTATCTCCCTAGGGTTCATCAAGCGTCATTGGCTGTAGCCATGACCACAAATATATACCAGCTCAGGCCTAGCAAGTTGTTAGTTGTCAAGGGAGTTTTTGAGCCTAAAGCCTAGAGTCAAGAAGTGCAGACATGTTGTAGCTGGAGAGAAAAAAAGGGGCAGGAGCTCAATACTCCTGAAGAGGAGAGAACTCACGTGGATCCATACATTGGGATCCCTCAGACCACGTGGTTTAAATGTAGAGTATAACCTGGGTATGTTGATGTAAAAGTGCTGCTTCCCTTTGACTCCCTCTGGTCTACCGTATTCTGCTGACGATTATGTATATGGTAGTTTACACTGGACAATGATTTTAACTTTCTATTATTTCTTGCAGATCTTGGTGTGTCGGAGGTGGGAGATGGAAGCCTGGAGATGACATGGTGGCTTGGAGGATGTCCATGTTATAGTGAAGCTCCTACCAATTAAGTTGCATGTCTTAGATAGGTCTTTTATAACTTTGGTTTAGTATCTAGCGTCAAAATTACCTGTTCTATTTGGGGTGTTGTGATCAATATGACATATTGGAGGAGATCCCTCCTTCGGCAAATTAGCTGTGGGTTTTGGGTAAAGTTGGGGTGTGACATCTGGCCTTTAGTAACATGGTAACCATTTGTGACCCCACTCCTTCCAGTTCCATGCTTGCAGCTAAATTTGGGGCATAGCAATGGATTCCGGGACCCGTTACAGCAGTAGCCGGTATTAGTCATTGTCACTTATCCTCTTTAAGAGCAGTCAGTGTGCTGTGTATGCCATGGAAAAAAGAAAAAAAGAGCTGGCAGTATGCCCTCAAGTAAGATGGCTGACGGAGGTTTGTCTGGACATGCGCACTAAGCAACCTTGGTTTATGACGTAATCGGTGCTCTTGACATGCGCAGAATGGAGCACTGGACGCGAACCTGTTCAACTGGACGCCATTCCTCCACTTCAACAAGCTGCTCACTCGCCCCATGAGGCTTCACCCCCCACAGCTGAGTACATCATCTGCAATGAATCTTATCATGCACTTTACGGTGAGGTGTTTATCACTGTAACTAATAATGTAATTGATGAATAGTCACTTTTTAACAAATCATGTTCTTTATGCATGTCTATCTATTGTATAGAATCATATATACTTATGCACATTATTATCACATGAATTTTTGCAATATTTTGTCTTCATTATATATTTTTGTACACTGTTTTTATCTAATTGTTTTGCAATCACGGTTTAATTGATGTACCTATAAATCTGCTGCACATAGTCCTACACATTGCTTGAGAAAGGCTCAGTTGTTTGGAGCCGAAACATCACACTGCCCACATGGGTGAATAAAGGAGACATATCTTTTTATGTATGGAGTGCTGCCTCATTTCTCTGTGTGTGTGTGTGTGTGTGTGTGTGTATATATATATATATATATATATATATATATATATATATACTGTATGTATACACTACATAACACTCCTACTTCTGCCCTGTATACTGAAAGCGATTCTCAATATGTTGTGGGAAGAGTCTGATGTGCTGGTGTAGTAAGTTCCAGAGTATGGTGGATGTACACGAGAAATCTTGAGGGTGATTGTGCAAGGAACATGTGAGTTGGGGAAACAGCTCTCCTTGTTTAAACATTGTTTGTGTAGATTAAATTAAAAGGTCTGGACTGACATTCTGCAGTTTGGCCACAAGACGGCGCTGTTTCCTAAACACAGCTACAGACTGCTTATATTTCCATATTCATGAGAGGTGGAGTTACACAAAACCATGGAGAGGAAGAGAAAGGAAGCAGTCATCTTAGAGGGAGCTGAGACTGAGGAACTGTGTCAGCAGAGGATCCGACGGCATCCAGATGTGAGAGCATCCCTCAGTGACTAGAGCTGCAGCTAAGTGAAACTGATTGTGTCCAAGACCCTGATCCTGACCAGAGGAACGAGGATTGCTTTCAGAAACGCTGATGAGAGCTGAAGAGCAAAGCGACATACACTGCAGGACCGCGTGCTTGTTGGAGAGGCATTTGTTCTGTTCAGAGTCACCAGCAGAGGCAGAGCAGACCTGGGTCGGTAAGATCGTGCATGCACCTTATTACAGTGTTGGCGCCTAGAGACTGAGACCAGGCCTGTAGTTAGTTAGATAGGGTCTCTGTTTGTGTCAGGCCACAAGTGTTGCTATTGTTCATTGCAAGAACTCCATAATTTAAAGGGACATTTCACACCGGAGACCTGATAAACTTTCCCACAAACTCAAGCCAGGCTGGCATTTTGCTCAGGAGGAATACTCAGGCACGTGTAAGGTGTTGTGCTGCACCGCAGGCTAGCCTGCACCTTGCACCCATACAGTTATTCTTGTTTTTTAGGGTAATAACAGGTAAGGTGTGGCAGTTTAGTTGTGCCCGCCAGAAGGTAAATTACCACGCTTTTCGTCCCGCATCCATCCGAGGGCGCCAAGCTGTGCAGCAGAAGGGTCTCAGCCTTCGGGCTGAGTGTATGTAAATTTATTGTATGTTCCCAGCACTTGTTGTTGTGTTCATTACCACGTTTAAGTAAAATTCTGTTTTGGAAAAAGCTGGTGGTGGAGTTGTTTTCCTCGTTCATGACTTTGCTGTATCCCGGGGAGCCCACCCTGGTACACGGCTTACAAACACACAAGAGCAGAACAAAGAAGAAGGTCTTTTGAGGAATGGAGAATCCACCTGGGGATGTATTTGGAAAGAATGTCTAAGATGTTAGAAGGAGGTATATTGTGGAGGGCCTTGTATGTCGTTGTTAGTATCCTAAATTAAATTAGCTGGGCAATGTGGAGCCAGTGTAGGGGTTAGAACAGGGGAGAGGCAGAGAAGAAACAAGGGGAGAGATGGATTAACTGAGCAGCAGAGTTGAGGATAGATTGGAGGGATGCAAGAGCACTTGATGGAGGCAGCAAAGGAGGATGTAGTAGTCCAGGCAGGAGATGACAAGGGCATGCACTAGAATTTTAATTGACTTAGGAATGAGGAAGGAGCGAATACGAGTGATATTCTTGACTTGAATGCGGCAGGTGGAGGTAAAGGTTTGGATGTGTGGTTTGAAGGACGGTACAATCAAATGTTATCCCCAGGCAGTGGACCTGTGATACTGGAGAAAGTGTATTGCTGTTTATTGTAATGGATAGGTTTGGTAGGAGGGCTGAGTGTCTTGGGGGAAAGATGATGAATTTGGTTTTCTCCATGTTGAGTTTTAAGAAGCGTGAGGAGAAGAATTAAGATATAGCTCATAGACACATTGGGATTTTAAATAGAAGGGAAGTAACATCTGGGCCAAGGAGGTAGATTTGAGTGTCATAAGCATAGACATGGTATTGGAAGACATGGGACTCTATGAGCTGTACCAGGTCGAAAGTATAAATAGAAAAAAGTAGGAGACCCAGGACAGAGTCTTAAGGGACACTAACAGAGAGGGGGCGTGAATGGGAAATGTTGAAAGTTCTGTCAGTGAGATATGAGGAAATTCAAGAGACTGCTATGTCTCTGATGCTGAGGGAAGAGAGTGTTTGCGACAGGAAAGAGTGATTGAGTGTGGCAGAGGACAAGTCAAGAATAGGGTTGCCACCCGGCCGGTATCTCACCGGCAAGGCCGGTATTTTAGTGACCCTGCCAGTGCCGGTAATTTTTTTCTACCGGCAATGTTAATTACCGGTATTTTCCTACAAGGAATGCTACTTTTGAACGTTCATTAGTCCAACCTTTACTTTCCCACACTTGTGTTAATAAAAAAAAAAAAAAAAAAAAATCACTCGCCTCCTCTATTTGCTCGCGCTACTGACTGGATGCTCAGGACAGGACCTGGGAGACGTCATTATGCTCTGTGCGCCGTTCTTCTCCTGAGCTTCCAGCAAGCAGGGAGCATTCACAGCGGTGTGACCAAATGGAGAAGGTGAGTGTTGTTTTTTCTTCTTTTTTGCAGAAGCAGAGAACAGCACACTAATGGGGGCATTATTCTAACTGGGGGCACTAATGGAGTGCATTAATCTAACTGGGGGCACAAATAGGGGGCATTATTCTAAATGGGGGCACTAATGGGGGCATTATTTTTACTGGGGCTCTAATGGGGGCATTACTCTAACTGGGGGCACTAATGGGGGCATTATTCTTACTGGGAGCACTAATGGGGGCATTATTCTTCCTCGGGGCACGAATGGGGGCATTATTCTTACTGGGGAGCACTAATGGGGGTATTAATCGTACTGGGGGAAATAATGGGGGAATTACTCTTACTGGAGGGCACTAATGGGGGGCATTAATTATGGGGTGCACTAATGGGGGCATTATTCTTACTGGGGGGCACTAATGGGGCCATTACTCTTACTGGGGTGCACTAATGGGGGGCATTAATTCTGGGGTGCACTAATGGGGGCATTACTATTACTGTGGGGCACTAATGGGGGCATTAATATTACTGGGGACACTAATGTGGACTATATTAATTCTGGGGGGTGCTAATTGGGGCATTACTATTACTGGGGGCACTATTAATTCTGGACAGCACTAATGGAGGAATTAATATTATTGGGAGCCACAGTATAATAGCGACTTACCACCCCATGCTAAGCCACACCCCCACAACCACACCCCTTTGGGGTGTGGCTTAACTTGGCTGGTATTTTTTGTTGGGAAAGGTGGCAACCCTAGTTAAGGAGGAGCTAGCAGATCATCATGGTGACTTTGCCTAGGGAAGATTCAGTGGATTGATTGGGTTGGAAGCCAGATTGTGGCGGATCAAAGAATGAGTGGGATAAGAGGTGGGAGAATAGTTCAAGATGGACATGTTGTTCTAGGATTTTTTATGTAAATGAGAGTAGTGAGATGGGGCAATATCTGGATATCTTAATGAGTCCAGGGAGGGCTTCTTAAGTATAGGTATGTTGGTGGCATGCTTAAAGAGGTTGTCTGGTCTCAAAATCAAAATTATTTTTCTGTGTGCTTAATACCCCTCACCATCCATACATATGCCCCCAATAGCTGCTTTCCCCATCATCTCCAGAGTGTGATAAACAGCATGAATCAGCAAGCATATCCAATCTCATCTGTATCTAATCCTATCATGTATAGGGTTGCCAACTTTCCCCACAAAACATACCGGCCAAGTTAAGCCACACCCCAAAAGGGGTGTGGTTGTGGGGACGTGGCTTTACATGGGGTGTAATATTAATGCCACATTAGTGCACCCCAGAATTAATGCCTCCCATTAGTGCCCCCAGTAAGAGTAATGGCCCTATTAGTGCCCCCAGGAAAAATAATGCCCCCATTAGTGCCACCCAGGAAGAATAATACCCCCATTAGTGCCCCACAGGAACAATAATGCCCCCCCCATTTGTGCCCCCAGGAAGAATAATACCCCCCATTAGTGCCCCCCAGAAAGAATAATGCCACCTATTAGTGCCCCCAGTTAGGATAATGCCACCCATTAGTGTCCCCCAGTTAGAATAATGCCCCATTAGTGCCCCCAGTCTGCTTCTGCAACAAACAAAAAAAAGAACTCACCTCCTCCAATTGCTCGCACTGAAGTGAAAGCCTCCTGCTGACTGTAGGCTCAGGACATGGAAACGCTCATTAGTAGCAGTCCGCACTGGAAAATACCGGCAATTAACATTGCTGGTAGAAAAAAATTACCGGCAGAGCCACTAAATTACCGGCTTTGCTGGTAAGATACCGGTTGCGTGGCAACCCTAATCATGTATGTGTGCCTGATACACATCCTGTTGTGTGCCCTCATAACAGTGACATCCACAGAGCCCCCTTAACAGTTACATCCACAGTGCTCCCATAATGGTGACATCCACAGTGCTCCCATGACAGTGACAGCCACAATATCCCCATAATAGTGACATCCACGGTACTCCCGTAACAGTGACCTCCACAGTGCTCTCATAACAGTGACATCCACAGAGCCCCCATAACAGAGACATTCACAGTGCCCTCATCACAGTGACCTCCACAGTGCTCATATGAATGACCTCTGCAGTGCCCCTAGTGCCATCCAGTGCCCCCTATTTGTCTTTCAGTGCCCCTTTGTGCTGTCCAGTGCCCCCTTGTGCCATCCAGTTTCCCCATTGTGCCATACACAGTGTCCCACATGTGATATCCAGTGCCCCCAGTGTCATCAACAGTGCCCCTCATGTGCCATGCAGTGGCCCTTTGCCATCCATGGTGCCCCTTGCATGCCATCCAGTGCCCCCTTTGTCATCCAGAGTGCCCCTCATGTATCCCCATTGCCATCCACAGTGCCCCAGTGACCTTCACAGCATAGCGATCACAGCGCACTATGTATGAGTCAGTAGAGGCTTCTCATAGAAGCCTGTACACTCAAAAGATGGCCGGGTCCCGGCGCATGCATAGTAGTGTGCATGAGTTGGGACCTGGGAAGGCCGTCAGGAGGCGGTGACGTCAGCGATGATGTGGCGTCTTCTGCCTTCAGAGAGGAAGAAAAGAAGACGGAGAAAGATCGGAAGACCCAAAAAACGCTACAGGAGCGGTCACGTGACCATGATAAAGATCCAGGAAACCACTGTGCTGCGGAGAGTAAGTATACCTGTAATATTCTTCCCTCCACAGGTAATTACAGTGGGCTAAATTTAAAATTGGGGCCGGAGAACCCCTTTAAAAGAGGAAGGTAAGACGGCATTGGCTAGTGATAAGCTGAATAGGCGGGTTAGGGCAGGGATAACTATAGGCACAGGTGGTGAGATTTGATTTGAAGATAAAGGTGGAAAGCTTTTCCTCAGTGATGGTGGTAAATTGGGTTATATGGGCACCAATTAGTTGTGTAGAGTGACTAAGAGGATTTTTGGGGAAGTTTTCTTAAATTTTGCTAAAGTGACGCCTGCCTGAGGTTCCAGGACAGCACCACCTAAGGGTACTTTCACACTTGTGTTGCTGGATTCTGCCTGCCGAATACAGCAATCTGTATTCAAACGGATACCATTTGTAGATGGATCCGGATGCGGATCCGTCTCACAAATGCATTGCAATACCAGATCCGTCTCTCCGTTTGTCACCTGGATAAACGTATGTGGTATTTATCTTTTTCACATTTTTAAAGGTCTGCGCATGCGCAGACTGCAAAACCGGACCCGTTTTTCCGGAACCCTTGGGGCCGGATCCGGCATTAATGCATTTGAATGGAAAATAATGCCGGATCCGGCATTCCGGCAAGTGTTCCAGAATTTTGGACGGGGAAAATACCGCAGCATGCTGCAGTATTTTCTCCGTCCAAAAACCATACAGTGACTGAACTGAAGACATCCTGATGCATACTGAACAGATTGCTCTCCATTTAGAATGTATTAGGATAAAACTGATCAGTTTTTTTCCGGTATTGAGCCCCTAGGACGGAACTCAATACCGGAAACATTTAACGCAAGTGTGAAAGTACCCTTAGGCCACAGTCTCATATTGCCTCATTAAGGATGCACCCCTGTGGATACACTTTTATTCTAAATACTGCCACCTTCGTTTACAGGCAGATGATGGATAGAGATCAGATACTTGTAATGAAAGAGATGGAACAGCTGGTAGAAGTGTACAAGGTATGACAGCTTGCACCATGCAGCTCACACATCAATAGCATTGTCATGTGTCCACGTCCTCCTCTATAAAACCAGTGTGACAGTCAGTCCTTACCACTCTATTGTCCTTCCAAATACAATGGGTACAGTGTCACAGTTTAGATGTCTTCTCTCAGTGCTCAGTAAATCATGAGTGACGCCTGCATTTTTTGCTGCAAAAACGTAAGTTCCAGATGTTCGCTAAAGGTCTATGTAAAATATGAAATGCCGGAAACGCACACTTTTTTGCCCTTGTTGTTTTTGTTAGGCTACTTTCACATCTGCGTTTTGCTGTACGGTTTTAAGATCCGTCACAGGTTCTCAAAACCTCAGCCAAACGCTTCAGTTTTTTCCCCATTCATTTTCAAAGGGGACGAAACTGAACGAACTTGAATGGAGTGTAGCAGAATGCATTCTGTTCTATTTTGTGGCGTTCCAATGATGCACACAAAACTGCTGCAAGCAGTGTTTTTGTGTGCTTCATGCGATACTGAGCAGTATGGAGCTGGATATGTTTTTTTAGACACGCCCATTGACTTACAATGGTTTTAGTGCTGGATCCATCTTTTTCATATTGGAGATAATACAACCGGATCCGTTCTGAACAGATGCAGACGGTTGTATTATTGACTGGATGCGTTTTTGCTGATCCCCTGACGGATCCAACAAAGATGCTGATGTGAAAGTAGCTTTAATTAGGCCACATTTTTTGTTTTTCTGGCAGCATGCTTAGCTCTTGATGTTTTTTTTTTTTTTATGCGTTTCTTCTCTATAGGGGAAAAATGCATGTGTGTATTGCATTTCATAACTCCCTTAGGATTGCCACTAACATGTAGAGGTGGTGTTCCACCGCCAAATCAAATGCAATAAACCTAAAAAATTCCTGAAAACACTGAAAACCACCCTAAGGCCTATTGCACACGAACGTGTGCGCCCCGTGCCCGTATTGCGGACCGCATTTGCGGATCCGCAATACACGGGCACCATTCCGTGGCCATTCCGCATCACGGATACAGACCCATTCATTTCAATGGGTCCGCAAATCCGGAGATGCGGAACGGTGCGGAATGGAATGACGGAACGGAACACTACGGAAGCACTACGGAGTGCTTCCGCGGGGTTCCGTCCCGTACTTCCGTCCCGCAAAAAGATAGAACATGTCCTATCTTTTTGCGGAATGGGCAGATCGCAGACCCATTCAAGTGAATGGGTCCGCGATCCGCTGCGGCTTCCCCACGGCCGGTGCCCGAGCATTGCGGGCCGCAATTTGCAGTCATGCGTTCATTCAACGCCTATACAATTGTTTATATGAACAAATGAATTATTGGTTGTCGTTATTTAATTATGGTAATGTAAAGGTGCATCATGTGATCCACTCATGGTTTTTGGCTAACATTCACTAACAAACACTTAAACATGAACTAGGAATGACGGATGGGTTTTTAGGGGCGTTTTCAGCACTTTTCGTGTTTTTTTTGCATGTTGTTTTCGGTGCAGATTCTACTGAAAAAAATGTCAGCTGTAGAAGTTAATAGAAAAAGTATATATATATATATATATATATATTGTAAGAGGGTGCAAGGTACCGTGGTCGATGGCAGGTACGTGTCACCGAGGTTCCTGGCCTCGGTGAGGTAAGAGCCGGGTTTTCATGTGTCAGCAGCAGCTAGTGCTGCTTGACACCTTGGTATTTAGTTTGGCTGCAAAGCCAATCCGGGCCGGCTCTTACTGGGAGTAGGCAAAGAGTTGGGTGGGTGCCTATTCCCCACGGTCCAGGCCGGGTTTTCCAGGGCCTTTAAAACACAGCCAGCACCAGCAGGTGTGGCTGTGATTGTCCTGGAGCTGCTAACAGTGCTGTGGAGCTCTCTGACCTGGAGGAAGGAGCTCAGCAAAGTGGGGTTTTTCCTGGAAGCCTGAAGGTGGTTTGTCCTGCGGCTCGGCTGACAGCCAGGTGCGAACCCGCACCTTAAACCTCACAGGTGATTGGATCCTGCTTTGGACTCTTTTTGTTTTGCCACATGACTTCTGATGTGTGTGTGAATTAACACCAAGAGACTGTTTATCGTTTGTTTTGTGTCAGTGTGAATAAAACACTGTTTATTGCACGTTCTGGACTCCTTGTTTTGCCTCTGTACTGCACCCGCACCGCTATCTACCAGAGCGACTCCCCACAATATATATATATATATATATATATATATATATATATATAATCTCACAAGTGAGTACACCCCTCACATATTTGCTAATATTGTATTCTATATTTTCATGGGACAAAACTGAAGATATGACACTTTGATGAAATGTAAAGTAGTCAGTGTACAGCTCGTATAACAGTGTAAATTTGATGTCTAAACCACTGGCAACAAAAGTGAGTACACCCCTAAGTGAAAATGGCCAAATTGGGCCCAATTAGCCATCTTCCCTCCACTGTGTCATATGACTTGTTAGGCCTCTTTTACACGGGCGTCACGTTTGACGCCCGGATAAGAGGCGGGTGCGTTGCGGGAAAATGCGCGATTTTTCTGTGCAAGTGCAAAGCGTTTTAATGAGTTTTGCACGCGCGTGGGAAAAATCGGCATGTTTGGTACCCAGACCCGAACCCGGACTTCATCACTGAAGTTTGGGTTTGGGTTGAGTATTCTGTAGATTTTATTATTTTTCCTTATAACATGGGTATAAGGGAAAATAATAGCATTCTCAATACAGAATGCTTTGTAAAATGTGGATTAAGGGGTTAAAAATAAAAAAATTAACTCACCTTATCCACTTGATCGCGTAGTTGCGATCTCTTCTGTCTTCTTCAAGCATTAGCTGCCGGCTAAAGGACCTGTGATGACGTCACCGAGCTCATCACATGGTCCATCACCATGGTGATGGACCATGTGATTGGACCATGTGATGTGACGTCACCACAGGTCCTTTAGATGGCAGCTAATGCTTGAAGAAGAGAGAAGAGATCAAGTGGATAAGGTAAGTTAAATTTTTTATTTTTAACCCCTTAATCCACATTTTACAAAGCATTCTGTATTGAGAATGCTATTATTTTCCCTTATAACCATGTTATAAGGGAAAATAATAAAGATCGGGTCCCGTCTCTTAGCAACCTTGCGGGAAAATCGCACTGCATCCACACGCTTGCGGATGCTTGCGATTTCCCCGCAGCCCCATTCACTTCTATGGGGCCTGCGTTGCGTGAAAAACGCACAATATAGAGCATGCTGCAATTTTCACGCAACGCAGAAGTGATGCGTGAAAATCACCGCTCATGTGCATAGCCCCATAGAAATGAATGGGTCTGGATTCAGTGCGGGTGCAATGCGTTCACCTCACGCATTGCACCCGCGCGGAAATTGCGCCCGTGTGAAATGGACCTTAGTGTTACAAGGTCTCTGGTGTGAATGGGGAACAGGTGTGTTAGATTTGGTATGATCGCTCTCACACTTTCTTATACTGGTCACTGGAAGTTCAACATGGCAACTCATGGCAAAGAACTCTCTGATGATCTGAAAAAAAGAATTGTTGCTCTACCTAAAGATGGCTACAGCACAGTGACCAAGACCATACAGTGGTTTAACAAGACAGGTTCCACTCAGAACAGGTCTTTCCATGGTCAACCAAAGAAGTTGAGTGCACATGCTCAGCGTCATATACAGAGGTTGTCTTTTCATATAGAAACGTATTGGTGCTGCCAGCATTGCTGCCGAGGTTAAAGGGGTGGGGGTCAGCTTGTCAGTGCTCAGACCATACGCTGCACACTGCATCAAATTGGTCTGCATGGCTGTCGTCCGAGAAGGAAGCCTCTTCTAAAGATGATGCACAAGAAAGCCTGCAAACAGTTTGCTGAAGACAATCAGACTAAACATGGATTACTGGAAGCATGTCCTGTGGACTGATGAGACCAAGATAAACGTATTTGGTTCAGATGGTGTCAAGCATGTGTGGCGGCAACCAGGTGGGCAGTACAAAGACAAGTGTGTCTTGCCTACAGTCAAGCGTGGTGGTGGACGTGTCATGGTTTGGGGCTGCATGATTGCTGCTGGCTGTGGGGAGCTACAGTTCATAGAGGGAACCATGAATGGCAACATGTACTGTAACATACTGAAGAAGTGCATGATCCCCTCCCTTCGGAAACTGGGCTGCAGGGCAGTATTCCAACATGATAACGATCCCAAGATGACCACTGCCTTGCTAAACTAACTAAGTGTAAAGGTGCTGGACTGGCCAAGCATATCTCCAGACCTAAACCCTATTGAGCATCTGTGGGACGTCCTCAAATGGAAGGTGGTGGAGCGCAAGGTCTCTAACATCCACCAGCTGTGTGATGTCATCATGGAAGAGGATTCCAGTGGCAATCTGTCAAGCTCTAGTGAAATCCATGCCCAAGAGTGTTAAGGCAGTGCTGTAAAAATAATGGTGGCCCAAAAAAATATTGACACTTTGGGCACAATTTTGGCTAGCAGTTTAGACACTAACACTTCAGGACCCTGCCATTTTTCACCTTAAAGGAAATCTGTCACATAGATTAGCAATATGAAAGTGCAACTATTGCCATGTAGAATAAAATACCCTATTTCTTGATGTACCTGTCATTCTGTTCTTCTGGCTTTCATTATCGCATAAATCCAAATGTTTTATTATGCAAATAAGGGAGTAAGGTAGTCAGAGGGGCGTTATTATCAATCTAAAGTGCCCAGGAATGCCCCCCTCCAGTGCCCAGCCCGCCCTCCTTTAGAGCCCAAGCACGCCAAGTACCACAGTATGCCTGTGCAAGATTTCTTGGCGTTGGATGCGCGATATGTGGGGCATTGTAAAAGGCACATGTGGGTGGAGTTACATCGTCTCTATGACGTAGAGGGGGGGGGGCGGAAGCAAACAGTGCTGGCGTGGGCATTTAGTTTCAGCCCTGAAGAAGCGTGCTTGGGCTGTAAAGGAGGGCGGGCTGGGCACTGGAGGGGGGCATTCATTAGAACTTTTGAACAATAATAACGCCCCTCTGGGCACCTTACTCCCTAATTTGCATTATGCAAAATTTGGATTTACACGAAAATGAAAGCCGGAAGAACAGAATGACTGGTACATGAAGAAATAAGGTATTTTATTCTACATGCCAATAGTTGTACTTTCAGATTGCTAATCCATGTGACAGATTTTCTTTAAGGACCAGGCCGTTTTTGTCAATTTATGTGGTAATTACTTTAGGACACTTTTACTTATCCAAGCCATTCTGAGAGTGTTTTCTCGTGACACATTGTACTTCATGATAGAGGTACATTTCAGTCAATATTTTTCATTTTTATTTAAAAAAAAAATACCAAATTTACAAAAAAATTGGAAACATTTTAAACTTTCCAAATTTTAATTTCTCTGCTTTTAAAACAGATAGTGAAACCTCATATAATAGTTATTACTTTACATTTCCCATATGTCTACTTTATGTTTGGATCATTTTGTGAATGCCATTTTATTTTTTGGGGATGTTAGAAGCAAATCTTGAAATTTTTCTGAAAATTTCCAAACCTACTTTCTAAGGAGCAGTTCAGGTCTGAAGTCAGTTTGTGGGGCTTACAAAAGAAACCACCCAAAAATGACTCCATTTTAGAAACTACACCCTTTAGGGTATTTAAAACTGATTTTAGAAACTCATTTGTGATCGTAAACTGCTTTACCGGCACACGGCAGGGCGCAGAAGGAAAGGAACGCCATATGGTTTTTGGAGGGCAGATTTGATTGGGATGATTTTTAATTGCCACGTCACATTTGAAGACACCCTGATGCACCCCTAGAGTAGAAACTCTAAAAAAGTGACCCTGATTTGGAAACTACACCCCTCAAGATATTCAAAACTGATTTTACCAACTTTGTTAACCCTTTAGATGTTCCACAAGAATTAAAGGAAAATGTAGATAGAATTTCACTTTTTTGGTAGACTTTGCATTTTAGTTAATTTTTTTCTGGTAACAAAGCAAGGGTTAACAGCCAAACAAAACTCAATATTTATTACCCTGATTCTGTAGTTTACTGCTGTACGGGTGCAGAAGGAAAGGAACGACAAAAAATGCGGAGGCACATCCGACTGTCATCCGCGTCCGCATCCGTGACCTGCATATACAGTTGTGTTCAAAATTATTCAACCACCAATGCTGTAAAGGGTTTTAGGGAATTTAGTGTAAATTTGTAATTGTGTTCAGAATGAAATCTTACAAGGACTTTTTAAAGAACCAAATGCAACTAAAATGACATCAATTGTTTTTTAATACAGTATTAAATGTTTTTTTTGTGATTTCTTCATTGACACAATTATTCAACCCCTTAAAGACTACCACTCTCAAGAACTGAGGTTCATTCAAGTGTTTTCGATCTGGTATTGAAAACACCTGTGGATGTCAAGGAGCAGCAATCAAGCATAATAAGCACCAATTAGGCAGATTTAAAATTACTGTGATACTCAGCTCCTTCTAGACATTTACTGGTGTGTTTACAAACATGGTGAAGTCAGGAAAATGGTCCAGGAAGACAAGAGAAGAGGTGATTTCTCTTCACAGGAAGGGCAATGGCTATAAGAAGATTGCAAAGATGTTAAACATACCAAGAGACACCATAGGAAGCATCATTCGCAAATTCAAGGCAAAGGGCACTGTTGAAACGCTACCTGGTCGTGGCAGAAAGAAGATGCTGACTTCGACTGCTGTGCGCTACCTGAAGCGCAAAGTGGAGAAGAGTCCCTGTGTGACTGCTGAGGAACTGAAAAAAGATTTGTCAGATGCGGGTACTGAAGTTTCTGCTCAGACAATAAAGCGCACACTGCGTAAAGAAGGCCTCCATGCCAGAACTCCCAGGCGCACCCCCTTGCTGTCTCCAAAGAATAAGAAGAGTCGACTGCAGTATGCCAAAAGTCATGTGGACAAACCACAAAAGTTTTGGGATAGTGTTCTGTGGACTGATGAAACAAAATTAACTGTTTGGGCCCATGGATCAACGCTATGTTTGGAGGAGGAAGAACAAGGCCTATGAAGAAAAGAACACCTTGCCTACTGTGAAGCATGGCGGGGGGGTCAATCATGCTTTGGGACTGTTTTGCTTCTACAGGTACAGGGAAGCTTCAGCGTGTGCAAGGTACCATGAATTCTCTTCAGTACCAGGAGATATTGGATGAAAATGTGATGCAGTCCGTCACAAACCTGAGGCTTGGGAGACGTTGGACCTTTCAACAGGACAATGATCCCAAGCGTACCTCCAAGTCCACTAGGGCATGGTTGCAGATTGAAGGCTGGGACATTTAGAAGTGGCCATCGCAGTCACCACACTTAAATCCGATTGAGAACCTCTGGTGGGACTTAAAGAAAGCAGTTGCAGCGCGTAAGCCTAAGAATGTGACTGAACTGGAGGCTTTTGCCCATGAAGAATGGGTGAAGATACCCGTAGATCGCTGCAAGACACTTGTGTCAAGCTATGCTTCACGTCTAAAAGCTGTTATAACTGGAAAAGGATGTTGTACTAAGTACTAAGATTGAATGTCACTTGGGGGTTGAATAAAACTGATAATGATGTGAGCACAGAAAAGACATTTGTGGTTATTTCATTATAAATGTTATGTTATATTTGTCTGACTTACAAGTGCCTCTTTGATTTAATTGTAAACAAGATGACTGACATGATCAAAATCAATGTCAAACTGGCCAAAACACTCAATTTCAGCGGGGGTTGAATAATTTTGAACACAACTGTATATTCCATTATCCTGGGTGGAGATATTAAAATTACACTTTTTTTTGCTTCCTTTTTTTCTGGCGGACCACGGAAACATAACGGAACCAAAAACGGACACGGATCACGGAACAGCGGAAACCCATTTTGCGGACCACTAAAAACAACTATCGTGTGCATGAGGCCTTAATGTGGCAGTTTTGTTGGTACTATTTTAGGGCACATATGATTTTTGGTTGCTCTATATTACCGTTGTTATTTTTATGTTATTTACACTGTTTATCTGACAGGTTAGATCATGTGGCATTTTAATAGAGCAGGTTGATACGGACGTGACAATAGCAAATATGACAAAAAAGCAGTTTTTTAGTGTCTCCGTATTCTGAAAGCCATAGTTTTTTTATTTTTTGGGCGACTGTTTTATGTAGGGGCTCATTTTTTTCAGGATGAGATGATGGTTTGATTAGTACTATTTGAGGGTGCATATGACTTTTTGATCCTTTGGAATTACACTTTTTGTGATGTAAGGTAACAAAAAAATGGCTTTTTTTGAAAAAAATTTTTTTTTTTTACGGTGTTCATCTGAGGGGTTATGGGGTCATGTGATGTTTTTATACAGCAGGTCATTACGGATGTGGAAATACCTAATATATATCTTTTTATTTATTTATTTATTTAAGCTTTACACAATAAAAGCATTTTTGAACAAAAAAAATCATGTTTTAGTGTCTCCATATACTGAGAGACATAGTTTTTTTTTATTTTTTGGGCAACTGTCTTATGTAGGGTCTCATGTTTTGCGGGATGAGATGACGGTTTGTTTGGTACCGTTGTATGAGTTTTTGAATGCTTTGTATCACACTTTTTGTGATGTAAGGTGACGAAAATGACTTTTTTTTTTTTTTGCGGTGTTCACTTGAGGGGTTATGTCATGCTATATTTTTATACATCAGGTCATTACGGATGTAGCAATACCTAATATGTATCCTTTTTTTATTTATTTAAGTTCTACACAATAAAAGAATTTTTGAAACAAAAAAAATCGTTAATTTCTAACGATAATTTGTCCTAACAGCAGCACAGATGGGGTTAACCACCCCCCATGGACTGGCAGGACCGGCGGAATGTTTAATGAGCCCAAGACTAATAACTCAATTTAACAATTAAGTATCTCTTTAAAAGGAGGAAGTCAACCCCCAGCCCACTGTGTTTATAGTAAGAAAAAAACTTACTAGGGTGGGAAATTTGTGTGCTGCTGTTAGGACTAAGGGAAAACAAATTATCGTTAGAAATTAACGATTCCCTTACGTCCTACCAGCAGCACAGATGGGGAGATAGCAAGAAGAAACCCCTAGGGAGGGCCTTCCTGCCTGGCAGAACTAAGAAAAGTCTGCCCAAAGGCCGAAAACTCAGCTAGACTGGCATCTAGTCTATAATGGGAGATGAATGTCAATTCAGAGCTCCAGGAGGCAGCTTTGCAAATCATGTTGAGAGGCAGAAGACTCCTCTCGGCAAAAGAAGTAGCCACAACTCTAGTAAAGTGGGCCTTCACAAATCCCGGAGGGTCCAGAGATTGTGGAAACAAAGGATTCCTTAATAGCCTCCTCAATCCACCGACTGATGGAAGGTTTGGATGCCTTATAGCCTTTAAACTTACTGGCAACAGGATTAGCAGATTCTCATCTTTCCTGAACTCCTTGATCTTCCATCTTCCATCTTTGGCTCCATCCACGAGAGCACCTCAAACCCTTTCGCTGTGCTCTCCAGTCACTACAAGAGCTTGTTTGCTGGCCAGACCTGCCACCGCGGTCTTGTCTGCCCTGCCCTCGAAAGGACTGCTGGGGAAGGCTCTTCACCTTCTAGTCTGAAAGGCCCTCCATGATCTTATCTAGCTCCGAACCGAACAAACGGTTGGGCTCGAATGGAAGGCCATATAAGCTGTATTTTGAGGAATTGTCAGCAACCCAAGGCTTAAGCCAAAATGGAATATGGGCCACGCTATGTATAGGCCCCTGACGTTATTTGATAGTATTGTTACACGGTGCCAAAGGCACACTTCGTCTCCCATCAGCCACAGACCTGCTGCTTAGCTTCAAGAGCAAGGATCTGTGTTTGGCCTCGTTCCCAGGACTTGCTTTGCTAGCGGGGAAGCTCCCTCGCTAGCTTCAACTGGAGCTGTGCGGTATCGCACAAGAAGTCCGTAGCCAGGTTGATGGTCTTGAAAGCAGCCAGTATGTCGTCCTGGAAAAAACCTCTGGTTCACATCAACTTGAATTTGATCCAGGCGAGATCGGAGGAACGTAGAGACTTCAAAAGCCGCTATGGCTGTGGAAGCGGAAGCCGCAGCTGCCTTAACACCCCGTCTTAGTGTGCACTCTACAAGGGGGTCCTGCAGGTAGACCCATCGTCTGCAGGAACCAGAGTGGGCTTGGACAACTTGGCAATAGCCATGTCCACCTTGGGAATGGATCCCCATGAATCCACCAAGGGTTAAGCCATCGGGAACATGGATTTAAACTTCTTTGTTAAAACCGGACCTTTTCCAGGTTTTTTCCACTCTATATCATGACATCCGCTTTGAAGACACGAGGTGCCCGAGTAGCGGGAACGGGAGGCTCCCCACAGTCAACATCATGGTCCCCCGACCTGATGGACTTGAGCAACGTCTGTGTCTTTCCAGGGGAGAAAACACAACGTCAGCTCCTCCTTATCCGAGGAGGAAGAAACTAAGGAGACCAAGAAGGTCTCTCTACCGGGACAGAGGTCTCCATAGGGGCCTGGGCACGAATAGGAAGCCTTTCCATCCAGCAGGCCTATGACTACTTTAACAGAGCCATTGATACATATCCTGCAACGTAGGTTCACTAGAGGTCAGAAACCTCTAACGGCAGCTGTAACACCTGGTGTAGGTTAAGTCAACAGACCCAGGGATTCCCAACCGGTCTCCCAAGCTGGTCTTAGCCCAGCCTTAAGCTGTTTAGCTTCTGCGATCTCACGAGTGCAGGTATGATCAGCTTACAATAACCGTTGACTGCTGCAATGGTAGCAGGATAGATGCTTCCTCTTGGAATCCACTTTCCTGCCTTTCGAATCCCGCGGAGAAGACATCACTGCGGGAAAAAAAAGGGACAAATAAAACATTTGTAAACCACCTATCTACGCAGGAAAGGTAGAAAAACAGACCGGAGGCAGCTGAGGAAAAAAACACCACAAGTGGAACAACACCAATTTTAGGACTCTGGGAGCTAGCTGAAAAAGCATATATAGCCAGAGACTGAACTGGAGCACACAGCCTCTCAAAATAGGGGAAGGGGAGGGATAGTCAATCCACCCTTCCCCAGTAAATCCTCCACAGGAAGATGCATAAAAAAAAATAAAAAAATCGCATCTATGAAAAAAATCGTGCCCGTGAAAAAATCACGGCCGGATTACCCGGAGGTGATGCAAAAGGAGAGTCCCCGCGTCACCTCCGGAAGATGGCGGCGCACAGGGACCGGGAATCCTGGACCAAGGACGCCGCCAAAATACCCCAGCCAGGCGCAACTGACAAGGTACCTAGGAAAAAGGGCAACGCCGTTACCCAAACGAAAAGAAGGCTCCCCGCACTTTCCATAAGAAAGGGGGGAACAAACCGCCTAGTCCACCTGTCCAGGAGGACAGAAAAAAACACAGTGGGCTGGGGGTTGACTTCCTCCTTTTAAGGAGATACTTAATTGTTAAATTGAGTTATTAGTCTTGGGCTCATTAAACATTCCGCCGGTCCTGCCAGTCCACGGGGGGTGGTTAACCCCATCTGTGCTGCTGGTAGGACGTAAGGGAATCATGTTTTAGTGTCTCCATATTCTGAGAGGCATAGTTTTTTATTTTTGGGTGATTGTCTTAAGTAGGGTCTCATCTTTTGCAGGATGAGATGATGGTTTAATGGATACTATTTTGGTGCGTATGACTTTTGGATCGCTTGGTATTACACTTTTTGTGATGTAACGTGACAAAAAATGGCTTTTTTAACACCGTTTTTATTTTTATTTTTTTACGGTGTTTACCTGAGGGGTTAGGTCATGTGATATTTTAATAGACCTGGTTGTTACAGTCACGAAAATACCTAATATGTCTACTTTTTTTATTTTTTTCACTTTCAACACAATAAAAGTATTTTTGAAACAAAAACAAAAAATCATGTTTTAGTGTCTCCATATTCTGAGAGCCATAGTTTTTTTTTATTTTTTGCCCGATTGTTTTATGTAGGGCCTCATTTTTTGCGGGATGAGGTGACGGTTTTATTGGTACGCCTTTTTGATCACTTGGTGTTTTGATCGCTTGGTGTTGCACTTTTTGTGATGTAAGGTGACAAAAAAATGATTGTTTTAGCACAGTTTTTATTTTATTTTTTCTATGGCGTTTAGGTGAGGGGTTGGATCATGGGATATTTTAATAGAACCGGTCATCATGGCAATACACAATATGTCTGGTTTTCTTTTTTTTCTATATTTTCTTTTACAATTTTATGTGTTTTATTTTGTGAATTTTTTTTATATATTTTTTACTTTAAACTTTTTTTATTTTTATTTTGAAAAACACTTGTTACTATTTTTTTTTACTTTTTTTTTTTTCCCACTCTGGGACTTCAACTTCTGGGGTCTGATCCCCTCTGCAATGCATTACAATACAACCTGTATTGTAATGCATTGGCTGTCATCTTTTATGCTGACAGCCTGCCTGTGAGACCCAGCCTAAGGGCTTAATCTCACAGGCTTCCGTAGAAGGAAGGGCTGCCTTCTCTGCCACCGGGTCCCCACCACTGCAGCGCTTGTACCCGATGGGAAAACGGAGGGCACCTGTACCCTCCGCGAACCCTCTGTATGCCACAGTCAGCTTTGACCGTGGCATACAAGGGGTTAATAAGCCGGCATCGGTGTATTTACTGATGCTGGCGTATGCAGCAGGGGCCCAGCTGTCAGTGACTGCCGGGTCCGTGTCACTGGTCTGGCGGGCACAGCTCCTGCACCCGCCCGATCAGCCCGTTGTACATGTACGGCGCTGGTCCTTATGTCACGTCCACCAGCGCCGTACATGTACTGCGAGGGTTCTCTACGGGTTAATGGCTGCGTATTGAGTTATTTTGAGCACACCAAATTTACAGTTATACAAGCTGCATACTAACTACTTTACATTGTATCAAAGTGTCATATCTTCGGTGTTGTCCCATGAAAAGATATAATAAAATATTTACAAAAATGTGAGACGTACTCACTTTTGTAAGATACTGTATATATATATATTTTTTTGCTACTACTGATTATTTCAATTTGGTGGCGTGTTTTGTTGTTGACGACATTTTTTATTTTATTGCAGAATGTTGAAGCAATGGCATTTTTTCAGGCACTTTACATCTCCTGAAAAAAACACTATCTCAACACATTTGTTTTGTGAAAAAAACATTGCTACGTGCTCACCTGTAGGTATACACTGCAGGTATTCTGCTGCGTAATTGCGTACAGAAAAGCTGAAGTGTCAACAAAGTGAATGAGTTTTTAACAATTCTCATCCACATGAGGTGGGAAAAATCCACAGCGAAAGTTGACCCGTGGTGCAGATTTTAATTCTGCAGCAGGTCAATTTATGCTGTGGATTTTCTTTAAGGATTTCACCTTTGCCTTTCAAAGAGTATGTTGTTCACACATTGCAGAAAAGCAATGCTGGAAATGTTCAGTAGAAAAAAATGCACCAATTTTTTAGTGTAGATTTTGTTGCAGAAAGGTTCCTGATTTTACCCTTTGCATTAGGCCTCATGTACACGACCGTTTTTTTTTCCTGCATCCAATCCACATTTTTTGCAGACTGGATGCGGACCTATTCATTTTGCATTCTGCATCCGTATGTCCATCCCGCAAAAAATTAGCACGTTTTACAGACAAGAATAGGCATTTTGACAATGGGGCAAGTGGAAATTGTGGGATGCAAGAAGCTGGTATCAGTATTTTGTGGATCTGTGGTTTGCAGACCTCAAAATTCATACGGTCATGTGCATGAGGCCTTAGAAAGGGTGAAATCTGCAATGAAACATTACAGCATAAATTTTTACCATTCTGCAAATTCTTTTCTAACTAAAATGGTTTTTTCAAGACAAATGCTTGTAAAAAGTGTACTAAATTAATGCCACTCTATGCACACAAAAAAACTAAACTATGTGAAAGAAGACTTAGGCCTCTTGCACACGAACGTATTTTTTTTTCAGTGTTTTGCGTCCTGTTTTTATCGGATTCGTGGTTCCGTTTTTTGTTTCTGTTGTGTTTCCGTTTTGGTTCCATTTTTCCGTTCCGTTTTTCCGTATGGCATATACAGTATACAGTAATAACATAGAAAAAATTGGGCTGGTCTTAAAATTTTCAATAGATGGTTCCGCAAAAAACGGAACGGATACGGAAGACATACGGATGCACTTTTGTATGCTTTCCTTTTTTTTGCGGACCCATTGACTTGAATAGAGCCACTGAACGTGATTTGCGGACAAGAATAGGACATGGTCTATATTTAAACGGAACAGAAAAAACGGAAAAACGGAAAGGCATACGGAGACACTTCAGTATTTTTTGCAGACCCATTGAAGTGTATGGTTCCGTATACTGTCAGTTTACACTCAGTTCACACTTTCGCGTAAAACGCCGCGCTCGAACGCGCAAAAAAACTCACAACAGTACAGGAACCATGCATTCCAATGGGGGTGGTTCACACTTGCGCGTTTTTATGCGCGTTTGAGCGCGCCTAAAAACGTCCGACGCATAAGCAAGTATGTTCGCGTTAATTCGGGCGTTTTTCGAGCGTTTGGTGCCAATATACTTCAATGGGAAACGCGATACGCGTGTTGTTCGGGCGTTTGTGCAGCGTACAACGCGCCTATGGAAGCGCGTTTTTCAAAGTTTGCAACATGCTGGATCAGCCACCATGGAATGTCACACCTCTAAAGCACTCAGATTGGCCAAACTATATATAGCGAGGGCTGTTTGGTCATTGGCCAACTATGCAGTCAATCACATAAACGCGCGTCAAACGCGCCCTACACTATTTACCAAAGCGCTTGAAAAAAACGCGCGTTAACGCCCGTCTTGAACGCGCAGAAAACGCTAGGCTTCAAAACGCTCAGGTCTGAACCCAGTGTTACTGAACTGAAAAAACTGCCAGTATACGGTCCGCAAAATACTGTCGTGTGCAAGGGGCCTTAGGTTGTGCTCACATGTGGCAGATATGCTGCAGATTTTCGTACTGCAAATTCGCAGTGTTGTACACTAGTAGAAAAGAAATGTGGATGAGATTTTAAGAACTCTCTGACCTGCAGTGCTGATTTGAAATCTGCAGCCTTTCACTTGATGCTGGGGACCTCCACCACAGATTTCAAGCTTTACAAAGGAGAGGGTGAAATCCACTGCTATATCTGCACATAATACTTATGTGACAAGATCTGTAGCGGAACTTTCCACTGTACTTTCCGTTGGTTTTGGTCACTGTCACACCGATCAGTATTTTGTATCTGTATTTGTTCAGTATTTCTGCACCAAACCCAAGAGTGGAACAAGGAACAGGCATAACATTATTATCCATGTCTTCTGTGTTTTGGACCCAGTCCTGGTTTTGGCTTGTGTATACTAACTAAATAATGACCAAATGCTGACTGTGTGAAAGTGTTGGTGCTGTTACACAGTTTTGCGTTCGCATGATTGCTCATTAGCGATCATCTTGTAGTGTAAAGCCTCATTTACACATCCGTGTCAGTGCTCAAATCCGTGAGAAGGTGGTCAGTGAGGCATCCGTGAAGCTGTCCATGAAGGATCCGTGTTGGGTCCGTGTGTCCGTTTTTTGCTGTCCGTGTGCCATCCGTGTTTCACTGACACTGAACAGCTCAAAAATAATTTTTAAAGCATCTCTTCCTAATGATCCATGCAACATGGATGGTATCCATGTTGCATCCATGGTTTTCACGGACCCATAGACTATAATGGGCGTGATGGATCCGTGAACATGAACAAAATAGAGTATGCATCCGTGCTAAAAAAACGGACCCACGGACCATGATAAAACACTGAATGCACGCATTAAAATTAATGGGGACGTGTATTGTCCGTGGAGAACACGTACAGGCCACATCCGTGGAACACTGATGTGTGAATGAGGATTAATACTGCTGCCAACTGCCCGATAAACGGGCAATTCTGATTTTCAAGCTTAAAAATCAGGGCTTGTTGGCAGCAGATCTTTGTGTCTTAACATTATGGGGACGAGCGATGGCATTCCAACGCTCCCTGGGGTTGTGCAGTAAGTGGAGCGTGCACCTTTTCTTCCCTTGGTACACACACTGGACTTTCTGGGACTCCTGCCTGTGTGGGTTGGGTGCCCTAAAAAGGGGTTATCCGAAACTATAAACTGCCCCCCTATTTGCCGGGCCCCTCACACACAGAATATACTTACCCCGCTCCCTGCGCCGCTCCTGGTTCCCGCATCGCTGCTGCTGCATCTCCCCCTGCACTGATAAAAACATCCAGTGTCGGGGGCAGGGGGAGCAGCCAATGGCAGGCGGGGATGGGGACAAACCTCCCTAGCATCACCGGCGATGCTAGGGAGGCTCGTCCCTGTCTGCCATTGGCTGCTCGCTCCCCGACACCGGATGTTTTCATCGGCGCAGGGGGAGAAGCAGCAGCGGTGGTACGGGGACTAGTGTTGGGCGCGAATATCGCATATTCGCGATTTCGCGATTTTTTCGAATATCATGCCATAAATTCGATATTGCGAATATTCGCGTTGGTTAAATTAGATGATACACAATAAGTTCAAGAACTTCAGTTCACTTGTGTTGATAAATGAGTTTGAGTGACTCTGAGTTTCATTCATTTAAGGTGTTGTTTTGCATCAAGGCTCTTTTTCAAAGCCATAGCCAAAATCCTGCCTTTTTTGCGATTTTCCGTAATGCGATTTTTTGACAGCGATGCGAATATCTAACACTTGCTGACATGCCTGCGCATTGACTTGAAAATTGAAATATTGCCTTTATGCGATTTTTCCGTAATGCGATTTTTATTAAGCGATGCGATTTCTTTCACACGTGCTATTCTTCCTGCGCATTGATTGACTTGACCATCCCGGCCATGAAAGTTAAAGTGTTTTTGCGATTTTTCGTAATGCGCATGCGAATATTAGCGATTATTTAATACATGGTAAATAAAGATTGAAAAGCAGATAACATGTAGATGGTATATTTTATTGCACTAGGTAAATATGATGTAATCGATTTTGTACGAATACTGCCTTTGCCTGCCAGTAACAATGATCTTGCGCAATATGCGCATGATCATACGCATTATGCGATTATCCGCGATTTTATAAAAAAAAGATGGCGATTAAATGATGACGAATACGAATATTCGAATTTGCGAATATATCGCGAATATTTTACGAAATATTCGTGAAATATCGCGAATTCGAATATGGGCATATTCGATCATCACTAACGGGGACCAGGAGCGGTGCAGGGAGCGGGGTAGGTATATTCTGTGTGTGAGGGGCCCGGCAAAGTCAATGAACAGGCCCGTTACAATAAATAAAGTCTTTCCTTACTGAATAACTAATGGGAGTAGAAATTCAAACAACAACAATAGACACAGTTCTGGAGTATGTTACAGAGTAGGCTTCTCACAATAGTTGAGTATGGGCAGTAGTAATAATGATCATAGCAGTAGTACTCTCTCTCTCTCTAAGCACACTTTGCATCCACTTCAAAAAACCACTGTCACGTAAATCCATTCTCATTACCTCTTTCTGCAGTTCCCAGTTGCTGACTGCACATCTTATATCCGATAACTAGTCTTTCTCCAAGTTTGGTGGGTGCTGAAGCAATATACCCTTTCCACAGCAGTAAAGTCTTATTGTCATAAACGAGAAATACATTTCTGTGTGAATTCTGCACAGCCTTGATGGTTCTACACTTCCTATGAATGTCTGTTCTACCTCAGGATAGAGCAATCTAGCAATAATAGATGTAGTAGTTACTCACTCTGATGCTCCCCTAGGCTGTGCAGTGATAGGAGGATGAACTCTCTTTTCTCTTGGGGAAAAATCTGGTTCTGGGGCCCTCAACCTGGTGCTGGTGGAGGTGCCCTTAGTGTAAATAGATGATGAGGCTGGAGTTTGGTAACAGTTCAACAGCTTTATTACCAACTTCAGCAGTTCACAACTAAATGTGTTGGCAGAGGTAGGCACAGTTCATATCGCACGTGTCACACAAGCAGTTTTCCCAAAGGCTGTGTTGGGGAGATGCAGCTAATATAGAGATTCCCTCTGAGATAACTTGTGCAATGTTCTCGACTTGGCCAAAGGCCAATTTATCGCTCTATGTCTGCATTTCCATAGTATCCTTTTTGCAAGAGCAGTTTTTATAACAGATGTCCTGTCTACCTTTTAACCTTTTAGGGACACAGGGGGTTCAGGTACGCCTGATGTCCTGGTACTTAAGGACATGGGGCGTACCTGTACGTCCTGTGTATTTCCGATCCCCGCTGTGCAGTGTACGATGATGGGAACAAGGTACCTGCTGAAATCATTCAGCAGGTACCTTGGGACAATGCCAAGGGGGGTCCTGTGACCCCCCGTATCGGCGATCGCTGCAAACTGCGGGTCAATTCTGATCTAAAGGCAGATGTCTGATCAGACTTTGTTAAATAAAAAATACAGTACAGTACACTATATAGTGTACTGTACTGTATTATACTGACATCAGACCCACTGGATCTTCAAGAACCAAGTGGGTCTGGATCAAAAAAAATGTAAAAAAGTGAAAATAAGTAAAAATAAAAAAACACATTTATCACTGAATAAAAATTAAAAAAATATAAAATACACTACACATATTATGTATCGCCGCATCCGTAAAAACCTGCTCTATAAAAATATCACATTACCTAACCCCTCAGGGGAACACCATTTTAACAAAAATGGTGTACTAAACCATTTTTTGTCACCTTACATCACAAAAAGTGTAATACCAAGCGATCAAAAAGGCGTATGCCTCCCAAAATAGTACCAATCAAACAGCTATCTCATCCTGTATAAAATGAGCCCCAAATAGCACAATCACAATCGCCCCAAAAAATAAAAAAATATGGCACTCAGACTATGGAGACACTAAAACATGATTATTTTTTTCTAAATTGCTGTTATTGTGTTAAAGTAAAATAAATAAAAAAAAGTATACATATTATGTATCACCGCGTCAGTAAAAACCTGCTCTATAAAAATATCACATGAAACAGTGTAAAAAAAAAACATTTTTTGTCACCTCACATCACAAAAAGTGTAATAGCAGGCGATCAAAAAGTTATATGCCTACTAAAATAGTGCCAATCAAACAGGCATCTCATCCAGCAAAAAATGATACCCAATATAGGACAATCACCCCCAAAAATAAAAAAATATGGCTCTCAGACTCTGGAGACATTAACCACGCCAGGACCGCCTAACGCACGGATGCTCACAGGAATCGCGTCGGGAGGAAGGTAAACTACAGTCTGCCAACGCTGATCATGCGCTGGCAGGCTGTAGTAGTTAAAAAAAATCGCATATCAGACGCAGTTTTGTTAACAGCGTCTGATACGCCTGCTGCCTGCTCCTCTGGTGGTTCCTTTTGCTTGGGACCACCAGAGGAAACATATGTAAGTGCACCAATCACCACACAGACCCCCCCATCCACCCCCCGTCACTGATTAACCCCTTATTAACCCCTGATTAACCCCTGATCACCCCATGTCACCCCCCTGATCACCCCGTGTCACCCCCCCTGTCACTAATCACCCCCCTGTAAGGCTCATTCAGACATCCATATGTGTTTTGCGGATCCACAGATCCGCCAAACACGGACATCGGCAGTGTGCTTTTCACATTTTGCGGATCCGCACATTGCCAGAAACTATATAGAAAATGCCTTTTCTTGTCCGCAATTGCGGACAAAAATAGAACATGCTCTATCTTTTGCGGAGCTGCGGCCGGATGTTTGGGGGCCGAAACCCGGAAGTTCGCAGGCGCAGCTCCGCAAATGCTCTCCGCATCACCGCCGGCCCCATTCACACTGAATGGGTCCACGTCTATTCCGCAGAATTGCGGAATAGATCCGGACATTTTTGCGGATGTGTGAATGGGGCCTTACTTTTTTTTTTTTTTGCACATTTTTTGGCAGAGATTTTTTCATCCACATTGATTTATGCGAATGAAGAAATCTGTGCCGTTCATTTTTTTTTTCCAGCCCAGAGGCTGAACGGAAAAAAAAATCTCATTACCCGTATGCTCAATAGCAGAAACTCCTAATGCTGGCCATACGTGTAATGATTGCGGAGACCCTCAAATGCCAGGGCAGTATAAATACCCCACATGTGACCCCATTTTAGAAAGAAGACACCCCAAGGTATTCCGTGAGGGGTATGGTGAGTTCATGTAAAATTTTATTTTTTGTCACAAGTTAGTGGAATATGAGACTTTGCAAGAAAAAAAAAAAAAGTCAATTTCCGCTAATCTTCTATGAACTCGCCATGCCCCTAACGGAATACCTTGGGGTGTCTTCTTTCCAAAATGGGGTCACATGTGGGGTATTTATACTGCCCTGGCATTTTAGGGGTCCTAAAGCGTGAGAAGAAGTCTGGAATCCAAATGCGTAAAAATGCCCTCCTAAAAGGTACTTATTGGAATTTGGGCCCCTTTGCGCACCTAGGCTGCAAAAAAGTGTCACACATGTGGTATCACCGTACTCAGGAGAAGTAGGGCAATGTGTTTTGGGGTGTATTTTTACATATACCCATACTGTGTGTGAGAAATATCTCTGTAAATTGACAACTTTGTATAAAATTTTTTGACAATTTACAGAGATATTTCTCTCACCCAGCATGGGTATATGTAAAAATACACCCCAAAACACATTGCCCTACTTCTCCTGAGTACGGCGATACCACGTGTGCCACTTTTTTGCAGCCTAGGTGCGTAAAGGGGCATAAAGTCCAACGAGTACAACACTGGCTAATCCCTAGTGGTAGGACCCCATGCCATGCTGAGAGACCGTGACGTGGTGCTTGAAGGGGCTCCGATATGTTCCTGATTGGAAATATTGGCGAATCTCTCAGCTTTTAACATCCGAGTGAGGGATTAGCCAGTGTTGTCAGTTGCTTATCCTTGTGGTGCATCTGTTTTCTGTGAGTTATGTGTTTATATATTTTCATCCGCACATGTTTTATTTTGTGTAGGATGTCTGTGTGGTGCTTGTGGTTCGCGCTGGTATCCTCCATTGTATGCAATTTTTGCTGGGGATAGCTGTTCGCTGCGAACCACATGCGGATGAACTGCCCCCCCAGTTAGAAACACGCCACAGTGTTTGGGGTTTGGAGCAGTCCCACCCATTTAGGCCACGTTTATTTCTGTGATTCTTGTTTTATATGTATTGAATGTGCCATTGCATATGGCTGGTAAACATTCTGTTGCACCTGGAAGCCGGTGTCACATGGTCTGTTGTAGGTGTAGCTTGCAGCCTCATTTGTTCCCCATTGCATTGTTGGTCCTGCAATGCAGGTGAGTGGGAGGGGCTGTAGGCTGCCTAATACCTTTTCAGACCTTGTTCACACACCATAGGTAGTCTAGTGGTAGGACCCCATGCCATGCTGAGAGACCGTGACGTGGTGCTTGAAGGGGCTCCGATATGTTCCTGATTGGAAATATTGGCGAATCTCTCAGCTTTTAACATCCGAGTGAGGGATTAGCCAGTGTTGTCAGTTGCTTATCCTTGTGGTGCATCTGTTTTCTGTGAGTTATGTGTTTATATATTTTCATCCGCACATGTTTTATTTTGTGTAGGATGTCTGTGTGGTGCTTGTGGTTCGCGCCGGTATCCTCCATTGTATGCAATTTTTGCTGGGGATAGCTGTTCGCTGCGAACCACATGCGGAGGAACTGCCCCCCCAGTTAAAAACACGCCACAGTGTTTGGGGTTTGGAGCAGTCCCACCCATTTAGGCCACGTTTATTTCTGTGATTCTTGTTTTATATGTATTGAATGTGCCATTGCATATGGCTGGTAAACATTCTGTTGCACCTGGAAGCCGGTGTCACATGGTCTGTTGTAGGTGTAGCTTGCAGCCTCATTTGTTCCCCATTGCATTGTTGGTCCTGCAATGCAGGTGAGTGGGAGGGGGCTGTAGGCTGCCTAATACCTTTTCAGACCTTGTTCACACACCATAGGTAGTCTAGTGGTAGGACTCCATGCCATGCTGAGAGACCGTGACGTGGTGCTTGAAGGGGCTCCGATATGTTCCTGATTGGAAATATTGGCGAATCTCTCAGCTTTTAACATCCGAGTGAGGGATTAGCCAGTGTTGTCAGTTGCTTATCCTTGTGGTGCATCTGTTTTCTATGAGTTATGTGTTTATATATTTTCATCCGCACATGTTTTATTTTGTGTAGGATGTCTGTGTGGTGCTTGTGGTTCGCGTTGGTATCCTCCATTGTATGCAATTTTTGCTGGGGATAGCTGTTCACTGCGAACCACATGCGGAGGAACTGCCCCCCCAGTTAGAAACACACCACAGTGTTTGGGGTTTGGAGCAGTCCCACCCATTTAGGCCACGTTTATTTCTGTGATTCTTGTTTTATATGTATTGAATGTGCCATTGCATATGGCTGGTAAACATTCTGTTGCACCTGGAAGCCGGTGTCACATGGTCTGTTGTAGGTGTAGCTTGCGGCCTCATTTGTTCCCCATTGCATTGTTGGTCCTGCAATGCAGGTGATGGGAGGGGGCTGTAGGCTGCCTAATACCTTTTCAGACCTTGTTCACACACCATAGGTAGTCTAGTGGTAGGACCCCATGCCATGCTGAGAGACCGTGACGTGGTGCTTGAAGGGGCTCCGATATGTTCCTGATTGGAAATATTGGCGAATCTCTCAGCTTTTAACATCCGAGTGAGGGATTAGCCAGTGTTGTCAGTTGCTTATCCTTGTGGTGCATCTGTTTTCTGTGAGGTATGTGTTTATATATTTTCATCCGCACATGTTTTATTTTGTGTAGGATGTTTGTGTGGTGCCTGTGGTTCGCGCCGGTATTCTCCATTGTATGCAATTTTTGCTGGGGATAGCTGTTCGCTGCGAACCACATGCGGAGGAACTGCCCCCCCCAGTTAGAAACACACCACAGTGTTTGGGGTTTGGAGCAGTCCCACCCATTTAGGCCACGTTTATTTCTTTGATTCTTGGCTGAAGTAGTAAAAACACGATTTTTAAAACACAGTTTCAAAAATGATATTATTGTGTAAAACAAACAAATAAATAAAAAGTATACGTAAAATAATGTATAATAATAACAAAAATTAAAACTGTCCCAAAACAGCTATTTTTCTGCAAATTTTCCATTTTAATCAATTTTTCCAGTAACAAAGCAAGGGTTAACAGCCAAACAAAACTCAATATTTATTCCTCCGATTCTGTAGTTTGCAGAAACACCCCATATGTGCTCGTAAACTGCTGTATGGCCAAACGGCAGGACGCAGAAGGAAGGGAACGCCATATGGTTTTTGGAAGGCAGATTTTGCTGGACTGTTTTTTTGACACCATGTCCCATTTGAAGCCCCTCTTATGCACTAGAGTAGAAACTCCAAAAAAGTGACTCCATAAAAGAAAGTACACCCCTCAAGGTAATCAAAACTGATTTTACAAACTTTGTTAACCGTTTAGGTGTTCCACAAGAGTTATTGGCAAATGGAGATGAAATTTCAGAATTTCTATTTTTTGTTACCTTGCCTCAAAAAAAGGGTGATATAGAGCAACCAAAAATCATATTTACCCTAAAATAGTACCAAGAAAACTGCCGCCTTATCCCGTAGTTTCTAAAATGGGGTCACTTTTTTGGAGTTTATACTCTAGGGGTGCATCAGAGGGGCTTCAAATGGGACATGGTGTCAAAAAAACAGTCCAGTAAAATCTGCCTTCCAAAGACCGTATGCTGTGCCCTGCCGCTTGGCCATACGGCATTTTACGACCACATATGGGGTGTTTCTATAAACTACAGAATCAGGGCAATAAATATTGAGTTTTGTTTGGCTGTTAACCCTTGCTTTGTTACTTTAAAAAATTGATTAAGGGTCCATTTCACACATCTGTGTGTGTTTTGCGGATCCACGTATCCGCGGATCCGCAAAACACGGACATCAGCGATGTGCGTTCAGCAATTTGCGGACCGCACATCGCCTGCACTCTCATAGAAAGTGCCTTTTCTTGTCCACAATTTTTTCGGGAACGCGATTGCGGACCCGGAAGTGCAGATCCGCAATTGCGGACCCGGCCGGGACATCGTCTGTCCCCATTGAAACTAATGGGTCCGCAATTCCGTTCCGCAAAATGGGGAACAGAATTGCGGACGTGTGAATGGACCCTAAAATGAAAAGTTTGCAAAAAAAGAAAATCGAAATTCTGAAATGTTATCTCCATTTGCCATTAACTCTTGTGGAACACCTAAAGGGTTAACGACGTTTGTAAAATCAGTTTTGAATACCTTGAGGGGTGCAGTTTCTAGAATGGGGTCATTTTTGGGTGGTTTTTATTATGTAAGCCTCACAAAGTGACTTCAGACCTAAACTGGTCCTCAAAAATTGGGTTTGCAAAATTTCTGAAAGATTTCAAGATTTGCTTCTAAACTTCCTTATAACGTCCCCAAAAAATAAAATTGCCTTCCCAAAATGATCCATACATGAGTGAGACAGTACTTTAGCGCTCCACCATGGGATGGTAGTCCTGATATCAGTTGGTGAATTGCAATATTTAGTAGATAGTTCTGTCCCCGGTTTTTGCTATTGTGACGGACTGTATGCCATCCTCTCACAAGTTTGTTTTACTGGTCTGTTATCAATCCTCCACAAGCTTAAACGCGTTTCGGGACCTTGTCCCTTCATCAGTAAGCAGAGGATTGGTACAGTTCACATTTGCTATATAGCATAGCCTTCAGTTGTAATCAATTAACCCCTTAAGGACGCATGACGTACCGGTACGTCATATCTTTAAAATGTAAGTGCGGCGCGGCGGGGGTTAATAGTAACAGGATGTCTGCTGAAATCATTCAGCGGGCATCCTGTCACAACGCCGAGGGGGGTCATGTGACCCCCCTGTATCGGCGATCGGCGATATCACACCACCAATCACCGTTCCTGAATTGGGGATGGTGGTGGCGGTGCTGGGATCTGATTGGTCTGGGGAGAGAGGCGGGAGATTCAAACTCCAGGCGCTCCTCTCTCCCCTCCTCTTCCTGCTGCTGCTGCCAGCGCATCGCCCGCCCCACTGCTGATCAGTGCCGGACGGCTGATCAGCTAGTTTAAACTTCATTTTTTTTTTTCTAACACTTGTCCATTTTTTTCTTATTATTAGTACGTGAACACCCGCCCCCACACACACGCACATACAATAAAGTTTGACACACACGCACATACACGCACACACATACCCATGGCCCACCGGATGTTCTTGGCGGAGGAGGCATATGCCCAGATGCTCTCCGACACCGAGAGCGCCAGTGAGGATGAGGATGACCCCACATTCCTCCTGTCATCCACATCCTCCTCATCATCTGATGACGATGAGCCCCCAAGGCGGCAGAGACGCCGCCAGGCGGAGCCATGGCCCCCACATGCTAGGGACCCCGTGGCCCACACCAGTACGAGTAGCCCTGGGGTTCATACTGGTTTCCTGGCCCACCAAATAAGCACACCGGAGCCCCCCACCGGTGAACTTAGCTGGTGTCCCCCAGTGGACTATGAGCCTGCGATTCCTGATTTTGTTGGCAATCCTGGAATCCAAATTCCCACAGTGGGGTTCACTGAAAAATACTTTTTAAGTTTTTTTTTTCAGTGACCCACTGATGAATCTGATGGTGGAGCAGACGAATCTGTACGCCCAACAGTTCGTTGCTCAGCACCTGGGATCCTTTTTGGCTAGACCCGGTGGCTGGACGCCAGTCAGTGCAGCCGAGATGAGGACGTTTTGGGGCCTCGTGCTGCACATGGGTCTAGTGCACAAACCCAGTGTCAGGCATTACTGGAGTGGGTACGTCCTTTACCAGACCCCACTGTACAGTATGGCCATGACACGTCCCAGATTCGAGGCCATCCGGAAATGCCTGCATTATGCAGATAATGCAGCATGTCCCCCCCGAGGTGATCCTGCCTATGACCGGCTGTATAAGATACGGCCGTTTATCGATCATTTCGGGGCCAAGTTTGCACAGGCCTACATACCTGGTAGGGAGATCGCGGTTGATGAGTCTCTCGTTGCTTTCAAGGGGAGACTCAGTTTCCACCAATACATTCCCACTTAGCGAGCGAGGTATGGTGTGAAAATGTACAAAATTTGTGAGAGTACCTCAGGGTACACTTACAAATTTCGTGTTTACGAGGGACAAGATTCCCGTATTCAACCCCCAGAATGTCCCCCCACTCTGGGTGCATTGCAGCAAGCATGTTCAGAGGAGCAGTCACATGACATCCCCGTCGACCTGTGTTTCCATAGAGACAAGAGCCCCTCAAATAATATCAATAACTCAGGGAATAACTGCTGTACAGAAATTACTAATAGGAAGTCTGCCCAGTCCCAGCAGCACAGAGGAATATGATGCTAATGTATCATACATATGTTACTGGGGGGGGGGGGGGTGAGTGCCTTATTCATAAACTTGCTGTAGAGCCTGGTCATTTCTAGTTGCACCATTGGATTTAAGCCATGAACAGAATGAATAGAGGGGGAGATTTATCATTTCCCTTGTTTCTGAAAAGTGGCGTTAAAAAAGTTGCAAACTATGTGTTTGCAACTTTTTAACTGTGCCTTTAAAAAGGGGGGCTGTTGAGCGGGGGGTACAGATCTTTGTTGCACAAGAGCTCTGATGAATAAACTGATCTGCTCACAGAGAGGAGCATCCTGTCTATCATCACACGACTAAGGCTACTTTCACACTAGCGTTAGCAGGCTGTTCCCCTGCTGGATCCATGCTAACCCTAGCCCACAAGTGTCGTTGGAAGTCCAGTACGGCCCGATTTAGATTCACTGATGCCCAGCACGCTGCGTTTCTTTGTCCGGCCGCCCCCGGCATGTTTGCCATTAAAGTGAATGGGGCCGGAGCAGACTTCCGGAGGCACTCGTGGGCTACTGTTAGCACAGATGATTGTATACAGTGTACAGCGGGTCACAGATCTCTATATGCAGTGGTGGGGGTCACATATCACTATATACAGAGTGCAGGAAGTAGAGGGCACACAATTATAGATGGTGAGACCAGTGACTGCTGCTGATATCACTGACCTCAGCCATACTGACAGCTCACAAGGGGTTATAAAGCTCCTGAACTGTTGGTCTGGCTGTAATATCATGTCTGTGATAAGAGCACAGGTCAGAGGGGCCATAAACAGGACAGACTGTGAGATTGCTCATAGTTTGTGGTCCACAGCGCTGCCTGGCTCTGCTACATCCTCACATGTTGGCAGGATCCTCTCAGTACAGGGGAAACAGAGGGGGCAAAGCCTGCAGTCAGATCAGCCATCACAGCTTCCCCTCAGTCTCCCTTCCTCCTGCAAAAGTTTCTTCATTTTAGCTTTTAACAAGTGTCCCTTCTAAGCCCCTGTCACGTGATGTCTTACGTCACATACATGCGGCCCGCTCCGTATGAGCCTTGGGATTCAGGTGTACATAATTATTGACAATGGGTATCGAGCGCTGGTGTTTGTGAGTATTTAGTGTGTGTCCTGCAGTGATGACGCCACCCCGAGACGAAGGTTCACTGAAACACGCGTCGGGGTTGGTGCCACCCTAGAGGAGGCACACTATGGGTAATTGATTCTGTCCTTTACATTTTGTATTACCATTTTTTGCACTGGCACTTTAACCCTTTAAGGACTCGGCCCTATTTAACCTTAAGGACTCGGCCATTTTTTTGCAAATCTGACCAGTGTCACTTTATGTGGTGATAACTTTTAAACGCTTTTACTTATGCAGGCTGATTTTTCGTCACATATTGTACTTCATGACAGTGATAAAATGGAGTTGAAAAATGTCATTTTTATTTATAAAAAATACCAAATTTACCAAAAGTGTGGAAAAATATGCAATTTTCCAAGTTTCAATTTCTCTACTTCTATAATACATAGTAATACCGCCCCAAAAAGTTATTTGATTTACATTCCGCATATGTCTACTTCATGTATCGATTTAAATAGACAGGTATTAGGTAATATATATAGATTGATAGGTATAGATTTAATTGGCCACAGCAGCTATTTTATCATAAAAATAAAACCATAACCATATAACACTAGATAATATTCCAAATAAATGCTTGTAGTGTATATCCTCAACATTTCAATCCCAGCAAAAGCAGGTTCTCAAAGGCACAAAAAAATATGCCCTCAATCCGCACCCACATTCACTTGTTTAGAAGCAAAATCTTAAAATTTTTCAGAAATTTTCAAAAACCCACTTTTTAGGGACCAGTTCAGGTCTGAAGTCACTTTGTGAGGCTTACATAATAGAAACCACCCAAAAATTACCCCATTCTACAAACCGGATTCCAAAAAAGTTGGGACACTAAACAAATTGTGAATAAAAACTGAATGTAATGATGTGGAGATGGCAAATGTCAATATTTTATTTGTAATAGAACGTAAATGACAGATCAAACGTTTAATCCGAGTAAATATATAATTTTAAAGGAAAAATATGTTGATTCAAAATTTTACAGTGTCAACAAATCCCAAAAAAGTTGGGACAAGTAGCAATAAGAGGCTGGAAAAAGTAAACTTGAGCATAACGAAGAGCTGGAAGACCAATTAACACTAATTAGGTCAATTGGCAACATGATTGGGTATAAAAAGAGCTTCTCAGAGTGGCAGTGTCTCTCAGAAGCCAAGATGGGTAGAGGATCACCAATTACCACAATGTTGCGCAGAAAGATAGTGGAGCAATATCAGAAAGGTGTTACCCGGCGAAAAATTGCAAAGACTTTGCATCTATCATCATCAACTGTGCATAACATCACCCGAAGATTCAGAGAATCTGGAACAATCTCTGTGAGTAAGGGTCAAGGCCGTAAAACTATACTGGATGCCCGTGATCTCCGGGCCCTTAAACGACACTGCACCACAAACAGGAATGCTACTGTAAAGGAAATCACAGAATGGGCTCAGGAATACTTCCAGAAACCATTGTCAGTGAACATAATCCACTGTGCCATCTGCCGTTGCCAGCTGAAACTCTACAGTGCAAAGAAGAAGCCATTTCTAAGCAAGATTCACAAGCTCAGGCGTTTTCACTGGGCCAGGGATCATTTAAAATGGAGTGTGGCAAAATGGAAGACTGTTCTGTGGTCAGACAAGTCACGATTCGAAGTTCTTTTTGGAAATCTGGGACGCTATGTCATCCGGACCAAAGAGGACAAGGACAACCCAAGTTGTTATCAACGCTCAGTTCAGAAGCCTGCATCTCTGATGGTATGGGGTTGCATGAGTGCGTGTGGCATGGGCAGCTTGCATGTCTGGAAAGGCACCATCAATGCAGAAAAATATATTCAGGTTCTAGAACAACATATGCTCCCATCCAGACGTCAGCTCTTTCAGGGTAGACCCTGCATTTTTCAACAAGATAATGCCAGACCACATTCTGCATCAATCACAACATCATGGCTGCGTAGGAGAAGGATCCGGGTACTGAAATGGCCAGTCTGCAGTCCAGATCTTTCACCTATAGAGAACATTTGGCACATCATAAAGAGGAAGGTGCAACAAAGAAGGCCCAAGACGATTGAACAGTTAGAGGCCTGTATTAGACAAGAATGGGAGAGCATTCCTATTTCTAAACTTCAGAAACTGGTCTCCTCGGTCCCCAGACGTCTGTTGATTGTTGTAAGAAGAAGGGGAGATGCCACACAGTGGTGGAAATGGCCTTGTCCCAACTTTTTGGGGATTTGTTGACACCATGAAATTCTGAATCAACATATTTTTGCCTTAAAATGGTACATTTTCTCCGTTTAAACTTTTGTTCCGTGATTTGTGTTCTATTCTGAATAAAATATTAGAAGTTGGCACCTCCACATCATTGCATTCAGTTTTTATTCACGATTTGTATATTGTCCCAACTTTTTTGGTATCCGGTTTGTAGAAACTACACCCCTCAAGGTATTAAAAACTGATTTTACAAACGTCATTAACCCTTTAGGTGTTCCACAAGAGTTCATGGCAAATGGAGATAAAATTTCGGAATTTCGATTTTTTGGAAAATTTTCCATTTTAATCCATTTTTTTTCAGTAAGAAAGCAAGGGTTAACAGCCAAACAAAACTTTATATTTATTGCCCTGATTCTGTAGTTTGCAGAAACACCCCATATGTGGTCGTAAACTGCTGTATGGCCAAACGGCAGGACACAGAATGAAGGGAATGCCATATGGTTTTTTGGATGGCGGATTTTGCTGGACTGGTTTTTTGACACCATGTCCCATTTGAAGCCCCCCGACATAGAAACTATGTCTTCTGGCTGCTCACATGTATCTTTCATTAGATGGGAGCATTAGAACTGTAACTAGACATTTATAGTATATACTGTATGTTCAATATGCCACAAATATAGTATATCAGTTGTTCATACCCCTTTAAGTTTTATTTTCAGCCCTTGGAATTGGTTCAGGCTGACAATGTGGCCCTCAACCAGAAAAGGTTGTGCACCCCTGCTTTAGCAGAAGTCTGATTAGACTTACATCACCATGGCAAGCAGGGCGCCTCTGAAAGCATCCTGCTGCCATGGTAACCATCAACCGCTGCCAGAACAGAGCAGCGGGTGATGGGGAGGGAGGGAGCTCCCTCCCTGTTAACCCCTTCCATACAGCGGTCCGTACGGACCGCGGTATGGAAAGGGTTAAACTGTTGAGATTTGTACGGCACAGATGTCAGCAGTTTATAGCAGAGGGTCAGCAATGTGCTGACCCTCTGCTATAACCACTAGACACCAGGGAATTAGAAAGGAGGCGGGCGGGCGATCGTGATCCCGCACTGCCCGCCCGCAATTCCCCCGCCTGCGGGGACAGTAATATTGCGGCATGCAGGGGGGGTTAAAAATTATTCATTTGGGGCACATTTTAAGTCTCTGATCCCCGCGGTCTGTATCAGCAGAAAGCGCAGCAAACCGCAGGTCTGAATTGACCTGCGGTTTGTTGCGATCACCGTTACGGGGGGTTCACATGACCCCCCTCGGCGTTGTGACAGGATGCTTGCTCAATGATTTCAGCAGGCATCCTGTTCCGATTAACCCCTGCAGCCCCACAATTTACTTTTAAAGATATGACGTACTGGGACTCGGGAATCATGACGTACCGGTAAGTCATGCGTCCTTAAGGGGTTAACTTGGTTTTCATTTTGTTGGATTAGTATGAATTGTTACCATTGTGCCCCCTTTCGGTTGATGCCCGCTTTTCCCTGCATTTATTTTTAATACATGGATTTTCTTCTTATGAATTTTGCAAATAAAGTGTACTATTGACTTCATGCTGTCTGGTAGTCTTTAATAGGTATTCACATTTGCATATAAGTATCTCACAAAAGTGAGTGTACCCCTCACATCTTTGTAAATATTTTATATCTTTTTATGGGACAAGGCTGAAAACATGACACTTTGATACAATGTAAAGTAGTCAGTGTACAGCTTGTAAATTTGGTGTGCTCTCAAAATAACTCAACACACAACCATTAATGTCTTAACCGCTGGCAATAATAGTACACTCTGCTGGCAAGAAGTACACTCCTAAGTGAAAATGGCCAAATTGTGCCCTATTAGCCATTTTCCCTCCCCAGCGTCATGTGACTCGTTAGTGTTACAAGCTCTAAGGTGTGAATGGGAAGCAGGCGTGTTAAATCTGGTTATTGCTCTCAGACTCTCTCATACTGGTCACTGGAAGTTCAACATGGCACCTCATGGCAAAAAATTCTCTGAGGATCTGAAAAAAAGAATCTGTGCTCTTTATAAAGATGGCCGAGGCTATAAGAAGATTTTCAACACCCTGAAACTGAGCTGCAGCACGGTGCCCAAGACCATACAGTGGTTTAACAAGACAAGTTCCACTCAGAAAAGGCCTCACCATGGTCCACTAAAGAAGTTGAGTGCACGTGCTCAGCGTCATATCCAGAGGTTGTCTTTTCAAAATAGATGTATAAATGCTGCCCGCGTTGCTGCAGAGGTTAAAGTGGTGACGGATCAGCCTGTCAATGGTTCGACAATGCGCCGCACACTGCACCAAATTGGTTTGTTGTTCAAGAAGGAAGCCTCTTCTAAAGATAATGCACAAGAAAGTCTGCAAACAATTTTCAGAAGACAAGCAAACAAAGGACATGGATTACTGGAAGCATGTCCCGTGGTCTGATGAGACCAAGATAAACTTATTTGGTTCAGATGGTGTCAAGTGTGTGTGGTGGCAACCAGGGGAGGAGTACAAAGACAAGTGTGGCTTGCCTACAGTCAAGCATGGTGGTGGGAATGTCATGGTTTGGGGCAGCATGAGTGCTGTCGGCTGTGGGGAGCTACAGTTCATAGAGGGAACCATGAATACTAACATGTACTCTGACATACTGAAGCAGAACATGATCCCCTCCCTTTGGAAACTGGGCCACAGGGCAGTATTCCAACATGATAGCGACCCCAGACACACCTCCAAGAAGAACACTGCTAAAGAAAAAAAAAACATTTTACTCCGGTCTTTGATATCCCCTGCACCACTGGAGGATGTGCTTAATTTTTGACTAGGTGCAGACCCTGTCATAAATTAGGTGCATCCTCTGGCATTCCATGCACCTAGACTGAAGTTGGATTAGATTTCTGTCATCAGGTACATGTGTATGGTGCTGTTGAAGCCAAGAACTTACACCCTGTTTTCCTGTGCAAGCATTGCACACCGAGCCCAATGCCCAATGCCAATTGAGAAGACTTCCGGACTTGTTTCTCAGTATGTTTGAATTTTATTTACTATTCTTTGTAAGGATGGATGGATTTGCTATGGTCAGGTTTGGGTCCCTAAACTCTAGCATGCATAACAGTATGCTCGTAATTTTGTGGTCTGAAACTAGGTGAGTGGTTACAAAGCATTAGTAATGTTGAGGGTCATTTATGAAAAAACACAAACCAACTGAAAGGTGGCATTAAGCAGGATGTGCTCAACCCAAAAATGCAGTTGTGCATATATGTACAGGGGAGCAGATCCTGCACTTGTGGCCCGTTGCTAATGGCGATCCCTAGCAAAAAATGCATACGGTGGAGGATGCTCGCAGCGGACCACAAGTACCACAATAGACATCCTACACAAAATCGCAATAGTGTGGATGTGATAAATAATATAACAATATAGAAATAACAAATGACAAGACAGGTGCACACTGCGGTCTTACTAAGCCCTCAAACTGATGTTAAAATTGAGAGGTTAGTCAACATGTCCTACAGTGGAGGACATGTCTTAAGCCCGAGCACCACGCCAAGGTCTCTCAAGTAGCTCGGGACCTAACACTCACCTACCTGTGCCATATGGGCAATACCAGGGGCCAGTGGGCAAAATTACTGGAATGCATTAGGTCGACTCGCAGTAGACTCCTCAGTTACCTCCAGCATGTAACCATGCCTGCAATGGGAGGAGGGAGAAGGCTGTGAGCCCCACCCAAGACTGGCTGATATGGCCCAGGCCTCACAGGTGCACCTAAATATAGCCTGTGGATGGAAAACAGGCTACATTTACATGGGAGTTTATACACCTCCAAACAATTATATATACACAAACCAACTGAAAGGTGGCATGAAGCAGGATGTGCTCAACCCAAAATTTCAGTTGTGCATATATGTACAGGGGAGCAGATCCTGCACTTGTGGCCCGTTGCTAATGGCGATCCCCAGCAAAAATGCATATGGTGGAGGATGCCCGCAGAGGACCACAAGTGCCACAATAGACAACTGATAGCTATTTCCAATCTGAGGCGGCCATGAGACGGTCACACAATGAGGCATCAGACCTCCACCGGCAAATCCTCCCCTTCAGTGAATAGCTCCTCCTCCATCTGGGAGATGATAACAATCCAGAACTCAATCTTAGACAGTTAAAATCTGAAGTCTTTATTTCATAGTACATGTATTTATAGGACATTGGGGGTGGGAGTACCAACTTGAGTTCAGCAGATGACAGGTTAATTTAGGGAAGTCGGTAAACAATACTGGTATCTGCCATATACAATACATGAAAGGGTATTTTACATATTACAATGGTAGTCTAGATGCTAACAAGTTAAACTCGTTACAGCTTGCTGTCATGTACATGAGGATCCTGCTATCCATTGTATTTCCAAGTGATAACTGTGTGTCATGTATTGTAGTCTCAATGTCTGCTGGGGTGGGCTCGCATACAGGAATTAAGAGCCCTCTGGGGGATGTGTTCTTTGAGGAAATGACCTGTCTTGTAACAAGTGGCAGTGCCTAATAGAAATATATATCTAATAGCAAGGTTAAAAATCCCTTTCAACATCCTACACAAAATCGCAATAGTGTGAATGTGATAAATAATATAACAATATAGAAATAACAAATGACAAGACAGGTGGGGCCCACAGCCTTCTCCCATTGCAGGCATGGTTACATGCTGGAGGTAACTGAGGAGTCTGCTGCGAGTCGGCCTAATACATTTCTGTAATTTTGCCCACTGGCCCCTGGTATTGCCCATATGGCACAGGTAGGTGAGTGTTAGGTCCCGAGCTACTTGAGAGACCTTGGCGTGGTGCTCGGGCTTAAGACATGTCCTCCACTGTAGGACATGTTGACTAACCTCTCAATTTTAACATCAGTTTGAGGGCTTAGTAAGACCTCAGTGTGCACCTGTCTTGTCATTTGTTATTTCTATATTGTTATATTATTTATCACATCCACACTATTGCGATTTTGTGTAGGATGTCTATTGTGGTACTTGTGGTCCGCTGCGGGCATCCTCCACCGTATGCATTTTTGCTGGGGATCGCCATTAGCAACGGGCCACAAGTGTTTAATGCCACCTTTCAGTTGGTTTGTGTTTTTTCATAAATGACCCTCAACATTACTAATGCTTTGTAACTAGAGATGAGCGAACATTTAAAAAAAGTCCGTTGTTCGGGTGGTGGTTAATTGCGCATCCCGTTATGGATTCCACAATAGCGCATATGGAATCCATAAGGGGCGGCTGCCACCAACCCGAACTGTAGAACAGCTGAAGGACCTGGCGTGACGTCACTGTCATGTGATCAGTGCAGGGGGCGTGGCTCAGCACGGATCAAATCCAGTGCTGAGCCACGCCCCTGCACTGATCACATGACAGTGACGTCACGCCAGGTCCTTCAGCTGTTCTACAGTTCGGGTTGGTGGCAGCCGTCCCTTATGGATTCCATATGCGCTATTGTGGAATCCATAACGGGATGCGCAATTAACCACCACCCGAACCCCGAACAACGGACTTTTTTTTAAATGTTCGCTCATCTCTATTTGTAACCACTCACCTAGTTTCAGACCACAAAATTACGAGCTCTAAATTTTAACATCAGTTTGAGGGCTTAGTAAGACCGCAGTATGCACCTGTCTTGTCATTTGTTATTTCATTTATGAAAAAAACAAAACAGTATTACTCCAGTCTTTGATATCCCCTGCACCACTGGAGGATGTGCTTAATTTTTGACTAGGTGCAGACCTTGTCATAAATTAGGTGCATCCTCTGGCATTCCATGCTCCTAGACTAAAGTTGGAGTAGATTTCTGTCATCATTTAGGCAATAGGGAATGGCTGGGGCCGATTGCTCTGTCCACACCATGCCCCCATCACTCCGAAAGAGAGGTGAGGACGGCATACAAACACCAAATGCACCGAAATTTTGCTGCGGTGGTGTTCAACAAGTTGCAAACTTGCGACTTTTGTATGCCAGTTTCTGGTATGTGAGGTTATAGTAAATTACCCCAGTATGTGTTTACATAAGGAACCAGCAATTAATTTAATGAAATAAGAGAAGTGGCGTCACAGCTTGACACTTACAGGGTTTTGGTGTCCGGATTACGTTTCTTGCTCCTTCTTTCTTTGATCTTCTAACTATATTTCTTTGCATTAGCTGACATTAGTTTCTGCAACTGTTTATATTTTCACACCACAGCGCAGATGTGTATATTGCATACCACTGATATGCTCACATTTCTATGCAAATTACAAAGTTGAATAAAGAGCACAGCTCAGCTAATATCATATTAAGTGTACAAAAATATGTATTTTATTAACCCATTTAGTACCGAGCCACTTTTCACCTTAAGTCCCAGGCTGATTTTTGAAAATCTGACGTTTCACTTTATGTGGTAATAACGCTGGAATTCTTTTACAAACCATTCTGAAATTGTTTTCTCATGACACAATGCACTTTATGTTAAAGGTACATCTGAGTCGATATGTTTTGCATTTATTTGCAAATTTGCACATTTCAAAATTGGAATATCTCTGCCTTTAAGACAGACAGTGCTACATCATAAAATAGTTATTACTTAACATTCTCCATATGTCTACTTAATGTTGGCATCATTTTGTATATGTCATTTTATTTTTCAGAAACAATTTTCAAAATTTTCCAAACCCACTTTTTAAAGAACCAGTTCAGTTATGAAATGACTTTGAGGGGCTTACATAATTGAAACCACCCATAAATGACCCCATTTTAGAAACTACACCCCTCAAGTTATTCAACACTGATTTTACAAACCTTGTTAACTCTTTAAGTATTCCACAAGCATTAAAGCAGTTGTGTAACTTCATCAAATGGCATTCATCGTGTATGAGAAAGTTATTAATGTATTGTGATTCTCCATATTGCTTCCTTTGCTGCCTTCATTCATTTTTCCATCACATTATAAACTGCTTGTTTCCATTGTTACGACCACCCTACAACCCAGCAGTGGTGGCGAGCATAGGATGACGCTTTTTCCTACAGTGTGCCAGTACGGCCACCATTCCTGAGTTGCAGGGTGGTCGTAACCATGAAAACAAGAAGTGTATATTGTGATTGAAAAATGAATCAAACCAGCAAAGGAGGCAATATTTACAATCAAAATACATTAGAAAGTTCCTTGCATTCACTTTTTCTACATTGTACTTCGCCTAATAAGGGAGAAATACCGCTGCATGGTGCACACTAGAACCTGACAGTTATAATGGCTACATCCTCTGGAGATGGTACAGGAATTCCACCCAATAATGGAGTAATATGGTGCATGGGGCGCATTAGAACCAGACAGGTGAAAGGCTATAGCATCTGAAGATGGTACAGGTACTCAGCTTAATAAGGAAGTAATATGGTTACATGGTGCACACTAGCACCAGGATGGTGTATTGGCTACAACAGGGATCAGCAACCTCCAGCACTCCAGGTGATGCAAAACCACATGTCCCATCACGCACAGTTGCTTGCGAAGTGGAAGGAGCATGCTTGGAGTTGCAGTCTCACAACAGCGGGGGCGCTGAAGGCCGCTGATCCCCGGGCTACAGCGTCTGGAGAAGTAATACGGTGGCCTGGAACACTCTACGACTAGGAGGGTGTGTTGAATATAGCCCCTGGTAATAGTGAAATTACTTCAGCTGAAAAGAAGATACATTGGAACCAGGAAAGTCTGCCGGTTACAGCATTTGGCAGTGGTACAAGTACCCCCCTGTGAAGGAGAAGGTGTACGTACCTGGGACACCACATAGGTGTGCCGGCATGCTAAACACGGTGGCGGGTAAAGCACCACCTACAGGAGAGGCGGCAAGCTGACTTACCAGTGTGTATAATTACCTGTGCAACCAGGGGCGTGCCATCTGAAAATCCACTAAAGGGGATACCAACCCTGGAGAGGTTCCTCAGCAGACATTTGTCTTTGACCACCCAGAGAGATTCTGTATGGTGAAGACCGCCTGATGCTCTATTCTGAGTCAGAATCAGTGCAGAGTAGTCCCCCCATGAGGCAGAGGAAACCTGAGGTGTTTCCCTCAGTGCTAGTCCTGTCCTGGGAGGAAACCAGGATGCAGAGAATGAGCGGTACCCATGAGGGAAGACCCTAGACATTTTTTCCTCCCACCGGAAATTCCATGTAGACCTCTAGAAGGCCATGAGGGAGGCAACACCCCTAGAATAAAAACAGGAAGCCAGACAAAATGGCGGGAAAGAGTTTGGCCTAGTCCCGGCAGAAGCCAGGGGCTAGAGTAGATAGTCTAGCTGAAAATGAGGCACCTCTGGCGGACTGATGCTGCAGGGTGCTGAGAAGCGGAAAAAAGCTCCAAAAGGCTACAAAAAGGAGTAGGCACAGGAAGGGGGTCAAAGTGACCCCTATTGGTGATAAAAATGACCCAATAGAAACCCTGGAAGGCAGGGATAAATCGGAGAACACATGCGGCCTTGTCACTGCCGGAGCAGGGACTAAAGTAGATGCCGCAGCCAAAAATATAGCACTCTGAGCGGGCGGACACCGAGGGACCTGGGGGGGAGGGTAAGCACTGAGGGGGGAGGGAAGAGAGGTCATAGAGAGAAAATGAGCCACACAGAGATCATGGATGCCAGGAAAAAGGCGGAACTGGCGTGGCCTAGTCCAGGCACAAGCTGGGGACTAGAATAATTACGAGGCTGAGGAAGGGAAAGACAGCCAGGGGGGGACCCCGATGGAGTATGGATGGATGGGAGGGAAGGAGTCCCTAACTAGGGTAGGGAGCATACTCACCATCTGGCGTCTTCGGCGCTGCAGGACCCCTTCGGTAAACTCGTACAAGAGTGGGATTACCAGTACTCCACTGCGGATGCAGTAATGAGGGACTGGGTGACCGGCGAGGTACCGAGGTACGCGCCTGCATATACCCATGGTGCTGTGTCCCCCAATGACATTAACGAGAAGCATATTTTTCTTTTGCCACTAATACACACCACAAAAGGCTTTAGAACATATAACAGCATCGCTGAACAGAAAATATATTCTTCTTTTGCCACTAATACACACCACAAAAGGCTTTACAACATATAACTGCACCACTGAACAGCAAATATATTTTACTTTTGCCACTAATACACTGCGATTTGCTCTCCAGTATGGGAACGCAACCAAACGGAACGGAATGCATTTTGGAGCATTACGATTTGTCTTCATTGACAGTGAATGGGAACAAAACGGAAGTGTTTTTCTCCTGTATTGAGATCCTCTGCAGGATCTCAAAGTAGCCTTAGCACTTTTATGTTTTTGTGTCGCCATTTTCTGAGAGTCATATTTTTTTGCTAAGGTCTTTTGTGGGGGCTCATTTTTTGCGGCAAGAGTTGACGTTTTCATTGGTACAATTTTAGGGTAAATGGTACTTTTTGATCGCATGATATTACACTTTTTGTGAGGCAAGTTGACCAAAAAATGCCTGTTTTGGCACAGTGTAATGCCTTATTCACACATCAGTGTTTCCCAGACGTGTGCTGTACGTGTTCTCCACGGACAGCACACTTCCCTATTCATTTGAATGTGTGTATTCAAACATCAATGTTTTAGAGCGGTCCGTGGGTCCTTGTTTTCAGCACGGATGCATGTCCTATCTTGTCCGTGTTCCCGAATCCCTCACGCCCATTATAGTCAATGAGTCAGTGAAAACCACGGATGCAATCCGTGTTCCCCAGATCATTAAAAACAGATTGTTTGAAAATTATTTTCCAGCTGCTTAGTGTCAATGAAAAACGGATGGCACACGGTCAGCAAAAAACGGACCCAACACGGGAGGAAACACGGATTGAACACTGTCCGTGTTACCACTGTTCCAAAACTGACACTGACGTGTGCATGAGGCATAATACAGCTGACACCCAGCCACAAAGTCCAGGATCAGAGATTACTTTGATCCTGGATGATTAACCCCTCAGATACTGCATTAATAGTAACAGTAGCATCCAGTAGCAGTTAGGCAGAAGGAAGGGGCTCGCTCTGGTCTCTGATCAACAGAATAAGCCATCCGAAGATTGCATATTCAAGTCACCTAAGGGGAATAAATAAACAGTAAAAACTTATTAAAGTCAAAGTCAAAAGTATCCCAAAGTGGTACCACTATAAACGTTCGCTCGCCCTGAAAAAAATAACATCTGTAGATGGAAATGTAAAAAAAAAAGTTACGGCTTTCAGAATATGTAGTATAAGGCCTCTTTCACACGGGCGTCATGTTTGACGCCCGGATAAGAGGCGGGTGCGTTGCGGGAATATGCGCGATTTTTCCACGCAGGTGCAAACGTTTGTAATGCGTTTTGCACGCGTGTGAGAAAAATCGCCATGTTTGGTACCCAGACCCGAACTTCATCACTGAAGTCCGGTTTCGGGTATTCTGGAGAATTTATTATTTTCCCTTATAACATGGTTATAAGGGAAATAATAGCATTCTTAATAAATATTTATTAAGAATGCTATTATTTCCCTTATAACCATGTTATAAGGGAAAATAATAAAGATCGGGTCCCGTTGCTAAGCAACCATGCGGGAAAATCGCAACGCATCCGCACTTGCTTGCGATTTTCCCGCAGCCCCATTCACTTCTATGGGGCCTGCGTTGCGTGAAAAACGCAGAATATAGAGCATGCTGCGATTTTCACGCAACGCAGAAGTGATGCGTGAAAATCACCGCTCATGTGCACAGCCCCATAGAAATGAATGGGTCCGGATTCAGTGCGGGTGCAATGCGTCCTCCTCACGCATTGCACCCGCGCGGAAAACTCGCCCGTGTGAAAGGGGCCTAACAGTGAAAACTGCTGTATATTAATTTGGTATCAATACAATTTCATGGACCCATAGGCTAAGGTCATTATGTAAATAACATTTCACCCCACCAAGAATTTTTTCCGCACAATACAAGATATGGTAAATGAAATTCTACCATTATATACAACTTGCCTGGCAAAAATAAGCCATCATATGGCTAGGTGAGTGAAAAAGTGATAGTTCTTGGAAGACGGGGAGAAAAAAATTGACCCAGTCCTTAAGGGGTTACACAGAAACTGTACTTCACATACTTTGCTTGTATAAATTGATCTGCATGGGAAAGGAACATGCAGCATATAAATATGTGGTATCAGAGAATATGGAATATGCAGTTATTTTTTTCCAAAGGTTTTTCAAACTGGGCACGGAGCATACTAACTGGTGTACATCAGTACAAAAGTGAACAGCCACCAAGGTATGTTAGTGGCATTTGTTTTTGTAAGAAAATCTTTTTTATTCCCTCTGGTGGATCCAAAACTACAGGCTGATCGGGAGGGGTGGAGAAGGACTGTATGTGTTTGCTCCAGCTGGAGAAAGGCTTTGTGCAGCTTTGCATGTAAAACACACATACTCTTTTTTAAACCTTATTTATTAAAACATTAAATATATTTTTTAACAGTAACATAGAACAAACATAGAAAACAGAGTAAAACATTTAACGTGACAATGTGAAGAACAATTATGCTTTAAATCTCCAACTCCATTCAAAACCTAAAAATTCAGTATGCCACATCCTAAAAATTACAAATATCCACTTCCAAGAGTGACATTGGTAAGCCAGTGTGACCACCAGATTAGGCCCCATTCACACGACCGTAGCTTCCGTGCCCGTGTTGGGGACTGCACACAGACATGGAAGCCTTTCCGTGGGCTTCCGTGCATGTGTCTCCGCACCGCAAAAAATAGGACATTTACTATCCTTTTCCGTATCTTGTGGATCGCGGACCTATTCAAGGCAATGGGTCCGCACCTCGATGCGGAGTTCACATGGCCAGTGCCCGTATTTTGTAGACCCACAATACAGGCACTAAGGCCCTATGGTCGTGTGAATTGGGCCTAAAAGGAGTATTCCTGCTCAATGTAACTGTTCACCTGTGCAGTAAATGGCAGAAAATACAAGAGTTTATACTCACAGTGCAGAACACCTGTCGCTGCTGGCCTCCATTTACTGCTCCTGTTTCAATACGGAAGGAAATGGCTGGATTGTCACTCAGCCAATCACTTGTTGAAGCCAGTGATTGGCAAAGTGGCATTAACAGCCATTTCCTGCCAAGACATGGCACGAAGTGGAGCGCAGCGGGGATCTGGGTACCACTGGAGTGGCAAGAGATCGGTGTGGCAAGTATTAGTGTTTTTTTTCCTGTTTATACCATTTTCTGCCTAAGGGAAATCTTTGATTCTGCTGGTATAGTACCGCCATCTCACCTCTTGGATACACTATCACTTATGAGACCCCTTTAACCATGCATTCTTTTATGAATTAGCAGCTTTTGACAGGAGTTTGGCTTTAAAAGGGCATTCCCATCTTGGAGATTGGGGGTATATCGCCAGGACCCCAATATCTATCCTTAGAACAGAACCCACCAAGTGCAGGAGGGAGCACTGTGCATGTACAGACACCCTCTTTTCATTTCTGTGGGACTGCCGAAAACAGCTGAGTGCTGGCTCAGTTATTTCCATAAGCCTCATAGAAGTGAATGGTTCGTTGCCCGTACTTGCGCGGTGCGCTTCCCATTCACTTTAATAGGATTTCCAAAAATAGCTGAGCGCATCCCTTAGAAATAAATAAACAGCAGCTGCGCATTCGTGGTGCTCCCTCTTGCACTTTGCGGGCTCCTTTCTAAGGATAGGTGCAGGTCCCAGAGTTGGGACCTGCACCTATCAGACATTGGGGACATATCCTAGTGATATGCCCCCAATGTCCAAGATAGGTCAACCCTTTTAACCTACAGGCCTTGAGTTAAAAGTAGTTAAAAATGTGTTTCCCCCTTTTATTCAAAAAAAAGATCCCAACAGTAGCGTTACGGGCCAGGTTTCCATATCTGACATTACTGTCATGCCAGGATTGGCCCCAGATGTAAAAGGAATACAGTTATTTCAGGTTTTCACATACAGTCTGAGATTTTTAAATGTATTTTTGTAGGCCCAAATAACTACCTCACCAATTCTTCTCCATTCCCCTGCCATTGATTGATTTGATGGTGTATCATTATATGTCATCCACAATGCTGACAGATGGTGCGGAACAGCAGCAGGGGAACAGAGAAGAATTTAAGGAGAATATATTCACATTTTTTGGGGAGGGGGTATAAAATTTTTAGTTGGAAAAGTTTAAAAGAACACTGAGTTTACAGCAAACGTTTCATATGCCATAGACACTTATCAAAAGTTTTGATTAGAAATGAGTGAATTGACGTACAGTATTAGAATGTATTGGCTCCGATGAGCAGAAGTTATTACTTCGTGAAGTCGCGCAAGTCTTCGTGTAATGACTTTGGGAATTAATTTTTACTGTAAAGAGCCTTGGTACCAAACTCAGGTTCGGTACAAAGGTTTTTTACAGTAAAAATGAATTCCCGAAGTTATTACACAAAGTCTTGCGTGACTTCACGAAGTAATAACTTCGGCTCATCGGAGCCAATATATTCTAATACTCTACGGAGCGGGATCTCCATACAGCATTAGAACGAAGTTTTTAGCAAATCGACTTCGGATGTACCATCCGAAGTCGAATTGCTCATCTCTCGTTTTGATTAGTGAGGGTCTGAGTGCTGAGACCCCCAGTGATCACTAGAACAAGGACAGAGATGTGCTTGCGTACGGTATCTTGCTCTCTCTTCTCACTGTAGGAGATGGAACCATAACAACCATTATCAAACAGTTCTAACTACTGATTGGTATTTACGATATATAGCTATTTTAACTTTTTTTGCGTGAAAACCCTCTATAATAAGTACAAATTTACAAATATTGAAGTAAAACAATTAACTTTCTGACTGTAGGAACATGCTAGGAATAACATCTAAGATAGGTACATAATAACATGTAAAGTATTTTTCTTTCAGGTTCCAACATTATGCTTATGAGGAGACTCCTTTTAGCTTCAAGACATGCTGCTCTAGTCTTCTTGGTAAATGTTCTTGGTCCTGTGTACACTTTAGGAAAAGACAAGGAACATAAAAAGAAATAAAATTAATTTTAGGTTTAGATGAAGAAAATAAAAAAGAAGATAGTACTTTATAGTCAGAATTTAATAGAGTGAAAATGAGATGAAAAGCAAAATAAAAGCTGAACTAGAGGCGCTGCCTTTAGCAACCAAATATCACTGCTCTTATTTTTCTAGTATGAAAAGTGATCTGACTGGTTGCCGCAAGAATCACGTCCTTTCCCCTATAAACTATTGGATTGCTTGTTATGAGAAGCACCTCCACTCCTCTTTTGTACTAGAATAGTTTTTGATCAGGGTACGCCCACATGGAGCAGCCGACTACCATATGAGCTACAGTAGCATCTTATTAACTATTGAGGACTACATTGTTTATTTGGTCTTCATGGCTAATTGCCGTGCACTTTTGCGGTAACCTGCGTTCCAAGCACAGCAGAGCTGCTCTATGTGGCTGTGCCCTGAGAATGTTTAATCTAAAATAAACTAGAAGATACTGGTAGGGTACCGCTGGGTAAGGTCGGGTTCCTGCAAGTGTGCCAGTGCATTAAACCAGATTCCTTCACACTACGAAGATCTGTGCAAACCGGAAATATGTCAGAACGGCCACGGTACAGCTGCAGGATATGCTACACTGGGGCAGAAGGTGACAAAATCACATATCTATAAGCAGCAGTAGAACTGCGTGTGCTGGACCTGCAGTTGTGATAATATTATTTTTAATGGCATTTGGAGTGTTTTCTCCTTTAATTCCCTTAACTTGGCTCTGTCTTTTTCATCATATGACTAAATAAAGGAGTTTTTTTTTTTTTACATATTCGGGGTGTGCACAGTTCTTTGTGGTGTGTTTCTTAGACAGAATCTTGTTTAGTGCTCTGGCATACTTGTAGAACCCCAACATTAGGCCTCTTTCACACGACCGTATAGTTTTGCGGTTGGCAAAAAACGGATCCGCAAAAAAAACGGATGACATCCGTGTGCAGTCCGTTTTTTGCGGAACGGAACATCTGGCCCCTAATAGAACAGTACTATCCTTGTCCGTGATGCAGACAAGAATAGGACAAGTTCTATCTTTTAACGGAACAGAAATGCGGAAACTGAATGCATACGGAGTACCTTCGGTTTTTTTTTGCGGACCCATTGAAATAAATGGTTCCGTATACGGACCATATACGGAACGCAAAAAACGGCCCGTACACTCGCAAAAAAAAGGTTCATGTGAAAGAGGCCTTATTCAGAGGTTCCCTTCCAGTAACGTTTGGCTCATTTTAGATTGCACATCCCGATTGGCCCTGTTTTTCTATATGTGTGTAAATAAAGAATATGTATACATATGTGATATACTGTATTTTGGGTGTGCAGAGTTCTTTATAGTGTATTTCTTGAAAGGAGTCAGGGTGTTTAATCTAGGACTCTCAGGTCTTTTGCTGTACATTAAGTAAAGTGAGATGAAATATATATGTTTACTTTACCGTGCATTTGTTCTTTTAGGACTTCCGTCATTAACTCTTGAGGAAAAGGACACTGTAAAAGACAATCATATGATATAAATAGGGAGTAATCATACTGCCACCATTTTGCTAAAGGGGGAACTTTTTCTAAGAAAAACATGCAACAATTTTGCTCAAATGCCAAAAAGTTTATGTGTAATAGCAATTGCTCTAATGATAGCTTGTCCTCATATAGCGGAGGTGGTTGCTGCATATGAATGCAGCTCTCATTTCTAATGACAATCAGGCAATTATCGGGGACATCTGGTTCGTTTCCAATAATTGGTCCTTTACACACACAATGTTATCAGTCACTGATAAGACCTCCCTGGGGTGAAACTGACATCAGAAGTGGAATTTGGAATGTATGAATTATAGGGGTTGTCCTGCCGTATATATTGATGACCTATCGTTCGGGCGCGTAGTGTAATGATCAGGAAGTAACGCTCACATAGAGTGCCGCCTCCTCTTCAAACAGCTAGTAGGTGGGGGTGCTGAGTTTCAGACCCCGTCGATCAGATATTGATGACCTATCCTTACAATAGGCAGGACAACGCATTTCAATTTTACTGATTCTTTTTCCATAAAACTATATATCAATCTGCTCAGCTCCTCTTGCTCTCTACCTTGCTGCCTGCAGATTGCATTACATTTTGTGGTGACAGGTTTAGTCTGATTTTAAAGGGGTTCTGTGGAATTTTTAAATTTATGGCTTATCCTTACTTTATTGGGAGCCACCATGCAGTAAGCAGCTCTGTCCACTACATAATGGACGTAGTAGTGTAGTTCCAAAGGCTAATTCCAGTGCCGGAACTACTACAGAACAGCTGCTCAATGTGAGAAAAAATGTATGTATTTGGTATCGCTGTAATAATAATGACCCAGAGAATAAAGTTATCACATCATTTATGCCAAAAATAAATTTGCAAATGCAAAATTTATAACGTAAAAACTGAATGCTGTTTTGTTTTGTAAAATGTATTGCTGTTTTTTCCCATCCCCCTCCCAGAAAGAGTTAATTAATGTTAATCAGTAAGTTATGTGTACTCCAAAATGGCACCATTAAAAACTACAATCTGTCCTACAAAAAAGAAGACACCATACTGCTAAATAGACAGAGAAAAAAATAAAAAAAGCTTACAACTCAAAGAAAAAATGAAAAAAATTGCTTGGACACTGAGGCCCAAAACAGGCTGGTCACTAATGGGTTAATATACAATGTGAAATTCTAAATTATATAAATTGTTAGACAGGCTTTTATCTCTAATCCTATATTTCTGGAAAGGCCAATAATTAGAGTTTGGATGGCAACAGAACCAACCAAGATACAGACTTGGTCCTGTAACGGTCGCGTACACAAACACACACAGAGGGGAGGGAAGTGACCACTGCGCTCAACCCTCACCCCTGGCCCTGCCTACTTGCCTCGCAAGTCCTAATGACAGGGGACAACTGGACGGCAGTCCCTAACTTGGTATAAGTGCAGGGAGGACGGACAAGACACAAAACAGAACGCGAATGGACAGAGTTAAATACCAGGAGAGCAACGAAGTACAAATGGAGCAAGCAGAGGATCGTCAGAAGAAGCCGGGGTCAGAATACCGTGAGTGCAGCGAAGTACCAAAGGAGCAGGCAGAGGATCGTTAGATAACAGCAGGAAGTAATAAGCCGGGTCAATCACAAATAGCAGGTGGAACCTTAATAGCAGGCAACCTGTGGCCAGCAGACTGCCTGTTAAAAAGTCAGGACCTGGAGTCATGTGACGTGGCCAGCGTCACATGACTCACAACCAGACTCAGCAGCCAAGGGCCGAGTGATAAGCTCGGTGCTCAGACCCCTTCTGTTACCCTGGAGACGAGGACGCATAGTGGGTTCTTGCTCGGATCCTGCAGCAGGGTGTCAGCGGCGCTCAATAGGATGTGTGTGTCGCCGGCCCACTGTTACAGGTCCAATTTGGTAAAAAGAGGCAGAATATAAAAAATTATTAATAAAAAAAGAAAATATAGGCTTAGTTAAGGATCTGTCACGCTCCCAAAATTTGTCTCTCTCGACAGGACACTATACAGTGTGGAATTGTAATAGTTGGGTTTATTTTTGTAATTGTTATGATGGGTAATTGATATAATTATGTATATTTTATGTAATAAAAAATAGAAAGAAAAAGAGAGAATATTAATATACTATTTTGATCACTAAATTATTTTACACTCACAGATCTATTACTTACTGTGTGACCCTGGACTGTTTGGTAACATATGAGGTGGAAGTGGTGAGGGAGCAACCTGAAAAACAAATGTTTAAAGCTTGTTAACATGATGAAACATTGTGTGAGTATCCAAGTATAAATCATATTGCAGGGCTAAAGAGGACAAAGTCCTCCTGACAAATATAACAATTCTGAATTGTCTTTTTTAAAATCCTGTCCCCAATTTACTTATGTGTTTGTACCTAGAACCTGTCTAAAAAATGGCACAAACTGGCGCAGTTTGTGTTTCTCCAGTTTTTTTCCACCTACTCGAAATGGGGGTGGGATTGAGACGAGATGAGAAATTTTGTGCCAAAATCTGTCTCATAGTAAGCCAACCATTAGATTGTATTGAGTCAGAGAAATGTGTTTATCCCTGCCCCACATTTATCAACCAGCCTGAGACATTGTGGTAAATCTGGTGCAGGTCTAGACAAGCCTGTCTAAGTTTACCCCAACTATAGGTTTGATAACTGGGGACGTATCTGTCCAGCCAGTTGTCTTTTTTTCCTATATTTACTCCTTACCTTCTGGAAGTATAACTTTTTTTAAAAATTCTTTCACGTGGCTATATGAGAACTTGTATTTTGTGGAATAAATTGCACCTTCAAATGGCACCATTTAATACTGCATACAATGTAGTGGGAAGCGGGAAAATATTCCAATTGGTGTGGAAGTGGAAAAAACGCAAATGCATAGTTTTATGGGTTTTGTTTTAACATTGTTCCCTATTGTAGTAAAACTGAACTGTTAAATTCATTCTCCGGGTCAGTCCAATTACAGCATTTTAATAGTTTTTCTTGTGTTTAAATACTTTAAAAAACCTTTTAACCCCCCACATTTTTCCTTACATTGCCACAGTCTCCTGTAACTTTTTTATATTTACATCTACTGAGCTGAGTGGGCGCTAATTTTTGCGGGACGACCTAGTTGTTATTGATACTATTTTGAAGTGTGTATCTGATCACTCTTTATTTAATTTTATTTGGTTATGTAAAGCGACAAAAAATAGCAATTTGGCAATTTTTTTCTGTTACACAATTTACAATAAGGGATAAATATTTTTATATTTTAATAGTAACATGTGATGTTCTAATTGCTTCTCACATAACATTCCAGCCTATGGGAGATTCACTATGTGCATCTGAGGGGTTAAATGTCCATGATCGGCATTATCGCAGATCACTGACTCTGCCTCTAGGTGTATGCTGTGTAAAACAGAAGGCACTCAGCAGCTATCGCTCGACACTTGAGTGGGGAGCCATCTTCATAGCCCCAACTTATGCTGTACATAAATGGCACAAGTCCTGAAGGGGTTAAAGTGCACTCAGTTTTCCATACTCACATAAGTACAGAAAGCTAACTTTATAAGAGGCGCTAGGCATACTGTAGACCTATTTCTGTGCCTCTCTTTGACATGGATGGGGAAAGAAGTACTTATAGTACTTATAGTGATTATATACTTGACCCTATATTATCTAAACCAGCTCCTCCCTGCGGTAGTGCAGTGGTCATGAATGTGGGACCAACCAAAATAGACCAGCCCTGTACTTGGCTGCTTCAGTCAGCCGTAGAGGCATCAAGTGGGGCAGGAGGGTGCATGCTAAACCACCGCTATATTCAAACGTCTCCTCACTATGGTTGTAGAGTGAGGAACAATGGGAGCTCAGGATCTCCCTTCTAGTGACTGACTGGTGGGAATACCAGTGGTGGGGCCCCAACAATCTAACATTTGTAACCTACCACATGGATAGATGATAAATATCCTTTGTAGAAAAACCCATTTAACACCCATGTATATAAACCCCCAGCAGTTGCAGCAATCAGCTGAAGTGACCAGTACATAAGGCTTATGTGCAGTATAATAGAGTCATTCACATAAAGTCAGACCTTGTTTATTCAGCAGATCAAATATTTCACAATCGTTAAATATTAAAAATAACTTACTGAATGTTGCTGTGTACGAGATGAGCCGAGTTCTAAGCCTAATGGAGCCCTACCGTCCACAGAAAAAGATGAGCTTAAGATATTGTTTACGCTCCTTGGTTTCTTTGACATTGAAACTAAAGATTCATGACTTAGAAGCCTTTTGGCTCTTAGTGATCCTGGAGAATTACCTAATGAAGAAGAAGCAGTTTTTGATAATTCAATTTGGGCTGAATTGACTGGCTGGGGTCCACAGCTGGTTAGATTTGTATACAGATCTTCGAAAACCTTGTTTATATTGTGAACTGCAGAAAATGAAGAGAATAAATTTCTCCTGGTCAGAGTGCTTGTTCTTTCCAGTGGCTGCTCAATATGGTCTTTATAACTTGCACTATAAACTTCCCTTTGGATGTCAGTGGTCATGGACTTCACTGGGCTCTTTGATTCTTCAGTCATATTGCAGTAATGTTTGGCAATCACATATTTAGGACTGCGTAACATAGGAATCCCAGACATGAAGTTTCTTCTGCTCAGGGGATGATTTTTTTGTTGAAGGTATTTAGAGTCTTTGCAGTATGGAGATTGGGCTATGGCGATATCCATATGGCTTTTGCTGGTTATACTCTTACTTGGACTAAAGCACATTTTGCATGAAGGAGAAGATGTTCTTGAGCTGTAACCAAGAGACATAGCACCATTCATTTCCTTTTGCTGTTGGGTTTGAAAGAGACATTCCTTGAGTATGGTCTGACTATCTAAGATACATTGAAAGGGCTTACTAGCATTGTTCTGAGAGTCAAAGTGAGGTGTGATTGCGGCAGCTGGGCTGTCATGTTTTTGTAGCTCTGAAAATAAACTCAAATGTGGTTCCTGCAACTGTGTGGAACCATAAGTCTTAGAAGCAGTTGCAATTTTCTCTGAATTGGGTACAGGGCATATTGTGTACATCCTATTAAAAGACTTGGATGTGTTTCTGTTGACCATTTTCGTTTCTAATATTTTCTTACGCAAATTGAGGCTCCTGTAACGCCTGACAATATTATCAGCTACTTGGTTTTTCACTTGAAAACCTGACAGGGTGGAGTAGCTATCAATCATTTGTGGATGATAATCCCCAAGAGACGTATTCCTTGGTTCAGAGTAGCTTGCTACCTCACTGTCTGAAGATCCACTACCATCTGCTCTACAGACAGAGTACCTTCCCGAAGGGTCTGCAAAACATTCTTTGCTGTCCTGCTCCATAAATATCTTCTTTTGTTCGTAAACGGTGCTGGTGACAGGTAAAGCAAAATGCATGTTCTTTCTCATAATGCTCAAGCCACTATTTTGTGGTGACATTTTTTTGTGGCCTGGAAAATATCAAATGAAGAATGTTAAATTTAAAGTAGCTGTCCAGCCCCTTGAAATTGTTTATAAAAAGCTAATATTGATCCGACCCCCTCAACCCATTGCCATTTACAAGATTCTGTTCTGGTCTTTGATGTTTTGACAATAACGTGATAACTGCAGCCAATCACTGGATGCAGTGATCACCACTGAAGTCTCCAATGCAACATCATACAAGGCAAAGATACAGAGACCTGGAAAAAGCAATGTCACAGGAACAGTTGGGAAAAACATAGGTAAAGTGAATATTACTTATTTTTTTATTTTACACCTTTTGCCTAAAATGTGAAATGGCTGGACAATTTGAAAATGGTGAATATTTGGCTCTGTTAACATTTACGTGGTTGCTTCAGTTTCTAACAGGAACCACAACATGGTGCTGGACCCGTTGTAGCTAAACCTAGCACTTTTACTTGAAAGATGACATCTCTACTAAACGCTGTAAACCACTTTGTTTAGTACACACAGGCACACATATTTGTATATGCACATGAAACAGTCTTTAGAGTTCTCAAAAAAAGTGTTACCATTAGTGTTATATTCCATTAAGGCAGTGGTTTGGCCATGAAACGGTTCAACCTAAAGACAGAAAAAAACAATTCATATTAAACAGGACCTGTTGCCTCTCCTGACATCAGTCAAGTGAATACTTGTATTCCTCACAAAACAATTCTGGAGCATTTTTAAGGACCATTAACAATTTACTTAATTATTTTTTTTTTCCTTTTTATGGTGATATATATATATATATGTGGTAAGGCTGAAAAAGTTCAGCCTGTATTTGTGGGAGGGGCCTTGGGCCGCTATTTATACCCCCCCCCCTGCAAGCCATCAGCCTCAGCACGAGCAGCGGCTGCGCACTTCTGGCTTCTGGGGGCGGTCCTTTCAGCACGGTTGCCAGTTGTTAAGTTTGCATTTCATGTACCGCCAAGGGTAAGTATAGGTGGCCTGTCTCGGTGCCACCCGATTTCCTTCCTCCTTTCCCTCCTTTTATTCCCCCCGTCTGTTCTCCCTATCCCAGCACAGCAATTCTTCCGACTGCACAGGTCCGAGGGTAAGTTAGGGCTCGCTGGAGTCCCGCCTGCGGATTCCCGGCCCCTAGCATTGCGCGGCACTTACCGTCCCTGGGCGTCACGCTGCTGAACTTCCGGCATCTCGGTCGGTCGAGTGCGCTAAATGCTGGAGTGCATACTCTCACCCTTCACATGGGCATGTTCAGGGGCCAGCGGCGTCCCTGCCCCCTGCGCCATCTCCGAGTGCCGTTTCTCGGGACACGTTGGAAGGGACCAGAACGCTGCCACACTCTGGCGGAGGCGGGGCCGGCCCCCTGGTTCCCTCCAGACCCAAATCGCCGGCGGCGCGGGCAGCTGCGCTCAGGGGCACGCCAGGAGCGTGCTGGTGCAGGCCGCCACGCGAGGTTATCACAGCATTTCGCACATAGAGGGCCGGCCTTGCGCTGCTCTTCCTCCTTGTCGCGCTAGCTCCAGCACTCCGAGCGGTCAGTAAATTTCACACTCCTGCCTAGCGCTCCTACGTTATCGTCGGCATTCATCGCGTGCGTTCCACGATGGAACGCATTGGCGCCCCCATTCACGAATACCTTGTCTCTGACAGATATCAATAGTGTTCTGGCATCAAAGCAGCAATTATAAGTATGCATTATAGTCAGAAGTGCAGCCTGTACAACTCTGGCCGTACTGTGTGCATGTTTCTCGCGTCCTACATACGGGCCGCAGACAATATGGGCGCTCTATAAATTGTATCACAATAATAGGTCACTCGCCGTGCGACCCTTGTCTCTACTTTCATACATGCTTACTGACCTAACACGGCCCCATGCCGCACGCGCAACACGCCTTCCGTACATTCTCCATCACACTGTACTTCTCCCCAGGTCTCGTCACTCATGTTGCGTCTCCTTTTTTCTGTTACACGTCACGTGTCTCCTGTCTATTTCTTGTGGTAAGACGAGTTTTTGTATACTTTCTGTCATGCATAACTATCTATGCTTGTCATACCGTACTCCTGTATCAAGGTTGTTATCATAGGCCAAGCCCATCATAGCTTCAGATATTAACTTAAACAAGTAAATAATATTAATAAATTAAAACCCCACAACACCATTTCAAGGGGGTTAATGCACAGTGTCCTACCCAGGCTTTGCATCTTCACCTGAATCGCTCAGGTCTGGGTCGGCAGTACCTCACATAATTACCTGTGCGGCGCAGGTCATACACCATCTATGTTCATGTGCTTTAGTCCGTTTTGCGCAGGGTCTGCTCCTTCCATATTACCTTGACTGATTCGCTCAATTTAGGCCTCATTCAATATCATTGATTCAGCCAAATATACATGAATCAGGTTGTGTTTCATTCATGCATAGGTGTCTGATTCAATCAAAGCATGTATCATGCATTTTTTTGTGGCCTGAATTGCTCAGGTCGGGTATCATACATGTTTTGCTGCCTGATTCGCTCAGATCATGTTTCATGCATACATAATTGCCTGATTCACCTAGGTCACGTACCATTCATGTACAGTTGCCTGGATCGCTCGGGTCATGTATCATACATGGTCAGTTGCCTGAATCACTCAAGCCATGTTTCATTCCGCATAGTTGCCTGAGTCGTTCAGGTCATGTATCATGTATGTACAGTTGCCTGGATCGCGTGGGTCATGTACCATACATGGTCAGTTGCCTGAATCACTCAAGCCATGTTTCATTCCGCATAGTTGCCTGAATCGTTCGGTTCATGTATTATACATGTAAAGTTGCCTGAACCGCTCGGGTCATATATCATACATGCTTAGTTTCCTGAATCACTCGGGTCACGTTTCTTTCTGCATAGTTGCCTGTATCGCTCAGACCTTGTACCACACATTTATATTTGCCTGAATCGCTCGGGTCACATTTTCATTCTGCATCGTTGCCTATATTGCCCAGGTCGTGTACCATACACGTATAGTTGCCTGAATCTCTCGGGTCATGTATCATTCCCATATTGTTGCCTGAATCGCTCAGGCGATGTTCCTACATGTATATTTGCCTGAATCGCTCAGGTCACGTATCATACATACTAGTTGCCTGAATCCCTCTGGTCATGTATCATACATATTCAGTTGCCTGAATCGCTCAGGTCATGTACCATACACATGTACTTGCCTGAATCACTCGGGTCATGTTCACCCTGCATAGTTGCCTGAATCGCTCAGGTCATGTGTCATGCATATTCAGTTGCCTGAATCGCTCAGGTCATGTTTCATACACATGTACTTGCCCGAATCGCTCGGGTCACGTTCATCCTGCATACTTGCCTGAATCGCTCAGGTCATGTATCACACACATTTAGTCACCTAAATCCCTCGGGTCATGTATCATGCGTATTCAGTTGCCTGAATCGCTCAGGTCATGTTTCATACACATGTATTTGCCTGAATCACTTGGGTCACGTTCATCCTGTATAATTGCCTGAATCGCTCAGGTCATGTATCATACATGTTTAGTCACCTAAATCCCTCGGGTCATGTATCATGCGTATTCAGTTGCCTGAATCGCTTAGGTCATGTTTCATACACGTGTATTTGCCTGAATCGCTCGGGCCACGTTCATCCTGCATAGTTGCCTGAATCGCTCAGGTTATGTATCTTACATATTCAGTTGCCTGAATCGCTCAGGTCATGTTCCATTCTCATATAGTTGCCTGAATCGTTCAGGTCATGTTTCATACATGTATTGTTGCCTGAATCGCTTAGGTACCGCTTCACACGTACATAATAGCCTGATTCGCTCAAGTCTCTTACCATTCATGTACTGTTGCCTGAATCGCTCGGGTTATGTATCATACATGCTTTATTTGTCTGAATCACTCAGGTCCTGTAAGTCACGTACATAACTTCCTGATTCGCTCTGGTCTCGTACCATTCATGTATAGTTGCCTGAATCGCTCAGGTTATGTATCACTCATGTATCGTTGCCTGAATTGCTCAGGTTAGGTATCTCTCATGTATAGTTGCCTGAATCGCTCAGGCCATGAGTCAGTCATACACAGTTGCCTGTGCCACTCAGGTCATGTGTCATACATATATAGTTGCCTCAATCACTCTGGTCAGGGTTCATTCTGCATAGTTGCCTGAATCGCTTAGGTCATGTAGCATACATGTATAATTGCCCAATCACCCTGGTTACGTATCATACATTTTTAGTTGCCTGTATCGCTAGGTCATGTTTCATTTATGTATGGTTGCCTGAATCACTCAGGTCACGTAGCACACATGTATTGTTGCCTGAATCGCTCAGCTAATGTTTCATACACGATTATTGCCTGAACCGCGCAGGTTATGTTTTCTTTTGTATAGTTGCCTGAATCATTCAGGTTCATGTATCATACATATATAGTGGACTAGGTTGCGCAGATCTGTGTCATTCATGTATAGTTGCCTGATTCGCTCAGGTCATGTGTCCTTCTGGTATAGTTGCCTGAATCATCCAGGTCATGTTTCATTTAAATGCGGTTGCCTGAATTGCACAGGTCAGGTATCATTCATCTATTCATGACTGAATCGCTCAGGTCATGCATACAACATATTTAGTTGCCTGAAGCACGCAGGTCATGTATCTTACATGCATTCTTGCCTGAGCCACTAGGCCATGTTTTCTTCCATATAGTTGCCTGAGTCGCTCAGGTTCATGTATCATTCATATATAATCGCCTGTGTCCCTCATGCCATGCATCATTCATGAAATATAGTTGCCGGATTTGCCCAGGTCATGTATCATTCTTGTACAGTCGCCTAAGATCGCTCAGGGCATGTTTCCCGCAGTATGATGTTGGTTCCTGAATCGCTCAGCGTTGTCTTTTCACCTGTTACATCCAAGCCATTCACCTTTTAGCCCATTTGGTGACATTCAAAAACACCCAGACGTCCTGGGGCATTCCTCTTCAGGTGGCCGGGCACTCGTCGGCAGTTCATTTCTCACGATTCGGTTCCTCACTTGGTGCGCTCTCGCATTTTAAATGTAATTGATTCCCATGGCTGCGCCGGTCTATCCCTTTTCAGTTTCCAGTCCGGGTCCAATATCAGTGGGAATTTCTATCCTGGTTAAGGTTCACACAACCTTTTGAACCCCGTCCAGGTGGTCAGCGCGGTCTTACGGCTGCATCTTCCAGGTCCGGCTCGCCGGAAGTTTGGGTACATTTTCAGACTTCTAGTCCCGGTGTTTGGTGTTAAGTTCTATATTAGCCGTCAGTTGATGCACATTTGCTTGTCTAGGTCCATACGGATCACCCCCTCCACATCATTCCCGTTCATTCTACGGTTCCGGGTCTTAGTAAAAAAAAAAAAAAAAAAAAGAAGCTAGTTGGCAGTATTTTTGGGCCCTTCTTCAAGGCAGGACAGTCCCTTCGCAATGTTTTCGGTCCAGATTGCACTACAGGTCCCAGCACGGGGGCCAGCTCGGCCAGTCACGGTCGAGCCGGTCCATTACACCCTCCATCCTGCTCCATGGTAGCCGTAATTCCACTACACCCTCCTACAGGCGGACTTTACTTTTGCCCCCTTCCAGGCCTACCCCGTCCTGGCTCCGGGCACACATCAGCCAGTAATAGGTATAGTAAGGCCATCCGCACTCTAGGATGGTCACCGTCATCTCCTCTCCCCAGATGGTGGCACCGACCACAAGTGGTAAGGCTGAAAAAGTTCAGCCTGTATTTGTGGGAGGGGCCTTGGGCCGCTATTTATACCTCCCCCCCCCCTGCAAGCCATCAGCCTCAGCACGAGCAGCGGCTGCGCCCACCCTCCCTCCCTTCTTTTTATCCTCTCAATTAGGGTAGGCCCCCCTTCCAGGCCTACCCCGTCCTGGCTCCGGGCACACATCAGCCAGTAATAGGTATAGTAAGGCCATCCACACTCTAGGATGGTCACCGTCATCTCCTCTCCCCAGATGGTGGCACCGACCACAAATATATATATATATATATATATATATATACACACACACATATTTTCCATATTTTCTCTAATTGTGAATAATAGCTCTCACTGTGGTTCACTGAAATCCCAAAGCCTTAGAAATGGCCGAGTAATCTTTTTCAGACTGATAGATGTCAATAACTTTCTTTCTAATCTGTTCTTGAATTTCATCAGATCGGGGTAAAATGTGTTGCTTTTTAGGCTCTTTTAGCCTACTTCATTTTGTCAGATAGGTTCTATTTAAGCGATTTCTTGATTCTACAGGTCTGGCAGTAATCAGGCCTGGGTGTGGCTAGTGAAATTGAACTCAGTTTTCCAAAAACTGTAGTTAATTACAGTTGAAGGGTTGTCTCACTCCAGTAAGTGGCATTTAACATGTAGAGACAGTTAATACAAGCCACTTACTAATCTATTGTTATTATCCATATTGCTTCCTTTGCTGGCTGGATTAATTTTTCCATCACATTATACACTGCTCGTTACCATGGTTACAGACCACCCTTCAATCTATCACTGGTGGTCATGCGTGCACACTATAGGAAAAAGCGTAAGCCTCTCCAGTGGCCTGAACCATTGGAGCTCACATAGGCTAGTGCTTTTTCCTATATTGTGGAAGCACGACCACCACGGTTGGATTGCAGAGTGGTCTGTAACCATGGAAATGAGCAGGCTTGTATTAACTTTCTCTACATGACAGATGCCACTTACTGAAGTGAGACAACCCCTTCAATTAATCGGGGGGGGGGGGGGGGCAATTATCTTTTCACATAGGACCAGGTTGGTTTGGATAGCTTTTTCCTCTTAATAAATGAAATCATTATTTAAAAACTGCTTTTTGCATTTACTCAGGTTATCTTTGATATTTAATTGTTTGATAATGTGAAACATTTAAGTGTGAGAGATGTGCAAAAACAAAAGAAATACGTAAGGGGGCAAATACTTCACAGCACTGTATATGTCAGTACGATTACAGCCATACAAAAAATATTTTAATGTTTTACTACTTTTGCACAACAGTAGAATGTCTCATATAAAAACAATAGTATTTCATGTCTTCGCATTCCAAAAGCCAGTCCGTACCCATTTTTCTGGAGATGTAGTTTTCATTGGCACCATTTTAGGGTCCGTGGGACTTACTGATTACTGAGCATTTAATGTATTTTTTTTGAAGAGAGGGGAAAAACAATTCTGTTATTCTTTGCATTTTTTATCATGTGGTTTACATAAAAATCTTTATTATATGGGTTTTGGCGATACCATAGATGTGTGCTTATTTTTTAAACACCTTTACAAATGAATCCACTGTTTTTATGAAAAAGTTTTTTTATAAACTTTAAATTATTATTATTTTTTAATCTATTGGTATATCTTAAATTACCTTTGTTAGGATATCGCCATCCCACAATTACATTCACAGGTGGGAGTGGGGTCAATGGTGAGACAGAGCTCCTTCCCCTTATGTAACTGCTTAGATGTCACTGTTGCTATTGACTGCATCATCTAGGGAGTTAAATGGCTAGGGTGAGCATTATCTCCATTCCGGCCTTACAGAGGGAGCCTCACTATGGTCAGTGCTCGGCTTCCACGGTGATCTGGAGTGCTGTATCAGAACAGCCTGTGTGGGGTCTCTTCAGTTCCTGTCACCTGAGGGACAAAACAGACTACAGGGCCTGCGCAGATACAACACTCTGGATGACCCAGAATTGTTATATTACAGGGAATCCTCCTTAATTAGGTTATTAAAAGTCCTGCAGATTTTTACCTACTAAATCTGGACACAACTAAAGAATTGAGTTTGTGCAGCTTTATCCAAACTCTATGTGCTTCCCTGTTTTTTAGTGCCCCCTTGTTTCAGCCTGACCCGGCCCATCTCGCTCAGTGGAGCAGTGAATGGAATAGTGGACAGAAGTTGCTTGGGTCATGGGTTGTTGTCAGTCGCACTGTATTTGCACTGCTGAATCAGAATAAGAGGAACAAGAACCTATAACTTCAGTATGTACTGAGTAAACTCATTGTCGGTGACAGCCCTGTTCCATGCTTGAAGCCCCCCAAAAAGGGCTTAAAGGATAAGACTGGTCATAATGGAATTTCTCAGGCTTGCTGTCTACTCTTTTCACAGCTATAAAGGCCATAAATAGATGCGGTATTACATAGGTAACCTTAAAGTATACATTGCCTTATAGTTATACAAAGCAAGTATACAGAGTGAACTCGACTACACAACACCTAAAACATCTAAAATATTATGTATAATCAAACATAAATATGATGGCTAGAGTATAACACAGCAGTATTACAAAGAGCTGTGCACAAACAATAAGCTCTAATGTCCAAACAATAGCATCCCTAGTGGGGAAAGATGTTTCAGAAGAGATATAGAATAACTGACTGTTAAAAAATAGTACAAAATCATGCACAGCTACAGTATAAGAGGTCAAGCAACAGTACCACAGATTGCAACAGATTGTGCTTGGTATTGTAGCCCAAGTCCTATCACTTGAATAAGAGTGAGCTGCCACATGAACGATGAACATAACGTCACTGGCTTAGGAAGGGGCTGCTGCGCTCGCTTAACAGAGCATACGATGCTGCTGCTGTCACTGCCGTCGTCTTCTCCGCTGGGGACTCCCAGATGGCGCGGGTTCCGGAACTCTGCAAGCTCAAGTTCTCGCGGTTCTCGCGAGAACTTGAGCTCCTTCTCCCTGGCTAAGAGCCGAGCGCTGCGATTGGATGCTCTCGCAGCCAGGAAGAAGTGAACACCGCCCAGCAGAACTAAGAGGTCCACGCCTACTATTACCAAGAGGCCTCATTTGCATATGAGAGGCCAAAACTAACGGGGAGCACAGCGGGCGAACGGGGGGTCCTTTGAAAAAAAGAAAAGGTGTCCGGACATCACTGGCACAAGCACAATAAGGTAGTGTAAGAATTGGACTATGATTTTTTTAGATAAAAGGTCCTCTTTAAGTCGTTAAAAAAACTTACCCCACGTGACTTTCGGGGGTGTGCGCCTCTGCTCGAGCGCAGTACCACGGCACGGCACCTCCGCGCAAGCGCAGTACCAGGGCATGGGTAAGGTAAAATTACAGTGAGCGTTGTGTGTGCTCTCAGGGGGTAAGGAGATCTGACGGTCTTTTGTCTTGTTAAATCTCCTTAGCCTCTCACTGCGCACGCGCGGATTGTAAAGAAAAATTACAGTGAGCGTTGCCTCATGGACGCGCGCACGGACACCGCGCGTGCGCTCTCAGGGGTAAGGAGATCTGCTGGTCTTTTGTCTTGTTAAATCCCCTTACCCTCACACTGGGCAATTGAAGGAGATTTTACAATACAATTACACGCGCGGATTGAAGGAGATTTTACAATACGTGGGTGCGCAGTGTGAGGGTAAGGAGATTTAACAAGACAAAAGACTGTCAGATCTCCTTATCCCTGAGAGTGCACGCACTGTTTCCGTGCGCGCGTCCATGAGTCAACACTCATTGTAATTTTAGCTTACCCATGCCCTTTTACTGCGGTTGCGCGGAGGCGCCGTGCCGTGGTACTGCACTTGCGCGGAGGCGCACACCCCCAGAAATAACGTAGGGTAAGATTTTTTAACGACTTAAGGTTTTTTGACGACTTATCCACCGCCGGTCTAAATGTAAGCCAGCTTCCTTGCTGACTTACATTGACACTCAGTTCACACTTTCGCGTAAAACGCCGCGTTCGAACGCGCAAAAAAACGCACAACAGTACAGGAACCATGCATTCCAATGGGGGTGGTTCACACTTGTGCGTTTTTATGCGCGTTCGAACGCGCCTAAAAACGTCCGACACATAAGCAAGTATGTTCGCGTTAATTCGGGCGTTTTTCGAGCGTTTGGTGACAATATACTTCAATGGGAAACGCGATACGCGTGTTGTTCAGGCGTTTGTGCAGCGTAAAACGCGCCTATGGACGCGCGTTTTTCAAAGTTTGCAACATGCTGGATCAGCCACCATGGAATTTCACACCTCTAAAGCACTCAGATTGGCCAAACTATATATAGCGAGGGCTGTTTGGTCATTGGCCAACTATGCAGTCAATCACATAAACGCGCGTCAAACGCGCCTACACTATTTACCAAAACGCTTGAAAAAAACGCGCGTTAACGCCCGTCTTGAACGCGCAGAAAACGCTAGGCTTCAAAACGCTCAGGTCTGAACCCAGTGTTAGACCATTTTCTATGCCATGCTCACATTTATACTATCGTTCCCTTCCATGTCACGCCCACTTTTTTAGACCTGACGGGAGCGGAGAAAAGTCACACGCAAATAACAGGAGCATTGCAATCTGCACCAGAAATACGCCTAATTATAGGTGTATTTATGGATAGTAAATGACCCCCTAAATACTAGAATTTAGACCTCATGGATTGCTAGACCAATGGAGTCTTCTTGACTGTTAAGAATGAATAGCAATTGAGGTAACATTATTTTGGGTATTAGTAGGTTCATTCATCACAACAAGAGCTGTAAAACTTGCTGTCTCTGGGCCTGATAATCTACGCTTCATCTCTGGAAAGAACTGAGAGGGTTGCCTGTCCTGGATTTTTACCTAGTCGTGGTGAAAAGGTGGACTCATCATCATCGCTCCCCAATAAACATCTTCATTTAGATTACTATAACACTATACTGAGGATAAATCATCAATATTTAACTCCCAGAATACCCTTTTTACAGGGCTTAGCTGCAATAACAGACACAAAGGACAAGAGTAGTGCAGTTTCTGGAATAAACACTGGTACAATCCCATTAAAATACATAGAGTTGTCCTTTTCACAGGTTTTATGGCACTACGCAGTCTGGATTTCTACAGGATTATAACTATTCCCAATTTAGATGTGTCAAGTTCTGCTTTAAAAGGTCATCATATACTTATTATCCAGAATAACAAAGGGGTACAAAAGCAATACGAAAAGCAGCGAATAGAATATTATAAATTCAAGAATCCGAATTTTAGAGCATGGCAAGTTACTCACTACTGGTAAATCACAAGATATCCATTTCCTTGGACTCAAATCTTGACTTTTTATAACGGACGAAATTTTATGAAGGTAAAAACCAAAACACATCCAGGAAGCTGGTCACATTCCCCTTAATGTCACTAAAAGAACCTCAAAATGTCCCGACACCAAAGTAATTTAGAGCAATTAATTGTAATATCTGATAAAACAGGTTCCCATTTATGGGATGAGAGGGCTGGAATGGCGAAAAGTCGTACTTCCAAGCAGAACAAGCTGTTATACCGGTCCCCCTCAGAATACTTCTGCTGAGCTCCACAAGTTATAGATCATTTGCTGGGATTTGCTATGGATCCTCTCACCTGAGAAACAGCGAAGACCTGGCACACTGATCTTTCTAGTATACTATTATCTTCTACCCTCTCTCCCCTTCTGCAAGTGAGAGATGTACTGTGGGATATGACAACTCACTTTCAGGCAACTCTTTCCGAGGCAAATAGGAAGATGTGCATTCCTGTAGTTGACCTTTATACGGAAGGGAAAATAACCTTAGAGTCACTTCAACATTTAGAAGCTTTGAAGTCACTTACCCAATTTTACTTACTCCATGGGTTAAATTATACAAAAGGGAGGCAACTCTTAGGGAGTCATACCTTACCAACTAAGTTTGAATCTATTGTACTCTCCTAAAGACCCCCACTTAAGATAATATCCAACATATACGCAACATTGTTGGAACACAACAGGCCACTTACATATAGATTCTTGTCTCAATGGGAGCAGGATCTGGAGACCTCTGTCTCTCCCACTGAACAGAAATACATGCTAGCACTCACTCCGAAAATATCCAGATGCGTGCGACTGCAAGAAAACTATTATAAGATTTTAACATGCTGGTATTATACACCGGAGAGGTTACATAAACTATTCCCTTTGACTAGCCAGTTGTGTTGGAGATGTGGGAAACAAGTGAGCACATTCTTTCATATATGGTGGCCCACTATAAAACCTTTCTGGGATCGGGGAGGCCTTTTCTAAGGTATATAATAGAAAATTTAATCTATCTCCAAATAACTGGAGGGGCCCAGGCCTTCCGTTTACAATATACCTGAATGTATTGTTCAAAGCTTAATGAAAAAATTGGAAAAACTGACACAATACAATATGACATGTACCTTTGTCTTGAACATGTTCTTAACTGTTGTTGAGCACAATAAAAAGAGATTGAAAACAAAAATTGTCTTATTGGGGCTATTTGAGGGGGTGAAATTGGTGTCATATGAGAAACGTCTGGGACACCATCTGTGTGCTGTGGCAAGAACAGTAGTGGCATCCCAATGGAAATCAGAGTTAACTCCCTCCCTATTAAGAGTGGCAACTCAAATGTGACCAGGTGTATAGCTTAGAGCAAATAGCACATTGGGTTGCGGTGGCTCCTCATCTCTCATAAGATATGGAATGCTTGGAGACAATATCGACATCTAGCCTTAACAGAGTAGTTAAGGGATTTCAGGATCTCATGGCAATTACCTTGTCTATGGTGAGAGGACTGTGCCGGAGATCTTTTTCTTAGCGGACCATGGAACTACCACCACCCCCCATCCCCCTGGCCTCTGCCCCACCACCCCCTTTCTCTGGTTCTCCTCCATGTTTTCTTTGGTTTTGTCTTCGTTATGGTCAGATCACTTTATGGTATTACACTAGACAGGAGTAACTCTCCATGCTGCTGTGTCTATTGTATGGGCTATTTATAGTTTTGATGCGAATTGTGGCTATTGTATTATGTAAAAAACTACATCCTTTGTAATGGCAACAAAGCCTGTGATATGGTTTATTGTACGACTCTCTATATGTCATTTTGACTCTGATGTTTTTAATAAAATATTTTTCAAACTAAACGGGTTCCCATTTATTTTATTTCTATTGCTTATATGAGACCAGCATATTCCATAGCCCTGTACATAGGCTGTTATCAGTTTCTATCCCAAAGGATCAGTCCCCCAGTGCAAACATACATTAGGTATCAGTATGTTTCTGCAGTGTGGAAGGATACTAGAGTCCAGAGGCAACAATACTCAGTGAACTCCAAAGTCCAGGGGTGGGATGCAAATTTAAAACAGGTTCCCTACTGGGTACTCCATCTCAGGTCCCATTCAATTGAGCCTTCCATCCAATGTATAGTTTCCTGTGCCAGCAGCTGCCCAAAACAGCTGATATGTGTGGGAGCAGGGTTTTGAACCCCCACCAATTGGATATTGATGACCTATCCTAAGGACAATGGAAAAAGTGGGCTACATCAGCATGTCCTGGACATGCTGCTGTAGCCCACTTTTTCCATTGTCTTCGTTTTGACCGCCTTGGATCTGGGGTCTCTTGGCTCGGCTGCTGCATTCCATCGCTATAGCTCTGCGAGGCCCATTGTGTGCTGCTCTTGCCCCTTGTTTTTCCGCTATCCTGAGGACAAGTCATCAACATCTGATTCTCTAAAACCCCCTTCAGCTAATGCTATTTTCACACTTGTGGCAGAGGGATCCGGCAAGCATTTCAGTCTTCGGAAATGCTTGCCGGAACCGGCGATATGGATGCAAACTGAATGCATTTGTAGACGGATCCAGATGCGGATCTGTCTCACAAATGCATTACAAGAACGGATCCGTCTCTCTGCTTGTCATGTGAATAGACAGATCTGTCTTTATTTTATTTTTTACAGTTTTAAAGGTCTGTGCATGCGCAGACTGGAAGGACGGATCTGTCCTTCAGGTATTTTTAATGCCGGATCTGGCACTAACACATTTCTATGGAAATTAATGCCTTCCGGCATTTTGGTGGGAGATAATATCGCAAACGACTGACAGTGACTGAACTGATGACATCCTGAACGGATAAAAATCCGTTCAGAATGCATTGGGATAAAACTGATGCGTTCTTTTCTGGTATTGAGCCCCGACAACGGAACTCAATGCCTCAAGTGTGAAAGTAGCCAAAAAATAACAGATACATGAATATGCAAAGCAATTAGAAAACTACTTAGCGTTCATGTAGTCTTTTCTTGGAATTTGAAAAGAAAATTATATAGAATCCAGTATGTTGCAACTGGTATGGTTACCTTTTTGTATTCATTAAACTTTCTTATGGCCCCATAAGAATAGAGGATTTTCATTGTCGGTGTAGGTGTGAAAGGGATATTTATGGCATAAATATATGAGAGCTGCAGAACTGGAGTTCCACATACAAGGGAGTAATGCTTATATCCAAAACGAGTGTCCCACATACAGGAGAGGAATAATAATATCCAGAACTGGAGTCACACATACTGGGGGGGGGGGCGGGAATGATTATATCCAGACCTGGAGTCCCACATACAAGGGAGTAATGCTTATATCCAGAAGTAGAGTCCCACATACAGGGGAGGAATGATTATATCCAGACCTGGAGTCCCACATACAAGGGAGTAACGCTTATATCCAGAAGTAGAGTCCCACATACAGGGAGGGGTTATTATATCCAGAACTGTAGTCTCACGTACAGGGGAGGAATGATTATATCCAGAACTTGAGTCCCACATACAGGGGAGGAATGATTATATGCAGAAGTAGAGTCCCACATACAGGGGAGGAATGATTATATGCAGAACTGGAGTCCCACATACAGGGGAGGGGTTATTATATCCAGAAGTAGAGTCCCACATACAGGGGAGGAATGATTATATCCAGAACTAGAGTCCCACATACAGGGGAGGAATGATTATATCCAGAACTAGAGTCCCACATACAGGGGAGGGGTTATTATATCCAGAACTAGAGTCTCACATACAGGGGAGGAATGATTATATCCAGAACTAGAGTCCCACATACAGGGGAGGAATGATTATATCCAGAACTAGAGTCCCACATACAGGGGAGGAATGATTATATCCAGAACTGGAGTCCCACATACAGGGGAGGGGTTATTATATCCAGAACTGGAGTCCCACATACAAGGGAGGAATGATTATATCCAGAACTGGAGTCCCACATACAGGGGAGGGGTTACTATATCCAGAACTGGAGTCTCACATATAGGGGAGGAATGCTTATATCCAGAACTAGAGTCTCACATACAGGGGATGAATGCTTATATCCAGAACTAGAGTCTCACATACAGGGGATGAATGCTTCTATCCAGAACTAGAGTCTCACGTACAGGGGAGGAATGATTATATGCAGAACTTGAGTTCCGCATACAGGGGAGGAATGATTATATCCAGAACTAGTCCCACATACAGGGAGGGGTTATTATATCAAGAACTGTAGTCTCACGTACAGGGGAGGAATGATTATATCCAGAACTGTAGTCTCACGTACAGGGGAGGAATGATTATATCCAGAACTGTAGTCTCACGTACAGGGGAGGAATGATTATATCCAGAACTGTAGTCTCACGTACAGGGGAGGAATGATTATATGCAGAACTGGAGTCCCACATACAGGGGAGGAATGATTATATCCAGAACTAGAGTCCCACATACAGGGGAGGGGTTATTATATCCAGAAGTAGAGTCCCACATACAGGGGAGGAATGATTATATCCAGAACTAGAGTCCCACATACAGGGGAGGGGTTATTATATCCAGAACTGGAGTCCCAAATACAAGGGAGGAATAATTATATCCAGAACTAGAGTCCCACATACAGGGGAGGGGTTACTATATCCAGAACTGGAGTCTCACGTATAGGGGAGGAATGCTTATATCCAGAACTGTAGTCTCACGTACAGGGGATGAATGCTTATATCCAGAACTGGAGTCTCACGTACAGGGGATGAATGCTTATATCCAGAACAATAGTGTCACGTACAGGGGAGGAATGATTATATGCAGAACAGGAGTCCCACGTACAGGGAATGAATGCTTATATCCAGAACTAGAGTTTCACATACAGGGGAGGAATGCTTATATCCAGTCCTACACGCAGGGGAGGAATAAATGGAGAGGTAGCCTCACATATGCAAAGCTGTCTCCATTCATTTCAGTGTGAATTGGGAAAATATCCAAGCAGTTCATAAAGGGATAGCAGGGAATATGAATGGCATATCTATCAGACATGAAGAGAATACTCCTTCTACGGTGCTTCCACACATTTTTTTGGGGGGTGTACTTGGTGTGTTTTTTTATAGGAAGCCTGCATATTCAACCCACACAAATGAAATCTTAGCACTAGCTATTTATTGTGAAATGTTACCAAAACTGCACACACTCTATCACTTTACAAATTATGTTTGTACATACATTCCCATAGACTGTATATTCATAGAGATTCATGTATTACATAATTAAGAGCCCACAGAAACTTGCATTAGGATTATGCCATGTACCTGCACCTTAAAGAAGAACTCCCACAAAAAAATTTACTCTCTGGCCTTTTAGAAATGTATATGATTTAAACTGTACTGAAATGAATCTTACCAGAAACTGTATTTGTGAGTCATCACCTCCCTTCTGATCCTCAGCTGTGTCATGTGACCAACACTCTAACTCTCCGAATAACACACGTGTCAGTCTCATAGAAATGAATACAGAAGTAACTGACTTCCTGTCCAGTGTCAGCTGAGGAGTCTGAGAGTTGGTCAAATTACACAGATGAGGATAAGAAAGGAGGTATATAACTCACAAATACAGTCATCACTAAGAAGACACAACACTACAATTTACAGTATGTACCTTTCTAATGGGCCAGAGAACAAAATGTTTGTGGGAGTGCTTCTTTAAACTTGCCAAACACATTAGGTCCCTTTACACAAAGTCAGAATTTAGTATCAGTAAGGATCATGCACACAAAGTATTTTCTTTCCGTGTCCATTCTATTTTTCTTGCGGACCGTATGCGGAACCATTAATTTCAATAAAATAGAACATGCCTTATTACTGTCTGCATTACAGACAAGGTGTTGGGATTCGAACCCATGACCGGCCATGTCCCAGGCTAGCCACTAGACTACCAGCCCTTCTGGACTTTTTCTTCTGCTGAACTCTTTGATCTACCTTGTTCCAGCCTTGCCTTGTTAATCTCTGTGATTCCTTGCACCTGCTACCAGCCTCTTGCACCTGACCCCCGCTGGTTATTGTTCTTCTGAACTTGATCCTGCTGCATCTTCCGCTGTGCCTCTGTTGCTACTACTTACCAACTCGACTGCTGCCAACCTCGGAATTGTCCACGACTACTCTTCTGCTTGATCCTCTACTACCGTCTACCTCTTTGTTGCCGACCAGGACGCCTCCACCCTGCCTCTTCTCCTTGCGGTCTCCCGCTACTGGACTCCACCCGCTACACTGCCCGGTGCCCTCTAAAGCAGGTGAGCTAGCACCCCTAACACAAGGATAGGACTGTTATATTAGGGGCCATCTGTTCCGTTCCGCAAACCGCGGAATGCACACGGACACCATCCGTATTTTCTGCAGATCCATTTTTTTGGGGACAGCAAAATACATACGGTCGTGTGTCGGAGCCCTAATTGTAAGCCAAAACCAGAAGTTGGTCTAGAACATGGAAGAGGTGCAAATCTTTCCATTCATTTTTCTCTGTAGGTTCCTCTCCTGATTTTGGCTTAAAGATACTAATGGAAAACACTGACCAGAATATGGGCAATGTGAAACTGGCCTTAGATCTATATGTGCCAAATGCAGTTCATTTGGTGGGACCAGCTAACCATCGTATGTGTATGGGGGCCTGCCAACTCTGGGCTGTTAGTTTTTGAACATGTCCAATCCTTTTGTTCTTAGGGAGATAAGGCACCATAAGAGGAGTTTGGCAGGGTATGTCACACAGCCTTTCTTTTCCTGTAAATTTAATATTACACAGAATCGACCTTTCACTGTTTTCAATGGGGATCCCTGCTGCAATTCATATGGGCATAGATTTTTTTTGCACAGATTTCCAAATCAAGAGGTGACATTTCCAAAACCACACCAAAAGGAGACATGTTCCTTCGTGCTACAGTTTTTGCCCAGAAATCCTGCTGAAACTGCGGTATGTGTCTGCACACAGATTAGCACCACTGAATGGGGCTAATTCATGATCAGATCCATGGCATTCAAACTACAAACATGTGACATGTGAACCTGTATTTAAAAATGTGTGAACATACTCTAACGCATACATGTGTATCTTGGGGGTGGGAGAGATAGTTGTCTGACTATCTTGTGTATGGACAGCCTTACAGTGGAGTCACACTGCTAATACATACCTGAAGAGTCTACAAAAAATGTTAATTTCTAAATTTACTGCAATAAATCTAAAGACTGCAAACCAATATTAGTCCTTGACATTTAATCATTTTCTACTTGCGGCCATTTAGATATGTTCCAGTAACTGTAGCTTCTACCATTCTTAGTACTATGGGGGAGATCTATGAAGACTAGCACTTTCTGGATGCCTCATAATAAATTAGGCACATACTCCTGCATTCTGTGTGTCTAACCAGAAATCTACGACAGCTCAGAGCATCCGTATATTTATGACTTCATTTATGCCAGATACATTTGTCGGGCGACTGGCCACGCCCCTTCCCTTTCCACGCTTCCTTTCAGGAAAAGGTGGTGAAAAAGTGGGACAATTTAAAAAAAAGTCAGTCATAAAGCCAAACCTTTGACTTTTTAACACCACTTTTCAGATGCAAAGGAGATGATAAATCTCACCCTATGTGCATAGAAACAACTTTTTTTTATCTGAAATAAAATATATTCACCTTAGGCAGAATCCTCTGAGTATCCACATCAGTGTCTTTAGTTTCTATGAGAGATCAAGAAGAAAAATGTAGAACATACCAAATGCGCAGGCAATTCATAATTTTAACGTATACCTGTCATTTGAATTCATTTTTAAAGGTGTTGGTCACTTTTTGGCAAAGCCTCATTGTGGCCAGACCTGAAAAAGCGAAGAATACTTACATGCTCCCCTGCCTTTAGGTCCTGGACACTTTGTTCCTCAGCCTTGGCTGCCTTGCTTGGGTCCTCCGCTTTTAACTTTTGGTTTGACACTGCTTCAGCCAATCCCTGGCTGCAGCGGTGATCTGCCTCTTTTTTGCCACGTGACCAATTGAACTGTTGCAAGGGGAACAAGGGTTCAAGGCAGATGTTGACAGCAGGGGATCTCAGTGAGGCAGCTGAAGAGAGTGAGTAAAGGAACAGGGACCCAGCTGACAGAAGCAGGTAAGTAAGCTTCCCTTTTGCAGGTCTGGCCACAAGGGGGGTTTGCTAAAACCTCCCAAGGGGTGGCCAACCCCTTTAATATAGTGTAAGGACAGGAATATGAAGCATTTTTGTAATATACGTTATTGGGCAAGATGTTTATTGTTAACAGAAAACAGGATGTAAAGAGTCTCTTTAGCAACACTAATAAAAATAAGCACCTTTGCCTAATATAGTATATTACAAAAATGCTTCACTGGCATCATTGTCCATACATAATATTACAAATAATCTAAAATGACAGGTACAAGAAGGCAAACATTAATTCAATAACTATTACTGTATCACTAGTTGTTTAATTCACTTCTCCATTAAATTTCAGCACAGTACATATATTATCTCCTACAGGGGCACCTGGTGGTCATTTCACAATCCCTAATGTGTCTTTTATACTATAGATAATACTGATAAATCCAAACAACTATTTTCATTTCTCACATACACCGATCAGGCATAGCATTTCAGGAAATGTCATTCTATCCCAATGGCAGTGTTCTTTTTGCATTAGGACTTTAGGTTACATTTAGTTGATAGCTTGGGCACAGGTGCTGTGCTCAGGCTATTAGCAGCGGGTGCCAGCTGTAATACACAGCCGTCACCCCACTGTAACGGCCAGGATAGGTGTTCTCTCAGATCCCTAGGATCTACAGGGTTTTCAGGTCTGCTGGAAGCATTCGCCTTAGGCTACATGCACACGACAGTTGTTTTTCTCGGCTTCCAATTTTTTTGCGGATAGGAACCCATTTATTTCAATGGGTCAGCAAAAAAATGCTGACAGTTCATCCGTTTGTGTTCCACGTCCGTTGTCTGTGTTTCCCTTCAGCAAAAAAAGTAGTGCATGTCCTACTTTTTTCTCATTTGCGGACGAGGATAGGCATTTATTACAGGGGATCTGTGAAAACAAAGGAATCCTCCAAAAAAAAACTGATGGACCATCAGTTTTTTTTGCAGATCCCGATTTGCGGACAGCAAAAAACTGTCGTGTGCATTTAGCCTTATAGTCTACTTGTCAGTTTTACACTGATGGGTAATAATTTTTTAAAATGCAACACATTCCAGCTTCTAGTCCTACAAAAAACAAGACCTCATTTATATGTGCAGAAAAGTAAAAAAGCTATGGCTCTTGGAAGGCAGATATGAAAATTCCTGCATCATTATAAAAGAAACCATAACTTTTAAATAGTAAAAGAAAGTAGATACATGGTACTCCGGTGATCATAATGACCCAATCAAAAACAGAAAAAATAGATTTCTTTTTTGCCAATTCCTCCTGCAATCTTTTTTTAAAGGGAATGTGTCACCTATCATTTTTTTTCTGTTGGTTAAAACCAGATGGTGACACACATCTCACATCTGTTTTTATTTTCTGATTGTAGATTTTTTAAAATTCTATTTCCTGAACATGATTAGGAGCAGCCTTCTTGCCTGAGCTGTTGTTAACAACATTTTGAGATATGCTTTATGGCAGCCACACCCACATAGGCCATAGACACAATGGCCAGGAGGGGATCTCACTGACCTATATAGGAGAGTTGTCTAGGAATGCTCTGTGACATGTGAGGTCAATGGAAAAAATAGAGAAGCTGTGACATCACCTATTGTGAACAGTGGATCCTGTGTTATCTACTGTATATTTAGATGATACCTGTCATTGCAATCTTGCCTGTGATGAGAACAATGAAAAATGATCTGTACAGACCAGGATGTGGAGCCTATTATAAGACTTAGTGGCCAATGTAAAAACTGCTGTTTTTTTTTTTTTTTTAAATATAGGTAGTGACATTGAAAATTAAAAATAACTGCAATAACATGATCAAGCATTTGTGGAATGTGTGAGAAAATCTCTAATCCATGGAAGCCTTACCTCAACTTACAGGACCACAGGACATCTACAGAAGCATTGTGGGATTCTTGGAAATGTTAGTGCTATTTTTGCACCCCATGGGGAACATAAACAGTATTAGGTTTTGCTGCTATGGCTGATCGGTGTACATTTAGATACTTGTTTACTGTAGTTTTGGGTTATACCCAAACAAGATAGCAATGGCAGGCGGGGACGAGCCTTCCTAGCATCATGAGTGACACTAGGGAGGCTTGTCCCCGTCTGCCATTGGTTGCTCCCCCTGACACCGGATGTTTTCATCTGTGCATGGGGAGAAGCTACAGCGGTGGTGCGGGGACCAGGAGTGGCGCAGGGAGCGAGGACCCGGGTAAGTATATTCAATGTGGGGAGACCGGCATATGGGGGGACATTTTCATACTCTGATAACCCCTTTAATTTCTGTTACATTTTAATGATCTGTTCATTGAGGTTCTGCAGTACAGCGTTATGAGCCTCTACACGGCGACTAAGCTGATTCCATAGGTTTTCAATGGGATTCAGGTCTGGAGAAAGTGCAGGCCACTCTATTTGAGGTCCCCCAGTCTCCAGCAGCCGTTCGCTAATGATGTGATCTTGATGAGCTGGCACATTGTCGTCCATGAAAATTAAATTAGGCCTGTGTTGTTCATGCAGAGGCACAATGACTGGATTAATGAGGTTATTCAAGTAGTATGGGATTGTCACTGTACCATTCACAAAGTGTAGGGCAATTCTGTATTAACTAAACACACCTGCACACACTAACACCACCACTACCAAAAGTTCTTCTGGTGACAATAGTGGCTGATGCATAGCGCTCTCCTTGACGTCTTCCAAATCGTTGGCGGCCATCATTTCTGCTCAGCGTGAATTGACTTTTATCAGTGAACAACACTGAGGCCCACTGGTCCCTCGTCCAGCGTAGATGCTCTCTGGCCCATGCAAGATGATGACGCCTGTGCCTGGTGGTGTGGTCAGGTGGCCTTGCAGGTCGTCTAGCACGCAGACCACACTGATGTAAACGTTTTCGAATAGTCTGACGTGACACTTGGGTGCTTCTCACCTCCCTTAAACGTGCCTGGAGTTGTGTGCCATTCATCATCCGATTCAGCAGGGCACTGTTCACAATAAAACGGTCATTAATGTGGGATGTGGCCAAAGGACATCCACTTCTATGCCTTTCTGTGACTTGTCCAGTCTCTCTGTATCTCTGTTGCAACCTGCTGATGACACTCTAAGCTCAGTGGCCACTTCCGTCTGAAAACATCCTGCTTGAAACCTAGCAATGGCGAGGTACTGTTGATCAACTGTTAGGTGTTGTCTTGGTCTCATGATGTCAAAATGTGAACATGATGAGGAGGATGACTGTTTAAATACCAATTCTTATTGAACCAGGAAACTTACTGGGCAATCATGGATCAAACACCTGTTGTGAATTTTGCCGTTAAGCTTCTTGTTAGAGAACAGCAAGTTGTGCAAAAAGTACTGAAACATTGAACAGTTGGACCTGTGCATTCAAAAGTTTAGAGAAGGTCACATTAAGTTCACCTGTAAAGGTTAGAGTGCATTTTAGTTTCATCCTGAAATTTAACCCACAATCCAAATATCCCCAACTTTTTGTGAGTAGTGTATAGCACTACAAGGTGATCCTCCAATTTGAGGAACCTCCGTCTTTGGTGTAGTGCCTAAAACATACTTACCCTATATTGCTCTTGTTCTCTCTGTTTTATACAGTGATCACCTGGCTATTTTTTTTTTTAAAAAGCCTTCCCTCTATGACTGTGTATGCAGAGAGAGCTGTCAATCACTGATAGGACCGCCTCCTCGACTTCAAAGCCCAGAATGCGCAAGAATTGAAATGAATATATTACAAGTTATACTGAATCTTTTCCCATAAAACTATATATCAATCTGGTCAACTCCTCCTTCTCTATATCATGCTGCCTGCAGCTCAGCCACCATGATCAAAGTACCATGTTGCCTTTAAAGGCAAGAGACTTTTATACTGATGATCTATTCTCTGGGCTGGCAATTAGTATCTGATCGGTGGAAGTACGACGAGCGGTTTGAGAAGGCACTTACAGTAGCTCCGGGGCCTTCCCTCAGGTCACCAAGCACATCTATGCTTGTTATTGCAGCTCAGCCCATTCACCGATGAACATGACGTCACATGACCTAGGATGTCGGACCCCTACCAATCAGATACCGATGACTTATCCAAAGGATAGGTTATCAGTATAAAAGTCTTGGAAAACCCCTTTAAAATTCTTACTAACTGGTAAGGAATAACCTAAAGGGGTATTCTGGTTAGGTTAAGTTATCCCATATGCACAGGATAGGCAATAAATATTAGATTGGTAGGTTTCCACTGGTCATGAAAGAGCCCCTGCATAAATGAAGGGAGCGGCCAGTTGACCATGCGTGCAACCACTCCATTTATTTCTATGGAAAGTATGGAAATAGCCACGCTCTGTACTTTGCTATCTCTAGAAATCCCATTGAAATGGGATTGTATCAGCCATGTGCATGTGCAACCAGCTCTGTTCATTTCAGGGGGCTGCCCCTGTGATGAGTAGGGGTCCCAGCGGTACAGATCTAATAGTTATTCCCTATTCTGTCGATAGGTGATAACTTAAATTAACCAGAATTCCCCTTTAAGTGTCGACTACATTTACTTGAGATAAAGGTTGAAGGCGGTTTATATGAATTAACACAAATCAAATACCTCATCCTCCGAAATGTTTGCTTCAAATGTCTAAGGACGTCGACTTGTAAATAAAATGCACATCAACTACACCTACTCCCTTCACTAAACTAGAAGTAGACAAATCTGCAAGAAACATACCAGATGTCTGTTTCACTATAGGGTTTAAAAACCTAAAGAGCATTTAATTATAATCAGCTAAAATTTCCAGTTGATGGGCTTACTGCCACAGGCTGATCTGATCCAGGCGGTTCTCTGGGCAAAAAAACACTGAAAAAAAGATGTTAATGTAAATACAATCCTAAATTAATTTATTTATTTATAATGGCTCGTTTTGTCTAGGGGCAATCAATGAAGTCACATTCCTAAAGAAGGAATGCTGTGTGATTAGTGCAGATTCCTTGTTTATTAATGTGACAGAAGAGATTTTAGTTACTCCACTGATTGACCCCAGACAAAATGAGCCATTATAAAGTAATTTATGAACTTATTCACAGTAACATATGATATAGGTCATCAATATCAGTCCGATACCCGACATCCCCGCCTATCAGCTGTATAAAAAGAAGGCATGCACACTGCGCGTGTGCCGTCTCCTGTCTCTCTTCCTGCTCGTTGCTGCTATATGGACAGCGTGCAGGAAGAGAGGCAGGAGATGGAACGTGCGAACAGTGTGTGCCTTCTCTTCATACAACTGATCGGCAGGGGTGTTGGATCCCCGCCGATCTGATACTGATAATCTATCCCGAGGATAGATCATTAATATTAAAAGCCTGGACAACTCCTTTAATATTTCAATAGATTGGATTTATTTTGATATGTAAAATTGGTTTGAACATTTAATACAGGGCTTGCCAAATTTCCTTGGAATCTAGGAGCCAGCTAAAAAAGTTAGGAGCCAGGCGGAGCCGCATCATAAAGCCCCGAGTAGATGCCCCCATAGCGCTTCTTCGCCCCCACATACTTCACCATAGAGCCCCCCAAGAATGCATGCCAGTACATAGGGCCCCCAGTAGATTCCCCCATAGTGCTCCTTCCCCTCTTCTACATAGTGCCCCCCATAATGTGCCAGTATATAGGGCCCCCATAGTGCTTTGCTTCTTCTCCACAGTGCCCCCCCATGTTGTGCCAGTATATAGGGCCACCATAGTGCTTCCCCTCTTCTCCATAGTTCCCCCCATATTGTGCCAGTATATAGGGCCCCCATAATGTGTCAGTATAAAGGGCCCCCATAGTGATTCCCCTCATCTCCATAGTGCCCCCCCCCATATTGTGCCAGTATATAGGGCCACCATAGTGCTTCCCCTCTTCTCCATAGTGCTCCCCATATTGTGCCAGTATATAGGGCCCCATAGTGCTTCCCCTCTTCTCCATAGTGCCTGCCCCTCCCCCCCCTATATTGTGCCAGTATAAAGGGCCCCCACCCCCCTTCTTGCCACAGTATACTATAAATAATAAAAACAATAAACTCATATACTTACCTTATGCTGCTGTCAATGATGCGATGCAGGCCTCTTCTGGTCTGTGTCCTGCACTGTTCGACTCAGGCGGCGCAATGACGTCATCGCGCCGCCTGCACTGGCCTATGATAGGCTACAGGCCTACTGCCTGTAGCCGATGAGAGGAACGGACAAGGGAGATGCCTCTTCCCTGCTCCGCCGCACCATTCATTCAATTCCATGAAAATGGAGATGAGCGCTTCCACAATGGAAGCCTCCGGACAGAACGGGCCCTGCTCTGCACCCGTCGCCCAGGCACCTTTGAAAACGGGCTGACAAATACCCAAGCACCAGGACCAAATTCCTGATTTGTCGAGCCCTGATTTATTATCTATTTTTTTAATTCTTCAAAAAACGTCCGTACTTCAATTTTTAGTTCTCTTTGGTTGCTTATACAATAGATAGTGATAGTATACTATCTCAGTCTATAGGATTTCTGCTGATTTCTAACTGCTCAGATGCCGTGGTCACTATTGGCTGTGACATCTGAGGAGTTAAATAGGATCACAATCATCTATAATACTGGTCAATACTAGTGGATGTCAGCTCACTGCCTATGAAGTAAGCCTAGCCTGTAAGCCCTCTCCATACTTCGCTGCATGTAAATGACGTACATGTACATCATTTTATGTTAAAGGGGTTATCAAGAACCATTTAGCCTGACACCCCCAAGTTGCTGGACCTGTGGAGGAAAATATACTTACCTGTTCCCTGCCATCGGATCCCGGCTCTTTCAGTCTTCCACTGTAACTGAAGCGCTGCAGTCCCGAGTGTGAACATCTGACATCACAGGGGTTACATGTGCCACTACAGCTAATGTCTGCCGGCAGTGGTGATGGGTCCCCCATGTGTCACGTAACCTACTGACGAGATGCACAGGAGAAACATTGCTGCTCAGATGGAGATAGGCTGCAGCAATGCATGTGCCTCCCATCAAACTGGATGTCGACATACAGGACCACAGCAGATCAATGGCAGCTGGGGTGCGAAGTAAACCAAACCCAGCGGCAGTGAGCAGGTAATTATGCTTCTTTGCACAACTCCGGTCCCAAAGAGAACGAATTGAACGGCAGGGTACATGCTCAACCTGCTGCTCAATCAGATCGGAAGAGCAGGACCCCTGCCTTCGGTATCGGTGGGGGTTCCAGTGGCCAGACCTCAGTGATCAGTTATTAACTCCTATCCTGTGCAAACTTGGTGATGTTGAACCTAGACCCAAAATGAAGAAGAAATGAGATTTTATTTTTGTGTTATGAACAACTATTAAGGATAGAAGGTGTCTTACCTTGCGGAGTCATACATGTTACATCTTGAATACTAACAGCAGTATTACTGACACTTGGACGATCGTACTAGATTTAAGAAAGATAAGAATGCATTAACATGGTGCGCCAGTGTCGTAAAAGGCATGTTTAAAAACATGACTGAAAACTAATATACAGGATTGCCCACGAAAAAGGAGCCTGCCTCCAGCGATAGTATGACAAGATGAGCAACCAAGTGGATTGTTTTTTTAAAATTACCCACAATTATAAAAGACGCTGAAAGTGGTCCCCGTTCACGTCTATGCATCTTTGGGCACGTTGGATTATGTTGGCTAATATGGCTTGCAGCTCTTCAACAGTGATGATGCAGAAGTAATGTCCTGCTTTTTCCAAAGACATGGGGCAACATGTCACACCTCACGGAACTCACTGGCACGGGTTCATGAACTGTTCATGGAGGAGTGAACTGTGGGCAAGGGGTTATGCCCACCACGTTCCCCAGACTTGCCCACATGGAAATTTAAAACAAAGTGCCCGCTAACAATCCACATCCCCTGGATAAACTCAAGGAAAACCTCACAAACACCATCCGCAGCATCACAAGCATATCAGCCCACATAATCCGATGTGTCCAAAGATGCACGGCGACCACTTTCAGCATCTTTTGTGACTCGTGGGTAACATAGTAACATAGTATATAAGACCGAAAAAAGACATTTGTCCATCCAGTTCGGCCTGTTTCCTACAAGTTGATCCAGAGGAAGGCAAAAAACCCCTGTGAGGCAGAAGCCAATTTTCCTCACTTAAGGGGAAAAAAAAAATTCCTTCCCGACTCCAATCAGGCAATCAGAATAACTCCCTGGATCAACGACCCCTCTCTAGTAGCTGTAGCCTGTAATATTATTACACTCCAGAAATACATCCAGGCCCCTCTTGAATTCCTTTATTGTACTCACCATCACCACCTCCTCAGGCAGAGAGTTCCATAGTCTCACTGCTCTTACAGTGAAGAATCCTTTTCTATGTTTGTGTACAAACCTTCTTTCCTCCAGACGCAGAGGATGTCCCCTTGTCACAGTCACAGTCCTGGGGATAAATAGATGATGGGAGAGATCTCTGTACTGACCCCTGATATATTTATACATAGTTATTAGATCTCCCTCAGTCGTCTTTTTTCTAAAGTGAATAACCCTAATTTTGATAACCTTTCAGGGTACTGTAGATCCCTCATTCCAGTTATTACTTTAGTTGCCCTCCTCTGAACCCTCTCCAGCTCTGCTATGTCCGTCTTGTTCACAGGAGCCCAGAACTGTACACAGTACTCCATGTGTGGTCTAACCAGTGATTTGTAAAGTGGTAGGACTATGTTCTCATCACGGGCGTCTATGCCCCTTTGATGCAACCCATTATCTTATTGGCCTTGGCAGTAGCTGCCTGACACTGGTTTTTGCAGCTTAATTTGCTGTTTATTAAAATTCCTAGATCCTTTTCCATGTCAGTGTTACCGAGTGTTTTACCATTTAATATGTACGGGTGACTTGCATTATTCCTTCCCATGTGCATAACTTTACATTTGTCAGTGTTAAACCTCATCTGCCATTTTTCTGCCCAAGCCTCCAATCTATCCAGATCCCTCTGTAGCAGAAAACTGTCCTCTTCAGTGTTAATTACTTTACACAGTTTAGTGTCATCTGCAAAAATAGATATTTTACTGTGCAGGCCTTCTACAAGATCATTAATAAATATATTGAAGAGAATAGGGCCCAATACTGACCCCTGAGGTACCCCACTAGTGACAGTGACCCAATCTGAGTATCTACCGTTAATAACCACCCTCTGTTTTCTGTCACTCAGCCAGTTACTTACCCACATACAGACATTTTCTCCCAGTCCGAGCATCCTCATTTTATATACTAACCTTTTATGAGGTACGGTGTCAAATGCTTTGGAGAAGTCCAGATATACGACTCGTGGGTAATTTAAAAAAAAAAACAATCCACTTGTTCGTTCATCTTGTCATACTATCGCTGGAGGCAGGCTACATTTTCATGGGCCACCCGGTATAATAAATTGTAACAATATCCAATGAGCCCCCTAAAAATGTAAGTCAACAAAAAAACTTGCATACACCCTTTCATGACAGAAGATGATTTCTGTTAATATTGTTTGCATTTCGCATTACTCACCGACTGCAATGTAATGCCTGATCACTGTCTCCTAACATACAGTAATTTCTGGCGTTGGACAATGCCTTGAAGGCCTCATGCGCGCAGCCGTTATCTGGCCATGGCCGTATTGTGGCCAGCAAACAGAGGGTCCGCAATATGCAGGCACCGGCTGTGTGCTCCATGCATTACGGATGCAGACCCATTAACTTCAATAGGTCCGCAACACGGAGCTGTGGTGCGGAACAGAGGCACTACAGAGTTTTTCCGTGCTGTTTGTCGGTGCCTCCACACTGCAAAAAAATAGAACATGTTCTATTTTTTTGCGGTGCGGGCAGATGACGGACCCATTCAAGTTGAATAGGTCTCGATCCGTCCCGGCCGCCACACGGATGTTGCCCGTGCATTAGGGACCGCAAATTGCAGTCCCCAATGCACGGAATGGCTGCACAACGGCTGTGTACATGAGGCCTTAAGGGAATCTGTCACCAGGCTTACTCCGCCCTGAGTGCTGCATAAAGTAGTACCAGACACCCTTATCTCATGGTGTCTTCTCAATAATGGGGAGAAAGTGGTCAGTCAGCAGTGGTAAAGCAGGGGGTCAGCAGCCCATGAATATGGGAGACTTCTAAGCTTGTGAGAGGAACTACCTATCAAAACACTATGACACAGGATAATGAAGCATATAGAAATATAAAATATTAACCCCTTAAGGACTTATGACGTACCGGTACGTCATGGTTCCCGAGTCCTTAAGGACCCATGACGTACCGGTACGTCATGAGTAGTTTCGATCACTGCTGCTCAGCCAGCAGTGATCGGAAAAAGGTACCTGCTGAAATCATTCAGCAGGTACCTTGTTACAATGCCCAGGGGGGTCCTGTGACCCCCCCCCCATATCGGCGATCGTTGCAAACCGCAGGTCAATTTAGACCTGCGGTTTGCAGCGCTTTGTGCGATCTCGGATCCCTGCGGTCTGTGACCGGGGGGGATCAGAGACTAAATGCCCCCAAAGTGTGAATTTTTAACCCCTCCCCCCCTTGCAGCCCCAAATCATATTTTGGCTGCGGGGGTGCAGGGGGGGTGGTTGCGGGAGGTGCAGCAGGCGGGATCGCAATTGCGATCCGCCACCCGCCTCCTCTGTATTCTTCCCTGCTGTCTTTGCTAAAAAAACTGCTGACATCTGTGCTGCTGATGTCAGCAGTTTTAACCCCTTCCATGCCGCAGTCCGTACGGACCGCTATATGGAAGGGGTTTACAGGGAGGGAGCTCCCTCCCTCTCCCATCAGGGGCTGCTGTGCCTTTGCAGCCCCCCTACAGGATGGGATCGCAGAGGGAGGGAGCGGGTGATGGTTACCATGGCAGCAGGAGGCTTGCCATGGTACTGTAAGTCTAATCAGACTTGTGCTAAAGGCACAAGTCTGCTTAAACTATGTAAAGTAAAAAAAGTACAGTACACTGTATAGTGTACTGTACTGTATTAGATAGACACCAGATCCACTGGATCTACAAGAACCAAGTGGGTCTGGGTAAAAAAAAAAGTAAAAATGAAAAACACATCATTGAATAAAAAAATAAAATACACTACAGATATTAGGTATCGCCGCCCCCAAAAAAAACTGCTCTATAAAAATATCACATGACCTAACCCCTCACGCAAATACCGTAAAAAATAAATAAAAAAATGGTGTAAAATAAGCCATTTTTTGTCACCTTCCATCACAAAAAGTGTAATAAAAAGCGATCAAAAAGGAATATGCCTCTCAAAATAGTAGTAATCAAACAGCCATCTCATCCCGCAAAAAATGATCCCCTACATAGGACAATCGCCCCAAAAATATAAAAATATGGCTCTCAGACTATAGAGACACTAAAACATTAGTTTTTTTTTTCTAAAATGCTGTTATAGTGTTAAAGTAAAATAAATTAACAAAAGTATACATATTATGTATCGCCACGTCCGTAAGAATCTGCTTTATATTAATATCACATGATCTAACCTCTCAGGTAAGTACCGTAAAAAATTAGAAATAAAAACTATGTAAAAAAATTTTTTGTCACCTTACATCTCAAAAACTGTAATAGCAAGCGATCAAAAAGTTATATGCACTGTGGGGGGTTAGCTCTGGTCTCGAGGATCGTTCACATACAGATAGTCGTCCACCGCAGCTTTAGGGGCCAAAACATCGCTTTATTGTCCCAGCATCAACATAAATAAATGAAATTCAAAACAAACACCTGCCCGGCTGGGCTCTAACTTAACACAGTGTGTCCCTGACTCACCTAAGACACTGTTCACACACACGGCACCCATGCGGCTTTCCCAGCCCAATGTCCATCAGCCTCCTGGCTGTTACCTCACCGGTGTCTTTTGGGGGATTGTGGTCCAGTCGTCCGCCCGACGCTGACCATGCGACCCTTATCCCTAGGCGTCGCGGGACCCCCCAAACTTCAGGCTACTCCCAGCCTTGTGGTCTCTCAGCGCTCCCAGATCAAACCACACACACAGAACCACTCCAGGCTTCTGTACCACACAGGACACACCCATCTCACTGTGAGGACAGCTTTATGCTCTCTTGATTGTGGCACCTGTTGCTGCCTCAGACCTGCCCACTGATGGGAAAGAGATGGATAATCCGGCCATTCCTCTCTTCTATCAGCCATGAGGCCTGTCACTGCCTCACAGCACCCAAAAATAGTGCCAATCAATCCGTCATCTCATCCCACAAAAAATGATACCCTTCATAAGACAATTGCCCAAAAAAATAAAAAAATATGGCTCTCAGACTATGGAGATATTAAGGCTGTATTCACACGTCCGCGGAACACGGACCGTGTGATACCGGACTGGCACCCTGCTTAATGCAGGAGCGCATGGCGTCATTCGTTGTTATGATGCCGTGCGCTTTCTGCTGCCGCCGCTGCACTGTAGTTCACTCCTATGATCTATACGAGTGTATTACTGTACTGTGGCGGCAGCAGGAATCGCACGGCGTCATAGGGACCAATGACACCGTGCGCTCCTGCACTAAGCAGGGTGCCAGTCCGGTATCACACGGTCCGTGTTCCACGGACGTGTGAATGCAGCCTAAAACATGTTTTTTTTTTTTTGTTTCAAAAATATTATTGTGTAAAACTTACATAATATGTGTACTTTTTTATATTTATTTATCACCGCGTCCGTAACAACCTGCTCTATAAAAATAACACATGAACTAACCCCTCAGATGAACACAGCAAAAAAAAGTATATAAATACCGTGTCATTTTTGTCACCTTACATCACAAAAAGTGTAAAAGCAAGCTATTAAAATGTCATATGCACCCCAAGATAGTGCCAATCAAACCGTCATCTCATCCCGCAAAAAATGAGCCCCTACATAAGACAGTCCCCCAAAAAAAAATTTTTTAAATAAGGCTTTCAGAATGTGGAGACACTAAAAAATAATTTTTTTCAAAAATGCTTTGTTATGAAAAACTGAAACAAAAAACCCAAAAAGTAGTCATATTTGGTATTGTCTCAGATGCTCGCCGCGGGAATCCAAGATGGCGCCAGCTCAGGATGGATGAAATCGCTCCAGTTCTTGCAAATCTCTCGAGAACTGGAGCTTCTTCTTCCTGGCTAAGAGCGGAGCGCGCTGATTGGATGCGCTATGTGCCAGAGAGAAGAAAGACACGCCCGGGAGAACTTTTGCAGGCCCGCCCAGTTGAGCCGAATGGCTCATTAGCGTGGAATGCGGGAAATATTGCGGGCGGCACCGCGGACAAACGGGGGCACATAGTGAATAAAGATCAATTGAATTAGCACCACCGTGGGCCGGCAAGTAACGGTATATCTTTATTTTAACTTGCATTTTCAGGTGAAAGGTCCTCTTTAACTTTGACCTTTACAGCAGACAGACCCTTTAACAGTGAGTTTCACAGCACCCTACTCCCTTAACAGTGACCTCCTCAGGGGTCCGCCCCCTTAACAGTGACCTATACAGCACCCTGCCCCTTAACACTGACCTCCATAGGGGGCCGTCTCCTTATCTATGACCTCCACTATTCCCTGCCTCCTTAACAGAGACCTCTACAGCACCCTTCCCTTTAAGTGACCTCCACAGCGGCATGCCCCCTTAACAGTAACATCCACAGTGAACGCCCCTTTAACATTGAGCTCCACAGCAGCTGCCCTTTTGATAGTGGCCCCTGCCCCCTTAACACTGACCTCCACAGAAGCTGCTCCTTTAATAGTGGCCCCTGCCCCTTTAACAGTGACCTCCACAGCGCCCTGCCCCTTTAAGGCTAGGGCTACACGACGACATTTTGTCGCACCAATGTCTCGCAGCAATTCTTATAATGATAGGCTATGTTGTCGCACTGCGACACGACTGCTCACACAGTAGCAGGATTTCGCATGTGACAGTGCAACGCCATATACTATCTTTATAAAAATTGTAGTGTGACATCAATGTTGCAGTGTAGTTGTGCCCTATGTGTCAAGAGACTTATTGTCGCAGGACACATGTCGTAGTGTATCCCTAGCCTAAAGCTGACCTACAGCAGTGAAGAAAAATGTCTGGGTTGTTATGGAAACCTGGAGTAAAACTGTGTGTATGTAGAGACTAAGGGCCTGCGAGCTTCTATTGGCTGATAAGGAACATGTGAGCGTGTGTATGGCAGTTGGGATATGAGTGAAAGACTTGCAGGCTTCCATTGGCTAATGCAGGTCATTTTTTGGGAATATCTCAGGAACGGTACGTCTTAGAGAGCTGAGAGCCGGTCTTAAACCTTCCCGGACACCTGATGTACCTGTGTGCCAAATTTGGTAAAGATCGGTCCAGTCGTTTGGTCACGCATAAAGAACAGGCAGACAGACGTTCAGACAAACTCATTTATATTTGTACGATACTGTCTGCTGAGCTGTGTATCTAATCCTATCCTGTGTGATACTATCTGCTGAGCTGTGTATCTAATCCTATCCTGTGTGATACTATCTGCTGAGCTGTGTATCTAATCTTATCCTGTGTGATACTATCTGTTGAGCTGTGTATCTAATCTTATGTTGTGTGATACTGTCTGCTGAGCTGTGTATCTAATCCTGTGTGATACTGTCTTCTGAGCTGTGTATCTAATCCTATCCTGTGTGATACTGTCTGCTGAGCATGTATCTAATATTCTATCCTGTGTGATACTATCTGCTGAGCTGTATATCTAATCTTATGTTGTGATACTGTCTGCTGAACTGTGTATATAATCCTATCCTGTGTGATACTGTCTGCTGAGCATGTATCTAATATTCTATCCTGTGTGATACTATCTGCTGAGCGTGTATCTAATATTCTATCCTGTGTGATACTGTCTGCTGAGCTGTGTATCTAATCATATCCTCTCTGCTGAGCTGTGTACCTACAAGTTGATTTTTAACTTTATTTTTTCAATCCCTGTTGGCTGAATGGGAGGGGGCGTAGCCTAACTGGATTGGGGCGTGTCCTTTTGAACATCTCAATCTAAGACAGCAGCACTGTCCTCTCTGAGTGTGAGCAGTAAAGAGAAAGTCACCGTCCCTCCCACCTCTGCAGCTGACAGAAGTAGATTTTTAACTTCATTTTGTCAATACTCATTGGCTGCAGAGGGGGAGGGTGTGTGTCCTAAACGTATCGGGGGTGTAGCTTAGCAGACCTAAAAGCTGATTTTTAACTTTATTTTTTCAATCCCTGTTCGCTTAGTGGGAGGTGGTGTGACCTAACAGGATTGGGGGTGTGTCCTTTTAAACAGCTCTCTCTAAGACGGCAGCAAAGTTCTGTCTGAATGTGAGCTGCAGGGAGAAAATCACCGCCCCTCCCACCTCAGGAGGGGAGGGGGCATGGCCTAACTGAATCAGAGGTGTGGCTTATCTGGACCTGGGGGCGGGGTTTTAAGGGTGACTTGAATGGCCACCCTACTTTCCCCTTGAACTGTGACCTCCATAGCACTCCGCTCCCTTAACAGTGTCATCCACAGCGCCCTGTCCCTTTAAAGCTAACCTGCAGTAGAGATGTCGCGAACGGTGAACGCGAATTTATGCAAATGTTCGCGGACAGGGCTAACCTCCATGGACTTCAATAGACAGGCGAATTTTAAAACCCACAGGGACACTTTCTGGCCACAATAGTGATGGAAAAGTTGTTTCAAGGGGACTAACACCTGGACTGTGGCATGCCGGAGGGGGATCCATGGCAAAACTCCCATGGAAAATTACGTAGTTGACGCAGAGTGTGGTAAGTTGAATTTGCAATGCGATTAATATAACCTGCATTAATCGCATTGCGAATTCAACTTAGAGCTGGGTTCCTGATGGTTGTATTGCTAGAATCAGGGCTGTGGAGTCGGTAGATAAATTTGACTCCTCAGATTTTGAAACTTCCGACTCCGACTCCTCTGTATTTAATATGCAAATACGAAGCTGTTCCACCAAGTTCTTCTAATCTCCTCTAGCACAGAGAGGTAGTTGAGCAGAAGCTGCTGCCTTCTCCTTTATTTTAAAACATGATTTTCCTAGTAGAATACCATAGTCATGTTTAAAATTTAAGCTAACAATCTGAGTTTACATGTTTTATAGCCTTAGCTGAATGATAGCAGTTTTTCAAATGGTTTACAGCTTCAGTCCCTTCACTTATACAAGTGTCTCCAGTCCTTAATCAGTTATCAGTGAGAGGCTAGGATAACCATGGGTTCCCTGTAACAGCAGACCACAAGACAATGGAAAGTGTAAGTATTGCCGCTCCTTAAAGGGACACTGATATAGATATATATATACTGGCATTCATCAGAGAATTAGGAATAAAACTATACTAATGTTACCCCCAGTTAAGCTGTACTTGTGTTTAAAAAACATTTTAATCTGTATGCAAATTCACTATCTTTGTGCCCAATGGGGCAGCGTCTCCTGCGGCTTTGTGCCCAGCCGCTCCCGAAGTACAGCTTCCCAGCGCTGTTCCCCTCGAAATTATTCACTCCACTGGCCTTTTTTTTCAGGCTAGCCGAACGCTGAATTCCTGCGCAGGCGCACGTGTAGAGTGCTGGCAGCAGCCTCGCCTGGCTATGCTGAGGCTGTGCCAACTTTCTCTCTTCCTCCTCGCTACCTAGTCCTGTCTAGTGCTGCCAGTACTCTACATGTGCGCCTGCCCCTTGGGCACAAAGGTAGAGAATTTGCATATTGATTAAAACGTTTTTAAACACAAGTAAACCTCAACTGGGGGTAACAGTCGTCTAGTTGTATTCCTAATCCTCTGATGAATACCAGCAGATATATCTTTAGCCAGTAAATCAGCCTGTCAGTGTCCCTTTAACTGCATAGTAAAGCATATGAAAAGCATGCTTCTTCACGGTCACTTAATGTCTTTGTTTAGCGGTAACGTGACGCACTGCATGCATTGGCCTTTATTCTTACAGTAGAGAAGTAATTAATTATAACTTTATCTGAATTGGGACATTTAAACTTGCTTTTTTTTTATTCCAATTTAAATCTAGTAGGAGTCGGAGTCGGTCCATTTTTTGCCGACTCCGACTCCAGGTACCCAAAATTGCCTCCGACTCCTCGACTCCGACTCCACAGCCCTGGCTAGAATATAACGAAGATTGAGAATATAGCGCTATATTCGTCAATTCTAACAATACAACCAATAGGAACTCAGATCTAAGTTGTAATTGCAATGCGATTAATAGAGGTTATATTAATCACATTGCGATTACAACTACTAACACTGCAGCTTCAGAATGAATCTAAGATGGAAGCCGTCCTTGCTTTTTGATAGGAGGTGGGAGGGTCTGGGAGGGAGCCCTAAAAAGGGCTTTTTGGGGTGCTATCAGGACGCTGTCCTTACAGCAGAGATCAGATGAGTCTTTCAGAACTGGAGTGGACACTGAATACACTAGCCTAGCTATCGATTTCCCTATTAAATCAGCAGCAGCTACACTGTCCCTCCTCTCACTAAGACTGCAGCTTCAGAATGAATCTAAAATGGATGCTGTCCAGGAGATGGGAGGGTCTGGGAGGGAGGGTATGGTATTGGCTGGAATGTGTCTGCTGACTGTGAGGTACAGGGTCAAAGTTTACTAAATGATGACGAATAGGGTGTGGACCGAACATCGCATATGTTCGCCCGCCGCAGCGAATGCGCACAAGCTATGTTCGCCGGAAACTGTTCGACGGTGAATAGTTCGGACATCTTATTTGTGAATTCAACTTAGAGCTGGGTTCTTAATGGTTGTATTGCTAGAATATAAGGAAGATTGAGATTATAGCCCTATATTCTCAATATTCGTTATATAATTCTAGCAATAAAACCATTAGGAAGCGCAAAAGCGAAACACGGGTCGGGCTGTGAGGAGAGATCTTGTATTGCCATTATATGTTCGAAATCTAGTAAGTGCAATAAAATATTTTTATGTGGATATCTGAGGCTATGCTTCACTATGTTCGGTCATTTCTGATACACACGGCAGGGGGGAGCGCTGCAAAGGATACTCTTTGAAAACAGCCGAGAAGCCGGATCAGTGTTTGTCCAAATACTGGGGACTTGAATATACTTGCGCTTGTGAGTATTTTATCGTCTGCAGCGTTTTAACCTTGTTTGCGGTGCTTCACTATGGTGTGAATTTTGTATCACACAGGGGGCATCGGTGTGGCAATTTGTTATTATCCTGAACAGAAGAAGCCGATTATAAATCTAGTATCCGGAGTTTGCCCTGAAAGCAGCACGGTTCTTGTTTATATTAAGATTGCACTAGTGTGAATTGACTCACTTCACAGAAGAACCTGCAGCGCGTCTCTTAAACAAACCCAAGTCAACCTATTATTATATTTGGACAACCATTAGGAACCCAGCTCTAAGTTGAATTCGCAATGAGATTAATATAACCTGCATTAATCGCATTGCGAATTTAACTTAGAGCTGAGTTTCTAATGGTTGTATTGCTAGAATATAACGAAGATTGAGAATATAGCGTTATATTCGTCAATTCTAGCAATACAACCAATAGGAACTCGGATCTAAGTTGAATTCGCAATGCGATTAATACAAGTTATATTAATCGCATTGCGATTACAACTTAGATCTGAGTTCCTAATGGTTGTATTGCTAGAATTGACGAATCTAACGAATATAGCGCTATATTCTCAATCTTCGTTATATTCTAGCAATACAACCATTAGGAACCCTAATTGCGATTACAACTGCTAACACTGCAGCTTCAGAATGAATCTAAGATGGATGCCGTCCTTGCTTTTTGATAGGAGGAGGGAGGGTATGCTGATTGGCTGGAATGTGTCTGCTGACTGTGAGGTACAGGGTCAAAGTTTGCTCAATGATAAAGTATAGGGGCGAATGCGAACATGCTATGTTCGGCGGGAATCGTTCGCCGGCGAATAGTTCGGGACATCTCTAACCTGCAGCAGTAAAGAGAAATGGCCGAGTTGTTATGGAAACCTCAGGAAATAAGGTACTAAGTGCTATTAGGCCCTGGCTTTACTTCTATGGCGATTATCCTGGTGACAGATTCCCTTTAAGGTCATCTAGAGCAGTAAACATGGCTGGGTTGTTATGGTTACCTGGAGTAAAACTGTGTGTGTGGAGACAAACTGGCAGGGAGCAGTAAATGACAGTTTGGATTTAAGTGAATGGCTTGCAGGCTTGTATTAGCTATAATGCAAGTCATTTTTGGGGAATATCTCAGAGACCTGGCCTAAAACCTTCCCGGACACCTGTTAAAACTGAAAATCTCAATCCACAATGACATTGTTTAAACAGTGCCTTGAAAAATTATTCATACCGCTTGATCATATTCCACATTTTTCACGTTACACCCACAAACCTAAATGCATTTTATTGGTACTGTATTTCATGTGATAGATTAACACAAAGTAGTAAGTATGTGAGAAATGAAAAGAAATGTTTTTCAAAATGCTAAATAAATAAACATCTGGAAAGTGCAGTGCACATTTGTATTCAGTCCCGATTCAATATTTTATAGGACCACCTTTTGCTGCAATTACAGCTGTAAGTCTTTTGGGGTATGTCTCTACCAGCTTTGCACATCTAGAGGCTGATATTTTTCCCCGTTATTCTTTACAAAATACCGTAGCTCAAGCTCAGCCAGATTGGATGGAGAGCATCTGAGAACAGCAATTTTCAAGTCTGGCCACAGATTCTTAGTGGAATTTAAGTCTGGGCTATTTGACTGGGCCATTTTAACACATAAACATGCTTTGATCTTAAGCATTCCACTGTAGCTCTGGTTGAATGTTGTCCTTCTGGAAGGTAAACCTCCCATCCCAGTCTCAAGTCTTTTGCAGCCTCTACCAGGTTTTCCCTGCATTTAGCTCCATCATCTTCCCATCAACTCTGACCATCTTCCCTATCCTATCCTAGAGAAAAGCATGGTGTGTTCAGGGTGATGTGCAGTGTTAGTTTTCTGCCACACATAGGACCAGATTTATCATTACACTTCCATCTTACTCCACTTTTACATCTGCCCAAAGTCACTTTTAGTTAGTCAGATTTATTAATGGTCCTTTAATACTGTGATAAATGTGGATTGACGGTAGCAGTTTATCCTTCAGTAAGCGGCTTTACAAAAGTCGCACGTCTTTACAAAAAAGTCGCATGTTCTATTAAAAAGTCGCATAAGATAAGCATGGTCCCCCCTGGAGTGAAATTGCGCATTTTTTTGCGACTTTTTTGCGACTTTTTAAATGGTTGCAATAGTAAATCTGTCTAGAGATTCATTTACATAAGACAACACGCCCACTTTCACAAAACTGGAGAGCTTAGTGCAGAGCTTGAAAAAGTCGCAAAAAATGCGCAATTTTACCGATTGCACATTTTTTTGCGACTTTTTCACTCCATTAAAGTGACTTAAGCTAATGATAAATCTGGCCCATAGTGTTTTGCATTTAGTTCAACTTTGGTTTTATCTGACCAGAGCACCTTCTTCCACATGTTTTGATGGGCCCTTACATGGCTTGTGGCAAACTGCAAACAGGACTTCTTATGGCCTTCAAAAAATAATTCTTGCCATTCTTCCATAAATACCATATTTGTGGAGTACACGACTAAAAGTTGTGCTGTGGACCGATTCTCTCACCTGATCCATGGGCCTCTTAGCTGTTTCTCTAATTAGTGCTCTCCTTGCCTGGGCTGTCAGTTTGGATGGACGGCCATGTCTTGGAAGGTTTGCCATTGTGCCATACTCCTTCCATTTTCGGACGATGGATTCAACAGTGCTTTGTGAGATGTTCAGAGCTTAGGATATTTTTTTTATAACCTAAACCTACTTTACACTTCTCCACATCTTTATCCCTGACCTGTCTGGTGTGTTCCTTGGTTTTCATGATGCTGTTTGATCACTGATGTTCTCTACCAAAGGCCTCATGCACACGGCCATTGTTGGGGTCTGCGTCCGAGTCGCATAATTTGCGGCTCGGGCGCGGACCCATTCACTTCAAGTTGCTCCGTTCCGTGCCCCCACAAAAAATAGAGCATGTCCTATTCTTGTCCGTTTTGCGGACAAGAATAGGCATTTCTATAATGGGCCGCGTTTCGTTCCAACGCGGAGCAGCTTCCGTGTTTTGCAGATCTGCAGTTTGCGAACCGCAAAACACCAACGGTCGTGTGCATGTAGCCAAACTCTGAGGCCTTCACAAAACAGCTGTAGTTATACTGAAAATAAATGCATACAGGTGGACTCTAATTACTAATTATGTGACTTCTGAAGGCAGTTGGTCCCACTGGATTTTATTTAGGGTTATCAGAGTACAGGGGGCTGAATACAAATGCCCGCCACACTTTTCTGTACTGTATGTGTGATATATCACATAAAATCCCAATAAAATACATTTAAATGTGTGTGTGTGTGTGTAACGTGAAAAAATTTGGAAAAGTCCAAGGGGTATGAATACCTTTTCAAGGCACTGTACCTGTTATAATGTACATACGCTACATATCTCACTAAAACTTGACAACAAAGCACTTCCTCTTCACCCCGGGACAGAATTAAAAGTCGCATTAGATATGGCCTAATCATGTTAGGTTGAACTTGATGGACTTATGTCTTTTTTCAACTGTATTAGGCTACTTTCACACTAGCGTTTTAGTTTTCCAGTATTGAGATCCGTCATAGGGGCTTAATACCGGAAAAAAATGCTTCAGTTTTGTTCCCATTCAATGTCAACGGGGACAAAACTGAACCCAACAGAACAGAATGCTCCAAAATGCATTCCGTTCAGTTGGTTTCACATACCGGAGAGCAAACCGCACATGTTATAGTTTGCTTTCCGTCCTGGGATGCGGAGCAAGACAGATCCAGCATGACCCCCAATGCAAGTCAATGGGGACGGATCTGATCTCTCTGCTACAATCTTCCACAATAGAAAACAGATCCGTCCCCCATTGACTTTCAATGGAGTTCATGACGGATCTGTCTTGACTATGTTAAAGATAATACAACCGGATCTGTTCATAACGGATGCAGATGGTTGTATTATCAGTAACGGAAGTGTTTTTGCTAAACCCTGCCGGATCCAGCAAAAATGCTAGTGTGAAATAGGGTTTTTTCGGGTATCGAGGTTTCGATACCCAATCGATACTTTTCTCTGGTTTCGAGCTTGATACCAGGATTAGTATTTTATTGATACTGGGCTGCGCTACTGCACAGCCCAGTATCAGAGAATGTGGCTGCGCTGCTCTCAGCGCGGCCATGTTCTCCTCGGCAGCACAGGGAGAAGGAGGCGGGGTCACTGGCCACCAATGAGGAGTAACGTTTCGTATATAAATACAGGCAGAAGAAACACACTGCCGGTGTTCTGCCACTTTTCTATACCCGGCAGAAAGTCTATACCCGGAAGTGATGTAGCTGCACCGGAAGTCACGTGGATGCATTGGAATCAGCTGGAGGAGTGGGTGTGCGCTCTGCGCAAGCGCATTCGGCTAAAGTATAGTAATCTGGCAGAACGCCCCTGCATTTTCCCAGCCCTCCATTTCTTTACCATCCATCTCTTTCTTTACCATCCATTTCTTTAGTATCAATGGCGGCATAGAGTTAGTTTTACTAAATGCCGAGCGCAGTGCACACCCCCTCCTCCAGCTGATTCCAACGAGTCCACGTGACTTCCGGTGCAGCTACATCACTTCCGGGTATAGACTTTCTGCCAGGTATAGAAAAGTGGCAGAACACCAGCACCTGCCTGTGACCCAGTGCTACGATCAGAGACAATTAACCCCTCAGGTGCCGCACCTGAAGGGTTAACTGCCGCGGATCGCAGTGCTTTGTCACAGGCAGGTGCCGGCAGTGTGTTTCTTCTGCCTGTATTTATAAATGAAACGTTACTAGTCATTGGTGGCCAGTGTGCCCCCCCCCTCCCCAGTATTAAAACACATTATTGGTGGCCAGTGCGCCATCCCCCCCTTCAGTACTAATATCATTCGTGGCAGTGGGGCTGGGGCTCCGATCGGTTACCATGGCAACCAGGACGCTACTGAAGTCCTGGCTGCCATAGTCAGCTCCCTGCTGCTGTGTGCACTGTGCACAGGGCAGCAGGGAGAGTGTGAAGTCCTATTCACCCTGATAGAGCTGTATCAGGGTGAATAGGCTGAAAAGATCCCAGGTTCTAGCCCCTAAGTTAATAAATAAACTGTAAAAATAAAAAGTAAATGTTAAGTACACCAAAATATTAAGTATAAATCACCCCCTTTCCCAATTTTACATACAAAATATATAAACAATAAATAAAATATTACATATCGCAGCGTCTCAAAAGTCCAAACTATTAAAAAATCCTATTTTTCGTGCCCCCAAAAAATAGGATCGGACTGTTGTATTATGAGCCGGCGGTTCCATAAAATGTGGAATACACGCGGCTATTTTTGGCGTTTTATTTTTTTCGCATGGTATCGAGTATCGCAATACTTTTTTATGGTATTGATACCGAATCAAAATTTTGGTATCGAAACAACTCTAGTGTGAAAGTAGCCGTAACTATGTTTACTGATGGATGGATGCTGTGGGCCCACACGCCTAATATGAGTTCCATGTTGGAATACAAGTCGGGGATCGGAAGTGACGATGGATCGGCTCAATTACCACTGCACACTGTAACTGGGGCTGACAGAGCCCCTGTTACAGGGGAAATACACCCCCCAGAGAGGCTGTACAGCATAATACAGCACTGTACAGCCTCAGTGCAGGGCTGATCGAGGTCTATGGAAGAGCCGACAGAACGTCCATTCAGAGATAAACTGACAGCCCAAAGACGTTATAGTCAACGGGTGGTCGGGAAGTGGTAACATAAAAATGTGATTTAAACAATCAGGTTGTAAAGGGGTTATTCGAGACAAAAAAATGTCTCCCATATGCCCGGGCCCCCACACTGAATCTACTTACCCAGGTCCCCGCTCCCTTAGCCACTCCTGGTCCCTGCATGGCCGCTACTGCTTCTCCCTGTGCGTGGCTGAAAACATCAGGTGTCGGGGAAGGTGGTTTTGCAGCCAATGGCAGGTGGGCGTGAGCCTTCCTAGCGTCACCCTCGATGCTAGGGAGGCTCGTCCCGTCTCCTATTGACTGCTCCCCCCGACATCGGATGTTTTCATCCGCGCACAGGGAGAAACAGCAATGATGGTGCGGGGACCAGGAGAGGGGAGTCAAGTAAGAATATCTAGTGTGAGGGTTACGGGCATATGGGGGAGAAATTTTTAGTCGTGGATAACCCCTTTAAGTGTAAAAATGTCACATGACATAAAAATAGTAACTTTTTTGTGACATTTAGGAGACATGCCACTTTTCAAATTGGTCTATGCTTAAAGCAGAAAAGTGAAATTGGACCTGGATTATGGCACATTAACTGTCTGTGACACTTGAAATGTCTCAGAAAACTCAGACGTAAGGGTTTCACGGACGTGTGCTGTAGGTGTTCTTCCCGGACAGCACACGTCCCCATTCATCTTAATGTGTGTATTCAGACATCAGTGTTTTAGCACGGTCCGTGGGTCAGTGTTTTTAGCACAGACGAATGCCCTATTTTGTCCGTGTTCACGGATCCATTACGTCCATTATAGTCTATTGGTCTGTGAAAACCACGGATGACATCACGGATCATTAAGAAGAGATGCTTTCAAAATTATTTCTCAGCTGTCAGTGAAACATGGATGCAACAAGGACAGCAAAAAACGGACACACGGACCGAACACGGATCCTTCACAGACAGCTTCACGAATGCATCACTGAATGCTCATACAACACAATGCAGTCGCGCCAAATGCATGAAAACTGTGCACCATTTCATAAATTTGGTGCAACCACACAATGCAAAACCAGACTTAAAAGCAACATAAAACCTAACTGAAGTGATAAATGACCCCATATGTCATTCTCTGACACCTCCCCTTTAAGCACTCTGTATAGAGATAGTTACCTTTCGAATAATTGCTAGGATTCTTGCTCTAAAGACCCTTTGATTCCTGTCAAAACCTGATTGAAAATGTGCTCGTATTTCAGCTACTGCGCAGTCAGGAGTCTAAACGAAAGAACAAACACAAGTCTACATATAGTGTCCATAAGAAGAAACTAGTGAACAATATAGCACAATATCAAACATGTTCATGAACGGTGCTGGATGTACATCTCAGAAGGGGCGGTATGCACACACAAGGTTTTTAAGTGTCGTCAGTATATTGGAACGGACCGAGAAAGCAGAACATAGACCTTGAATGGAGTGGCAGGAGAAATGCTTGACTGCCGTCCAATACAAACTCCGCGCAGTGAGAGGGGCTCAGGATCCCAGTCCTAGTGAGTAGCGGGACGTCAGGCCAAGTGCTCAGACACTTATCACCCATACCGTGGAAAGGTGATATATATATATATATCGATTGTGGTAACAGGCTATGGACACCTCTGACATGGAGAAATTATTTTCACATATGTTAGTGCATACATTAAAGGGGTTCTCCAGGAATTAAGAAAATGAAAATACTTAAATATTACTTCATGATAAATATATTCCCAAATAGCTTTCATTAGTTATAATGGCTCATTTTGTCCAGGGAGCAATGATTAGGAGAAACAAAATGGCCACCGTCCTATTAGTACACACAAAACCTGTCCTAATCACACAGGAGGACAAGTTACTTCACAACACTGAAGTAAAGAGCTGCCTCATCCTTCTTTCTGCTCTGCTTGTCAGGGATTAGGATCCTAAATACAGCTGATACGATCTTTAGCTGAATCTCTGTTGGAATTGAGTTCATGGGCAGATGTGTCTGATGAGCAGTACTTTTATGCAGTCTCCATTACCACAGACCCACATTACCACAGTCTGTCCTGTCCGTCCTCTTTGTACTTCATGTCTCCTTATTGACTCCATTCCCTCAAAGATTCAACTAAATATCAGAGGTTGCAGGATATGAGCTGAGCGCTGCGATTGGCCAGTGCTCCAGACTGGGAGAAGGAGACACCCAGGGCAAAAGAGGATGTCTCCGCCCAAGGCAAAACGAGCAGCAGCACGTGCGACAGTATCGGGGGCTACAGCGGACGAACGGAGCGGCACCCAGGGATAATAGTAAGTGCAGGGACATCCCTGGGTGTCGCTCTGCATGTACATAGCTTTACCTAACAAACTCTGGACTGGTGAAAGGTCCTCTTTAAACTGTATTCAGGATTATAATCCCTGACAAGCAGAGAGGAGAGGAGGATGAGGCAGCTCTTTACCTCAGTGTTGTGATTAGGACAGGTTTTGTGTGTAGTAATAGGACCGTGGCCATTTTGTTTCTCCTGATGATTGCTCCCTAGACAAAACAACAGATTATAACTAATGAAAGGTATTTGGGCTTGGGCGTAGCTATAGGGGGTGCAGAGGTAGCAGTCGCTACCGGACCCAAGAGCCTGAGGGGGCCCAAAGACCCTTGTGCCACATAAGAAGACACTCAAAGCACTGAGGGAAGGGGGGCCCAAGCTCAACTCTTGCACCAGGGCCCATGAGCCATTAGCTACGCTCCTGTATTTGGGAATATATTTGTAATAATATTTACGTATTTTCATTTTCTTAATTCCTGGAGAACCCCTTTAAATTTGGATCTGATTAGTGGAGGGAGGCCCAATCATGAATTAGAGGTGGTCAAGCTGCAAGCCGGCCACTCCATTCAGCTCTTCTTGACTACTTCCTGCCCTTCCATAGAGAATGAATCAGGGGGTCCCAATCGTCAGACCCCACCAATCAGATACTTATCCCCCTATCCTGTGGACACGTTTATATCTTGGAACAAATCCTTTAACAACATAAAGCTATTAAAAAAGTTAAAGTTTGCTGCAAATATGTATCTGATGTTTTATAAACAGTTGCTACATCTGTGTTTGTGTATAAATGCGCAAACTCCTGAACTCATCTGTGCATGCGCCTGAGAGAAGATTAGTTCTGGCCCTGTCCACAACACCTCCCCCATCCTGGGCTGCAGAGGTGACCATAGGCCAGACCAGAAACCTGGAAAAAGACATGACGTGGGATGCAGGAGTCACGTGTCTGGGTTCCCAAGCTGTTGATCCAGACAAGCCGCAGTCAGTATATTGGAAACCTTCCTCTACAGACAAGATTTAAGTGGTTTGTCAACTTCAATGTGATTTTTAAATTACCACCCCACCCCCAAACAGCAGGAACTGTAAAGAGAAGCATACCTCTGGCATGGTGGGTCCCGGGGTATCTCTTCTGACTTCCGGTCCCTGTATGCAAGCGTCCAGCACAGAGTGGGTCATGTATACTGCCGCAGCCAATGAGTGGATAATGGAGAAAAGTAGACAAAACCCACAAGTCGGCGCTGCCAGCAGTATAGATGCAGAAACAGTGTTCTAAGGAAGCTCTTTATTGTAATAATAATTATTATTAAAATAAAGTAGAACTTCCTAAGAACACTGATTCTTCATCTATACTGCTGGCAGCGCCGACTTGTGGGTTTTGTCTACTTTTCTCCATTATCTACAAACCATCCTGGTACTTGCCCGTTCGGTGTTCACAGCTAGTTTGAAGTTGGAAAACCAGTTTAATTACTGATATCTCACCTGTAGAAGAAGGTTTCTACTATACTGATGACCACCTCAAGCTTGCCTGAATCTGCTGCTTGGGAACTTAGAGATGTGATGCATCTGCAGACGTCAGGTCCTTTACCCTATGGACATCACTTCTAAAAGGACAGGGGAGGTGCTGGATACAGCCAGAACTAGTGGTCTCCCTGGCGCATGCGCAGATGAGGTGGGTGCAGGGGCTGAGAATGTATATATACATACAGGCAGATGTAGTATTTAACTTCACAACACAATAAATATACATTTGACGCAAACTTTAACTTTCCAAATGGCTTTTGTGGTGTTCTGAGATATAAACTTCTCCCCTGGTATAAGTATCTGATTGGTGGGGGTCTGACCATTAGGACCCCCACAATTCATTCTCTATTGTATTTGTGGGACCTGATGGATTCTGGAGCAGCCCTGCGATAAAATCTTCTACAACGTATCAACCTGTGTGTGCTGTGCCATCTGCTATACTATGGATCAGTATGGGGTCCGGACAGCCAGACCCTCAGGGTGGACACCACAGATCTAGGTTTATGGTGGAGGGCTGCCACCTCACCAAAACGTGACAAAAAGTGGATGACGCCCTGTGGCAAGAAGCCGTCTGCAGTCATCAGATCAGATCACACGATGACGTGTACGGGCCTAGGGTCGGGCAGGGCGGGTGTGCAAAAGGGACATTGCACTGACACGTGCGCTAATGTAATGGGCACGCTGCGCCCCCTGTTACCTCAATACTTCTGGAATCCTCCATGTTGTACAACTTCTCCGGAACACTCAGCAGCCGCGCTCCTCAAGGACAGTGACTAGAGCGGAATTGCTCCTGGTAGGTAAGATGTCAAGGGAAGAGGCGGAGTCTCGTCACAAAGGGGCGGGGCTTCAGTATTCGCTGTCGGCTCTTCAGATCAAGTTGGTAGAGCGAGGAGCGGGCTTGGTTATTGTGTGGATGGGAACAATTATTATTATTTTTTTTTACTTGGGACCGTTTTTGCGGGTGGCTGGTGGATTGCGCCTAGATAGGAGTTACTCCTGGCATGTCTTTCCTGCAGCAGCCCCACTCGTCTACGCAGTTCACTAGTGAGGACTCTAGAATAGAGTGGCTGGCGGTAGGATCTACCGGGAGCAACTCCGGTCTAGACACATCACTGCTGAAATGATGACTAGAATAGGGGGTGGCTTGCCGACTTACTCATAGATACTCAATTCTAGTAGATTCCCTACCGTCTAAGCAGACTAAAGTGGAGTTCTTGTATGTGAGGAAAAGAGGCACATTTATCAATATTGCTGCAGACCAGTTTATTTATAGGCATAAAGTAAATAATATATAAATATTATATATAATCTGGTGCCATAATGTGAATTTTGTCTTTTTTTTTATATCGATTCTGCTTAACATGAATTTGTTTTTTCTTTTTTCGTTTTCATTTTTTCCTCCCTGCCTTCCAAGATCCGTAACTTTTTGCTTTTCTTTTCACACATCCTTGTGGGGGCCTATTATTGAGGGACAAATTGTATTTTTCAAAGGCACTTTGTACATTTTTTTTGTTCACCATGCAAGAAAAATTATTTTTACATTAGAATACTTCAGACATTTTTGGACACGACAATACCCATTATGTTTCATTTTTTATTGTTTCTTATATTTAAAAGTAGGGAAGGGGGTGTTTTTAATTTTTAATATTTCAGGTTTTTTTCTTAGGTCATTTTTAGACTCCTTAGGGGTCCTGTTTATGCGATCTTCTGATACTTGGTACCTTAGACCTCAAAACAATACTATTTCAGTCTATAGGATCTTGACAGGCTGCCTATGAAGCCGTGTCTCAGGGTTAAAAGGGGTTCTCCAAGAATTAAATACTGATGACTTATCCTCAGGATAGGTCATCAGTATCTGATCGGTGGGGTTTGGACACCCAGGACCTCCACCTATTACTGTAGCTGTTTGAGAAGGCACCGCAGCCTTCTCTCGGCTTTCCCTAAGTGACGACACGTTCATCGGTCACATGGCCTAGGTTTAGCTCAGACTCATTGAACTGGATGTGTTGCTTTGTGCTTGGTGAGCAGGGAGAAGACCACAGAGCTCAGAGGAGCTCCAGTCCCTTCTCAAACAGCTGATCGGCAGGGTTCTGACCTTCATGCAGCAACTCCATTCTAGCTTGTTTATTACTGAAATTACTAGAATGTAATTGTTGCAGGGAGGGTCATCATTTCTGGCAGACAGTAGTTACTACAGAGTGGTCCTCTTTACAGCAACTCCATTCCAACTGGCTTACAACTGAAATGTTTAGAATTACGTTGCTGCAGGGAGGTTCATCATTTCTGGGCATATGGTAGTTGCTACAGGGACAACTTCCGTACAGCAACTCAATTCTAGCTCTCTCACTACTGAAATTACTAGAATGGAGTTGCTACACGGAGGTTCTATATGTAGGTGCTATAACAAGTCCCTTCCATACATCTACTTTGTTAATTATCCATTGAGCAGTTGGGCCACAATTTACGGGCAGCAATAATCCATTATTTTGTCTTATGTTTGGAAGGGAAGTTTTTTCGTGTCTTTCGTTCATTTTGCCCAAATATTTGCCAGCCAAATACTTGCAGAGTAATGTTTTTCAACGTCTGTGAATGGTGTCTTCGGTTTAGCAGTCTGGCAGGAGTTAGGGTACCTTCACACTGGCGTTTTTGTTTTCCGGCATAGAGTTCCATCGTCGGGGCTCTATGCCGGACAAAAACTGATCAGGATTTTCCCTATGCAGTCTAAATGGAGAGAAATCTGTTCAGGATGCATCAGGTTGTCTTTAGTTCTGTATGTGAACGTTTTTTGGATGGAGAAAATACCGCAGCATGCTGTGGTTTTCTTTCCGTCCTGAGATGCGGAGCAAAACGAATCCGTCATGACCCCCAATGTAAGTCAATGGGGACGTTTTCTCTGGCAAATTCTGCCACAATAGAAAACGGATCCGTCCTCCATTGACTTTCAATAGAGTTTAAAACGGATCCGTTTTGACAATGTTAAAAATAGTTAAAGTTAATACAAGCGGATCCGTTCAAACAGGTACATGCGGTTGTATTATCTTAACTGAAGCGTTTTTTTCCAGCATAGAGCCCCGACGACGGAACTCTATGCCGGGAAAACAAAAACATCAGTGTGAAGGTACCCTTAGACTCTAGTCACTCGTTCACCTAGGCAGTCTGACTAGCTCACTACTGAAATGACTAGAATAGAGTTGCTTCTGGGAGGTTTATCATTTCTGGTCAGACAGTAGTTGCTACAGGAAGGTCCTCCATACAGCAACTCCATTCCGGCTGGATTATTACTGAAATGACTAGGTTGGAGTTGTTGCAGGAAGGTTCATCATTTCTAGGCGAACATTAGTTGCTACTCGGTAGTTCTACATACAGCAACTCCATTCTAGCTGGCTCACCACTGAAATGACTAGAATGGAGTTGTTGCAGAGAGGTCCATGATTTCTGGGCAGACGGTAGTTTCATTGTACCTGGTGACTACTAAAATAACTAAAATGGAGTTGCTACATGGAGGTTCTATACGTAGGTGCTATAGCAAGTCCATTCCATACATGTCCATTTTTAATTAGCTATTGAAAATGGAATTGCTGCAGGGTGGTTTATCATTTCTGGGCAGTCGGTAGTTGCTACAGGGACGACCTTCATACAGCAACTCCATTCTAGCTAGCTCACTACTGAAATGACTAGAATGGAGTTACTGCAGGGAGGTTCATCATTTCTGGGCACACGGCTAATGACAACTGAACTGACTATAATGGAGTTGTTATATGGGGGTCCTTAATTTCTGGGCAGAGAGTAGTTGTTATAGGGAGGTCCTCCATAGAACACCTCCATTGTAGCTGGTGACTGCTGAACTGACTAGAATTACGTTTCTGCAGGGAGGTTCTAGATGGAGATGCTTTAACAAGTCCCTTCCATACATCTGCTTTGGTAATTATCCATTGAGCAGTTGGGCCGCAATTTATGGGCAGCTAAAATCCATTATTTTGTCTTATGTTTGGAAGGGAAGTTTTGGGGTCTGTCGTTCGCTTTTCCCAAATATTTGCCAGCCAAATACTTGCTGAGTAATGTTTTTCAACTTCTGTAAATGGTGTCTTCACCCTCGCAGTCTGGTAGGAGTTAGAGTCTGGTCACTCGGTCACATAGGCTGTCTGATAGGAGTTATACTCATTCACATACGCATTCTCGTAGGATTTCTACTCTTGTCACAAGTGGTATCAGAGGGGTAACACCCAGTCTCTGATATGTTACCAACAGAAATGTATAGTAAATAGTACTAGCACCCCATTTATTAAAAGTTTTCCATATTTGTTATTATCCCCTCAGCCACATATACCACAATAGCTGTCATTTGTAAGCATGTACCATGTTTATAATTTATCCCGCTATTCGGTGGAGGTTTGACTGCAGGGACCCGCACTGATTCTAAAAATGTAGGTCCCCTTCCTCTGATGTGAAGGAGCAGCAGGTCAGGCTTGTGCCCTGCCGCTCTATTCATTCTCTATGGAACCGCCAGAAATTACTAGATGTTGTATCCACACGGAAAAAAAGGGCATATTTTGCAATGTGTGCAACCCTAAATGTTTTAGACCACATGGGGACCTTATTGACAGATTGGAGATAGCCAACCAAACACATTTAGAGGGGTTGTCTGGTTTTAAGAAAAAAACAGAAAACACAGAAGATTGACCTCTAATAAAGAATAGATGATTACTTACCTGCCAGATCCCTCTCCATTTTTCCCAGCTGCAGAGGTGAGGTCACGTCATGACCACTGCAGCCAATAATAGGCCTCTTTAATGCATCTCTGAAGCCAGTGATTGGCTACTGCTGTGACTTCACATGTTGTTTAAGTGACATCACGGTTGCAGCTGGGAAAAAAATGCACTGCAGGAGCGTCAGCACAGGATCTGTCAGGTACGTAATCATCTATACTTCACTACAGATCGAACCCCTGAGTTATCCGGTTCCCTCCTGAAATCAGTTCTCTCCATTAAGCATGCACGTTCAGGAATCCTGTCCATTAAGCTTGCACACTCAGGAGTCCACTCTGTTAGGCTTATTGCACACAAACGTATGGTTTTGCGGTCCGCAAAAAACGGACCCGCAAAAAAACGGATGACATTTTTTGCGGAATGGAACATCTGGCCCCTAATAGAACAGTACTATCCTTGTCTGTGATGCAGACAAGAATAGGACAAGTTCTATCTTTTAACAGAACGGAAATACGGAAGCGGAATGCACACGGAAACACTTCCAGGTTTTTTTTGCGGACCCATTGAAATTAATGGGTCCATATACGGACCGTATACGTAACATAAAAAAAAACGCCCGTACACTCGCAAAAAAAACATTTGTGTGCAAGAGGCCTTAAGGGGGTTGTCTCGCTTCAGCAAATGGCATTTATCATGTAGACAAAGTTAGTTAGTTATAAGCCACTTACTAATGTATTGTGATTGTCCATATTGCTTCCTTTGTTGGCTTGATTTATTTTTGTATCACATTTTCTGATGTGAGACAACCTCTTTAAGCGTGCACGCTGCTGTACTTAATAGAGCTTCCAGGAGGTGACATATTCCCTTTGAAATGTCCTTTGCTGCCACTTCAATTACTTTTGTGCTGGCAGCAGTCATGTTATGGGCGCAATAGCCAGTGACCAGCAATGACAAGCCTGCTGAGGCCAGTGATGGGCTATTGTAGTCACTGAATTAATAAACGTCATGTCAGCAGTACAGGTCCGACAGAGTGGTGGCCACTGAAGCCGCAACATGAGATATTTTAAGGTTGAATATATATATTTTTTCATAATTTTAATAAATATATGCCTGCCCATTCGTAAATAGGATTCTGTTACTCTCCTTCCCACTGAAGGAAACTCACCTGGGATGTTAATCCTCTCCATCACTATTTGCCTTGGCAATTGAGAACCTCGCCATCAGGATTTGGTCCTCTTGCCTGGTTGACAGCATTAAAGAGATTATCCAAATGTTTAATACTGATGACTAGTGTTGAGCGAAATTGGGTTATGGGCCGTGTTAGCGGAATCCATAACGGAATTTTTAGATAACCTGAACCTTGTGTGCCAAACTTGAAACCACAAGTTCGCTCATCCCTACTGATGACCTAAACAGGGAAAAAAATTCCTAAGACTGGAACAACATAAACCCTTATACAGACATAGACCAGCATCCCTGCTGGCACATAAACATGCCCGGTCCCTCACACAGGTTATACTTACCTTGATCCCCAGCATCTGCGTTGCTACTGATGCCCGCATGGCTGCTGCTGCATCTCCTCATTATGTGTATTAAAACATCCAGCGATGTGGGGGGCAGCCAATAGCAGACGGCAACGGGAACAAGCCTCCCTATCGTCACTTGCGATGCTAGGGAGGCACAGTCATTGTAATAAAATGAAAAAAAAAAAAATCTAAACTTTCTCATCCAACTGTTTTATTAAAATATTTAACCGCACAAGATATAATGATAGAAATATGTGTAAATATAAAACGTAATAAGCATCTATTACCATAATCACGATATTAAAGTATGCATACTGCCTGGTATAATTGATCATGGTGAATTAAAGGTGTTATCCAGGAATTTATATTGATGACCTATCCTCTGGATAGGTTATCAACAACAGATTGGTGGGGGTCCGACACCGAGAACCCCACCAATAAGCTGTCAAGAGGTTGGTGTTCTGTGATTACTGCGACCTCTTCCTAGGGCATGTGACATCATCGTATATCGGTCATATGGCCTAGGTGCAGCTCAGCCCCATTCAGTGAGCGCTGCAGCTCCCTAAAACAGCTGATCGGCAGGGGTGACAGGACTCGGACCCCCCACTGATGTGATAATGATCACCTATCCTGAGGATAGTTCATCATTATCATGGATAACCTCTTTAAATTAACTTGTATTGCTGCAAAAGGATGTATGGTCACAGCATAATCTTTAATTTTATTTGTATGCAAATTGGAGCACTGGGGAGTTGACCTTGTCTCTTGGAGCACCGCTCAGACCATTACCCTCATGGTCTGATTGACATCCTCATTGTTCTGAACCCTGGCCCTGAAATCTTGTGCTTGCACTGGTGAGACTTCATCCGCGCATGTGTGGTTAATCTCATGAGGCTCTCCCCCTGAGATCTGCACTATGTAAGTGCCTATGATGTCAGTCTCCTCCCAGAATAATCTTCTCCTTTGGGAGAAAACTGACATCAGCACTTGTGCAGTGCAGATCTCAGTGGTAAGAGTCAACCATACATGCACAGATGAAGTCTCACCAGTGCAAGCATGAGATTTCAGGGCAATAGCAATGGGGGGAAGGAGGAGGTAAAATGGTGCACTGAGGTGCTAGGCCTGCCTCCCAGTGCCTTGAGCTCCTCATTTGCAAAAGTAAAGATTTTGCTGCAACCATAGATGAGATTGTAGTAACATAGGGCTTATTTCATTAACTTTGATCTACTTTACTAGGAAGTAGGGTTGTTTCGGGTATCGACATTTCGATACCCATTCGATACTTTTGTCCCGGTACCAGTTCGATACCAGGATCTGTTCTGCTGAGGGATACTGGCTCTCAGTTCCCTCAGCAGCACAGAGGAGAAGCAGTCCCTCCCCCCTGTGCTGCTGCCGCCAATGAGAAGAGTCGGAAGAAGAAGGAGGGCCGGGTATGGCATCACCAATGAAAATTAACCTCTAATACACAGAGTAGGCGGGTGCTGTCGGGGAGCTGCAATCAGCGTTAACCCCTCAGGTGCCGCACCGTATCCAAGGGGCTGTCCCTCTGGCCTTTTGTGCCCAGCCGCGCCGATAATCCACCAGCCCAGCGCCGCCCCGCTATTAATTATTCACTGCTCTTCTTTTTTTTTTTTTCGAAATGTGCCCTAATCTCGGGCATGCGCCGTTCTTTCTTACGTCCGGGCCCGCGTGGTGTCCTGGCAGCAACCTCATCCACTTCAACTGCGCCTGCGCCAGCCAAGAGAGGAGAAAGCTGGCGCAGTTGAAGTGGATGAGGCTGCTGCCAGGACACCATGCGGGCCCGGACGTATGAAAGAACGGCGCATGCCCGAGATTAGGGCGTATTTCGAAAAAAAAAGAAGAGCAGTGAATAATTAATAGTGGGCGGCGCTGGGCTGGTGGATTATCGGCGCGGCTGGGCACAAAAGGCCGGAGGGACAGCCCCTTGGGCACGATGTTAAGGTCATTTGCATACAAATAAAAACACATTTTTAAACTAAATGAAAAGACTGGTGGGGGTAAAAGTAGTATATTTTAATTAGATCCTTGAGACTAATAGAATGATATGAACAGCTCTATATCAAATATCAGCCTGACAGAATCCCTTTAATTATCATTGGTGGCGCAGTGAACCCCCCCCCCCCCCCAACCCCCCAGTATTAAAAATCATTTGTGGCAGTGGCCACAGGGTCCCCTCACCTCTTCTCTTCTGATCGGAGCCCCAGCAGTGTAATGCTGGGGCTCCAAACGGTTACCATGGCAGCCAGTACACTACTGAAGCCCTGGCTGCCATGGTAATCTCCCTGCTGCTGTGTGTACTATGTACAGGGCAGCGGGAGAGTGTGACATCCTATTCACCCTGATAGAGCTCTATTAGAGTGAATAGGACAAGGGATTAAAAGATCCCAGGTTCTAGCCCCTAGTTATTAAATGAAAGGTAAAAATAAAAATAACAATATATTAAGTATAAATCACCCCCTTTCCCAATTTTACATATAAAATATATAAACAATAAATAAACATATTACGTCCAAAATGTCCAAACTATTAAAATATAAAAAAGATCTCCCATGCGGTGAAAAAATAGGATCGGACTGTTCGATTTCGGGCCGGACGTTCCTTAAAATGCGGAATGCACGGAGCTTTTTTTGGTGTTTTCTTTTTTTCGAGTGGTATCGAGTATCGCAATACTTTTTTATGGTATCGAAACCGAATAAAAATTTTGGTATTGAAACAACCGTACTAGGAAGTATGCCTGCTTTATAGGGAACCTGCTGGCAAGACCTTGGACTTTTATGTACAGTAATACATGAGTAGTACTGCAAATATGGAGTCGAAATCACCATTCTGCACTGAAATACACACCTTGCACTGCCATGCTGTGCTAACATAATAGAGACCACTCATGTTTGCAGGCAGAGCAGTCCAGACTTTGTATTTCAGTGCAGCTCTGAGTGCTGACAGTAGAAGAACTGAGGGTAGTAGGAAAAAAAAGATCTGTATTCGTTATCAGAAGTACTACTCATGCATTACTGCAAATAAGTAGTCCAAGGCTGTGGTGACAGATTGCCTTTAAGGGAAGGCAGTCTTGGGCTCCTAGGGGAGGAGGTTTCAAAGGGGTTATCTGAGCCTGGAAAAGCCCCCCCCCCATATGCCCAGGCCCCTCACACTGATTCTACTTAACTGTCTCCCTGCGCCCCTCCTGGTCCCCGCACTGCCGTCGATGCTTCTCCCCATTCGCAAATGAAATCATCCGGTGTCCGGGGGGGAGGTGGGGGTCAGCCAATGGCAGGCGGTAATGGGGACCAGCCTCCCTAGTGTCACCGGCAATGCTAGGGAGTCTCGTCTCCGTCACCACCTGCCATTGGCTGTCGTCCACCCCCCCTCCCCCTCTACACTGGATGTTTTCATTCGCACACGGTGAGAAACAGCAGCGGACGTTTGGGGACCAGAAGTGGTGCGGAGATCCAGGTAGGTAGAATCAGCGTGAGGGGGCATTTCCAGACTCGGATAACCCCTTTAATTATGTTAAGTAGCACTACATTGCATTGCCATGGATTATATATAGTAACATTAGGTAACATTCCCTTTAATAGGGTTCAGCACGGTGACAGATGCTCTTAATGAGTATAAGGGCTTATGCACACGACTGTATTTATTTTGCGGTTCACGAAACAGAGATCCGCAAAAAATACTGATGACGTCCGTGTGCATTACGTACTTGGCGGAATGGAACAGATGGCCCCTAATAGAACAGTCTTATCCTTGTCCGTAATACGAACATTAAAACGACATGTTCTTTTTTTGGCGGAACAGACATATGGAAATGCAATGCACATGGTACCACTTGGAACTGAACCCGAGTTCGGGAAATGTTTTTTTACAGTCTAAATCAATTTCTGAAGTTATTATGAGAAGTCCCGCTAGACTTTGCGAAGTAATAACTTCGCTCATTGGAGCCAATACATCTTAATACTGTACGGAGCCTCAGTACAGTATTGAAACGAAGTTTTACACAAATCGACTTCGGATGTTTCATCTGAAGTCGATTCGCTCATCCCTAGTTGTAATACTCCTTCTGTCCGTCTCTCTGCTGAACTTTAGGCAGGAAATTAAGTTCTTGTTAAGTGCCTCTGCAAATTCCTGGGCTGAAGGGTGAATATTTAAAATATGGCTGGCCAAACCATCATCTGGTATGGAAAGGTGCATTAGCAATGCTCTCTGTCTCTCTGCGATAAATGTGCACAATACCTTGCTGAATGACTTCAATGTACAGCCTTTTAGATTCTGGACCTTCTGATTTCCTTCTCCCTGAAGCACTTTTGTTGATAACATAGCTTTGTTGCCTGTAGAAGCCTCAGAGATGAAGGTTCTCTGAGCTCAAGTCTACCTCTGAGGAACTTGCACATGTAGGTCCTCAGGCAGAAATAGAAATGAGAAACTCTCTCATGACTAACTAGGGGGTGGACCCAGATCCATCTCCTGGCAACCTAAGAGGATGACCCAAGGTGTTATCTGGCATAAAAATATAATAAATCTGAACATTTCACTGAACAATACAGCATTACAACAATTTCCCTTTTGCAGTAACCCTGTTTGCCACTGGATGCAGGAGAAAACAGCAGCAGGCACTACCAGAGAGGAAAATGTAATGTACATGTCACAGTGCAGTTCAGTATGTCTTGTTCCCGTGCAGGTTGGATGCAGGCACTCTTGTGTACTGGCTGCAGGCTGTGTCCTGTGTATGTTGGGTGCTTGGGGCTGCGTGCAGGCTACAGTCTTCTGTGAACTGTAGTCTATTAACCTCTCCCGGACCGCCGTACGCAGGATCGCGTTCTGCGGGCGGCCGGGCTCTTCTGATCCGACGCATCTACGCGTGATCTCGCGAGACGCGAGATTTCGCATAGATGCGCCCGCGCATGCGCAGATCGCGCACGGCAAAAGGTGCAGGGAGAGTTGGTCATCAGCCTGCCAGCCAATCGGCAGCGCTGGCGGGCTGATGACTTTTAAAAACGAATGAGAAGCCATTTAACCCATCATATTTGTAAATATGATGGATTAAATGGCTTCGTGCTCTCTCCTGGGTCCTTTTCGTCGGTTGGACCCAGGAGAGAGCACACCTACTGTGAGTACACCCAAGCACCACACACTAGCCCCTGATCAGCCCCCCATCACCCAAATTAACCCCTTGATCACCCCTTTTCATCACCTGTCAATCATCTAGTGAAAGGGAAAAAAGTGATCAGTGTAAACTGTCACTTTTTTTTTTTCACTAGGATTGACTTTTAGGTTTAGATTACTTTAGGCCCCTTTGGTAGGTAGTTAGCGTTAGCGCCCAGCCCACCGCACCGCAGTCACTGGTTCGCTGATTAGCGTAGCGCTAATCAGCGCTTGTACTTTTATAGTATCTGTAAGTGATCAGAACTGATCACGGTCAGATATATAATAGTACTAGTGTCACCTTAGTTCGCCCTCCACCCAAAACGCAGTGTTTGCCCGATCAGGCCTGGATCGGTCGCCCACACCTGCGCTCACCCACGCCCGCCCCGCCGCAGTGACAAAAAATTTTTTTTGTAATCACTGCACAATCCTTCACAAGCGCTGCGGCGATAAAAATCAGTTTTGATCTTTTTATCAATCGCAGCGGCTTCTGTACTTCGCTACCCTCTCAATTGTAAGACAGGCTTGCTTTTTTCTTGGTAGTCTCAGGAATACCCCTAAATTTAGACGCCCAAATGTCAAACAAGGGGTATTCCTCTGAAGAGGCCTACAGGATTCTGACCCAGTCGGATGAGGAATGGGAACCCTCATCTGACGAATCTAGCGGGTCAGAATACGAACCTGTAGAGAGCAGTGGCAGTCTGACCCAAAGTTCGGACGAGGAGGTTGAGGTCCCTGATAGAACCAGGCGCACCCGGCCCCGTGTTGCTAGACCGCAGGTTGCGCAGGATCCGCTTCAAGGGCAGCAGAGTGGGGCTGGCGCTGCCGGATTACGTGGTGAGGCATACACCAGCAGCGCAGCCCGTCCTGGACCTTCTACCAGCACTGCCGTACAACATGGTGAAGTGGCGAGCACCAGAAGGGCAGTAGAAGCTGGTACGGTGGCACGTGCAGTAGTTTCCCGTCGCAGCCACCGCGCAGACAGGCCCGTAGAGCCCCTAGAGTCCCTGAGGTGCTGGCAAATCCTGATTGGCAGCCCCCAACTTCAGCCGCACCATTAGTTCCCCTTTCACCGCCCAGTCAGGAGTTCGGGTGGAAACAGCTCAGATAGGATCGGCGCTGGGGTTTTTGAGCTGTTTTTCACTGCGGAGCTCTATGACCTAGTCGTGGCAGAAACAAACAGATATGCCACTCAATTTATCGCCGACAACCCGGGAAGCTCTTATGCCCAGCCTTTCCGGTGGAAACCAGTCCAAGTTTCCGAATTTAGAACTTTTCTGGGCCTTCTCCTCAGCATGGGCATTACAAAAACATGAATTGCGGTCATATTGGTCCACGAACCCAATTCATCACATGCCCATGTACTCTGCTGCCATGTCCAGGACACGTTTTGAGACCATCCTGCGTTTCCTGCACTTTAGTGACAACACCACCTCCCGTCCCAGAGGCCACCCAGCTTTTGACCGGCTCCATAAAATTCGGCCCCTCATAGACCATTTCAACCAGAAATTTGCAGATTTGTATACCCCTGCACAAAACATCTGCGTAGACGAGTCCCTTGTACATTTTACCGGGCGCCTTGGCTTCAAGCAGTACATCCCAAGCAAGCGCGCCCGGTATGGGGTCAAATTGTATAAGCTCTGTGAAAGGGCCACAGGCTATACGCACAAATTTCGGATCTATGAGGGAAAAGATCAGATCCTGGAGCCGGTCGGTTGCCCTGACTACCTGGGGAGCAGTGGGAAGATAGTCTGGGACTTGGTGTCACCCTTATTCGGCAAGGGGTACCATCTTTATGTGGACAACTTTTACACAAGTGTGGCCCTCTTCAGGCATTTGTTCCTAGAACAGATTGGCTGCTGCGGCACCGTGCGACCTAGTCGCCGGGGCTTCCCCAACGGCTCATTACCACCAGACTTACAAGGGGGCAGAGGGCTGCATTGTGTAACGAAGAACTGCTCGCGGTGAAATGGAGAGACAAGCGTGACGCTTACATGCTCTCCTCCATTCACGCAGACACGACAGTCCAAATTGAACGGGCAACCAGTGTCGTTGAAAAGCCCCTCTCGGTCCACGACTATAACCTCCACATGGGAGGGGTGGACTTCAACGACCAGATGTTGGCCCCTTATTTGATTTCCCGAAAGACCAGACGCTGGTATAAGAAGGTGTCTGTATATTTGATTCAATTGGCTCTATATAACAGTTACGTTCTCTACAGTAAGGCTGGGAGAACGGGATCCTTCCTCAAATTCCAGGAAGAGATCATCGAGAACCTCCTGTATCCAGGAGGTTCCGTGGCCCCAACCACCAGTGTAGTTAGCCGTCTACACGAGCGGCACTTCCCCAGCGTTGTGCCTGGTACCTCAACCCAACCGCCACCCCGAAAAAGATGTCGTGTCTGTAGCAGGAGTGGAATAAGGCGTGACACCCGTTATTTCTGTCCTGACTGTCCTGACCACCCTGCCCTATGCCTTGGAGAGTGTTTCCGGAAGTACCACACTCAGGTACACTTAGGGACCTAGGGACAGCACTACACAGGTAGTTTTTTTTCCACTCAGGCTCTAGGGTCTCTCAGGACACTAGGTTTTGAGAGACCCTAACACATAGGGAACGGTGCTGGTGTGCTACAGCAGAAGTTTGAAGCGGTAGAAACCTCTCCTTTCACTTGGGATAACGTGTATAGTGTACTTCTCACCATCTCTGTGTGATTTACACTTTACACATTGTCCCATGGGAAAGGAGAGGTTTCTGCTAGGAAAATAAAGAGTGAGATGGTAAAAAAAAAAAAATTAAACAGGTAGCAAGAAAAAAATCTTGAGTTAGTTCAGGTTTTTATGTTCATGTTTTACAATGTTCTGGTTTTATAAAGTTTGCAACGTTCAAGTTATGTGCCTGCTGCCTGTTTTTTTCTTCTTTTTTTTTTTCCCCATAACCACCCTTTATTTTCCAGGTAGACCAACGGACCAACCGACGAAAACGCCGCAGCACTGATGTGAATTCTGAGAGAAGCATTGCGCTGCTATCAGAAGACACGTGAAGTCGGTGTATGCGGCGCTGCAAGACGAGATTTCTCCTCTGCAGGACAGGCACGCTTGCCCTGGCATATGAGCTGAGGAGAGGTGTTGGAGTTCACATGCTTTGGCAAACACTTTGTATCAAAAATCTGGCAAAGATGTCTTTCCTCCACACCGATCGATTGATCGATGTGAATGGAGAAATCACGCTTGCCAGGACATAGGAGCTGAAGTGGGTATGGATGTTTGGGCGGAGCTCCCTATGTCCTGGCAATCGCCAGGCCCCTCTTTTTTTTTCTTGCATATTTTTTGGCAGAGATTTTTTCATCCACATCGATCGATGCGAATGAGGAAATCTGTGCCGTTCGTTTTTTCTTTCAGCCCAGAGGCTGAACAGAAAAAAAAATCTCATTACCTGTATGCTCCATATAAGGAGAATAGCAGAAACTCCTAATGCTGGCCATACAGGTAATGATTATGGAGACCCTCAAATGCCAGGGCAGTACAAAAACCTCACATGTGACCCCATTTCGAAAGAAGACACCCCAAGGTATTCGCTGAGGGGCATATTGAGTCCATGAAAGATTGAACTTTTTGTCACAAGTTAGCGGAAAGGGAGACTTTGTGGAAAAAACAAAAAATCAAATTCCGCTAACTTGTGCAAAAAAATCTTCTATGAACTCGCCATGCCCCTCACAGAATACCTTGGGGTGTCTTCTTTCTAAAATGGGGTCACATGTGGAGCATTTATACTGCCCTGGCATTTTAGGGGCCCTGAAGCGTGAGAAGAAAAATGCGTAAAAATACCGTCCTAAAAGGTACTCATTGGATTTAGGGTCGATTTGCGAACTTGGCTGCAAAAAGTGGCACACATGTGGTATCGCTGTACTCAGGAGAAGTAGGGCAATGTGTTTGGGGTACTTTTACATATACTCATACTGGGTGTGAAAATATCTCTGTAAATGACAACTTTTAAAAAAAATGTATACAAAGTTGTCATTTACAGAGATATTTTTCACACCCAGTAGGGGTATAGGTAAAAATACGCCCAAAACACATTGCCCTACTTCTCCCGAGCACGTCGATACCCCATGTGTGCCACATTTTTGCAGCCAAGATGCGCAAAGGGGCCCTAAATCCAATGAGTACCTTATAGGATTTCACAGGACATTTTTTACGCATTTGGATTCCAAACTGCTTCTGATGTTTAGGGGCCCCTAAAATGCCAGGGCAGTAAAAATACCACACAAGTGACCCCATATTAGAAAGAAGGCACCCCAAAGTATTCCGTGAGGGGTATGGTGAGTTCATGAAAATTAGTATTTTTGGGCACAAGTTAGTGGAATATGAGACTTTTATAAAAAAAAAAAATCAATTTCCGCTAACTTGTGCCAAAAATAAAAACTTCCATGAACTCACTATGCCCATCAGCGAACACCTTAGGGTGTCTACTTTGAAATGGGGTCACTTGTGTGGTATTTACTGCCCTGGCATTTTAGGGGCCCCTAAATGTCAAAGAAGTTTGAACCAAATGCGTAGAGGTCCTGTAAAATTCTAGTACTCATTGGATTTAGGCTCATTTGCACATCTGGATGCAAAGTGGCACACATGGTATCGCGACTAGGAGAAGTAGGGAATGTGTTTGGGGTGTATTTCTACATATACCCATGCTGGGTGAGAATATTCTGTAAATGACAACTTTTAAAAATTTTTATACAAAGTTGTCATTTACAGAGATATTTTTCACACCCAGTAGGGGTATATGTAAAAAGACACCCTAAAACTCATTGCCCTACTTCTCCCGAGTACGGCGATACCCCATGTGTGCCACTTTTTGCAGCCAAGATGCGCAAAGGGGCCCTAAATCCAATGAGTACCTTTTAGGATTTTACAGGACATTTTTACGCATTTGGATTCTCAAACTGCTTCGTTAGGGGCCCCTAAATGCCAGGGCAGTAAAAATACCACACAAGTGACCCCATTTCGAAAGAAGACACCCTCAAGGTATTCTGTGAGGGGTATGGTGAGTTCATGTAAAATTGTATTTTTGGCACAAGTTAGTAGAATATGAGACTTTGTAAAAAAAATAAAAATCCATTTCCGCTAACTTGTGACAAAAATAAAACTTCCATGAACTCACTATGCCCTCAGTGAATACCTTAGGGTGTCTACTTTCGGAAATGGGGTCATTTATGGGGTATTTCTACTGTCTGGGCATTGTAGTACCTCAGGAAACAGGACAGGTGCTCAGAAAGTCAAAGTGCGGAAATTCACTTTTTTGCACCATAGTTTGTAAACGCTATAACTTTTACCCAAACCAATAAATATACACTTATTGCATTTTTTTTTTTTATTAAAGACATGTAGAACAATAAATTTAGAGAAATTTTTTTAGAGAAATGTAGTTTTATTTGATAAATTTTCCAACATAAATTGAAAAATATAATTTTTTTGCAAAAATTTCATCAAAAAAAGTAAAATATAAAAAAAAGTAAAAATGTCAGCAAGAAAGAAATAGCACCAAATGAAAGCTCTATTAGTGAGAAGAAAAGGAGGTAAAATTCATTTGGGTGGTAAGTTGCATGACGGAGCAATAAACGGTGAAAATAGTGTAGTGCAGAATTGTAAAAAGTGGCCTGGTCATTAAGGGTGTTTAAGCTAGGGGGGCTGAGGTGGTTAATGTGTACTCCCCATGTCTGCATCATAGTGTAGTTCCTAACACTGCTTGCTGTGCAGGCTGGCTGCATGCATTCTATGTACTGGCTGCGTGCCTCTAACCGTGTAAGCTGGGTGCTGCGTGCTGGCTACGGTCTTCTGTGTATGAATGTGGGCCTGTGTATGTGGATATTCCCTGTGTTTTTATCACAGGACAGTTCTTTGTGTTGGCTGGCTGCCTGGGATATTGCTACTGGCTGTGGGCGCTTCCCATGTTGCTTGTGGTGCTTTGCTGGCCACGGTGTTCTGTGCTTAGTGTGAACTGTCTCCTGTGTTTTGTATGCTCTGTGTTCACATATAGTTAATGTTTCCCTGGTCTGTGTGCTTGATTACCAGGTGGTCAGGTGCTCTCATTAATCAGTTATATAGACCTTGAGCTGGGTGCCTGAGGCAGTCTCTCTCTAGCTTGGGTGTGCAGGGGGTATGCTCCTGACCTGGGTCTTTGCCATTGTACCCTCATCTGTGTGGTCGCCTGGTAATTTATTGATGTCACCATGTCTTTAGCCTTGTCTGACTGGGAATGCCAAGCATCTGTTTCGCATGGGGTCCAGACATCTGCCTGTCTCATGTATGTGCAGATCTGTCTGTGACCACCATGCATCCCTTCCTCATGGGGTCTGGGTATCTGCCTATCTCATGTCTTGCCAGCTCTGTCTGTGACCGCCATGCATCCATTGCACATGGAGTCCAGGCATCTGTCTTGTTTGCCTGTGCTCACCTTATGTCCAGTATTCTGTTCAGTATGTGGTTTATGTCTGAATTGTGTCCTATATTTCTGGTTGTTTGGGTTGCAGTTTCTGTTTTGTTTTTGTGATTGAACCGCTGGTGTTATGTACCAGCATCAGTTATCTTGCAGGGTTTGCAGAAATAATCATGATCCCTGATGGGTCCCTTTTTGTACAGAGAAAGTAGGGGACAAAAAAACTGGTATGTAGATGCTGGCTTGTGGAGAAGAGTATAAGACAGATAGATACCTTCTAAAATGTCCTTGGAAGCCCCCTGCAGTGATCACATGACAGTGACGTCACCCCAGGTCCTTCGGCTGTGCAACAGTTCGGGTAGGTGGCAGCCGCCCCTTATGGATTCCATATGCGCTATAGTGGAATCCATAACAGGATGAGCGACTTACCACCACCCGAACAACGGATTTTTTTTAAATGTTCGCTCATCTCTAATTACAAGCCTCTGCAACAAACCACGTGATTAATTGGCATGGCACCCCTAAGGCCTCTTTTACACTGGCATTTTATCTTTCCGTCCTAGAGTTCCGTCCTTTGGGCTCTAGGACGGAAAGATACTGATCAGGATTATCCCAATGCATCCTGAATGGAGAGAAATTCGTTCAGGATGCATCAGGATGTCTTCAGTTCAGTACTGAGATGTTTTTTGGCCGTAGCAAAATCCGCAGCATGCTGCGGATTTTACTCCAGCCAAAAATCCTGAAGGCATGCCGGAAGGACGGATCCGGAATTAATGCCTATTGAAAGGCATTAATCTGGATCCGGCTTTAAGCTAAACGTCGTTTTGGCGCATCGCCGGATCCGACGTTTAGCTTTTTTGAATGGTTACCATGGCAGCCAGGACGCTAAAGTACCGGCTGCCATGGTAAAGTGTAGTGGGGAGGCAGGGGAGAAGTATACTTACCGTCCATGCGGTTCCTGAGTCCCGGGGCGCTCCACGTTGACGTCAGAGCGCTCCATGAGCATGGATCACGTGATCCATGCGCGTGGGGCACTCTGACGTCATTGTGGAGCGCCTCAGGAGCCACACGGACTATAAGTATCTGCTCCCCTGGCTCTCCACTACTTACTATGGCAACCAGGACTTTAGTAGCGTCCTAGCTGCCATAGTAACACTGAAAGCATTTTGAAGACTGATCAGTCTTCAAATGCTTTCAGTTGTCTTGCGTTGTGACGGATCCGGCGGGCATTTCCTGCGACGGAAGTGCATGCCGGATCCTCACAACGCAAGTGTGAAAGAGGCCTAAGTTGTTAGAAAGAATGAAAACTAATTTTTCTGCTAATGAACCTTTCTTTTCAGATGGCAACCACATCACATAGAAAAACAGTTCAAGAATGCCAAATTCTTGACCACCAACCTTGTTCTCGTCAACTACTGACCAAGGCTTAGCACACCAGCAACTCCGGCCATATCTGAAAAGAGATCAAAGTCAAGAGATTCCACTACCTGCTTCATCCATAAACACCATCCATTATACAACTACAAAAAGGATGCCTAAACTGCCAAATCCTTCCTAATCTCACACTTCAACTGTTGCGGAAGCCACCTTGATGCCTGGTAGATGGGCCCGACACACGTTTTATCAAAAATGTGCGCTAAGCGCTTCCATTTTTCATTTATAGTAAGTATAATACCATTTTAATTTAAAGTGATCCCCATTTCTCAGCTCTGTAGTATGTGTAATGTTGTGCAGCCATTTTTTTATTATCAACCATGTTTGCTTTATGGATGTGCACCAGTGATTATGTATATGAATGTGCTAGTCTTAATTTTCTTGTAGTATATATTGAGGGTAGCGCCTCTTTTAGACTGAGCAACGCCCATCTGCCTGGGGCTTCTGAGCAGAGCATACATGTAGCTGGTTCCTACACTGCCCTGAAAATTATAGGCTTGGGTAGGTCCAAGAGAGGTGGTTTGTTAGTGTTAGGGACCCATCTGCAGAAGCCATCTTGACGCCTGGTAGATGGGCCCGACACACGTTTGATCATAAATGTCCTCTATGCGCTTCCATTTTTCATTTACAGTATAGTAAGTATAATACCAGTTTAAATTAGAGTGATCCCCATTTCTCAGCTCTGTAGTATGTGTAATGTTGTGCAGCCATTTTTTTATTATCAACTTTAACTGTTGCAGCAGCCAAGCACTGACAAAACACTCATCCCAAGGGCTTGATGCAACAAACATTTAAGCTGCCTAACAAAGACTGAAACTCCCTTGATATCATTTTCTTTAACCACCTATCCAACCCCATCTTCAAGCCAGCCAACCCATCTACAGGCACCCATAACAATCAAAATTTCAAAGATTGAGGTCTATAATATTATTTATGGACACACCTCCTTCAGAAAGAAAAGATGATGAATGAGCTGGAATTCAATTGGCTCCTATTTGGCTCTATGCCCTAAGGGGAGATCTGCAAATTGCTCAATGGGGGATGGGGGTGGGGTATGGCGATGTCACAAAAAGGACTACCAGAAGGACATCCCAAAGCCACCTTCTTTGGTAACTTTTTTGACACTACATAAAAAAAATTCCAAGCCAAGTAAAAGTACTTTCTAATTAACTCAACCTCTCAACAAAAGAAATACAAAACTCACAATGAAAACCTTCCTCCAACAACACTATCTTCCTGTCTGGGTGACTACTAAGAAGCTGCAAAATTGCATCCTAACACACTGGTGTCATTCCCCTTTCCAAGCATACCTCCTCCTTTTCCCTTTTTTTAAAGCCCCCACAGGAGATGCACTTCTGCTTAAAGGTTATGAACACATTTGGGGGCAAATTTTTTTATGATTGCATTTTTACTCATTTGGGGATAAAAATCATTTGTCTTTAATAAAAAATATTGAGCCATTCTGTCACTGTTAACTGTTTTTCTAGCTGTGTAAATCCTACTTTCACTTTGTGCCAGTCATCTAACAATCCTTATCTCTTAATTACTAAGAGGTCATAAACACTTATTTCAATTCTGATCAGTAAGATAAGGTCTGAGAGCAGAGATTAAGGAGCCTGTCAGCTCCCTGCCTGACAGCAAAGAGAAAATTCAGATCCTGCTAGCTCAGTACAGAGAAAAGGACTCCATAATTTGAATATGATTTTAATACAGACCAATTGAATAAACGATATTAGCTCATAATCAGTACAATCCACTGATAAAAAAAAAAATGCCCCCAGAGGTGCACATACCCTTTAAATTTACACTTGGCTCCAAATTTACGACTTTCCTCATTAAAGGTGAAAAACAATATATTTTTTTTTTCAATTGCTCTAACAAATTGGACCTAACTGGTATTGTCACCCTCAATCATAATCCAATATCTTTATGGTCTCACACTTGAATGCTAGACTGAAGCACTTTCCTTAGACAAAATTGTTCACCATAGTGGGTCATGTCCTCTATACACTCTGTGAGCCTCCTTCTGTTAGCAGAGTAATCTGGACAATGGGTATCATCCATTTTAGGCTACTTTCACATTAGATTTTTTTGCGTATTCGTCATGGATCTGCAAAAGGCTTCCGTTACAATATTACAACCGCATGCATCCGTCATGAACGGATCCGGTTGTATTATGTCTTCTATAGCCATGACGGACTTGAACACCATTGAAAGTCAATGGGGGATAGATCCTTTTAAAATGTCTCACAAAACGGATCTATCCCCATTGACTTTCAGTTGAAACCAGATGTTTTCATACACTATATAGAAAGACACATATGCATGCTTTTCTTAATATCTGACATGAAATCAGAATAAACCTTTCCTGTTTTTGGTCAATTAGGATTACCATAATTATTATTTGCCAAATGCCAGAATAATGAGAGAGAGAATGTTTTCTGCAATGTCAAAGGTTTACATACAATAAGATTACTATGCCTTTAAACTATTCTGGACTGCATATATGATGATGTCATGTGTTTGGAAGCTTCTGTTAGGCTTGTTGGCAACATCTGAGTTAGAGACACACCTGTGGATGTATTTAAATGCACACCGGAAACACACTGCTTCTTTGTGTAGCATCATGGGAAAGTCTAAAGAAATCAGCCAAAATATTAGGAAGAGAATTGTGGACTTGCACAAGTCTGGCTCAACCTTGGGTGCAATTTCAAGATACCTGAAGGTGCCTCGTTCATCTGTACAAATAATTATATGCAAGGAAGGAGACGGGTTCTGTGTCCCAGAGATGAACGTGCTTTGGTCTGACATGTGCATATCAACCCAAGAACAAAACCAAAAGACCTTGTGAAGATGATGGCGGAAACTGGTAAGATTGTGTCAATATCCACAGTGAAACGAGAACTGTATCAACATGGGCCTAAAGGCCACTCTGCCAGGAAGAAGCCATTACTCCAAAAGAAACATAAAAAAGCCATATTAAAGTGTAACTGCAGTTTCATTTCTTGTTTGCTAATGTGTAGGACATTTCCACCCAGGTTTTAACTTCCTGGCTTATGTCTTGAGATGTTGCTTCATTATTTCCACATAATCTTCTTTCCTCATGATGCCATCTATTTTGTGAAGTGCACCAGTCCCTCATGCAGCAAAACTACCCCACAACATGATGCTGCCACCCCCGTGTTCCATGCGGAAAAATCAACGTGGCCACCCTACCCACTCCCTCCAGGTAACTATCCCCAAGGGTGAGACCCGTGCCCTTACCAGTGGAAACCTGTTGCTGGTCAGATATAAGGACAAAAGGGATGTCCTTGTACTGTCCACAATTCACGGTAACTGTCCCTATGCGAGGTACCGTGGCAACGGTCCTCAAGCCCGATTGTATCGTTGACTACAATCGGTATATGGGAGGAGTTGGTCTCTATGATCAAGTCCTCAAGCCATATAACGCCATGCGCAAAACCCGGGCCTAGTACAAAAAAGTTGCGGTCTACTTGGTGTAGGTTGCCTTGTACAACTCTTTTGTGCTGTCCCAGAGCGCTGGCAACACAGGGAAATTCCCTCAGTTCTACGAGGCAGTCCTCAAGGCCCTGATCTTTTCTGACCGGGAAAAAGCAGGCCGGAGTACCTCGGGAACTGGAGGTACCCGGTTCGTGCAGAAAAAGTGCAGCATGTGTCACAGGAGGGGCATACGGAAGGACGCCACCACTCAGTGTGACACGTGCCCCGATCATCCGGGCCTCTGCGTTGGTTGCTTCAGGGAGTAACACACTTCCATGGAGTACTAAATTTATAATCCCCATCCCCAATTTTAATTCTATTTAGCCACTGACAATTGGCTAGAAAAAAAAAACTATGGTTCTAAGACTTGAGACATCCCCCCCCAAAAAATTTTTTCTAATATATTTTGAAAAACTAAAATAAATAAAAAGAGTAGACACATTAGGTATCTCCGCGTCCGTAAGAATCTGCTTTATAAAAATATCCCATGACCTAACCCCTCAGATGAACACTGTCAAAAAATAAAATAAAAACTGTTAAAAAAGCTTTTTTTTTTTTTTTTTTTCACCTTACATCACAAAAAGTGTAATAGCAAGTGATCAAAAAGTCATATGCCCCCCAAAATAGTGCCAATAAAATCCCGCAAAAAATGAGCCCCTACCTAAGGCTAAAAAAAAAAAAAAAACAAGACTATGGAGATACTAAAAATTATTTTTTTGTTTAAAAAAGTATATTATCGTGTAAAACCTAAATCAGTTAAAAAAAGTAGACATATTGGGTATTGCCGCGTCCGTAAGAATCTGCTCTATAAAACTACCCCATGAACTAACCCCTAAAATGAACACGGTCAAAAAAATTAAATAAAAACAGTGCCAAAACAGCAATTTTTTGGCAAATTTTCAATTTTAATCCATTTTTTCCAGTAACAAAGCAAGGGTTAACAGCCAAGCAAAACTTTATATTTATTGCCCTGATTTTGCAGTTTACATAAACACCCTATGGCCCCTTTCACACGAGCGTGTCCGGATTAGGTCCGGATGCGTTGCGTTCAGTGAAAACTGTGCGATTTCACAGGCAAAGCCATTCAGTTTTGCCTGCGATTGCGTTCAGTTGTTCAGTTTTTTCAGCGCGGGTGCAATGCGTTTTGCTGCGTTTTTCACGCGTGTGATAAAAAACTGAAGGTTTACAAACAACATCACCTAGCAACCACCAGTGAAAAACGCAATGCACCCGCAATTGCTTGCGGATGCAATACGTTTTTCACGCAGCCCCATTCACTTCTATGGGGCTAGGGCTGCGTGAAAAACGCAGAATATAGAGCATGCTGCGATTTTCACGCAACGCACAAGTGATAAGTGAAAAAAAACGCTCATGTACACAGACCCATTGAAGTAAATGGGTCAGGATTCAGTGCGGATGCTATGCGTTCACGTCACGCATTGCACCCGCGCGGAAAACTCGCTCGTGTGAAAGGGGCCTATAAGTGGTCGTAAACTGCTGTATGACCAAACTGCAGGGCACGGAAGGAAAGGAAAGCCATATGGTTTTTTGAAGGCAGATTTTGCTGGACTGGTTTATTTACACCATGTCCCATTTGAAGAACCACTGATGCACCCCTAGAGTAGAAACTCTATAAAAGTGACCCCATCTAAGAAAAAAAAAAACCAAGGTATTCAAAACTGATTTTCCAAACTTTGTTAACCCTTTAGGTGTTCCTCAAGAATTTATGGCAAATGGAGATGAAATTTCTGAATTTCTATTTCTTGTAACCTTGCCTCAAAAAATGTAATATAGAGCAACCAAAAATCATATGTGCCCTAAAAATAGTCCCTACTACTAGTAGTAGTCCCTACTACTCTACTCTAGGGGTGCATCAGGGGGGCTTTAAAAGGGACATGGTGTAAATAAACCAGTCCAGCAAAATCTGCCTTCCAAAAACCACATGGCGCTCCTTTCCTTCCGTGCCCTGCTGTGTGCCCATACAGTAGTTTACGACCACATATGGGGTGTTTCTATAAACTACAGAATCAGGGCAATAGATATTGAGTTTTGTTTGGCTGTTAACCCTTGCTTTGTTACTTGAAAAAAAAATGGATTAAAATGGAAAATTTGCCCAAAAATCTAAATTCAGACATTTTATCTCCATTTGCCATTAACTCTTGTGGAACACCTAAAGGGTTAACAAAGTTTGTAAGATCAGTTTTAAATACCTTGAGGGGTGTAGTTTCTTAGATGGGGTCACTTTTATGGAGTTTCTACTGTAGGGGTGCATCAGGGGGGCTTCAAATGGGACATGGTGTAAATAAACAAGTCCAGCAAAATCTGCCTTCCAAAAACCATATGGCTTTCCTTTCCTTCCGTGCCCTGCAGTTTGGTCATACAGCAGTTTACGACCACATATGGGGTGTTTATGTAAACTGCAGAATCAGGGCAATAAATATGAAGTTTTGCTTGGCTGTTAATCCTTGCTTTGTTACTGGAAAAAATGGATTAAAATTGAAAATTTGCCAAAAAATTGCTGTTTTGGCACTGTTTTTACATATATATATATATATATATATATATATATATATATATATACACATATACACACAACTACACTTTGCATACATATAGAACCACACTCATATAATTATTAATATAAACAAAATAAGTTAAATAACCCCTGTATAATAATGTACCCTGATACCCCTAGTTATATTACCACCTGCATTTTACCCCTCCATCCACCCCTCCCTCCCCCTTTTCCAACCACCCAGCACCCTTACTCACATAAAACAAGTAATATATATAATGTAGCTTACAGTGAATGACTGTAAATACTTACAGTTCTGAAGACTCCAGCAGGTTCAGGATCAGTGCTCTGGGCAGCTGGGCTCAGGGATGGAAGTGGGCACTGCTCTGCAGTTCAGAAAGGAAACATATAAGGCGCACCTAGGTTTTAGAGGGGGACAATAAGAAAAGAAAATGTCATTACACCTCAGGTCAGACCACCAATCAGACCCTAATTTTAATCAGACTTCAGCTGACAGCCCCAGTCAGACCCCCAATGTTAATAAGATCCCAATAATACCTCCAATCAGACCTCAGCTCAGACCCCAATGTAAATTACCCCAATTAGACCTCAGATAAGAGCCCCATGCCTCTCATAACCCCCATATAAGCCCCCATGCCTCTCATTAGCCCCCATATCAGCTTTTATGACTCATTAGCCCCCGTCATCAGCCTGTATGCCTCATTAGCCCCCATCAGCCCTTATGCCTTATTAGCCCCCATCAGCCCTTATGCCTCATTAGCCCCACATTATGCCTCATTAGCCCCATTATGCCTCATTAGCCCCCATATGCCTCATATTAGCCCCCCATTATGCCTCTCATTAGCCCCCATGTGCCTCATTATGCTCCCATGTGCCTCATTTTCCCCCCATTATGCCTCTCATTAGCGCCCATGTGCCTCATTATCCCTCCACGTGCCTCATTAGCCCCCATATGCCTTATTAGCTCCCCATTATGCCTCTCATTAGCCTTATTAGCCCCCATGTGCCTCATTAGTCCCATATGCCTTATTAGCCCCCCATTATTTCTCTCATTAGCCCCCTTGTGCCTCATTATGCCCCCTTGTGCCTCAGTATGCCTACAGCAACCTCATTGGGCCCCAGCAGCCTCATTATGCCCCCAGCAGCCTCATTTTTTATAAAATAAAAAAAACACTTACCTCTCCTGCTCCTGGGCGCCGCTGCTCCTCGCAGCCCATGATGTTCTTTCTCCTGATGTCGGCTCTCGGCTGTGCACTCTGAACTGGCCTGTAATTACATCTCCTGAAGACGCCGAGTAGGTACTCAGCATTAAAAGGAAATAAGTAAGGAACAAATGGGTGATATACCCTAAATACATTTCCCTTTCTAGACCACCCTGAGAAACTTAACTTCACCTGTTCAGTTTCTATGTAATAAATTGATTTTAGAGAAGATAGTAATAAAAATTTGAAATTTTAAAGTCTAGTCAGTGAGAGTGCAAAAAAATGCTATTAGGTCCTTTGACCAATAATAAATCTGTGAACTGACGTGCACAGTGTGACGTCACGCTGTGCGCAGCCCTGCACAACCGACAACCGAGGACCAGGAAGCGGTAAGTTCACCGCTTCCTGGTCCTCCGGTACTAATGAGCGCTTCCAAAATGGAAGCGCTTAATTAGCATACGCAGGCCAGAACCTTTGAGGCTTGATTAGGGTTTGCCCCGGTACACCACGTGCGCACGCCTATGAGGGGTGTACTGGGGGTCTTCAAATGGGACATGGTGTAAATAAACCAGTCCAGCAAAATCTGCCTTCCAAAAACCACATGGCGCTCCTTTCCTTCTGCGCCCTGCCGTGTGCCCGTACAGTAGTTTACGACCACATATGGGATGTTTCTATAAATTACCGAATCAGGGCAATAAATATAGTTACTTGAAAATTGACTAAAATGGAAAATTTGCCAAAAATTTGAAATTCTGAAATGTTATCTCCATCTGCCATTAACTCTTGTGGAACACCTAAAGGGTTAACAAAGTTTGTAAAATCAGTTTTGAATATCTTGAGGGGTGTAGTTTTTAGAATGGGGTCATTTTTGTTGGTTTCTATTATGTAAGCCTCACAAAGTGACTTCAGACCTGACCTGGTCCTTAAAAGGGTTTTGAAAGATTTCGGAAAAATTTCAAGATTTGCTTCTAAACTTCTAAGCCTTGTAATGGCCCCAAAAAATAAAATGGCATTCCCAAAATGATCCAAACATGAAGTAGACATATGGGGACTGTAAAGTAATAACTATTTTTGGCGGTATTACTATTATAGAAGTAGAGAAATTGAAACTTGGAAATTTGCTAATTTTTCCCAATTTTTTGGAAATTTGGTATTATTTTATAAATAAAAATGAATTTTCTTTACTCCATTTTACCAGTGTCATGAAGTACAATATGTAACGAAAAAATAATCTCAAAAGAGCTTGGATAAGTAAAAGCATTTTAAAGTTATTCACTTATAAAGTCATAAAGTCAGATTTGCAAAAAATGGCCTGGTCCTTAAGGTGAAAATGAGCCCCATCCTTAAGGGGTTAAGGATAACAAAGTCACTGTTTTGGAGTGGCCATCACAAATCCCTGATCACAGTCCTATTAATAATTTATGGGCAAAGCTAAAAAGGAAGGTGCAAGCAAGGCGACCAACAAACATGGCTAAATTACCCCTGTTTTGTCAGGAGGAATGGGCCCAAATTCCGACCAACTATTGTGAGAAGCTTGTGGAAGGATATCCAAAACGTTTGAAACAGATTAACTCAAAATAGATAAATGGACGTACAATGCATGGTCTAGTAATTAACTGCCTGAATAAAGTACGTTAAAATATGTTTTATTTATTACTATATGTTAAAAATTGGTTCTCCACCAAAATAAACAAATCAGGCTGATGGTGTGAAATTTGAGTCTGGAATTGATATAAATATATCCAGCTCAACAGAGTTCACATCCACCAATAGAAGCTGAGGGCTGAGAGTGGGGCCCACACTCAGAGTGGGATGAAAAAGACCAAATTACTTCAGTATACTAGCACCACTACATATAAATCCCACTGATTGCAGGGGTGTCGGTGCAGTTACTCAGCAGTCTGGTTATTCCCTCACTATTATATTGTCTTTTATGCCCTCAGATCAAGGCTCAATTAAGATATACATATAGGTGGCGCTCAGTGTTGTTCACCTAACTATGTGTCATTGTTAGGAGCACTCTTGTTCGCTCAATGCGTTTCTTTACCGCTATATTGCGGTTGTTCATCAGGAGCAGTTGAAGAGCACTACTCTGTTAGAACCACACACCTAACGGCAAGTTTGTGGTGTAACGAGCATTTAGCTGCACACCCCTATTGGTGTGTATGCAGCTCAACATTGGTTGTCATTTGAATGCATCAACCAACGTGCTGTACACTTCTGATGGCGTGCGTATAGTCACGAAGTTGGCGATATGTTTGATTGATTACAGCGCTGCACGCCCCTGATGTCGTGCGTGCAGCGTATTAGAGCCTCCGGCGTGTAGTAGCCATCATTATCCAAAACGTTTGACCTAAGTCATAGTCAAACAGTTTAAGGGCAATGGTACCAAGTATTAATGAAATGTATGTAAACTTTTGACTTTGCAGAAAGTAATAAAAATGCCTTAAAACATTCTCTCTCTCATTTTTCTGGCATTTGGCAAACATTAATAATTATGGTAATCCCAATTGACCAAAAACGGGAAAGGTTTAGGGTCCATTCACACGTCCGTGTGTGTTTAGCGGATCCACGGATCCGCAAAACACGGACATCGGCGATGTGCGTTCCGCAATTTGCGGACCGCACATCGCCGGCACTCTCATAGGAAATGTCTTTTCTTGTCCGCACTGCGGACAAGAATAGGACATGTTCTATTTTTTTCGGGAACGCGATTGCGGACTCCGAAGTGCGGATCCGCACTGCGACTCGAAGCGGATCCGCACTGCGACCCGGCCGACATCGCCTGTCCCCATTGAAGTAATGGGTCCGCAATTCCGCTCCGCAGATGCGGAACAGAATTGCGGACGCTTGAATGGGGCCTTATTCTGATTTCATGTCAGATACTGAGAAGAACATGCATATGTGTCTTTTTATTTAGTGTGTCAGGATGGATACGCCTTGCTCCGTACCACATCGCGCACAGAAAAAAGGATGCAAGCAGGGGATGCAAACAAACATAACGGAATGCATTTTGGTGCATTTCATTTTGTTCAGTTTAGTTTTGTCCCCATTGACAATGAATGGGGACAAAACTGAAGCATTTTCTTCCGCTATTAAGATCCTATGACGGATCTCAACAGCAGAATTGAAAACGGAGATGTGAAAGTAGCCTTATCTTTCTCTTTATCCTACTCTGTCTATAAGAACACTGATGTAATCTCCCCCTGACTCACAATGACTGCCAAACCTGCCTCCAATGACTACTCAGTAAAACGCCTCCTTTGCACTAGATGCTACATCCACAATAGCAGTCTATATCCCAACTTGTCTTCCTCTAACAACTCACATGGACAGACTTCCCTTCCACATCAGAACTGCACCTCATATTGAGCACCCCACCCCATCATCATCAATCTAATGCTCCCCAGAAAGTCAGCCAATCCCTATCTTCTGCCACATCTGGGCTAAGGCACTCAGGAAACCTAGTCTTCCAGGTGAGTACTGTGAAAGGATTGGCCTTAGTTATTAGATCCCTCAACACCTGAAGCAGTTCCTGGAGTTACAATTGAAGCTACTACGGCCCATGCAGTTCAGAGTCCCCTCCTGCATATCACCACTTCCTACCTATCTTTTCCCCCACAGTCGCGTTACCTGAGATCAGGCTTGCCCTCTTTAAAGCTCTATATTATGCATTTTCAGTTGCTGAACCCTGTCTTGATGGCCTCTCCTAGGTCCTCTTAACCCTTTAAGGACCCATGATGTACATGTACGTCATATCTGCCCGTGACTTAAGGACCAGTGACGTACATTTATGTCATGCTGATCAGGTGGGTGCAGGAGCTGCGCCTGCTTGATCAACAGCAGGGGATCCGGAAGTCACTGATAGCCAGACCCCTGCTGTGCGCCGGCATCGGTGAAAACACAGATGCCGGCACATTAACCCTCGCACTGCCTCGGTCAGCACTGACCACGGCAGGTGCAGGGTGGCCATCGGGTCCCCGCGCTGCTGTGACGGGGACCCAATGGCAGGGAAAGCAGCCCGATGCCTTCCTTAGGCATCGTGGCTGCTTTCCGTGACAGCCTGTGAGATCCAGCCCCCTGGATCTGACAGGCAGGAAGCTGTAAGTGTATTACAGTGTGTAATACACTTACAGACAATGCATTACAATACAGAAGTATTCTAATTAGAGATGAGCGAACTTGTAAAAAGTCCAGTAGCCGGCGCTCAGGTTGTGGAAGTCCGCATCCCGTTATGGATTCCACTATAGCGGCATATGGAATCCATAAGGGGCGGCTGCCACCAACCCGAACTGTTGAACAGCCAAAGGACCTGGGGTGACGTCACTGTCATGTGATCAGTGCAGGGGGCGTGGCTCAGCACAGGATCAAATCCAGTGCTGAGCCATGCCCCCAGGTATCGCTGCGTCCGTATTGACCGGCTCTATAAAAATATAACATGACCTAACCCCTCAGAGGAACATCGTCAAAAATATAATCATTTTTTCATCGTCACCTTACATCACTAAAAGTGCAACACCAAGCGATCAAAAAGGCATATGCCCCCCAAAATAGTACCAGTCTAACCGCCACCTCATCCCGCAAAAAAATGAACCCCTACCTAAGACATTTGCCCAAAAACTAAATAAACGATGGCTCTCTGACTAAGGAGACCCTAACACATGATTTTTTTTGTTTCAAAAATGCTTTTATTGTGTTAAATTTAAAAAAAATTAAAAGAGTAGACATATTAGATATCGCCACGTCTGCTGTATAAAAATATCACATGAACTAACACCTCAGGTGAACACCATTAAAAAAAAAAAAAAAAAAGCTATTTTTTGTCACCTTACATAACAAAAAGTGTTATACCAAGCGATCCAAAGTCATACACACCCCAAAGTCATACCAATCAAACCGTCATCTCATCCCGCATAAAATGAGACCATATCTAGGACAATCGCCCCAAAAATTAAAAAAAACTATGGCTCTCAGAATATGGAGACACTAAAACGTGATTTTTTTTTTTTGTTTAATAAATGCTGTTATTGTGTAAAACTTAAATAAATAAAAAAATATATACATATTAGGTATCACCACATCCATAAGAATCTGCTGTATAAAAATAAAAATATCACATGACCTAACTCCTCAGGTGAACATTGTAAAAAAAAAAAAAGTGTGTCAAAAAAGCCATTGTTTGTCACCTTACATCACAAAAAGTGTAATACCAAGCGATCAAAAAGTCATATGCACCCTAAAACAGTACCAATCAAACCGTCATCTCATAACAAAAAAAATGAACCCGTGCATAAGGCAGTCGCCCAAAAAATAAAGAAAAACTATGGCTTTCAGAATATGGAGACACTAAAAAAAATCATTTTTTTCAAAAATTCTTTATGTAAAACTGAAACAACCAACCAAAAAAAGTTGTCATATTTGGTATTGTCACGTCCGTAACAACCTGCTCTATAAAAATGGCACATGATCTAACCTGTCAGATGAGCATTGTAAATAAGAAAAAATATAAACGGTGCCAAAACAGCTATTTTTTGTTACCTTGCCTCACAAAAAGTGTAATATAGAGCAACCAAAAATCATATATACCCTAAAATAGTACCAACAAAACTGACACCTTATCCCGTAGTTGCCAAAATGGGGTCATTCTTTTGGAGTTTCTACTCTAGGGGTGCATCAAGGGGTCTTCAAATGTGACTTGGCAACCTAAAATTATCTGAGTGAAATCTGCCCTCCAAAAACCATATGACGTTCATTTCCTTCTGCGTCCTGCCGTGTGCCCTTAGAGCAGTTTATGACCACATGATGGGGTGTTTCTGTAAACGACAGAATCAGGGTAATAAATATTAAGTTTTGTTTGGTTGTTAACCCTTGCTTTGTTACTGGAAAAAATTGATTAAAAATGGATGGAAAATCTGCCAAAAAAGTGAAATTCTGAATTTTCATCTACATTTTACTTTAATTTTTGTGCAACAACTGAAGGGTTACCAAAGTTTGTAAAATCCATTTTGAATGCCTTGAGGGGTGTATTTTCCAAAATGAGCTCACTTTTTTGGAGTGTCTACTCTAGGGGTGTATCAGGAGGTCTTCAAATGTGACATGGCAACTTAAAATTATCCCAGTGAAATTTGCCCTCCAAAATACATATGGCGTTCCTCTCCTCCTGCACCCTGCTGTGTGCCCGTACAGTTTTTCAAGCACTGAACTAAGCTCTCCAGTTTTGTGAAAGTGGGCATGTTTTCATATGTGAATGAATCTCTAGACAGATTTACTATTGCGACCATTTAAAAAGTTGCGCATTTTTTTGCGATTTCACTCCAGCGAGGACCATACTTATCTTATGCGACTTTTTAATAGAACATGCGACTTTTGAAAAGCTGCTTACTTAAGGATAAACTGCTACCGTCAAACCACATTTATCACAGTATTAAAGGACCATTAATAAATCTGACTAGCCAAAAGTGACTTTGGGCATATGGAAAAGTGGAGGAAGATGTGAGTGTAATGATAAATCTGGCCCCCTGATTTTTCCTTCTTGGTGTTGTAATTTAAATGTGGAAGAGTGTACTTGTGTAAAATACTGGTGCATAAGACACTTTTTACTACTTGCTGATAGTATGCATATTGTTCTTACATATATAATGTATTTGTTTGTTCTGCAGATACTCAGATCTTTGAAAAATCATTTATACAGTATGCTTTCTTCTAAAGTAAATGCACCTATTTGTCAACAGCATAAAGGCACTTTCACCAATTGCCTGTAATCACACTTAACAACTGTTCAGATGGTGTTCTTGTTGAATGCATCTCCCTTTCCAATGATATAAATATGAAATGCTTTAACAGGTTTAAATGGCATATGTTTTTACACTTTTCCTGTACTCTAGTAATAAGGAAATGATGAAGATGACTGTTGTCAGTTATTTTCTTAATGCTAGTTTTATGTACTCTATCTTTCTATATTTATGAATTGAAATAAAAAAAAGTAAACGCTACAAGGGATTTCCACCTTCTAGATATTGATGACCTATCGATGGGAGTCTGGTATCAATATCTAAATGGTAGACAATTGATTTAAAGCTTTTTGAGCTATTTGTTGACTTCATGATAATTGTAAAAAATATATTAGTGTCTCATTTTCTTCATACTATTATCACCCATACCTCGGCACCTGAGGTTTGAGGCGAATTATTGAAAACACGCCAGTTTGGCATAATTTGCACTGAAAACTGGTGTACATGCTTTTTACTGCATTTATCAAGTGTTTTTTTTACACAATTTTATAGCCTTTGTATGTCTTGTCTGACAATGGTCCATGGCGTCACAGAAAGGACTGTGGCTTAAAGTATAACTGTCAAATTTTTTTTTTTTTTTACTATTGGATTTTGGTGATCAATATTACCTTGTTGGCCCTGTTTTAATTTCTGATTGTTTAATAAATAACCCCTAAAAGCCACCCAAAAGTCCCCAGTATTGGCTATATTTACCTGAGATAAAATCAGGTTGCTATGCTCCTTCCGTCTACCAGATGAGAGGACGGAGCACATGCTGCACGCTGCGTGCACTGGGAACTGATAGTGAGTCAACATTGTAAGGGAATGTATAAAAAGCCAGGTTCTTCCTGACAGGAGATAACAGTGCTGGGCTGTGTGTGTGAACTTCTCCACATGCCTGTGCTTGGCAGACACTCCCTTAGCAGTGCAGGACAATGTGGCTGCTCAGTGTATAAAGGACTACAGGCTTCAGCCAGACCTGGAAACTTCACTGCAAGACCCCCCTATACAGAGCTGGTCTTCACTAACTTCACTGCAGGTGTCCTATGGATTAGCCTCAGGGCTGAGGGCGGCCATCTTAACAGAATAGTGAAATTGCAGTTTTATGCAGACTGGTTGCTAAGGGCTGAATCTTATTAAATAAGGGGTAAGTAAGTCTAATAGTTATTGATTCAGGAATATTATCATATTAGTAACTACATATATGAAAACTGAAATTTGGGTCTAAATGTGACAGTTATCCTTTAAATGCGTCTCTGTAACACAAAAATGCACCTTTTTGGAGTACTACTAAGCTAGTTTATAGGTGGTGCAAACTTACACTAAAGGGTCTAAAGATGCAACAGATTTGTAATCCTGCATTAGCCACTATGATATCAAGAGTAGAATAATACATAAGGGGGGGACATTTACCAAGTATGTTTACCAGAATTATCGTGTAAAATGCGCCAAAAAGAATGGCGTTTTGATTTGCACCAAATATATCAACTGTTTTCACCAGAATTTTCCCCAAAAAGAATGCATTATGCCAGAAATAAGTTATAAATGTCAAAGTGGGCGAGGCTATCAAATTGGCACATATTACGCCTCTTTTATCATCCTCTTATCAGCAGAAATGGCTCAAATTGTTGTGGACAATCAAGCCAGCTTATGTGGTAGTGTTTTGTGTAAAAAGTCACATTTATGTCAGAAAAACGCGACTTTTTGTCAAGAAGTCACATTTATGAAAAGAAAAACCAACTTGTCGTGGGAACAAGTGAATAGGTAAGTATTAAAACAGGATGCATTTATTATTATCTAATGTAAATGAGCTAAACGTCAGTCTTGTCAATAAATTGATATTCAGCATAACCCGAGTCTGAGACAAAAGTCACAATTTATGTTTAATTAATGTTGCAAATATTGTTTAAAGAGTCGCAAATATGTTTCAAAAGTCACATGTGCAGTGTGGCAGGGTTTGCTAAAATGGCACATTTCAGTTTTAAAAAGTCGCATTTTAGTGCTATTGGAGTTAAAATGTAGCAAATCAAGAGATATAGGTGGATAATCAAGTTTATATTTTAAAAAGTGACATTTTAAAAGTGGCGTGCCTTTTTTTGATATATGAGGTGAAACAACTACTTTTTGAAAAGTTTTGAAAAGCATAAGGGAGAAAGAAGAAGGATACTCACATGACCCTGAGAGGAAGTGGGTCGGGGCTTGCTCTGATTGGCTCACAGGTGGACAGACAGCCTGGGTGAGCCAATCAGTGCTGCAGTAGGCAGTGCCGTGCTCTTGCACAATGACTAGAATGTAATTCTGTGTTGGGCTGTGAATGAGGGTGAATGGGTCTTGCAGTGTCTCACAGAAAACGATCTTAGGGACAGTGTACAGTCAGAATAAACTTTCTATTCTATTGTCAGGGACAGTGAAGGGAAAGGCTAGAAAGAAGAAGAATTGTGTAGACTAGGGAAAGGCAAGGGAAACTTTCAGCCAGGGAGTGAGAAGTGAGGGCCTGAGGCAGGTTGTGTGTTGTAGTGCCTTTTAGCTGCAGTTACTGCCTTAAAATCTAGGTCCTGCAGCAACTGCTGCAGGACCTCAAAAGCAGCTACCTGCAAGGACATTTCCTTTTTTCCAATTTTAACAGAAATACGGTTTTATTTTGTGTGTGTGTAAAACCCATGTTTTACTATCCAGAGGATACATAGCATGAAAACACCTAAAATACCACACTGAAATATGTGTCAGAGCATCTCCAGACAGTTAAATTTTTATTTATATATTTGGGGGGAATAGCAATATTAAAATGAAGAGGGTAGTGTTTGAAATCTCAAAGTGATAACGCGAAATACTAGTCCAAAATCCCTTGCAGGGCATCTCCAGACATTTCTTTATTTTTTGTGACATATAGCAATACAGAAAACAAGTATGCATTGTGTGTCTTACAATACAGAGGGTGGCATTTGAAATCTCTGAGTGATAAGGTCAAATACTAGACCAAAATCCTTGTTAGGCTATCCCCAGACAGTTCAAGTTATTATTTTTTTTTTTAATATAGTAATACAGAATACAAGTGTACAACATGTGTCTTACAATACAGAGGATAGCTTTTGAAATGTGAAATACTAGGCCAAAATCCATGTCAGGGAATCTTTAGACAGTTCAAGTTTGTGTTTTGTGGAATGTTGCAGTACAACTGTGCAACATGTGTTTTACAATCCAGAGAGTAAAGTGTTAAATTTCTGTGAAAACACGTAAAATAGCAGTACAAAATTTGTATCAGGACATCTCCAGACAGTTCAAGTTTTGGTGTGGCAGGATAATAATCTCATAGTAAGTTGACAACTTATATTTTACACTAGATAAAGCATTTTTCAGAATCTGTGTATTAGAACACACATAAAACATTAAGCCAAAAATGTTAGTGGCGCCGATACTGCATTATTTCCAAAGTAAATTGGCTGTATACATTAGACCCAAAAATAGAAGGAAAAGAAGACGCTGGACCTATTAAGTCGAACGTATGGACCGCGGAAGGCGCACTTAACACAACCGGTTGATTCAGCAGTTTCAGTTTATTTGTGGACAACTTGTTTCGGGGTGCTGTGGACCCCTTTATCAAGTCTAAAAGACCAAAGGATACAAAAATATATACAAAAAATTACTAAAAACTGTATACTAGAATATACACAGGTCTGAACATTACACAAACCTGTATATCTGTGGGTACAAATGTATAAATATATATAAATACCGTATTTTTCACCCTATAAGACGCACCTGCCCATAAGACGCAACTAGGTTTTTGAGGAGGAAAATAAGAAAAAACATATTTTGAACCAAAAGGTGTACTTTTGGTGGGTTTTTACTAATGGTGTTCTGTGCATGACAGTATTATGATGCACTGTTATGGGGATCTGTAAATGACACACTGTTATGGGAGCATCTGGGGATGGCACTCTTACGGGGGCATCTGGGGATGGCACTGTTATGGGGGCATCTGTAGATGGCACTGTATGGGGGCATCTGTGGATGGCACTGTATGGGGGCATCTGGGGATGATGAACTGTTATGTGGAGGAGCTGGGGATGGCACTGTATGGGGGCATCTGAGGATGGAACTGTATGGGGGCATCTGGGGATTATGCACTGTTATGTGGAGAAGCTGGGATGGCACTGTATTGGGGCATCTGTGAATGGCACTGTATGGGGGCATCTGGGGATGATGCACTGTTATGTGGAGGAGCTGGCGATTGCACTGTATGGGGGCATCTGAGGATGGAACTGTATGGGGGCATCTGGGGATTATGCACTGTTATGTGGAGGAGCTGGGGATGGCACTGTATGGGGGCATCTGTGGATGGCACTGTATGGGGGTATCTGGGGATGACAGTGCTATGGGGGGAATCTGTGGATGACACATAGCATCTTATGCTATGTGTCATCCACAGATCCACCCCCATAATAGTGGGTATGATGACCCCAATACAGGTGCTGTGGGCAGCATCTTGCTTGCGCTGCCTGCTTTATTGATAGTGTTGTGGAATCATATATATGAGTGTATACTTGCTTGTATAATTACTAATTACTAACAGTCAGTTTGTCAAAATGGCCCCTGAAGTAATAGCTAACACCCTTACTAATCATAATGATTCAGCTATTCTAATGTGGTCTGTGTCCGTTAGGACCTTATTAATGTGACACATGAGATAAAGTAGTTGTGTCACTAAGTTCCTCTTTTTACCTGCTACATAAACTCATGTATGACACGCAATAAACAGAACATCTAGCATTGACTTCACTGTGACAGTCTGTGTGGGATTTCTCTTGGCGTAAGTATGCCTACCATTTAATATCAATTCGGAGCAGTACATCAACTCAGCCTGACTATTGAATCAGGACCAGAACATTTGGCGCCCAAACGCGTGGGGCTCGTGGATTGGACCCCCTGCTGAAGTACCCCCAGAGACTGGACAAGGAGAGATGAGCCAACGAACACCGGGACCGGCCGGCCCGTAATAAGAGGTGAGAAAATATTCATCTTACCTATTTGTGTTCCTTGGCTTAGTCAATCCACATTTGTACTAGGGAAGGTTGCATTGGCAGTCTGGGGCAACCTCGAGGACATGAGAGTAAGAACCCCATTGTATTGATAAGACTTGATGTACTGTGTTTTATTATTTTTATGTGTGTGGTTGGTCTCTCTGTGAGGAGAGGCATAGACTGACAGAACAACAGAAGGAAGTCTCCCTAAGTGCCTACATTGAGGGGTAACCCTGGTGTGTAACCCCAAGAAATAGTAGAAGGGAGGGAGATGGCTTGCTGACAAGTGTGTTGGTCTCAAGCTCAAGGTGTTTGTTTGTCAGTGTCTATGCTATCCAAAAATCAAAGACAGTAAGTGAAGGCTCCAGGACGTGTTTTGCAAAATGGGCAACCAAAAGTGTCCCGAAGGGCTACTGTTCGCCTGGACAGTAAGTGGTGGACCGGAGAGGAAAAAGTCATGTTAAGGGATTAAGCAAGTTAGAGAAGAGTTATAATATGTAAAAGGTGGTATACTGTGTTCTGCTACATGGCAGACATTGTTAACTGAAAAGAGAGGCAGATTGCAAGATGACAAGTTGATAGATACAGTCAGGGTGTGGCTGGATTGTAGCAGAGAATTTGAACAGACAAAAGGAGATGCAATGTTTGATGAAAAGTCAGGACGCCATTACTATCGGCCTGGCCCAGTATTAGAGTGGGAACAGCCACCAGTGTGTGGTCAGCAAAACCCTGCTTCCCGTGATACATGCTTAGCCTGTGGTGGTGCTCCACGCCCACATGACCACACTCTTTTAGCTCCCCAGCTTGTCCCGCCTGTCTTGGCCACAGCGCCATTTTGTCCTCAGCGAACGCCCAAGGCTGGACATATAATTTCCCCCAAATCTGTCCCTTCTGTCATGCCCCGAGCCACTACCATATACCCCATGATAAATCCGGACGGCACCTACATGCCAACCAGTCAATCCATAGTGCCTGCTCACATAATGGTAGGAGGACATCGCTCCGATCAGGAAGATGAGGAGGGAGAGGAACCAAAAGAACCCACAACAGAAGAGTCACAGGCAACGGTGGAATATGCACCCAATGCAACTGACGTAGGACAAACCCCGGGGCGTGTGATGCCGAATCTTAGCCTTTACTCTGATATTTCCCCAAATAGCCAGGATACAAGAGTAGCGAATGACTTTTTTCAACACCAACTTGCACAGTTGCGAAGTGACATGCATAACTTAAAGCAGGGAAACCTTACATTTTTAAAGGAGGCATTGTTAAATACCCACCCAGTAGGGCCACCTAAGTATGTGTCTTTCACCCCCCAGCAGTTATTCACCATAGTGAATCTCATGCCAGATCCAGACACTCACCCTATGCCCTTTTTTAGGAAATTGTCTCAAGTATATCAAACATATGGGTGTACATGGTCAGACCTACAAAGTATTGTAGAAAATAAGACTGGTGAATACTCTTCACTTATAATGGATCACATAAAACAACCAGAGCTCCATGGAGCAAACTTTGATGCCCGAGACTCAGAATCCGGGGACTATTTCATTCAACAATTATATAAATGGGCAAAGGACAGACTAGCAGAACAATCCACTACTCTGCAGGATATGGTACAGGACAAGGCAGAGTCAGTGGAGAAATTCGCCCAAAGGGTTAAACAGAATTATAAAGATATGGGATTCAGTCCAAATGAACCTGTACACCTGAGACTTCTGGCTCGATCATTTGTAGATGGCCTTAGGCCAGATCTGAACAAAGCTCTTGTCACCTGCCGCCCAGAATGGAAATCATTAACCTTAGAGATCTTAGAACAAGTTGCCAAAGGGTTGGAGAGTAATACCAAGAAGACCCGCACCGCAGTTATGGCTGTCATGACAGGGGAAGAAGGAGAAGAAAGGCCCCCGCCCCGTGTCTGTTATGGGTGCGGCAAGCCTGGACACATAAAGAGGAACTGCCGTTCCAGACATCTTTGGCCAGCGAACCAAGGCCAAGGAGGAACACCTCCTTCTTGGCCAACTACACCCCGCTAGGATATTGGCAAGCCAGTGTTGCTGGGAGGGGACACCTCATGTATGGCAGTCTCTGCCCCTCCAGCTGGCCCCGCCCCACGAATCACTCTCGATGTGGCAGGGAAGGAACTCTCATTCCTTGTAGACACTGGTGCAGCCCGCAGCGTGTTATGTGAAACTGCCATACTCCCTTCCTGGCTCACAAATATCCATTTACCCTGCTCTGGCTTGGAAGGGGTCACACAGCACAACCCTGTTACCAAGCCTCTCTTGATTACTCCCTCCACTAAGTCCCGAAGCCAATTCCCACAATTGCATCTACCCACTGGAGTAATGTCACAATTTGTTGTAAGCCAGACTTGTCCTTTTAATTTATTAGGCTCGGATTTTCTTCAGAAAATCCGGGCCAACATTCAATTCAGGGAGTATGGTACAGTTGCCCTGGGTACAGCCCTGTGCCCAGAGGAAACTTGCCTCCTGATGGCATTAACGGCCCAGCCCTCTGAATCACCCGAGCAAGGGGATACGCTGCAAAGCATTTTGCACCTCATTCCTGATATCCTATGGGCCAAAGGTCCCCAAGACATTGGGCGTCTCAAGGTCCCGCCAGTCACAGTTACCTTGAAGAATTCTGACATACTACCATACAAAGCCCAATACCCTCTCTCCATTTCCCAGAAGGACACTATCACCCTCCAGATACAGACTTTTCTCGCCAATGGGGCTATCAAAATGACCACCTCCCCCTGTAACACGCCCTTATACCCAGTCAAGAAAAGAAGGGAAAAAGGACAGTCCCCTGTGTATCACATGGTCCAAGACCTCAGAGCAATCAATGAGGCTACAGTCTTTGAGACCCCCATTGTTCCAAATCCCCAAACTTTGCTTGCTAGCATTCCACCTACGGCCACTATCTTCACAGTCATTGATCTGGCAAATGCCTTTTTCTCTGTCCCATTGCATGATGACTCCTAATTTCTCTTTGCCTTCACACATGATGGAAAACAGGACACCTGGACTGTTTTGCCTCAAGGAGCTCAGAATAGTCCCTCCTGTTTTAGTAAAGCTATGGCATCCATCTTAGAACCATGGCAAGCAGATCACCCAGAGGTGGAACTTTTACAATATGTGGATGATTTACTCCTTTGTGCTGACTCACATCCCACCTGCCTAGACTCAACTACCTCACTTCTCCAATTTCTGGCAGATGCTGGGTGTAAAGTTTCACGTTCCAAATTACAGTTGTGTCTTCCCAAAGTTGTTTTCCTAGGCCACTGCATCTCACAAGGAAGTAAACATCTTACGGATGCCAGAAAGAAAGCAGTCTCAGACATCTCACTCCCAGACACTCCTCATCAACTGCAAACCTTTCTGGGACTTATTTCCTATTGTAGGCCATGGATTCCTGATGCATCAGTCCTGATGCAGCCACTCTATGACTGCATACCCCGTGTGGCCACTGTTTCTTTCCAGATGACATCAGAAGCAATAGAAGCATTTGAAACTCTCAAAAAGGCCATTATCACTGCCCCAGCTCTTGGCATCCCTAATTACATACTTCCCTTCCGGCTTTATGTCATGGAACGTCAGGGTCATGCTACAGGAGTTCTCACCAAGAGCCATGGGGGCCGTAATAGACCCCTAGGCTACTTTTCAAAACGTCTTGACCCTGTAGCCAGAGCCACCCCTTCTTGTGTCAGGGCCGTTCATGCTGCTAGTTCCCTTCTGAACACTATCTCTGACATTGTCCTAGGACACCCCCTCACCATCATGGCTCCTCATGACATCTCTGCTATCCTTTAACAGACACAACCTAAACACCTCACTGCACAACGCCACCTCAGACTTCAGTGTAGTCTGCTTCTACCAGATAATGTCACCATTCAGAGATGCCACATCCTCAACCCGGCTGCACTCCTTCCTCTCCCAAGGGGGGAGGATACTGCAGGAAGAGATTCTGTGGATTCTATTGATTTACAAGCAGAAGAGGATCTCCAGTAGGAGGAATTATGGACAGCTACTGACTCTCCTAATGAGGAACCAGACCATGATTGCATTACAATGATGGAAGCTGAAGTGGGAACACCACCATCAATACAAGACACTCCTTTGCAAAACCCACAATGGACACTCTTTGTGGACGGTTCAAGGTATGCCGATGACAAAGGGAAATTCCATATAGGCATGGCAGTTACTAGTGAGTATGAAGTGCTGTGTGCAAGGCAATTGCGCCCAGACCAGTCAGCACAAGAGGCTGAACTCATAGCTCTTACTGAGGCCTGCCTCATAGCAAAAGACTCCACTGCAAACATCTATACAGATTCCAGATATGCCTTTGGAGTGGTCCATGACTTTGGGATAATATGGAAAGCTGGGGATTACATTATAGCCGCAGGAACCCCAATTAAACATGCCTCAGCAGTAGAGGCTTTAATGGCTGAAGTACTCCTGCCTACCAAAGTGTCAGTAATCAAAGTAAAGGCGCATACCCGTGCTGACACACCAGAGGCTAAAGGAAATGCTCTGGCTGACCGAGCAGCCAAAAAGGCAGCAATGGAAGAGGAAAGAGCACAGCCAGATAAAATCATGCTGGCACAAAAGGATCACAAACAACAAGAAGTATCATGGGATCTACTGAAACAGATGCAGAAGCAAGCCACTGTCTCAGAGAAGGAAACCTGGCGGAAGGAGTCAGCCCTTGAAGAAGAATACGGATTCTGGACACAAGGGAAGAAGGTGTGCTTGCCCAGAGCACTCTATCCCTTAATTACCTCTGTGGCCCATGGACCCACTCACCAATCTAAGACAATAATGAAAGAGCTCATTGATAAAATATGGGTAGCACCAGGAATCACCCCTGTTCTAGTAAAATATGTCCAGTCATGTCTGATCTGTGCCCAATGCAATCCCGGTAAGACTGAGCCCACGCCCAAAAGATGCCTTCCAAAAGCCTTATACCCCTTCCAGAGGATCCAGATTGATCACATCCAGCCAATGTGCCAAGGGTTTCAATACTTGTTAGTAGTGGTAGACATGTTCTCTGGGTGGCCAGAAGCCTACCCCGTCAGGAATCAGACAGCAACAACTACCGCTAAGAAATTGATACAGGAAACTGTCTGTAGGTACGGGGTACCTGAGGTCATTGAGAGTGATCAGGGCCCAGCATTCACTGCTAACCTAACCCAAGAGTTCTGGAAGATGGTAGGGTCACACCTGGCGTTCCACACCCCCTACAGACCCCAAAGTAGCGGCATGGTTGAGAGACTGAACGGGGTATTAAAGTCAAAAATGTTGAAAATGACTAGGGAGACAGGGATCAACTGGGTCCAGTGTTTACCAATAGCACTCTTTGCAATCAGGCACACTCCAAAACCTCCCCACAAGCTGACTCCACATGAGAAATTGTTTGGGTCAGGACCACGGATGGGGTTGTACTTCCCACAACAATTGCAAATGCATTATGAATCCATTGCAAAATATGTGATATGCTGCCGCCTCCCGCCCGCTCAGCCTCCTGCCTCCAGTCCTGCTTGCGATCTTACATTATACTAGGTAGGGTAATACTGGCAGCATTAAGATAATCCTTAGTTTTAAACATCGCCTGTAACTACATTACTACAGCAGGCCCGGTGTAGTAGAATACAGTTACTGCAACGGGCCCCGCTGTCATTAGCAAGCAAGATGCCGCCCACAGCCAATCCTCATTGATACACACACCGGCTGCGCTCTTTAGGGGGGGGGGATGCGTCTTATAGGGCGAAAAATACGGTATATAAATATTATAAATGTATGTATATGGACACATAAATATCAAATGAAATAAAAACAGTTATGAGGTGCCTTTTAAGTCTGACACTGTGCCTTGTTGCCAGGGGTCACAGCGGTCCTCATGCTCCACCTCCTTGCAGCCCCAGAGAAAGCTTCCAGCTGCCTGATTTTACCGCCAAAATAGCCCTTTTAACTGCCCATGTTGTTTCCTTCTAACATTGGTGTACCTACCTGATGAAGAGGTCAGTCCGACCCAACATGCATTGTTGTGACATCAATAAAGATAATATCTTCTTCACAATCGTAGAATTCCTTTCTTTCAGTGCCGCCAGCACCTTTTTCTTGCCTCTAAAAAAGTATTCTAGACACTAGGACACTAAGCACAAAGATGAGAGGCCCCCGTTTCTCCCTTGCCCACATTTATTTTGCAATCCTGCACACCCAGCACTCCTCTTTTCTATTCTGCAGTCTGAAAAGTGGCAGGGAGGGTGAGGACTCGTTGATGATTGTGTGTTGGACAGGACTGGGGAGCTGGATTGTAGTACTGAGGAATAGGCAATATCAGAGGAGGAGGATGGTGGCAGCTAGTGTTGAGCATATTGAAATCCACAGTGGACTTTGATCCGAATTTCAGAACAAAATTTGATTCTCTGCGAAGCCGAATTTACTCGTGCTTCGTGGTAGAGAATCGATTTTTTCCCTCAAACTTACATAAAAAATAAATAAAATCGTACTTACCTCATCAGTTTGAGCACGAAGAGCCGGCCACCATCATCTTGATTGAAGATCCTGCGCAAAATCCTGTGTGCGGTAATGTACCACGCCGGCCGATGTTTAACATTATCAATGAATTTTAACATTTAACATTATTATAAATGTCAGATGCCACAATCAGAGATGAATGTCGTATCTGAAGGGTACAGAAAAAAACTGCCAGGGCCATATCTGCTTTGGGACCTGGTGATGCTGCTGACACTGTGGGTGCTTGAGTCCCAAAATGTGCCAGAGCTAAGCCAAGCTCACCTGCCTCTAGCTCTGCGTGAGTATTTCCCGTCTGGTAGTTTTTATCCACACTGCTCTGCAAGACTAAAATAAGCCGTGTGTAAGCAAATAGAGATGGCCCGAACTATCCGCCGGCGAACAGTTCCCGGCGAACATAGCTTGTTCGCGTTCGCCTCTGCCGGGCGAACATATGCGATGTTCGGTCCGCCCCCTATACATCATCATTGAGCAAACTTTGACCCTGTACCTCACAGTCAGCAGACACATTCCAGCCAATCAGCAGCATACCCTCCCTCCCAGACCCTCCCACCTCCTGCACAGCATCCATTTTAGATTCATTCTGAAGCTGCAGTCTTAGTGAGAGGAAGGAGAGTGTAGTAGCTGCTGATTTAATTGGGAAATCGATAGCTAGGCTAGTGAATTCAGTGTCCACTCCAGTCCTGAAAGACTCATCTGATCTCTGCTGTAAGGACAGCGTCCTGACAGCACCCCAAAAAGCCCTTTTAGGGCTGCAACATTAGTCTGCTTTTTTTTTTCCTTTATATACATATTGCAGTTGCCTGGCCTGCCTGTGTGTGAGGAGCTGCAGGCCCACAGACTGTAGTGTGCCCACTGCCAGTGCCCACCCCTGTCATTCCGTGTGGTACAGGACTTTGCATCAAAAAAGGCATTTAATTTTTACACTTTAATCTAAGGTTAGTTGCCTGCCAGTGTGTGTCAGGCTGACTTCCACTGACTGTAGTGTGCCCACTGCCAGTGCCCACCACTCATACCGGCTGGCACAGGACTTTGCATAAAAAGGCATTTAATTTTTACACTTTAGTGTAATTTCAGCTGCTTGCCTGCTGCTAGTGTGTGTCAGGCCGACTTCAACTGACTGTAGTGTGCCCACTGCCAGTGCCCACCCCTGTCATCCCGTGTGGCACAGGACTTTGCTTAAAAAAAGGCACTTAATTTTTACACTTTAATCTAAGGTTAGTTGCCTGCCAGTGTGTGTCAGGCTGACTTCCACTGACTGTAGTGTGCCCACTGCCAGTGTCCACCACTCATACCGGCTGGCACAGGACTTTGCATAAAAAGGCATTTAATTTTTACACTTTAGTGTAATTTCAGCTGCTTGCCTGCTGCTAGTGTGTGTCAGGCCGACTTCAACTGACTGTAGTGTGCCCACTGCCAGTGCCCACCCCTGTCATCCCGTGTGGCACAGGACTTTGCTTAAAAAAGGCACTTAATTTTTACACTTTAATCTAAGGTTAGTTGCCTGCCAGTGTGTGTCAGGCTGACTTCCACTGACTGTAGTGTGCCCACTGCCAGTGTCCACCACTCATACCGGCTGGCACAGGACTTTGCATAAAAAGGCATTTAATTTTTACACTTTAGTGTAATTTCAGCTGCTTGCCTGCTGCTAGTGTGTGTCAGGCCGACTTCAACTGACTGTAGTGTGCCCACTGCCAGTGCCCACCCCTGTCATCCCGTGTGGCACAGGACTTTGCTTAAAAAAAGGCACTTAATTTTTACACTTTAATCTAAGGTTAGTTGCCTGCCAGTGTGTGTCAGGCTGACTTCCACTGACTGTAGTGTGCCCACTGCCAGTGTCCACCACTCATACCGGCTGGCACAGGACTTTGCATAAAAAAGGCATTTAATTTTTACACTTTAGTGTAATTTCAGCTGCTTGCCTGCTGCTAGTGTGTGTCAGGCCGACTTCAACTGACTGTAGTGTGCCCACTGCCAGTGCCCACCCCTGTCATCCCGTGTGGCACAGGACTTTGCTTAAAAAAAGGCACTTAATTTTTACACTTTAATCTAAGGTTAGTTGCCTGCCAGTGTGTGTCAGGCTGACTTCCACTGACTGTAGTGTGCCCACTGCCAGTGCCCACCCCTGTCATCCCGTGTGGCACAGGACTTTGCTTAAAAAAAAGGCACTTAATTTTTACACTTTAATCTAAGGTTAGTTGCCTGCCAGTGTGTGTCAGGCTGACTTCCACTGACTGTAGTGTGCCCACTGCCAGTGTCCACCACTCATACCGGCTGGCACAGGACTTTGCATAAAAAGGCATTTAATTTTTACACTTTAGTGTAATTTCAGCTGCTTGCCTGCTACTAGTGTGTGTCAGGCCGACTTCAACTGACTGTAGTGTGCCCACTGCCAGTGCCCACCCCTGTCATCCCGTGTGGCACAGGACTTTGCTTAAAAAAAGGCACTTAATTTTTACACTTTAATCTAAGGTTAGTTGCCTGCCAGTGTGTGTCAGGCTGACTTCCACTGACTGTAGTGTGCCCACTGCCAGTGTCCACCACTCATACCGGCTGGCACAGGACTTTGCATAAAAAGGCATTTAATTTTTACACTTTAGTGTAATTTCAGCTGCTTGCCTGCTGCTAGTGTGTGTCAGGCCGACTTCAACTGACTGTAGTGTGCCCACTGCCAGTGCCCACCCCTGTCATCCCGTGTGGCACAGGACTTTGCTTAAAAAAAGGCACTTAATTTTTACACTTTAATCTAAGGTTAGTTGCCTGCCAGTGTGTGTCAGGCTGACTTCCACTGACTGTAGTGTGCCCACTGCCAGTGTCCACCACTCATACCGGCTGGCACAGGACTTTGCATAAAAAGGCATTTAATTTTTACACTTTAGTGTAATTTCAGCTGCTTGCCTGCTGCTAGTGTGTGTCAGGCCGACTTCAACTGACTGTAGTGTGCCCACTGCCAGTGCCCACCCCTGTCATCCCGTGTGGCACAGGACTTTGCTTAAAAAAGGCACTTAATTTTTACACTTTAATCTAAGGTTAGTTGCCTGCCAGTGTGTGTCAGGCCCACTTCCACTGACTGTAGTGTGCCCACTGCCAGTGCCAACCACTGATACCGGGTGGCACAGTAGCTTGCCGATAAATAAGGCATTTAATTTTTAGACAGTAGTCTAAATTCAGTTGCTTGCCTGCTGCCAGTGTGTGTCAGGCCCACCTCCACAGACTGTAGTGTGCCCACTGCCAGTGCCAACCACTGATACCGGGTGGCACAGTAGCTTCGCCGATAAATAAGGCATTTAATTTTTAGACAGTAGTCTAAATTCAGTTGCTTGCCTGCTGCCAGTGTGTGTCAGGCCCGCTTCCACTGACTGTAGTGTGCCCACTGCCAGTGCCAACCACTGATACCGGGTGGCACAGTAGCTTGCCGATAAATAAGGCATTTAATTTTTAGACAGTAGTCTAAATTCAGTTGCTTGCCTGCTGCCAGTGTGTGTCAGGCCCACCTCCACAGACTGTAGTGTGCCCACGGCCAGTGCCAACCACTGATACCGGGTGGCACAGTAGCTTGCCGATAAATAAGGCATTTAATTTTTAGACAGTAGTCTAAATTCAGTTGCTTGCCTGCTGCCAGTGTGTGTCAGGCTTGCTTCCACTGACTGTAGTGTGCCCACTGCCAGTGCCAACCACTGATACCGGGTGGCACAGTAGCTTGCCGATAAATAAGGCATTTAATTTTTAGACAGTAGTCTAAATTCAGTTGCTTGCCTGCTGCCAGTGTGTGTCAGGCTTGCTTCCACTGACTGTAGTGTGCCCACTGCCAGTGCCAACCACTGATACCGGGTGGCACAGTAGCTTGCCGATAAATAAGGCATTTAATTTTTAGACAGTAGTCTAAATTCAGTTGCTTGCCTGCTGCCAGTGTGTGTCAGGCTTGCTTCCACTGACTGTAGTGTGCCCACTGCCAGTGCCAACCACTGATACCGGGTGGCACAGTAGCTTGCCGATAAATAAGGCATTTAATTTTTAGACAGTAGTCTAAATTCAGTTGCTTGCCTGCTGCCAGTGTGTGTCAGGCCCTCTTCCACTGACTGTAGTGTGCCCACTGCCAGTGCCAACCACTGATACCGGGTGGCACAGTAGCTTGCCGATAAATAAGGCATTTAATTTTTAGACAGTAGTCTAAATTCAGTTGCTTGCCTGCTGCCAGTGTGTGTCAGGCCCTCTTCCACTGACTGTAGTGTGCCCACTGCCAGTGCCAACCACTGATACCGGGTGGCACAGTAGCTTGCCGATAAATAAGGCATTTAATTTTTAGACAGTAGTCTAAATTCAGTTGCTTGCCTGCTGCCAGTGTGTGTCAGGCCCTCTTCCACTGACTGTAGTGTGCCCACTGCCAGTGCCAACCACTGATACCGGGTGGCACAGTAGCTTGCCGATAAATAAGGCATTTAATTTTTAGACAGTAGTCTAAATTCAGTTGCTTGCCTGCTGCCAGTGTGTGTCAGGCCCTCTTCCACTGACTGTAGTGTGCCCACTGCCAGTGCCAACCACTGATACCGGGTGGCACAGTAGCTTGCCGATAAATTAGGCATTTAATTTTTAGACAGTAGTCTAAATTCAGTTGCTTGCCTTCTGCCAGTGTGTGTCAGGCCCTCTTCCACTGACTGTAGTGTGCCCACTGCCAGTGCCAACCACTGATACCGGGTGGCACAGTAGCTTGCCGATAAATAAGGCATTTAATTTTTAGACAGTAGTCTAAATTCAGTTGCTTGCCTGCTGCCAGTGTGTGTCAGGCCCTCTTCCACTGACTGTAGTGTGCCCACTGCCAGTGCCAACCACTGATACCGGGTGGCACAGTAGCTTGCCGATAAATAAGGCATTTAATTTTTAGACAGTAGTCTAAATTCAGTTGCTTGCCTACTGCCAGTGTGTGTCAGGCCCTCTTCCACTGACTGTAGTGTGCCCACTGCCAGTGCCAACCACTGATACCGGGTGGCACAGTAGCTTGCCGATAAATTAGGCATTTAATTTTTAGACAGTAGTCTAAATTCAGTTGCTTGCCTGCTGCCAGTGTGTGTCAGGCTTGCTTCCACTGACTGTAGTGTGCCCACTGCCAGTGCCAACCACTCATACCGGGTGGCACAGTACCTAGCACGCGTAGTACCACTTATCTAAAAAAAAATGACAGGCAGAGGCAGGCCACCCCGCAGGGGCCGTCGTGGTTGTGGTGCTGTGATTTCCACTGTCCCTGGAATAATGCCCAGTTTTCAGAGGCCACGTACCCTGAACCCGAAAAATTCAGAGGACGTAGTTGACTGGCTTAGACAGGACACCCAATCTTCAACAGCTTCCGCTAAGAACCTTGACGCACCATCCTCCTCCAGCTCAGCTTCGGTCACCTGCTCTCAAGTTACCACGCACCCGCCCGTCGCCACCACCACCACCACAGCCACCACAGCCGCTTCACTTGATCCGTCAGAGGAGTTATTTACACATCAGTTGGATGCAATTAGTGATGCGCAACCATTATTGCCAGATGATGTAGATTACGGGGATATGTCTCAGTCAGGCAGGATTACACACATGGACGTACAGTGTGATGATGATGATGATGATGTTGTACCCGCTGCTGCTTCCTTTGCTGAGGTGTCAGATACAAGTGAAGCGGTTGATGATGACGATGTGTCCACGGATGCCACGTGGGTGCCTGCTCGAAGAGAAGAAGAGGGGAAAGTTCTGAAGGGGAGACAGAGAGAATGAGGAGACGAGTTGGAAGCAGGGGAGGTCGTCGCAAGGAGTTAGTGGCACAGTCAGACAGCATGTATCGGCACCTGGGGTCAGCCAGACAGCACGCCAGTCAACGCATGCTGTTGCCACCACTAGAATGCCGTCATTGCAAAGCTCAGCAGTGTGGCATTTTTTGTGTGTCTGCCTCTGATAAAAGCAATGCCATTTGCAACCTGTGCCAAAAGAAACTGAGTCGTGGGAAGTCCAACACCCACCTTGGTACAACTGCTTTGCGAAGGCACATGATCTCACATCACAAGCGCCTATGGGATCAACACATGAGTACAAGCAGCACACAAACTCAAAGCCACCATGCTCCTCCTGGTCCAGCATCTTCAGCCACGTCAACCACTGCTGTCCTCCCTGCCCCCTCTCAACCACCCGCCACTCCATCTCTCACCTTCAGCAGTTCCTGCTCATCTGCCCACAGTCAGGTGTCTGTCAAGGACATGTTTGAGCATAAGAAGCCAATGTCACAAAGTCACCCCTTGCCCGGCGACTGACAGCTGGCTTGACGGAACTCTTAGCCCGCCAGCTTTTACCATACCAGCTGGTAGAGTCTGAGGCCTTCAAAAAATTTGTCGCTATTGGGACACCACAGTGGAAGGTACCCGGACGAAATTTTTTTCAAAAAGGCAATCCCAAACCTCTACCATGTCATTGAAAAGGAAGTCATGGCATCTCTGGCATACAGTGTTGGGGCAAGGGTCCATCTGACCACTGATACCTGGTCTGCAAAGCACGGTCAGGGCAGGTATATCACGTATACTGCGCATTGGGTCAACCTGCTGACGGCTGACAAGCATGGAATGCGTGGCTCCGCAGCGGAGTTGGTGACACCACCACGACTTGCAGGCAGACCTACTGCCACCTCCTCTACTCCTACTCCATCCTCTTCAATATCCTCCTCGGCTGAGTCCTCTTCTGCTGCGGCGTCTGGCTGCACATCAACTGATTCCCCCAGCTCCCCAGGGGCTATTCCACATCCCGGATACGACAGTGTCACGCTATCTTGGGGTTGACTTGCCTGAAAGCAGAGAGCCACACAGGACCAGCACTCCTGTCCGCCCTGAGCGCACAGGTGGATCAGTGGCTGACCCCGCACCAACTGGAGATCGGCAAAGTGGTGTGTGACAATGGAAGCAATCTGTTGTCGGCATTAAATTTGGGCAAGTTGTCACATGTGCCGTGCATGGCACATGTGTTGAATCTCATCGTACAACGTTTTGTGTCTAAGTACCCAGGCTTACAGGACGTCCTCAAGCAGGCCAGGAAGGTGTGTGGCCATTTCAGGCGTTCCTACACGGCCATGGCGCACTTTTCCGATATTCAGCGGCGAAACAACATGCCAGTGAGGCGCTTGATATGCGACAGCCCGACACGTTGGAATTCAACACTCCTAATGTTCGACCGCCTGCTCCAACAAGAAAAAGCCGTCAACGAGTATTTGTATGACCGGGGTGCTAGGACAGCCTCTGCGGAGCTGGGAATCTTTTGCCACGTTACTGGACACTCATGCGCAATGCCTGTAGGCTTATGCGTCCTTTTGAGGAGGTGACAAACCTAGTCAGTCGCACCGAAGGCACCATCAGCGACCTCATCCCATTTGTTTTCTTCCTGGAGCGTGCCCTGCGAAGAGTTCTGGATCAGGCTGTAGATGAGCGTGAAGAGGAAGAGGAAGAGTTGTGGTCACCATCACCACCAGAAACAGCCTTATCATCATCGCTTGCCGGACCTGCAGCAACGCTGGAAGAGGAGTATGAGGAAGAGGAGTCAGAGGAGGAATGTGGTGGCTTTGAGGAGGAGGAAGACCAACCACAGCAGGGACCCCAGGGTGCTCGTTGTTGTCACCTATCTGGGACCCATGGTGTTGTACGTGGCTGGGGGAAGAACAGACCGTCAATGACATCAGTGAGGACGAGACGGGAAATGAGTAGCTCTGCATCCAACCTTGTTCAAATGGGGTCTTTCATGCTGTCATGTCTGTTGAGGGACCCACGTATAAAAAGGATAAAGGAGAACGATCTGTACTGGGTGGCCACGCTACTAGACCCCGGTATAAGCAGAAAGTGGCAGAAATGTTACCAAATTACCGAAAGTCGGAAAGGATGCAGCAGTTCAAAACCAAACTAAAAAATATGCTTTACACAGCTTATAAGGGGAATGTCACAGCACAACGGGAATCTAACAGGGGAAGAGGTGAGTGTAATCCTCCTCCTACCACGGCGGCAAGGACTGGACGATTTACAGATGTGTTGTTGATGGAGGACATGCGGAGCTTTTTCAGTCCTACTCATCGCCACAGCCCTTCGGGATCCAGCCTTAGAGAACGACTCGACCGACAGGTAGCAGACTACCTCGCCTTAACAGCAGATATCGACACTCTGAGGAGCAATGAACCCCTTCACTACTGGGTGTGCAGGCTTGACCTGTGGCCTGAGCTATCCCAGTTTGCGATAGAACTTCTGGCCTGCCCTGCTTCAAGTGTCCTGTCAGAAAGGACCTTCAGTGCAGCAGGAGGCATTGTCACTGACAAGAGAAGTCGCCTCGGTCAAAAAAGTGTTGATTACCTCACCTTCATAAAGATGAATGAGGCATGGATCCCGAAGGGACTGACAGTGGGGGATACGTTTGACTAACAAAAGGCCTGATTACATGCCATGGCCTTAAAATGGTCCCCACGCTGCTGTATTTAATGTCTGCATACCGGATGACTTTCGTGAATTCTCCACCACCAACTAGGGTTCAAGCCGCAATGTTTTAGTCACTTTTCTGCCTGGAAAACATAAATTTTTCCGGCCGCTGCTACAATAAGCGGCTGCAACAGTGCAATTATTTTTCAGGCATGTGTACATGCCTAATTTTTCTGTCCTATGGTGCAGCACTGTGGCTGCAAAAACAAACCAAAAAAAAAGGCACATACAAGTGTCAATTCCCCTTACGTGATCGTTACCTTGTTGTGGTGAAGGGGCTTGCGTATCACAATGAAGCAATCATCATCACCTCTATAAGTGTGTTGGCAATGTTGCCACACCCCAGATGATAAGGCCGTTGCTTCATTATGATCAGACCAAAAGCGATCGGGTGGCCACGCTACTAGACCCCGGTATAAGCAGAAAGTGGCAGAAATGTTACCAAATTACCGAAAGTCGGAAAGGATGCAGCAGTTCAAAACCAAACTAAAAAATATGCTTTACACAGCTTATAAGGGGGATGTCAATGGGGGATTCGACAATGGTTAATCAATTCGACCGGATAGGGTCCGTAACAGGGATTAAACTGATAGCAATAGTACTAGTTAAGACACCACTCATATAGGGTGTCACAGCACATTGCTCTGTGCACGCGCAGTGCCCCAATTTGGGAGTAAGAGGACCGACCAAGCTGCTTTTTCCATCTCCCGGTTCCTGAAATCAATTCAGTTTAGTGTACGAGAGTTTGGTCTGTCACTGTGAAGGCAGTCGAAGGTACCCGGCCTAAATTTTTTTCACAAAAGGCAATCCCTGATATGGGACGTAACAGGGATTAAACTGATGAGAATAATACTACAGAAAATACCACTCATATCAGTGGAGGAGCCAGCGTTTTTAACCATCTCCCGTTCAAAAAATCTATTTAATAAATGGCCCCCAGATTGGGGAGTCGGGGACGTTAGAGGATTAAACTGATGAGAATAGTACTACAGAAAATACCACTCATATCGGGTGTTACAGTAAATTGCACGGCGCAGGCGCAGTGACCGTGGTTTAAAACAGAGTGGAGGGAGCCAGCGTTTTTAACCATCTCCCGTTCGAAAAATCTATTCAATAAATGGCACCCAGATTGGGGACGTTAGAGGATTAAACTGATGAGAATAGTACTACAGAAAATACCACTCATATCGGGTGTGACAGTAAATTGCACGGCGCAGACGCAGTCACCGTGGTTTAAAACAGAGTGGAGGGAGCCAGCGTTTTTAACCATCTCCCCGTTCGAAAAATCTATTCAATAAATGGCCCCCAGATTGGGGACGTTAGAGGATTAAACTGATGAGAATAGTACTACAGAAAATACCACTCATATCGGGTGTGACAGTAAATTGCACGGCGCAGACGCAGTGATCGTGGTTTAAAACAGAGTGGAGGGAGCCAGCGTTTTTAACCATCTCCCGTTCGAAAAATCTATTCAATAAATGGCCCCCAGATTGGGGACGTTAGAGGATTAAACTGATGAGAATAGTACTACAGAAAATACCACTCATATCGGGTGTGACAGTAAATTGCACAGCGCAGACGCAGTCACCGTGGTTTAAAACAGAGTGGAGGGAGCCAGCGTTTTTAACCATCTCCCCGTTCGAAAAATCTATTCAATAAATGGCCCCCAGATTGGGGACTTTAGAGGATTAAACTGATGAGAATAGTACTACAGAAAATACCACTCATATCGGGTGTGACAGTAAATTGCACGGCACAGGCGCAGTCACCGTGGTTTAAAACAGAGTGGAGGGAGCCAGCGTTTTTTTAACCATCTCCCGTTCGAAAAATCTATTCAATAAATGGCACCCAGATTGGGGACGTTAGAGGATTAAACTGATGAGAATAGTACTACAGAAAATACCACTCATATCGGGTGTGACAGTAAATTGCACGGCGCAGAGCGCAGTCACCGTGGTTTAAAACAGAGTGGAGGGAGCCAGCGTTTTTAACCATCTCCCCGTTCGAAAAATCTATTCAATAAATGGCCCCCAGATTGGGGACGTTAGAGGATTAAACTGATGAGAATAGTACTACAGAAAATACCACTCATATCGGGTGTGACAGTAAATTGCACGGCGCAGGCGCAGTGATCGTGGTTTAAAACAGAGTGGAGGGAGCCAGCGTTTTTTAACCATCTCCCGTTCGAAAAATCTATTCAATAAATGGCCCCCAGATTGGGGACGTTAGAGGATTAAACTGATGAGAATAGTACTACAGAAAATACCACTCATATCGGGTGTGACAGTAAATTGCACAGCGCAGACGCAGTCACCGTGGTTTAAAACAGAGTGGAGGGAGCCAGCGTTTTTAACCATCTCCCGTTCGAAAAATCTATTCAATAAATGGCCCCCAGATTGGGGACTTTAGAGGATTAAACTGATGAGAATAGTACTACAGAAAATACCACTCATATCGGGTGTGACAGTAAATTGCACGGCACAGACGCAGTCACCGTGGTTTAAAACAGAGTGGAGGGAGCCAGCGTTTTTTTAACCATCTCCCGTTCGAAAAATCTATTCAATAAATGGCACCCAGATTGGGGACGTTAGAGGGATTAAACTGATGAGAATAGTACTACAGAAAATACCACTCATATCGGGTGTGACAGTAAATTGCACGGCGCAGACGCAGTCACCGTGGTTTAAAACAGAGTGGAGGGAGCCAGCGTTTTTTAACCATCTCCCGTTCGAAAAATCTATTCAATAAATGGCACCCAGATTGGGGACGTTAGAGGGATTAAACTGATGAGAATAGTACTACAGAAAATACCACTCATATCGGGTGTGACAGTAAATTGCACGGCGCAGACGCAGTCACCGTGGTTTAAAACAGAGTGGAGGGAGCCAGCGTTTTTAACCATCTCCCCGTTCGAAAAATCTATTCAATAAATGGCACCCAGATTGGGGACGTTAGAGGGATTAAACTGATGAGAATAGTACTACAGAAAATACCACTCATATCGGGTGTGACAGTAAATTGCACGGCGCAGACGCAGTCACCGTGGTTTAAAACAGAGTGGAGGGAGCCAGCGTTTTTAACCATCTCCCGTTCGAAAAATCTATTCAATAAATGGCCCCCAGATTGGGGACGTTAGAGGGATTAAACTGATGAGAATAGTACTACAGAAAATACCACTCATATCGGGTGTGACAGTAAATTGCACGGCGCAGACGCAGTCACCGTGGTTTAAAACAGAGTGGAGGGAGCCAGCGTTTTTTAACCATCTCACCGTTCGAAAAATCAATTCAATTCATCTTTTGGGGACCCTTGTTGTTGTACGTGGCTGGGTGGAGGAAGAAACCTTCAATGACATCACCGGGACGTGGCTAGCTTGGTATCCAACCTTGTGCAAATGGGGAGTTTGCGGTTGTGCAAATGAACTGTTTGCGGTGCATTAAAAGGGAGTTTGGTCTGTCAATGTCAGTGAAGCGGGCGTAACCCTTACACTACCTGATCGATACAACATCATACCTGATCGTATACACACACTGGATGTTTTAAAGCACGTTATTCCAAACAATTTAGGAATGTTAGTTGATTTATGCCCTTTATGGATTAAAACCCGACTCTGCGTCCACTACGTAATTTTCCATGGGAGTTTTGCCATAGATCCCCCTCCGGCATGCCACAGTCCAGGTGTTAGACCCCTTGAAACAACTTTCTCATCACTATTGTGGCCAGAAAGAGTCCCTGTGGGTTTTAAAATTTGCCTGCCAATTGAAGTCTATGGCGGTTCGCCCAGTTCGCCCGTTCGCGAACATTTGCAGAAGTTCGCGTTCGCTGTTCGCGAACTGAAAATTTTATGTTCGCGACATCACTATAAGCAAACACAAACATAGGCACCACAGCTCTATTTAACCACATAAAGCATAACTCTATCCCATGGGCAAACAAAGTTGTCCGCCAACTACCACAAGAAGAGTTTTCTTCCTCTCCCGTTTTCCTGAGTGGCAGCAAGGCCGCATTCACGAGCAGTACGGTTTCTTTCACATTATCATCTTCACTTTTTGCTTCTCTTACTGAGACTCCTCCTACTCCTTTGCTCTATCCTTAATCATCGATAACGGAATGCATGGTCAGGAAATGCTACATGCCCAGCAATCCACTTCTGCACAAGGTAAATTCTCACACGGCCAAGTTACTGGTGGTCCAGTGGCTGCCGTACCATTTAGTAGAGTCTGCTACCTTTAGGGAGCTGATGGCAAGCTCTCAGTCTTGCTGGAAGATACCTAGCTGTCATTATTTCTCTCAAAAAGCCATCCCTGCCTTGTACTTTCAGGTGGTGGGAAACGTGGAACGCTCCATGCGATTGTCAATGTGGACACCCGGCCACTGTTGACTCCTTGAACAGCTGTTATAGGCAGAGGCAGTACTTGTCTTTCATGGCCCACCTGGTCAATGTTTTTTGTGGCAGTGGCGAGGAAGCACCTCAGCAACAAGGCCAGGACCTTTTGACCCCCAAATGATTGTGTCAAACCAGGCACTTATCCATCTCCTTCACCTCTATGGATATGCTCCTGTCCTCAACAGCAAGGGAACACAGCTTGCTCTCACTCCCCCTCCTCCTTTCACATGTCAAGTTAAGCATTGCCATGCAGTGTTGCTAAATAGGCAAGCAATTGCTAAAATGGACAAAGCAACAAATATTCTGATGGCTGTCACCCTGCCAACTCCAACTGGAAAGGGTGGTCAGTGACAATTGCCACAACATCTTGGCCTCCCTAAAATAACACATGCTCCCTGCATTGTGCACACCGCTTCATCTGCCATGTTCCAACTTACTGGAATTCAACATGGCACACGCTCTAGCATCTGTACGAGCAGCTGAAAACCGTCAACAATTTTGTCAAGCACCGGACCACCACTGCAGGCAGCATGTGTTGTTTTGAGCTCAAGCAGTGACAGCTCATCCAAGACCTCTGTAGAACAGTTGCTGATGCTCATGCAGCAGAGGACAATGGCGAAAGAAGAATAGTTAATTAATTTTTACTCCCTCCAAAAGGGAGCCAAATTACGTTATTACCAGGAAACACTGGTAAACGGGGACAGTGTATGTAGCTTGCCAAAGCTTACAGCGAGCAGACACTTGCCGCCAGCATGTCTGAAAGGGAAGCCCCTCTCCACCCCAGACAGAGTCACCCACCACCTGCCTCAGCACCCAAGTTCAGGCCTACCTACACTCTGGCCTGTCACCAACGCATACCCTGTACCCTGACCACTTGGATTTCTGGCCTGGCAGACTGGAACAGTGTCCAGAACTGGCATAGTAGGCTCTCTGTCTTCTTACTTGCCCAGCTTCCAGTGTCATCTTGGAGAGGGTTTTCAGCTACTCAGGGAGAGTGGTGACACCCAAACGGACCAAGTTGTCCTTTGCCAGTGTTCAAAATATGACTTTTGTCAAAATGAAGCAAAGCTGTATTTAGGAAGATTTTCACACTCCTCTGGCTCAGTCCGATGAATAGATCTAGCTAGCGCTATTCCATATTGCCAATGTTACTGTCTGCCTGCTTCCGGCCTACCATTATGTTGCCTGCTTACCATCATGTTCTGTATGGCTGCTGCCTCCATCATGCCACTGCCGCCTGCCATGTTCCATATGGCTGCTGCTGCCGTCACAGTCTCAGCTGTTACTCCCCTCTGCTAATCCCCTACTGCCACAACTATTAACACTATACATCTGCCACTATTACTACTACCACCCATAGACAGCTGATCTACTGCCTTGCAAGTTCCATACTATGCTTCTTCTGCTACTAATGCAGCCACATGCCTTTTCTACTCTCAGTGGCGTGCGTGGGGGTGGGGGGGGGCTTGCCGCCCCTGGTGCCGGCTCTTAGAGGGGCAAGAACAGAAGCAATGAGCGCTTTCATCAATACAGATAGAAGCGCTTATTGCTTTTCCCTTTATATGGAAGCGCTCACTAGTATGCAGGAGGAGGTGGAGAGAAGCACTGTAAGTACTTACCCCCCCCCCCCTCCTGCTTGCTCTTCTAAGGGCCCGCCCTGCTGTGTCCTGGCTACCTGCAGCGTCAGGATGTACAAGGCGCACTCTGACCTGATGCTGCATTAGGTCAGGTGACTGCAGTGCGGGCTCTGAGAAGAGAAGACAACCAGTACAGGGAGAGTGGCGACAGGAGAGGTAAGTTACTTTATTATTTTACAGTCTGATCTGAGCTCTGATATGGAGGTCTAATTGGGGGGTCTGGAGAGGTCTAATGGGGATCTGGAGAGGTCTAATGGGGTCTGGAGTGGTCTATGGGGGGTCTGGAGGTCTGACTAGGGGTTTGGAGTGGTCTAATGGGGGGTCTGGAGGTCTGACTGGGGGTCTGGAGGTCTAATGGCGGTCTGACTGGGGGGTCTGGAGGTCTGACTGGGGGGTCTGATTGTGCATCTGGAGGTCTAATTGGGGTCTGATTGGGGGTCTGGAGGTCTAATGGGAGTCTGATTGGGCGTCCGGAGGTCTAATGGGGGTCAGACTGGGGGGTCTAGAGGTCTAATGGGGGTATGACTAGGAGGTCTGATTGGGGGTCTGGAGGTCTAATGGGGGTCTGGAGGTCTAATGGGGGTCTGATTAGGGGTCTGGAAGTCTAATGGGGTCTGATTGGGGGTCTTGAGGTCTGACTGGGGGGTCTAGAGGTCTAATGGGGGTCTGATAGGGGATCTGGAGGTCTGACTGGGGGGTCTAGAGGTCTAATAAGGGTCTGATTGTGGGTCTGGAGGTCTAATGGGGGTCTGGAGGTCTAATGGGGGTCTAATTGTGGGTCTGGAGGTCTGATTGGGGGGTCTGGAGGTCTAATGGGGGTCTGGAGATCTGACTGGTGGGTCTGGAGGTCTAATGGGGGTCTGGAGATCTGACTGGTGGGTCTGGAGGTCTAATGGGGGTCAGATATGGGGGTCTGGAGGTCTAATGGGGGTCTGGAGGTCTAGTGGGAGTATGAAGGTCTAATGGAGGTCTAATATGGGGGCTGGTCTGAGGTCTGATATGTGGGTCTGGAGGTCTAATGGGGGTCTTATCTAAGGTGTGATATTGGGTCGGGGTCTTATATGGTGGTCTAATGGGGCTCTGATCTGAGGTTTAAAACTGGGGTCTTATATGGGGTCTGACATAGAGGTCTAAAGGGGGTTTGGTCTGAGATTGGGGGATCTCATTTAGGCTTTTATATGGGGGTCTGATCTGAAAGAAACTTGTTTTTTTATTTATTACTAGCGCACAATATAAAGGGGTGTTTTTGTACTGACGCACTATCTGTGTGTTACCAGTATTTTCAGGGGGCCTGTTTTTGCAGGAAAGTATTGGGGAGCACAGTGCACACAGTATTGGGGGTGACAGGGTGGGGTGTTGAGAAGGTGGGAGGATGATGGAAAAGTAGGAAAGTAAGATGTCTGTTTGTTAAACTCTGCAGAGAGGAGGCGCGGCTGAAAGAAGTCACCATGGTGGTATGGTCTAACAGGAGAAGAAGAGGAAAGAGAATATCTACATCAGAGAAGAGAAGTCACTGGATGTAGGAGTTATGTGGCGCTGTATGACCCTGTATGTTCTGTAGCGCTGTATGTTTTCCAAGTATTTCTTAAAAGGGGTTGTCTGCTTTTTTTTGTATGAGCTCTGTTTACCTGCTCATCACTGCAAATGCTATGGAGAGCAGGTGAACAGAACAGAGAAAGCAGCTCTCATATGAGCATTGCCCTCTCTTAAAACAGCTGGGGGCACGGATGGCATTACTACTATGGACGAGGCACAGAGGGAATTATTAATGTGAAGGGGCACAATGGGCATTTCTACTATGGAGGGGGCACAGAGCCAGAGGGCATTACTACAATGAAGGGGGCACAGTGGGCATTATTACTGTGAAGGGGGCACAATGGGGATTTCTACTATGGAGGGGGCACAGAGGGCATTACTAGCACAGTGTAACATAGTAACATAGTATATAAGACCAAAAAAAAAAAATGTGTCCATCCAGTTCGGCCTGTTTACTACAAGTTGATCCAGAGGAAGGCAAAAAACCCCTGTGAGGCAGAAGCCAATTTTCCCCACTTAAGAGGAAAAAAATTCCTTCAGAATCAGAATAACTCCCTGGATCAACGACCTCTCTCTAGTAGGTGTAGCCTGTAATATTATGACACTCCAGAAATACATCCAGTCCCCTCTTGAATTCCTTTACCACCTCCTCAGGCAGAGAGTTCCATAGTCTCACTGCTCTTACAGTGAAGAATCCTTTTCTATGTTTGTGTACAAACCTTCTTTCCTCCAGACGCAGAGGATGTCCCCTCGTCACAGTCACAGTCCTGGGGATAAATAGATGATGGGACAGATCTCTGTGCTGACCCCTGATATATTTATACATGGTTATTAGATCTCCCCTCAGTCGTCTTTTTTCTAAAGTGAATAACCCTAATTTTGATATCCTTTCAGGGTACTGTAGTTGCCCCATTCCAGTTATTACTTTAGTTGCCCTCCTCTGAACCCTCTCCAGCTGTGCTATATCTGCCTTGTTCATAGGAGCCCAGAACTGTACACAGTACTCCATGTGTGGTCTGACTAGCGATTTGTAAAGTGGTAGGACTATGTTCTCATCACGGGCATCTATGCCCCTTTTGATGCAACCCGTTATCTTATTGGCCTTGGCAGTAGCTGCCCGACACTGGTTTTTGCAGCTTAATTTGCTGTTTATTAAAATTCCTAGATCCTTTTCCATGTCAGTGTTACTGAGTGTTTTACCATTTAATATGTACGGGTGACTTGCATTATTCCTTCCCATGTGCATAACTTTACATTTGTCAGTGTTAAACCTCATTTGCCATTTCTCTACCCAAGCCTCCAATCTATCCAGATCCCTCTGTAGCAGAAAACTGTCCTCTTCAGTGTTAATTACTTTACACAGTTTAGTGTCATCTGCAAAAATAGATATTTTACTGTGCAGGCCTTCTACAAGATCATTAATAAATATATTAAAGAGAATAGGGCCCAATATTAACCCCTGAGGTACCCCACTAGTGACAGTGACCCAATCTGAGTATCTACCGTTAATAAGCACCCTCTGTTTTCTGTCACTCAGCCAGTTACCCACATACAGACATTTTCTCCCAGTCCGAGCATCCTCATTTTATAGACTAACCTTTTATGAGGTACAATGTCAAATGCTTTGGAGAAGTCCAGATATACGACATCCATTGATTCGCCGCTGTCAAGTCTAGAACTTACCTCCTCATAGAAGCTGATTAAATTCGTTTGACATGACCGATCCCTCATGAAGCCATGCTGATATGGCGTTATTTGCTTATTTTCATTGAGATACTCCAAGATAGCATCTCCTAGAAACCCTTCAAACAGTTTACCAACAATAGATGTTAAACTTACCGGCCTATAATTTCCAGGCTCTGTTTTTGGACCCTTTTTGAATATTGGCACCACATTTGCTATGCGCCAATCGTGTGGAACATTCCCTGTCAGTATAGAGCCCGTAAATATCAGAAAAAAGGGTCTGGCTATGACATTACTTAATTCCCCTAGAATACGGGGGTGTATGCCATCCGGTCCTGGCAATTTGTCTATTTTAATCTTTTTAAGTCGCTGTTGTACTTCTTCCTGGGTCAGACAGGGCACTTTTAATGGGGAATTTACTTTTACATTCTGCATTTCATCTGACAGTTTATTTTCCTCAGTGAATATAGTGGAGAAAAAAATGTTTAATAGTTTTGCTTTATCCTCATCGCTCTCTGCAACACCCCCCTCATTGCTATGTAGAGGGCCGACTCCTTCAGATTTATATTTTTTACTATTTATATAATTTGAAGAACATTTTAGGGTTAGTTTTACTCTCTTTGGCAATTAATCTCTCGGTCTCTAGTTTGGCAAATTTTATTAGTTTTTTATATATTCTATTTTTTTCCTTATAGTTTATCAGTGCTTCCTGGCTCCCCTCCTGTTTTAGTGATTTATATGCTTTCTTTTTGTCATTTATTGCTATCTTTATGGTTCTATTTATCCACATTGGTTTCTTATTGTTCCTTAGCCTTTTATTCCTATAAGGTATGTACCTCTCACAATTAGCGGGCATTACAATTAGCGGGCACAGTGGGCATTACTAATATTAGGGGGGCACAATGGGCATTATTACTATAAAGGGGGCAAAATGGGCATTGTTACTATGAAGGGGGCTCAGTGCACATTATTACTATAAAGGGGGCACAATGGGGATTATTACTATGAAGGAGTCACAATGAGGGCAATATTACTGTGAGGGGGTACAATTTTTTAACGTATTGGGGGGGGGGGGCAGAGAAAGGACCCGCCCCAGGTGGCAAACACCCTGGGCACACCACTGACTACTCTAACCTTTCAACATGCACACTGTATTGTTGCTGCTCCCAATAAAAAGGGAACTTTTTTGACAATTAACACTAACACAATTTTTGGATGCTTGGTCCCCCAACAATTCACATTTTTTTTCCAAAACACCATGTGTTTGAATACCATCTGCCCCCAATAAGGGATCATTTTTGGAAGCTTTGAAATATGAAAAAGCATAACACATGCCACAGAGTGATGTGTTTTTAAATATGCTGTTCGTTAATGCCGTCAAACATGCGTTTACCCATAGCTATGTATATCAGTGTTACTCAGACATGAATTAGAATTGCTGTCATTGCCTTCAAGAGCTTAGGGAGGAAGGAAGGAGAGATATAGAAAACATTCATAAAAAAGAGAGAACATTTTTTCCTCAAAATTCTGTGTCCTAGGAGACTGGAGGGGGGTATATACCAATTTCCAGGGCAATTGGAGCCAATATGGTTCAGCTTGAACCAAATTTTTTTTTAAAAATCTGCTTACTGGAACTAAATTAATAAGCGGTTTGCTTATATCTGTTATATATACACATACACCATATATATATATTTTTTTTCAGCCCCTATGGCAACTCTAAGCAAGCAACTCTAAATACTTCACTAAGTGAATGTATCATCTTTACAAAGGCTATTACCTACACACACTGTCATCAAAAATGAAATACCAAGACTAGCATGCTGCCACCTGCAATGGGAAAATAATATACCACTCATTTTTATTCCCCACTGGAACAGAAAATAATGCTAGCTCTAGATATTCATGTAAGATTCCTTTAATCTGCTTTAACTCTCAACAAAGATGTTTTCTAGCTTTATGCTTGTGACCTATGGAGGATTCACTATAGTGAGATTTATGTTTTATCTATTTATTAAAAACACATTTGCACAAAAATATACATACACAAAGGTACACATGTACATGTGTAGTGAAAGAATGCTTATTACCATATGTGGGCACTATATGTTCATATATCAAGACCACTGAAGAAGGGGTCATAAATTAACCCCGAAACCCATTTAACCACTGAAGAAGGGGTCATAAATTAACCCCGAAATGCGTTTGGTATCCTGATCCCCATGAGAACATTGTAAACCAAGGTATTTTGCACCTTGCCAATAGATGGAATGAGACTCCACTACATCAATCACAGATTTGCGCTATAATGGGAGAAGTGCACGAAAACTGTTCACTCCAGGAGGAGACACGTGCACCGCCGGGCGCGCGTTGGAGTAAGAGCCTTTGATACCGGGTCGGTCCGCTGAAATTGCAGGAGAGAGACCACGGAGAAGGCCCCCCTCGAATCTGGTAAGACTGTTCTGATTCCTTCTGGCATTTAATATTACATCAAGTGATCGCCCACTGCAACTATTTAGCGGGACGCCGCTACAACATACGCTGGGAGTGGGACGCCGCTCGTACCAGCTTAATCCATACAGAGACTGGATATCAACATATTGACTCTTGATTTTATGATATAGGTGGCTAACACCCTTGCTTTAATATGACTATTAGGGTCACTTTTATCGAACTCTTTATATTGAGCTTTTATGCATATATCTTTTAGAGTACTACACGGTTCATTTAATATATATTTTATATTGCTTTTAGTAAGGTACGCTATTTTCTGTTAAATAAATTTAACCCCAAAACACTAGGTTATTCTATATATTTTTTTATTATATATTTTTTAATATATATATTTATTAACAATATTATTACTACTAATTCATACAGCTACTCAGAGTGTGCCCCTCTATTTTTATATTGTTTAATATATCAAGATATGTACCCACAATCTAGCCATGTCAGTTAAAGACAATATTGTTTATGTAACACGTAATATATTACTTAGGAATAACATAAATTGATTGCCTCAATGGATGCCATTGTAGCCTTTCTACTACTAGACTGCAGACATCTTTCTGGTTATATGGTACTTAGTGTGGATATAATTATATTGAATCTTAAAATGCATAGATTATACATTTCCCCTTTGCGGCTAGTTCCCTTGACCTCTTCTGGTCTCAGTAAATAGCATGTCTGCCAGAGTGACTTCTTCTCCCCCACTTTGCACTTTATAGGCTGCAGTTAACTCATCAGCAGCAGTGACTGCACTGACATTGTGTGGACCCCATGCTGTTGCTGGGAATGAGGAAGTCGAGAGCAGCACTAAAGTGAAGACAAGCAATATGTGAAGCCATAAAGTGGAAAAAGACCAATAAATTAAGAATCTACAAAGGGAAAGAAGGGAAGAAAGAAAAAGAAGAAGAAAAAACTATGCATGGTAGTAGACAGGATCAAGCTGTGAGATTCACTTGTCAGACTCATTCTTCACTGAGTGAGGCACACTGTATATACACAAAAAAAAACAACAACCCCCGATTCATGCTAATCACATACAAGTGCTGGAATAAAGAGTATTATCATTGTGTTATCAACTAACGGAAATGAAGGTGGGAAGTGAAAATAATAAATGGACCCTTTCAGTAGGGCTGCTTTATCTGGACCAGTAGGTTGATTTACTTACTTTATGTGACTGAATTGGCCAAAGATTTGGTATTCGCAGACATCTGTCATGTGGACTTTATGCTGCAAAAAAACATAGGAAAACCATGTTATTAAAAAAAACGTCATTGATTATTAATAAAATATGGAGTTATTGTTACCGTAGTGACAATTATACAGAAACACAATATACCATCACACAAACAGTTGTACCCTTTATGTCTTTTACTGAGCACTTTGAAGAAACAGCCAAGTGCAAGGAAAAAATAAATGAAGTCTTCAATTTAGCTCCTTCAGAGCCTGATCAATTGTGTTTTTCATTTTCATCCTTTTTCCTTCCCGCCTTTAAGCCCCATTCACATGTCCATAGTGTGTTGCGGATCCGCAACATACCTTGCCGCCAGCCCCATAGAGATGCCTATACTTGTCCGCAATTGTGGGCAAGAATAGGACATACTCTATATTATTGCGGAGCCGCCGGCCGGAAGTTCGGCGGCGCGCTCCGCAAATGCAGATGCGGAGAGCACAGTGTGTGCTCTCCGCATCCATCACGTCCCCATTCAAAATGAATGGGTCCGCACCCGTTCCGCAAATTTGCAGGACGGGTGCGGACGAACATTGCGGACGAGTGAATGGGGCCTTAGACAGACTTACATTTTGCAGTTTATTTTTGTGGGACAAATTGTACTTTTTTTTAATGGCACCATTTAATTTACCATATCTGTTTAAAAAAACAGAAAATATCTTTGTGGTTTGAAACTTCAAAATATTCTGCCATGTTTTGGGTATTTTTGACATGCCAACTTGTGTTGAGCGAATTGAGCTTTGGATCATAGATCCCAAGTCGATTCGGATCATAGATCCGAAGTTGCTTTGGTCAAAACGTTGTTTGAATGCTGTACGGAGTTTCGCCTCTGTACAGCATTCAAATGTTTGGCCTCCGGCGAACTGAAGTGAGTTGTTAAATATCTTTGGGATTTGATTTTTAAACTTTAAAACCATTTTAAATCATGGATCTGACTTTGGTACCGATGTAACAGTCGGTGCCAAAGCCGACTTAGGATCCATCTTTTAAAATAGTTTTAAAGTTTAAAAATCGATGGCCAAAGTTATTCTCACTTTTCCTCGACAGAGCCCATTCATTTTAATGTTGTACATTTATATAGTTTTTATTTTGTTTACTACTTAAAAAGAAGAACATTTGGAAAAAATGTTTATTTGCATTGCTATATTCTGACACCCATAACATTTTTTATACACACGTGGACAAAATTGTTGATACCGTTCCTTTAAAGAAAGAACTGCTGAAAATCAGACACTGCTTTTGAGAGAATTGTGGTTCAACAGAATAATTTAAGAAAAAACTAATAAAAATGGTCTGGGCAAAAATGATGGTATTCCTAGAAAAGGCTCAAAATAATTTGACCATAGGCACTGGTTAAACTAAGGCGTGTCCCATAATTAGCATCACAGATGTCCTCAAACCTGTAATCAGTCAATCTGCCTATTTAAAGGTTAGAAAGTAGTCACTGTACTGATTGGCATCACGGTGGGTACCACACTGAACATGGACCAAAGAAAGCTAAGGAGAGAGTTGTCTCAGGAGACTAGAAAGAAAATAATAGACAAACATTTTAAAGGTAAAGACTATAAAATTATCTTCAAACAACTTGATGTTCCTGTTACTACAGTTGCACAAATTAAAAATACTGATAATAGAAATGGTAACCAAAGAATCCAGAACAACTTCCAAAGAGATAAGAGATTAGAGGTTAACTCTAAGATCAAGGTACGTCAGTGTCAGATTGCACTATCCATAACTGTCTTAGCCAAAGTGGACTTAATGGAAGATGATAGAGGAGGTGCAATTAAATGATAAACACCGGAAAATAGATATCAAGCACAGTGCCTACACAGATTTATATGAAAATAAATCAATATTTTATTAAATATAAGTTAAAATTTACAAACTTATAATATGATATCTAAAAGAAGTAGCAAGAGAGTCTGTAGCTCACCCCGCTGACAGCCTGGACAAGCTGCTCACCTCTTGAGTAGCCCACACCCAAAGTAAAGTATAAAATCGCAAAGAGGTAGGGGGGCACTCAATCTGGGTATATGGTGCTAAATTAAAGGTATTTATCAATAAGTCACACTAGATAAAAACCTGAATATAAAAAATATAAATATAAAACAAGACAAGGTATAAAATACAGATGCAGCGTATATATAACCTATGAGTCTTATGCAGTCTCTGATGCTATTTATTAGGCTTGCTATGGGATCCCATAAATAGTCCATGAATAATGCCTGTATTTTGTCTTCAATATATGCACAAATTGCACTTGTTCATTAGAACTTGTAACAAGAGATCCGATCCACTAATAGTCGATATGATCTGATTAAGATCAATAGAAAGTTCAGTTGCTTTTGTTGCCGTTTCTCAGTTATGGTCAAGATAATACTTTTGCGACTTGTGGCATATAGAGAAAGGAACAGCAATGTAGTATGTTATTGGTAATACATTACCACCTCCTGGACTGAATGGATTGCCGTTCGGCACACATCGCTGAAGATTCCTTGACTCTCGCCGGCTCGGACTCCTTCGGCGTCCCACGTGAACTCCGGGTCAGTATGCGGTGTCCCGCGCGACCCACGTGACTAGCTTAGAGTGGTTGCCTGCTAGTTTTTAGAGGACGAATGAGATGCTGCTGCTGTCGGTCGGATCATGGATTGTAATTCAGATAAATGAATGGTACAACTCCTGGGTCTTGTGGTAGGTCACATAGACAGTAATGTAAACATGTAACAGCAGTGAATATAAGTATAAACTAAAATATGGCACTGCGTCAGCTTCCTCAGGGGAAATTTGGTGAACCACAATTCAAAGGCAATGTCTGATGTTCACTAGTTGATTTTCTGTAAATTTTTATTTATTATTTTTGTCAGTTTCAAGTTATTTCAGTGACCATTGTAGGTTTTTCTTGCAGTAACAGGAGGGTACCAACAATTTTGTCGACTTGTGTATATGTCTACAGAGCTATGTGAAGACCAGAAGAAACAAGGAAAGAGGCAGCTCTCCAATTTGATGCAAAATAACACTATTCTTTAATTCAGCTGTGTTTTCAGGTTGCTTTTGAAAGTGGGAGGTAACAATTTCCAGAGTATTAATGAGAAATATTTTGGAGATGATTGTGTGAGGAGCAGAAGAGAGCAAAGGATGTTTTAGAAGAATGAGAGATTGCATATAGTGAGTTAGTGTGTAGATTGCAATTAGGTTGTGGTGGTTGTTTACCGCCTGGCATGTCATTGTTAATATTTTAAGCTGAATTGAGTGGAAAATGGGTTCGTAGTGGAGAGATTGCCAGTCAGAGCGCAAACGATGGGAGAGGTGGCGGCAAATACTAAGTCCAGTATGGCCGTTCCTCTAGTCGGGTCCTGAACCAGTTGGGAAAGGTAATTGTCTTTGGTTATTGGCAAGAACCTGTTTCCTTTATAAGATGTACAGCTTTCAAGTTCCCAATCTATATCTGGGTAGTTAAGGTTCCCCATAATAACGACCTCATGATTGCTGACTCATCTATTTCGTTTAGTAGTAGATTTTCTGTGGACTCTTCTGTGGCTTATAATAAACTCCTATTAGTATTTTATTATTGTTTTTGCCTCCATGTATTTATATCCACAGTGACTCCACATGTTCATATCCCTCACTTATATCTGCAACGCGATGCGCCCCAGGGCCCTGTCGTGTCCCAGGTTTAGTTGGAATGACGAGTGGTGTAGTGCGGCCTATATGTCTTTTTATGTGTCACAGTGCTCCTACCTGGATACAGCGGGACCCCAGGCTTTGGCTCCGTAGCATTAAAAAGGAGAATAATTGAGGAATCAAGGAAAAATAACTTGTGTCCAGACCTTGATGGGAAATTCAATGGCAGTTTTACTTGAATAAACATTCATCCAAACGAGTTGCAAGCTTTGTCTTGGTTCCAGCAGGCTTTAGCATGAACTGGCAGGCAAACTCAATAACTCAATAACTTTCTCTCTGCTGTACTAACAGGCTTTCAACAATATCCCCACACCCCTCCCTAAATCCCCCTAAGTGTCATTCACAGGCCCAATGTACTGCCGATTACCTGATGAACATGTAAAATGCTTGTTTATCGGGAAATCCGATCATTTGTGCGCACATAAAAATCATTGTTTGCCGGCAGTGGTTCTTGCTGTGTTAAAGGGAATCTGTCACCAGGTTTTAGCATATTAATCTGTCACCATTGCCATGTACAATAAACTACGTCATCTAATACATTCCAGATACGCACAGGCGCAGGCAGTCGGCGGTACTGCGCCTGCGCGAGATTTCCGGCGGCTGAAAGGAAGAAGCAAGGGGCGTATCTGGAATGTATTACATTATGTAGTGGAGGGGGCAAAGCCATTCACCTCGGCTGTGGGGGATATTTCTTGATGAGGAGGCGTGCTTGGGCTGGAAATTAAGGTGGGCTGGGCACTGCAGGGGGCGTTACTGGGCTCAAGAGAAGAAGAATAACGCCCCTCTGGGCACCTTGGAGGTTCATTTGCATAACACAAAAAGCGCTTTTTTTAATCAAAATGACACCATAAAACGAAAAAAGAAGACCACAGCAGGAAAGACAGTAGTTTATTGTACATGGCAATGGTGACAGCTTAATAAGCTAAAACCTGGTGACAGATTCCCTTTAAAAGGTTTCTGTCACCCCCCAAACTTCAATTTTCACTATTAGATTTAATATAATTGCTAACGGCTGGCATGTCATTGTTAATATTTTAAGCTGAATTGAGTGGAAAATGGGTCGGTAGTGGAGAGATTGCCAGTCAGAGCGCAAACGATGGGAGAGGTGGCGGCAAAGTTGAGGATGGATTGAAGGGTTAGGATGGAGGCCACACAGAAGGATGTTGCAAGTAGACTATGAGATAATAGGGACACAATAGAATTTCTGCAGACCTAAGATTGAGGAAGGAGTAGATTTGAGAAATATTTTTTTCAAGTGCAAGGATCAGAAATGGGTAAGGAGTAGGATGTGCGGTTGAAAAGACGACAGACTTATAGTTCTGCTTGGGGACTTGAGTGAGATGGGGAAAGATGATGAATTCAGTTTCCTTCATGTTGAGTTTTACAACAGTGAGAGGTAAAGAAGCAGCATATGGCTCTTAGACACTTTGGGATTCTAGATAGCACAGAGGTAACATTTAGGACAAAGGTAATTTGAGTTTTATCAGCACAGTAGTGATAGTGAACACAATGTGACTTTATGAACTGTCCCTAGCTGAAAGTATAGATGGAGATGAGAAGGAGAGCCATGAGAATGCCTTGATGGACACTAATAAAGAGAGGGTTAGATGAGGAGGTGGTGTGTGAGTGAGTGACATGGAATGTCCGCTTGGTGAGGTATGAGGAGATCAGGGGAGCTCCAAGTCTGTGATGCCAAGGTACGAAAGAATTTGTAACACACAGAAGGGGTCAACAATGTGTCCAAGGCAGAAGACAGTTGTATAAGGAGGGGCACAGAATAATGTGTGTCTTTGACGGTTAGATCATGAAAGACTTTGTTAAGGCAGCTTCAGTAAAGTAATGAGGTCAGAAGGCAGATTGCAGCTGTTCAAAAAGTGAGTTAAATGAGAGGTGGGGAAGAAGTTCAAGGTGGACATATTGTTCAAGGGCATTTGATGTAAATGGGTGTAGTGTGATGAAGCCATAGCTGAACAAAATGGGTGGTTTGAGAATTGGTGTGATGGTTGCATATTTATAAGAAGAAGGGAGCACACAATACAAAAGTACAGTATGAAACCAATGCAAGCTTAGGGAAAAGCAACATAGTAACATAGAGGCACATTTATTAAGACTGGCATTTTAGACACCGATCTTAACAAAGCCTTATAGCTGGTGGGGGTTCCTCCTGAGTTATAAAGAGGCACTGGCCTCTTCATCTGAGTGTGTACCATTAATAACCACCCTCTGTTTTCTATCACTGAGACAGTTATTTACCATCTTACAGACATTTTCTCCCAGTCCAAGCATTCTAATTGTATATACTAATCTTGTATGTGGCACAGTATCAAATGGTTTGGAAAAGTCAAGATATATCATTGGCTCACCATGGTCAAGTCTAGAACTTACCACCTCATGGAAACTTATTAAATTAGTTTTACATGACTGATCCCTCATAAAGCCATGCTGATAAGGCGTTATTCATTTATTTTCATTGAGGTACTCCAAGATAGCATAATTTAGAAAACCTTCAAACAGCTTACCCACGACAGATGTTAAACTTACTGGCCTAAAGATTCCGGGCTCTGTTTTTGACCCCTTTTCTAATATTGGCACCATATTTGCTATGCGCCAATCCCAAGGAAACGCTAACTGTAAATATAGAGTCCTTAAATATCAGAAAAAGGGTCTGTCTGTGACATTACTTAATCTCCAAGGCCCCTTACAGACGAGCGTTCCTCCCGCAGCGAGTCTGCACCGCAGCTCCTGGCCTGAACTCCCATCGCTGCTGGGGGTCACATAGCATTATATTGATTTATGATGCTATGTAACCCTTACAGTTCTGGAATGTATTGGATAACACTGGCATAATACTGCCAGTGATATCTAATACATTCCAGAACTGTAAGGGTTACATAGCATAATAAATCAATATAATGCTATGTGACCCCGTCAGTTCTGGGAGGTTAGGCCGGGAGCTGCGATGTGGACTCGCTGCGGGAGGAACGCTCGTCTGCAAGGGGCCTTAGGATACAGGGGTGTATGCCATCTGGTTCTGGCGATTTCTCTATTTTCATCTTTTTAAGAAGCTGCTACACTTCTTCCTGGGTCAGACAGAGCATGTCATGGACCTTCCCTCTACAGGTGGCAGGAGATCGGTGAGACTGGCAAAACGTGGTTTGATCTGACATGTTTTCCGTTTGGATCAAATGACGTCTGTGTTGTTTCTGGTGCTTGCCACACCTGCTTTCCCTAGGTGTGGCTATTATGGTAATTTAACCTTCTCTTAACTTGAAGTTAAGTTTTTTCTTTCCCTTTTGTATTTTATTTGGATCATTTTGTATGTTGCATTTCCCTGTCATTTGTATTAAGGCCTGAGGGAGACTCCTGTTCGTCCTTCCTTTTGGAGGAACTGGTTGTCTCAGTCCTGACATTAGTACCAGGGTCCTATAGGGTAAGTTAGGACACTAGGTATTACGGTGTATGAACTCACCTACCTCTGGGGTCTGTTCATACTGGTAGTAAGTCAGTACTTTGTTTTGGGTTTTACTAGGAGGTGTCCATCTCCTTTCTCTAGTTTCCAGGCCTTATTCTGGTATTCCCTTTCCCTCCTATGCTCAGTGAGGTGTTTCCCTCCCACATCTGAACGTGACAGGGCACTTTTAATGGGGAATTCACTTTTACATTATGTATTTATATTCTGCAATTCATTTTCCTCAGTGAATACAGTGGAAAAAAAATATTTAATAGCTTTGCTTTCTCCTCATCGCTCTCTGCAACTCCCCCCTGATCACTCTGTAAAGGGCCGACACCTTTAGAATTATGCTTTTTATCATTTATATAATTGAAGAACATTGTAGGGTTAGTTTTACTCTATTTGGCAATTAATTCATCTGTCTCCAGTTTGGCTGCTTGTATTAGTCGTTTACATATCATATATTTTCCTTATAGTTTTTCAATGCTTCCTTGCTACCCTCCTGTTTTAGTAATTTAAATGCTTTTTGTCATTTATTGCTTCCTTTACATTTCTATTTATCCACATAGTTTTTTTTCTTGTTTCTTACTCTTTTATTCTCATAAGGTATGTACCTCTCATGATTAGAGTGAGGGCAATCGCCTCTCTTAGCTGGTCAAATTTAGATTTTTTTTATAGTTTGGTATTTTTGTGCCTCCTTGAAGAAACACTCTTTTGAATGATAATTGGAAGGTTATTACTTTATGGTCACCATATCCCAGGTGTCCCCCAACCTGCACGTCTGTTGTTCTGTCAGGTCTATTGGTTAATACTAAGTCCAGTATGGCCGTTCCTCTAGTCGGGTCCTGAACCAGTTGGGAAAGGTAATTGTCTTTGGTTATTGGCAAGAACCTGTTTCCTTTATAAGATGTACAGCTTTCAAGTTCCCAATCTATATCTGGGTAGTTAAGGTTCCCCATAATAACGACCTCATGATTGCTGACTCATCTATTTCGTTTAGTAGTAGATTTTCTGTGGACTCTTCTGTGGCTTATAATAAACTCCTATTAGTATTTTATTATTGTTTTTGCCTCCATGTATTTATATCCACAGTGACTCCACATGTTCATATCCCTCACTTATATCTGCAACGCGCCGCGCCCCAGGGCCCTGTCGTGTCCCAGGTTTAGTTGGAATGACGAGTGGTGTAGTGCGGCCTATATGTCTTTTTATGTGTCACAGTGCTCCTACCTGGATACAGCGGGACCCCAGGCTTTGGCTCCGTAGCATTAAAAAGGGGAATAATTGAGGAATCAAGGAAAAATAACTTGTGTTCAGACCTTGATGGGAAATTCAATGGCAGTTTTACTTGAATAAACGTTCATCCAAACGAGTTGCAAGCTTTGTCTTGGTTCCAGCAGGCTTTAGCATGAACTGGCAGGCAAACTCAATAACTCAATAACTTTCTCTCTGCTGTACTAACAGGCTTTCAACAACATCCCCACACCCCTCCCTAAATCCCCCTAAGTGTCATCCACAGGCCCAATGTACTGCCGATTACCTGATGAACATGTAAAATGCTTGTTTATCGGGAAATCCGATCATTTGTGCGCACATAAAAATCATTGTTTGCCGGCAGTGGTTCTTGCTGTGTTAAAGGGAATCTGTCACCAGGTTTTAGCATATTAATCTGTCACCATTGCCATGTACAATAAACTACGTCATCTAATACATTCCAGATACGCACAGGCGCAGGCAGTCGGCGGTACTGCGCCTGCGCGAGATTTCCGGCGGCTGAAAGGAAGAAGCAAGGGGCGTATCTGGAATGTATTACATTATGTAGTGGAGGGGGCAGAGCCATTCACCTCGGCTGTGGGGGATATTTCTTGATGAGGAGGCGTGCTTGGGCTGGAAATTAAGGTGGGCTGGGCACTGCAGGGGGCGTTACTGGGCTCAAGAGAAGAAGAATAACGCCCCTCTGGGCACCTTGGAGGTTCATTTGCATAACACAAAAAGCGCTTTTTTTATACAAAATGACACCATGAAACAAAAAAAAGAGGACCACAGCAGGAAAGGCAGTAGTTTATTGTACATGGCAATGGTGACAGCTTAATAAGCTAAAACCTGGTGACAGATTCCCTTTAAAAGGTTTCTGTCACCCCCCAAACTTCAATTTTCACTATTAGATTTAATATAATTGCTAATGCACACAGAGTTGATATTTTCCCCTCTTACCTCTGTCAGTGCTTCAAATTCTTTAAAAATCATAATTTTGTGGCATGCAAATTTCTTCACTACCAGCAAGTTGGGCAGTTACTTTCTGGTAGCCGCCGCATCCTCGTTCTAAAAAGACGCCCCCGACTGCACTTGATTGACAGGGCCAGTGAGCGCTCTCCTCCTCCTGCTGGCTCTGTCTCTGTCTATGCTTGACTCTGTGTAGTCGAAACGTCGCACAGTTGGTGAATAAATCGTACATGATTATTCTCTTTCACGGACTGCTGGGGGCCCGTCGGGCTTCGACTTAACAACGCTGGCACCGCCACCATTGGGACAGAATTTTTTTTGTATACATCCAGTGAGTAGTGCTATTTTCTCTTCTGTATAAGCTCCGCCAGCGAGCAGCAGACTGTCCAGAAAAAAACACTTCCTTCCTGACAATCTGCCACTCTGTCATCCAGTGTAAAGGGATCTTTCTGCATGGAGTATATTTCTGCATGAATTTAACATTGTGGTAATACAAAACCTACAATCCTTATTTATATGATAATTGTGAGCCACATGGGAAAAAGTGAATACGTTACATCTCACATTACCGATTAAAAAATATGGATTAAAAAATAAGAACCCTTGGAGGTAAGCAGATGTAAAATTCAGTAGGACTGTCATTCACTACAGCCAGCTGCCTGCTGGGATGTATAATGTCAGTCTCAACTTCATTAAGCAATATTTTCCTTTTAGGTGTTGTCCAAAAGGAAAATATTGCCGCTGGCTGTCACTGAAAGATACTTGCAGCATATTGGCACGTGTTTAGTAGCCAGGTTTTTTCTTGTATATATGTAAACATAAATGTAACTATAGAATTGGATTTATGTAATTGTACATGGTATTAAAGGGGTTTTCAGGATTTTAAGACCAATGGGCTATCCTAAGGTTAGGCTATCAATTTCTGATCATTGGGGTTTGACACCATACACCCCAGCCAGTCAGCTGTTTAAAGTAGCTACTTGGCATGGGGTATGGAGTGTTGGACCTCCACCAATATTGATGGCCTATAGTTAGAATAAACCATCGATCTTAAAACCTTGGAAGAGCCTTATGAGGGTCGTGATTCTCTTCACATCTGTGTTCTGATCTCTTCATACAATAGGTAGCATTGTAACCTGGGAAGTCTGTAGATAGAATTTTAACACTTTCCTGTGTATGATGCAAGTGGAAACAATCTTTTATGCCTTTGAAAAACAAGTTTGTATCTTTGTTCTAGAACTTTTTTCAGGCTGTTACGCTTTTCTTTCATGCCAATTACAGGCAGTCTCGGTCCACTGAAGTGGACATCAATTGTCTAGGACTGTGCCAAATTGCTACTGATCCAGAGATCTTCTTTGTGAATACGAATGCAAACAAGCACAGCCTGAATCATGGTTTCAAAGTCAGAGGCTCACAGCTGGTGGTTGAGGCTTTGATTCACATAATAGTATTTTTTCCACTTTGAGAACTTGTCAGTCTGTGTGTTGTCAAAAGGCATAAGTGCAATTAAATATCTCGTTAAACTAATATCTTCTCAGAGAATATGGGACACGTATTTAAAGGAATGACGTCACAGACCTATGTAACTGATCAAGAGATTATCCTATGAGTAATGTAAAAAAAAAAATGAAAATCAGACATCATGTAGAACATGGCAATATCTTTCTAACAAAGTTTGAACCAGCCCTGTACCTCACATGGAACCAGAGATCTCCCCAGTCATTTCTCCAGTTGCTCTGCTAAATGTATATCAAGCTGGCAGCTCAGGGGGCATGTCCTGTCTGCTGCAGCTGGTGGCAAGGATGGAAATCAATTGTGTGTGCACCTCAGTGAGGTGGACAGAGAAATTAGAAAATTAACAAACTGCAGGTAACATAGTAAAATTGTATATAAGGCCGAAAAAAGACATTTGTCCATCCAGTTCGGCCTGTTATCCTGCAAGTTGATCCAGAGGAAGGCAAAAAAAAAAACCTGTGAAGTAGAAGCCAATTTTCCCCATTTAAGGGAAAAAAATTCCTTCCCGACTCCAATCAGGCAATTAGATAACTCCCTGGATCAACGACCCCTCTCTACTAGCTATAGCCTGTAATATTATTACACTCCAGAAATACATCCAGGCCCCTCTTGAACTCTTTTAGTGAACTCACCATCACCACCAGCTCAGGCAGAGAGTTCTATAGTCTCACTGCTCTTACCGTAAAGAATTCTCCTCTATGTTTGTGTACAAACCTTCTTTCCTCCAGACGCAGAGGATGTCCCCTTGTCACAGTCCTGGGGATAAATAGATGATGGGAGAGATCTCTGTACTGACCCCTGATATATTTATACATAGTGTGGGGAGTCGCTCTGGTATATAGCGGTGCGGGTGCAGTACAGAGGCAAAATGGAGTCCAGAAAGTGTAGCAAACAGTGTTTAATTCACACTTGCATCCAATAAACAGAAAACAGTCACTTGGTGTTAATTCACACACATCAGAAAAAGTGAGGCAAAACAAAAAGTCCAAACACAGGTTCCAATCACCTGGGAGGTTTTAGGTGCGGGTTCGCACCTGGCTGTCAGCCCAGCCGCAGGACAATCCACCTCAGGCTTCCAGGCCGACTGCACTCCTCCTTGCTTGGGCTCTTGCTTCCAGCCCAGAGAACTCCACATAGCACAGAATGGATCAGAACTCCCAAACTCAAATCATTCCACAGCCTAACAGCAGCTCCAGGACAATCACACACACACCTGCTGGTGCTGGCTGTGTTTTAAAGGCCCGGGAAAAACCGGCCTGGACCGTGGGGAATAGGCACCCGCCCAACTCTTTGCCTACTCCCAGTAAGAGCCGGCCCGAATTGGCTTTGCAGCCAAACTAAATACAAATGTGTCAAGCAGCACTAGCTGCTGCTGACACCCAAGAAAACCCGGCTCTTACCTCACCGAGGCCAGGAACCTCGGTGACACGTACCTCCCGTCGACCACGGTACCTTGCACCCTCTTACAATAGTAATGAAATCTCCCCTCAGTCGTCTTTTTTCTAAAGTGAATAACCCTAATTTTGATAATCTTTCAGGGTACTGTAGTTCCCTCATTCCAGTTATTACTTTAGTTGCCCTCCTCTGAACCCTCTCCAGCTCTGCTATGTCTTCCTTGTTCACGGGAGACCACAACTGTACACAGTACTCCATGTGTGGTCTGACCAGTGATTTGTAAAGTGGTAGGACTATGTTTGCATCTATGCCCCTTTTGATGCAACCCGTTATCTTGTTTGCCTTGGCAGCAGCTGCCTGACACTGGTTTATACAGCTTAGTTTGCTGTTTACTAAAATTCCTAGATCCTTTTCCATGTCAGTGTTACCGAGTGTTTTACCATTTAGTATGTACGGGTGACTTGCATTATTCCTTCCCATGTGCATAACCTTACATTTGTCAGTGTTAAACCTCATCTGCCATTTCTCTGCCCAAGCCTCCAATCTATCCAGATCCATCTGTAGCAGTATACTGTCCTCTTCCGTTTCAATTACTTTACAGTTTAGTGTCATCTGCAAAAATTGATATTTTACTGTGCAAGCCTTCTACAAGATCATTAATAAACGTTTCCCTATATTGTGTAGAAATAATGCTACTAGAAGTTATCTGATAGTTAAAACTATATGTTAGATAATTATTGATATAGAGAAATAACACCTGATTTGTAAACTTATGAAATCATGTATGACTATAATTTTTTTTTTTTATCAACATTTTGTAAAGACGAGATTTTCTACAATGTATTACACCTATGCCTTATATGATATAATAAAAAAGCATTTATTAAAGAAAAAAAAAAAAAAAAACCTAGTTCGACATGACCGATCCCTCATGAAGCCATGCTGATATGGCGTTATTTGCTTATTTTCATTGAGGTGCTCCAAGATAGCATCTCTTAGAAAAACTTCAAACAGTTTACCCAGAACTGATGTTAAACTTACCAGCCTACAGTTTCCGGGCTCTGTTTTTGGACCCTTTTTGAATATTGGCATTAGTGATGAGCGGCAGGTGCCATATTCGATTTCGACGAAATTCGCGAATATTCGAATGAATATTCGTTTCATATTCGTCGAAATCGAATATTCGTCATTTTTTCTAGTTATCGCGATTAACATGCGATTTAAATAATCGCATATTGCGATTTGTACTTAAGGCTACTTTCCTATTGGTTTCATATCTAGAATTAGCGAGGATGACGAATATGACGAATGTATTCGTCTATTCCTCAAAACGAAGATAACGAAGTATTCTACATCTTCGTTTTAGCTACCTATTCGTCAACTTCGCTAATTCTAGCAATCAAATAGGAAGGTTGACTATAGAGACAGCTGTGTTAAATTCGCTATGCGATTTTTTTTTTTTTAATAAATAGAATACTTATAATAATTTTATCAAGTAATATAATTATTGTATTAAAAAAAAAAATCGCATAGCTAATTTAACTACAGCTGTCTGGTAAGTCAACCTTCCTATTTGATTGCTAGAATTAGCGAATAGCGAAGTTGACGATGACGAGACGAATAGGTAGCTAAAACGAAGATGTAGAATACTCGTTATCTTCGTTTTGAGGAATATGACGAATACATTCGTCATATTCGCTATTCGCTAATTCTACCAAGCCAACCATAACTTCTGTGCTCATGGAGCGTCCCCATCACCATGGGAACGTCTCCATATACTAAAATGTACTGTCGGATTTGAGGAATTACGTTGAAATCGCAATGCGATTAATTCAAGTTATATTAATCGCATTGCGATTTCAACTTAGAGCTGGGTTTATAATGGGTCAGCTTGCTAGAATTAACGAAGTTAACGAATATGGAATATAGCAGCAGTGCTAAGTTGAAATCGCAATGCGATTAATTTAACTTAAAGTATTCGCATTGCGATTTCAACTTAGCACTGCTAGTGCATAGCATTAGCTATACTCCATATTCGTTAATTCTAGCCTATGTAAGATAGCAGTGCTAAGTTGAAATCGCAATGCGATTAATTTAACTTAAAGTATTCGCATTGCGATTTCAACTTAGCACTGCTAGTGCATAGCATTAGCTATACTCCATATTCGTTAATTCTAGCCTATGTAAGATAGCAGTGCTAAGTTGTAATCGCAATGCGATTAATATAACTTGAATTAATCGCATTGCGATTTCAACGTAATTCCTCAAATCCGACAGTACATTTTAGTATATGGAGATTCTCCCATGGATGGGGACGCTCCACATGAGCACGGAAGTCGGCAGAAGCGGCAACGGGCACTGACTAGAGCAGCCAGGAAGCCAGGAATCCTCAGGACAGGTAAGAACTACTTTTGGGAAGTAGGAAAGAAAAAAATATAACTAAAAAAAAAAAAAAAACAAAAAAAAAAAAAAACGAATATTCGAAATAGCGAATTTATAGCGCTATATTTGAAATATTCGCGAATTAGCGAAGTGCCGATATTCGCTAAAAAAATTCGCTTTTCGAATATTCGCGCTCAACACTAATTGGCATCACAGTTGCTATGCGCCAATCCTGTGGAACACTCCCTGTCAGTATAGAGTCCTTAAATATCAGAAATAAGGGTCTGGCTATGACATTACTTAATTCTTTTAGGATACGGGGGCGTATGCCATCTGGTCCTGGCGATTTGTCTATTTTAATCTTTTTAAGATGCCGCTGTAGTTCTTCCTGGGTTAGACAGGGCACTTTTAATGGGAAATTTACGTTTACATTCTGCATTTCATCTGACAGTTTATTTTCTTCAGTGAATACAGTAGAGAAAAAAATATTTAATAGCTTTGCTTTCTCCTCATCGCTCTCTGCAACTCGCCCCTCATCACTCTGTAAAGGGCAGACACCTTCAGATTTATACTTTTTATTATTTATATAATTGAAGAACATTTTAGGGTTAGTTTTGCTCTCTTTGGCAATTAATCTCTCGGTCTCTAGTTTGGCCGCTTTTATTAGTTTTTTACAAATTCTATTTTTTTCCTTATAGTTTTTTAGTGCTTCCTCGCTAGCCTCATGTTTTAGTGATTTAAATGCTTTCTTTTTGTCATTTATTGCTTTCTTTACAGTTCTATTTATCCACATTGGTTTCTTCTTGTTCCTTAACCTTTTATTCCCATAAGGTATGTACCTCTCACAAGTAGATTTTAGGATGCTTTTAAAAATATCCTATTTTGTGGCTGTATTTTTATTTTTGAGGACTTTGTCCCAGTTAGTTAGGCCTATGGTCTCTCTAGATTGGCTAAATTTCGCTTTTTTAAAGTTTGGTAATTTTGTTCCTCCCCAAAGAAACACTATTTTGAATGATAATTGGAAGGTTATTACTTTATGGTGCTGGTTTGAAAACTGTAAAATATTTTTTGTGGGACAACCCCTTTATGTTTAGCTGGGATCAGTGCATGTTATTGTATTTAGACTACCTCTTTTATGCACATGATGTTCAGAGGATTTCCATCCAAAACAATAAAGAGCATTAGACAAAAAAAAATAAAAATAAATCAGATATAGATATATACCATTAATAATATTTTCTCAGAATGATTCTCCCTCTCGGTCCCAGGCAAGGCTAAGGCTACACACAGACTTTTTGTAGTGTGATTTGTTTTCCAGTTTTAACTATCAAGCTACAGCTGTTGTCTAATGAAAAACGGTAGGGAGAATTCATCAAGCCCTACATTCCAGAATATTGGTTTCAAAGAGTAGTAGATTAGAATTTTGCTACCTTTTGGGCTTATTTGTTCAAATATTTTGCAACATTTAGCATTTTTTTACCCTATTTCAGTGTTGAAAAGTGGGTGGAAAAGTTTTTTTATTGTAGATTTTTGAGATTTTTATGTGTCTGAAGAAATTCTTGTTAGCGCACAACTCAGGGGACACAATTGTATTTTTAACCCCTTAGTGACATAATTAATTTTAGCCTGAATGACCAGTGACATTTTTCGCCTTTGTCTTCCAGCAGTGATAACTTTTCAATTTTTTCTTAAAAAAAAATATTTTTTTTATTTTGCGGGATTAGTTGTAGATTTTTTTTAGGAACCATTTTGGGGTATATGTAGTGTATTAACTTTTATTATTTTATTTTTAGGGGAAAAGATAAAAAACAGCAATTTTAATGTTATTTTGTGGAATTTATTTATGGGGGTCATTGTGTGGTATAAATAACATAACCTTATTATGTGGGTCAGTACAATGATGACAACTGATAATTTATATGTTTTACAATTTATATATTTTTAAAATTATTTTTTCATTTCCTTCTGCAGGCTGTCGGCTCCCCAACTGCCTTCTCTCCTCCAGACTGAAGTGGGAGGGTCTGCTTAAGCAGCTCATACTGTATATGTGGATATAGTAGTCTTATCTTATTTGAAAGCTGGCATTCCAAGCTTTCACACAATACCAGAATCACAGCATTATCTTCACTACATGGGAAGATATCGCTGTTAGAAATCGGGATGCAGTGAATTCAGCTGAAAGTGAAAGTAAAAGCAGGTTTTACAGCTCTTATTCCCGGCTCAATTTCTAACAGCGATATCGGATGCTAATATTGTGCTAATGCTGACATTTTGGTCTTCTATGAAAGCCTGGAATTCCAGCTTTCAAACAAGACCTGGCCATGTCTCTAGCTGCTACCAATCTAGAGATATGAGCAGCTAAAGCAGCCCCCTTTCCCTTTCTGTCTGAGCTAGGTTCCCAAAGCCAGAGCTGAACTTAGGGAAAACTGTTATGTGGTTAAGGCCTCATGCACACGACAGTATTTTTTTGCAGTCCGCAAAACAGGGTTCCGTTGTTCCGTGTCCATTTTTGCTTTCGTTGTGTTACAGTGTGTCTTCCGTTTTTTTAGCGGACATGACCCAAAAGATATTACCAAAAGACAGGATGACAAGTTGCCAAATGCTTGCCAAGGGATCCACAAAAAAATGCAGACACGGAACGCAGATGACACACGGATGGCCATCCGCATTTTTTCACGGTCCCATTGACTTGACGGGTCCGCGAACCATTTTTCACGAACAAGAATAGGACAGGTTATATTTTTGTTGACGGACTGGAATCACGGACCACGGATGCAGAGGACAAACGGTGCATTTGCCGAGTTTTCCACAGACCCATTGAAAACCAATGGGTCCGCAGAAAATAACGGGAAACGGCGCAACAGACATGGAATCAAACAACGGTCATGTGCATGAGACCTAAGCCACATTTATCAACTGGGGGGGAGTTTATCATGAGGGCAATATTTGAAGTCAGTTTTGCTTGTGTCTGTGTTCTTGTACTTTGAGTGAAACTTATCAAATGTTGTTTGTTAAATTGACGCATCTTTCGATCTAACACTTTTGTCTAGAAACCCTACTCCAGGTTTTTTTTGCGACACCCCCCTACTGGAGTGAGTCTGAGCCATTTTTAGGACTTTAAAAAAGTTGCACTGTATAAATTTAAAGTTAAACTCATAAACATAGCGAACCATACCCACGTTTCAAAACTGCAGTGAGTTGTGTAAATATGTGAAAAGTAGCAAAATTTCCACACAAGTATGCAAAAAAATGAAAAGATGTATTGCACAAGCCTATTTTCTTTTTGAAGCCAAAATTCTGGAGTTCAGTGCTTGATTAATTACCTCCTGAGACTTTTTAAAGTGTACCAAAAATTGTTGCAGGGGGGGGGGGGGGTCACAGGTGTGTATTTAGAGTTCATGCTGCCCTAGGCACTTTAGAGCCACCTCACCCCATTGAGGTCCATACAATTTAGACAGCTGAGGGCCAAACACTACCTATGCTGATGTTGTCCATCACATTTCCCCCATACTCATGCACACATAACTGATAGCCACGCTGCAAAAAAAAAAAAAGAAAAATCTACAAAGCACAATGTTGTAGATTATACTAGGGTCTCATGCACACGACCGTGTGTTTTGCGGTCTGTGAATCACGGATCTGCTAAACACAGATACTGGCTGAGAGCCTGCCACCATTTTTTTGTGTCTTATCCTTGACACATCCTTGACAGCAAAACGGACAAGAATAGGACATCCAACCAGCAAATAATGCATTGGATGCGGACAAAAAATACGTTTGTGTGCATGGGCCCTAAGGCTGATGTTTCCTATGCCAGTGTTACTAAGATGCTTACTTGAGTTAGGTGCACATAATTTATTAAAAGGCATACATGGCGCCCCTCCTTCTGGTGTCAAATTGTCAATTCAACCCCTCTCCCCAGTCCTACTGCTAAAGACTTATTTAGATGGACATTGCATACAGTGCAATAAAACATACAATAAAATGTTGCACTAAATACCTCATCCAGTGATGACTCTTCCTCTGATGTAGACATTCTCTTTCCACATCTTCTCCATTTGGCTCAGACCGCCACAAGGACTTTCTTCAGCTGCATCTTGTCCCTGCAGAGTTTGCCACACAGACATCTTCAGAGTCCTCACTTTTCATCATCCTCATCCTAGTGCCACAACAGTGTTATCCTCCTGCTACTGCCAACACTGTGCTTGCTGTGCTCCTCACTGCCCCAAATACTATAATACAGAAATAATCATGTCATACAGATATTCCCCACACATTAACAAGGCTCCCAGACTACTCTCAATAGTAATAGTGCTCCCCACAGTCCCACCAATTGTGCTAAAGCTTTCTAAGAGTGCCTCTATTAGTAGAATTGCCTCCATATTGTACCCAATAATAATAACAAGGCCCCCCGGACTCTCCCCAGTAGAATAAATATCTCCACCGAGCCTCCATTAGAAATAAGGCCCCTTATAACACCTTCAGTAATAATGTCCCCAATAGTGCTCTCAGTAGTAATAAGGCCCCTCTGTAAGGCACTACTTTAGACCCTCAGTACAAATAAGGCCAATTTATTTTCGCGCCAGGTAAGGAACAGTGTAGACCTGACCTTTACTCTCAACACTGTCCCTACCTACTTGGACGACCTGCCTTATACAATGGCCCCCAACCGGGCAACAGTCCCTGACACAACTAAGTGTGCAGGAACTATTTAAAGGGAGTCTTTCACCCCAAAAAAACATTTTTCAACACTCACATCTTTCTTTGCAAAATTGCCCCCAGATTAAAAAGCTTCTTACCCTATTGCTGTACCTCCTACCGATCTTCATAAAATCACTTTAATTGCAGATGTCAATGACAGTTGAAGGTGCCCAGTGGCGGCGTCATAACGGCCAGTGCCCAGGCCGCACGCTCATCTTCATAACTTCAACTGTGATTGACATCTGCAATTAAAGTGATTTTCTGAAGATCTGTAGGAGGTACAGCAATAGGTAAGAAGCTTTTAATGTGGGAGCAATTTTGCAGAGAAAGATGTGAGTGTTGAAAAATGGGTTTTTGAGGTGAAAGGCTCCCTTTAATTGCAGATGTCAATCACAGTTGAATTAATGAAGATGAGCGTGCGGCCTGGGCACTGGCCGCTATGACGCCGCCACTGGGCACCTTCAACTGTCATTGACATCTGCAATTAAAGTGATTTTATGAAGATCGGTAGGAGGTACAGCAATAGGGTAAGAAGCTTTTTAATCTGGGGGCAATTTTGCAGAGAAAGATGTGAGTGTTGAAAAATGTTTTTTTGGGGTGAAAGACTCCCTTTAAGGGAGACACAAAGGGAAGTCAGACAGGCCAAGTAAAAAACTGAGAATACTGTCAGAACCAAGGAATAAAAAAATGCAATGTAATATACTAAGCAAGGTCAAAGCCAGAAGGAAACATCAGAACCAGAATTAGCAGTCAGAGGTGAAGTCACTAGGAGGCAGATCAGAAGCCTAGGAATCCACATGAAACATAAACTAAGCATGTGAGGCAAGAAGACCAAATCACAACTTACTGTGGCCAACAATTGCCTGTTTAAATATACCACCTTCAGGAAGCAAATGTCGCCAGTGCTGACACTGATTGGGCCAGCATCCTTGCTCCCTGATAGGCTGACCAGCTCCGCTGTCAGCAGCATTGGTTGCCACAGCAATAGAATGACTTATCATGAGAGGCTTGTTGGGTAAGTACATGACAGTACCCCCTCTCCTATGAGGACCCACAGTACCCTTAACCAAAGAAGCTGGTTTATCGGGATTTTTCATTACATTTTCTTATTAACTTATCAGCATACATTGTCTTGGTTGATACCCATGAACTTTTCTCTGGGCCATAACCTTTCTATTGAACCAGATGTTGAACTGCACCTTGCATCCTCCTGGAATTTAACATTTTGGAGTCCTCATACTCCAGCTCATCTTGCACCTCAACAGGCGCAGGAGGTCTCCGAGAAGGAATAAGAGAAGTTACTTATTTCTTGAGTAAACACCAATGAAATTAAAATGAATCTGGCAAACAAAGACAGTAGGACACCGGATTAATAACTTCAACTACTGCATACGAACCAATAAATCGATGAGCACGTTTACCTGAAGGTACTTTCAGTTACAGATTTTTTGTAGAGAGCAATACATTGGCCCAAACCACAAACACAGAGGAGGTCATTTACTCAACTCAAATGCACATAAATTAGGCATATTTCAGGTGCAGATGGCGGCACAATGGTTAGTTGCGCCTCTATCTGTGACTTTGCCCCTCTCATGCCAGATATAAAATTGTGGCGTTGGCTGGGAAGGGGACAGGCCTGCAGACTCATCTCATTCATCATTTTCTATGCATAGAAAAAGGTTTAAATGTCAGACAGCTCATAAGCTGTCTTACATTTAGAACTGATGGATGCGCTGAAGTTATGGAGAGGCCTGCGCCTCTTCATAACTCCAGCGGATCCACCACCAGCTATGGGGCTTTATTAAGACTAGCGTCTAAAACACCTTAGAAGCGTCAACCTTCACCATAAACTGCCTAGTCTGATCTGGCTACAGCAGATCAGGAGCTTCCACAAAAAAACTTTTTCAAGCAATCAAAAGATGCAGAGGTGGTTGCCAATTAAATAGATCCGTCTACTTCCTAGTCATGTCAGTAGGTGGAAATTCCTGCTCTCCTAGGTGGTATCCTTGAGAACTACCTAGGCCTGTGATGGCTAACTTCCTGCACTCCAGCTGTGGTAAAACTATGACTAACAAGATGCCCCCTTGCTTGGCTGTTCTCAGAAATGCATAGAAATGAATGGAGCATACTGGGAGTCGTAGTTTCACCACAGCTGGAGTGCCGAAGGTTAGCCATCACTGACCTAGGCACTGAAGTTTTCCAGCGGTGGTCATTTCATTTCGGACAGGATTTCAGCAGTACAAGCACAACCCCTTGCTCCTCCGCTAATTTAATGGTCTCGTCAAGAGAACCAGATGGAGGGTTGCTCACTAAGAAATACTCAGAAACAACATCCCTGTCAGGATCGTCATGCAATAAACCAAGAGCAGATAAAGAATTATTTACAGATGATAGTTCAGGAGTGTTATGATGTCTGTTCACTGTGTGCCATTGTATACTGTGTGGACTGGTTGTTATGTTCCATGCATACTGGCCACGGATACTTGTGGATGTGAACTGTACCTCTGTGACTTGTATCCCTCTCCTGTCTGTATCTTTATGAAGAAGCTATCTGTCAGATGTCTGTCTAATGTTTTCTATTGTTGCTGTGTTGGCTGGTTGCCAGATTCTTGTGGATGTGTAGCTAGGTCCACTTCTCAGTATGGCAGTGCACATTCGCTTCAGTCCTTGCATACCGGCAGTGGTTGCTTGTGGTTATGAATTGCATCACTGTGATGTGTATCTCTCCAGTCTGGTCCTTGTGGGGTTAATTCCCTGCCTGATTCTGCATCCCTTTTCATGAGATTGTTAAGCCTTCTATATACTGTATGTTCCAGTGTTCTCTGTTAGACTGCTGTGTATGTTGCTGAGCTCAGTATCTGTTTGCTATGCATTTCTTGAGTTCTAAAACTATAACCTGTCCTGTTTGTAAGACTTCAATATCTATAGTCTCTGCTTATATAAAGTACTTGCCTGAAGTGTGGGCCCTCTAAGTTGAGTCTGAATTGTGTTTGTTAGTTTTTGCCTGTATTCCTGTAACTGCTGTGTCTGCACTGTGTCCTGTAACGCAGTGTTCCTCAACTGCAGTCCTCAGGGCCCACCTATGTTATAAGATATGTATATAATTAGTGTCAATGCATCAGGACTTACTACAGGTATTTATTTTGTGGGATATTCTCATAACTGGCAGGTGGGCCCTGAGGACTGTAACATCAGTGTGCATCTTTCTGCCTAGTCTTATTGTCTTTTTGCCATGTTTTGCGTTTAACTGTTTGGAGTCTGGCTGTGTTCTAAGCTATAGTCTGTGCTTTTCCTGAGTCTGTATTGAGCTTCTCATCTGTCTGTTCTGTGTTGTCTGAACAATATCCAAGTTACTAAAATCTGAAGAGCGTTCCAGAAGTCTGAGTGTTCTAGTTCCTGAAATCTGTTCCTGAGGTCAGTTCCTGAGGTCCGAGTGTTCTGGTTCCTGAAGTAGTCCAAGTTCTCAAGTTCCTGTAGTCTGTGTCCATGTGCAGAATTATATTTTTCTAGGTTCCTGTTCTGCCTATAAGTGTTCCATGTTTTGGCTCCTGCCTATATTTTTATCTGATTGTGAGTCTTGCCATGTGTGTACTTTTTGTTTTGCACCAGCATCTCTGTTCCTAGCATTTCAGCTGCCATGTGCACCTAGACCATCCCAGGAGGTAGCAGTCTGGTTGTTAACCCACAGCAAAGTCCAGATATAGAGGGATTTAGGCAAAATTTACACTGAAAAATCAGCGGCAGAAAATCAATAGCAGATTGGTAACAGATCAGTAGCAGATTACTAGCTGAAAACAGACAGTTCTTTGGAGCTTTTTAGAAGAGTATTTGGTTGAGGTTTCACTGCTTCCCTATTGACTTCTATGAAATCTTCAATCAAATCTGCTTTCAAGAAGTAACATGTCACTTCTGAAGTTACGAAAAAAACCTTTACCATTTTACACTGTGTGCACAAGTTGGCTTTTTCAAACCTCAGTGAGGAAACTGGTGATTTTTGGTTGTGGTTTTAGCAGCTGAAAATGACAGTTTTCCTCTTCTGAATCAGTGAAAGATTAGTGGCAAATTTTAGCCGCATGAACATAGCCTAAAGGGTGAATACCAGGGAGATGATAAAATAACACCCTTAGGGTTTGGCCCACGGTCAAACCATTTACTTGGCACCGTTGTTCCACTACCACTGACCCATAACAACAAGTGCGGTCGAAGACAAAAATATAATTTTCAACTCTCTCTAAAAGACATAAATTGCATACTATTTCCCTTACAATGATGCTGTGATTTGGCAATTTAACTTGGGGTTCAAGAAGTTGTTCGGGTGTAGTTGCTAAGAGTGAAGACTGAAGAGTCTCTTGATGTGGGGCCCTTTTCGCAAGGTCCTAGACCAGCTGAATGAGAACTTGCATCTGGTCCACCAAGACCCACAACACCACAATGATATTTTTGGTATGACCTTTAATTCTGTAACCTCAGTTAGGGAACAGTGCAGACGTGCAGGCCTGACCTCCACCCACACCACTTTCCCTACCTACTTGGACGATCCATTCTAATTGGCGGCCCCTAACTGGGTGATGGTATCTAATCTGACTAAGTGCACAGGACCTACTTAGGGGAGATAAAAGGGAAGTCAGACAGGTAGAGTAAAAAGAAGGAAGGAAGCAGAAGAAGAAACAAATGCAGAGTAATATGCCAAGCCATACCAAGCCATGAGGTAACGTCAGAATCAGCAGTCAGAGGTAAATCACTAACAGGCAGAAGATCAGAAGTCTAGGAATCCACTTGAAACACAAACGAAGCATGTGAGGCAAGAAGACCAAATCATAAGCATCTAGGGTCAGCAGTTGCCTGTCACAGGGATAGAGCGACACCGGCAGTGCAATAATAGCGTGGTTAGACTGGTAGCGGTAGTGTGGTCGGGTAAGTACAAAACATCTACATAGCACTCCAATAGAGCGGCAATTTTTTTTAAAACTAAGCCACAACTCTAACCCCACCCAATACATTTCTGCATAGCAATATTGTAATCTGTTATAGGGACTAGGGCCAGTAAAATAATAAAATAACTTGCCCCCTTTCGCCAACACCATTGCTCCTTTCTCTTCTCTGGGCTGCACAGTGATATATTATTGTGTTTGCAGAGTCAGTATCACTGATTGGCTGCAGGCTCAACAACAAAAAATACATCACTCTGTAACCTGGGGAAGAGAAAGTAGTGACAGTGAAATTAGTTATTTTAACATTTCAGTGGCCACAGCCCCCATAGCAGTCCCACCGGCGGTCGCATGGGGTCCACCCAGTCCCATTTTCTTTAACTGCAACAGGAGAGGAGGCCGTGATTTACATTCACAACTGTGTGAAGAACTGGTGCAGACCCATTCATTTCAACGGGGCCGCAAAAGATGCGGACAGCACACCGTGTGCTGTCCGCATCCGTTGTTCTGTTCCGCGGTCCCACAAAAAATATAGAACCATAATCCATAATCGCTGACAAGAATAGGCATATTCTATGTAGCGCAGGCCATGTGCGGTCTGCAAAATGCTTAACGGCTGGTATCCAGGTCTTTTGGATCCACAATTTGCGGACCACAAAACACTGTATGGCCGTGTGAATGCACCCTAATACAGTACTATCACAGTGTATGAGAATAGACAAATGTCATGTACACTTTGCTTTTTCTTTCCGTGCAGAAATTGACCTGACCTGAACTTAGAAAGCTTCAGCATGTCAATTCTTTTTGTGTTTTTTTTGTGCAGATTTCTATGCAAAGGTGAGATCTGTAGCAAAACAGCATCAAATCCACACAAAATGCAAGTAACACAGATGGTTTTTGGTGCAGTTGCCCACAGAAATCCGCATGGAAATTTGTGTGTCATTTCTACAAGACAGCCCGCACCCATGTGCAGGTAGCCTTACAGGGAGAAAGCTACAGTAGGAAGGACACACCCTATTAGCTGCTAAGTGCTAACTTGAAATAAATCTAGCAGAGCAATAAATGGGAAGATATCTGGATCCATGTGAGGTACAGGACTGGTTTTAGCTTTGTTAGAAAGATATTGTCATGTACTATAAGATGTCTGATTTTCATTTTGTATATTAATTAAGGGTAATTCCTTTAGTTATGTAGTACCAATAGTACAGTAGTACTAGGCAGCAAACCAGCACTAGCATTGACAATTCTGCAGACAAGTTATTTTTTTAAGTCGAATAAGTAGTGAAAGGCGATAATAACATGTAAGTTCAGCTATTAGATATCTTTTATTTTCCATGTACTTTCACAATGCACTTTTTATCATTCCTGATTATGTCCACTTGTTAAAAAAAAAAATCCCGAACACTTGTCTCGCTTCAGTAATTGTGAATGTGTTTGATGATGGGGTAATTTATTCTGAGCTGCTGGTGAGTTGCTTGCCATGCTATACTGTGATAAAGCTTGGTATAGTACTTTACCTGATTGCATTATGGTGAGTGGAATACTGAAAGCGTAATAATATACTGAAAGTGTAATATTCCTCCAATTCCCTGCTGCATCTAAATAAATACAGCTGAGCAAACAATATGTATGACTGGGACTAAAGGCAGGGAACCATCACTTGGGAGATTTGTTTTCCATTAGTTTCTTTCCACTATTGTACAATTTACATATTGTAATTATTTTTATAAAGTTTGACAACTTACAAACTTGTACTGATTGTGAGTTATAACTCTTATGAGTTTCTTTACCATTTCATGGTAATGAAATGGCTGCTGTTGAGGTCTAAGACCTTATCATACTTCAGTGAATCACTGACCGTGGGTCAGTGGAAAAGTCATGAAGATGCACCACTTTGGTCCATGCCCATTGAAATGTATGTGTCTGTGAAAAACCGCTGACGCAACGTGGATGGATTCTGTGTTCTGTCTGTGGTTTTTAATAGTCCATTGGAAGGAGATGCTCTGGAAATTGATTTTCAGCTAAGGCCCCTTTCACACCTGCGTTCTTCTTTTCCGGCATAGAGATCCGTCGTCGGGTCTCTATGACGGAAAAATCCTGATCAGGATCATCCCCATGCATTCTGAATGGAGAGAAATCCGTTCAGGATGCATCAGGATCACTTCAGTTCAGGACCGGAACGTTTTTTGGACGCAGCAAATACCGCAGCATGCTGCGCTTTTTGTTCCGTCCAAAAATCTGGAACACTTGCCGCAAGGCCGGATCCGGAATTAATGCCCATTGAAAGGCATTAATCCGGATCCGACCTTAAGCTAAACGTCGTTTCGGCGCATTGCCGGATCCGACATTTAGCTTTTTCTGACTGGTTACCCTGGCAGCCAGGACGCTAAAGTCCTGTTACTATGGTAAAATGTAGCAGGGAGCGGGGAGCGGCATACTTACATTCCGTGCGGCTCCCGGGACGCTCAGGATGACGTCAGGGCGCCCCAGTGCATGGATCACGTGATCGCATGGATCACGTGATCCATGCGCATGGGGCGCTCTGACGTCATTCAGGAGCGCCCGGGAGCCGCACGGAATGTAAGTATGCCGCTCCCCCGCTCCCCGCTCCTACTATGGCAACCAGGACGCTAGTAGCGTCCTGGCTGCCATAGTAACCTGAAAGCAATTCGAAGACTGATCAGGATCCTGATTAGTCTTCTAATGCTTCAGGTGACTTGCGTTCTGACGGATCCGGCAGGACGGAAGTGCCTGCCGGATCCTCAGAACGCAAGTGTGAAAGGACCCTTAGCAGTGTATCAGGAATATTGATTGCACACAATGGGCAAAAAACAGACACATGGACCGAACACATATCCTTCATGGACATCTTTATTGATTAATTTTCCATGTCAAACAGACACGGGAATGTTACTGTAACGTTAGGCCAAATTCCCACAGTGAATTTTGCAAAGGTAAGGGTACGACCTTTGGTTGCACGACATGTGACATGGCAAGGTTAGCAAAGTAGCAGGTTTTTTGGGACTTGCGCAGTGATCCCATTAATTTCTATGGGATCACCTCTACCCTGCTATCCTAGCCACAACCAGTGTGGCAAGTTAGCCGTACCCTAAAATCTTCTGTGTATTCCATGGAAGAAACCACTGTGGTTTTTACATTTAAATGGGTCCGAGCTAAACCTTGGACGGACACCCAACATAGTCTACAGCGTCATCCACAATGACACCATGCTTTGAAAGGACACATTCATTCTTGTCATGGGTGCATATATAAACCACAGCTGAATGTTCTCCACTAAAAACAAACTCCACTGGTAAAAGACCATGTGAATCAGGCCTAACTTCAGCCAAAAAATCAAATGGAGGGTGACCATCAGGGCAGTAGTACGGTAGTAGTCGGTTAATGCAAATTAACTAACATGGCCAACTCTTACCTGTTAGTACTTATTTAGTAACATAGTAACGTAATTTGTAAGGCTGAAAAAAGACCTCTGTCCATCCAGTTTTCGGCCTGTTATCCTGCAAGTTGATCCAGAAGAAGACAAAAAAAAAAAACTATGGTAAAAGCAAATTTTCCATATTTTAGGGGAAAATCCTTCCTGACTCCAATCAGGCAATCAGAATAACTCCCTGGATCAACGACCCCTCTCTAGTAGCTGTAGCCTGTAATATTATTAAACTCCAGAAATATATCCAGTCCCCTCTTGAATTCCTTTATTGTACTCACCATCACCACCTCCTCAGGCAGAGAGTTCCATAGTCTCACTGCTCTTACCGTAAAGAATCCTCTTCTATGTTTTTGTAGAAACCTTCTTTCTTCCAGAAGCAGTGGTCTCCTCGTCACAGTCACAGTCCTGGGGATAACTAGATCATAGGAGAGATCATTGTACTGACCCCTGATTTATTTGTACATAGTTATTACTGTAGATCTCTTTGAAAAATGGCAGGACTATGTTCTCATCACGGGCATCTATGCCCCTTTTGATGCAACTCATTATCTTATTGGCCTTGGCAGCAGCTGCCTGACACTGGTTTCTACAGCTTAGTTTGATAAAATAACCACTAAAATTCCTAAGTCCTTTTCCATGTAAGTGTTACCCAGTGCTTTACCATTTGGTATGTACTGGTGACATGTATTTTTCTTCCCATGTATATAACCTTAGATTTGTCAGGGTTAAACCTCATCTGCCACTCCTCTGCCAAGCCTCCAGCATTGCCAGATCCCTCTGTAGCAGAAAACTGTCCTCTTCAGTGTTAATTACTTTACACAGTTTAGTGTCATCTGCAAAAATTGATATTTTACTGTGCAAGCCTTCTACAAGATCATTAATAAATATATTGAAGAGAATAGGGCCCAATACTGACCCCTGAGGTACCCCACTAGTGACAGTAACTAGAGTTAAGCGAACACCTGGAAGTTCTGCTTCGCCGGGTTCGGCCGAACTTCGTCTCAAAGTTCGAGTTCGGGACCCGAACTAGACCTGAACTTGACCCCAAACCCGAATCCCATTGAAGTCAATGGGGACACAAACTTTTGGGCACTAAAATGGCCTTAAAAATGTCATGGAAAGGGCTAGAGGGCTGCAAAAGGCAGCAAAATGTGCTTAAGAGCATGGCAAGTGCTGTGCAAACAAATGTGGATAGGGAAATAACTTAAAATAAAATAAATTAAAATAAAAAATAACAATCTTGAACTAGGAGAAGGAGGTGGATGTGGAGTAGGAGGAGGAAGTGACCATGGCGGTGTAGATGAAGTGGGGGTGGAGGTGGAGGAGGAAGCCAACACTAGTTTTTTGTTTTTTTAAATTGAGGTAGCCCACAAAATATTAGGACATATAAGAAAATAAAACAAAGAATAAGTGCACTTGTGTACAAGAATGGATGGTTGAGGCCGTGCCTGGTTCATTTTAATGAACGTGAGCTTGTCCACATTAGCTATGGTCAGGCGGCTGCGCTTGTCCGTGATAACGCCCCCTGCCATGCTAAATACACATTCAGACAATACACTGGCTGCAGGGCAGGCCAGCACCTCCAAGGCGTAAAGGGAAAGCTCAGGCCATGTGCCCAATTTGGAGACCCAGAAGTTGAATGGGGCAGACCCATCAGTCAGTACGTGTAGTACAAATACTGCTCCACCATGTTGCTGAAATGCTGCTTCCTGCTAAGACGTTGCATATCAGCTGGTGGTGCTGGTTGTTGTGGCGTGGTGACAAAGCTTTTCTACATTTCGGCCATGCAAACCCTGCCTTCTGAGGTGCTGGCGGTGCCCCGGCTGCATTGGCGACCTCTTCCTCCTACTCTGCCTTCGCCTTGTGCTTCCACTGGGGTCCCAGTGTCAGGTGGGAATGCCATCAGCAGCGCATCTACCAGCGTGTGCTTGTACTCGCACAACTTTCGATCACACTCCAGTGAGGGAATTAAGTCCTTGTAACGGGGATCCAGCAGGGTGGCCAACCAGTAATCATCACAAATTAGAATTTGGGCAACTTGGCGGTCATTGCGCAGGCACTGCAGCATGTATGTGTGCTAGGCTGCCCAGAGGCAACGACAAGCTTTCCTTTGTGGGAGGTGTATCGTCTGTGTCCTCGGTATCCGCCCACCAATGCTGCAGTGATGGCCCTGAGCTGCTTTGGGTGCCACCCTGCTGTGAACATGGTTCCTCCTCATCCTTCCCCTCCTCCTCCTTATCCTCCTCATCCTCCAGAACTGTGCCCTGGCTGGACAACTGTGTACCTGGCCTATGTTGGTGCAGGAACCCACCCTCTGAGCCACTTGTAAATGACTGGCCTCATAACCATAAAAATGATCCCTCTTCCTCCTCCTCTTCCTCCTGTGCGAGAACCTCTTCCATCTTCGCCCGAAGCATTTTTTCAAGGAGACATAGAAGTGGTATAGTAATGCTGAGAACGGTGTCATCGGCACTGGCCATGTTGGTGGAGTAGTCGAAACAGTGCAACATGGCACACAGGTCTCGCATGGAGGCCCACTCAGTGGCAGTGAAGTGGTGCTGTTCTGCAGAGCGACTCACCCGTGCGTGCTGCAGCTGAAACTACACTATTGCCTGCTGCTGCTCGCACAGTCTCTCCAGCATGTGCAAGGTGGAGTTCCATATGAGGCAGTAAGCGGGAAGGCCGAAGTTACTTTGCAGCACAGACAGGCGAGTAGCAGCAGGGTGAGAACGCCGAAAGCGCGCACTGACGGCCCGCACTTTCTGCAGCAGCACTGACATTTCGTGGTAGTTTTTCAGGAATTTCTGCACCAGCAAATTCAGCACATACGCTAGGCAAGGGATGTGCGTCAAACCGGCTAGGCCCAGAGTTGCTATGAGATTTCGCCCATTATCGCACACCGCCAGGCCGGGCTTGAGGCTCAGTGGCACCAACCACTCATTGGTCTGTTGTTCTATGCCCGTCCACAGCTCCTGCGCGGTGTGGGGTTTGTCCCCCAAACAGATGAGTTTCAAAACTGCCTGCTGTCGTTTTTCCCTGGCTGTGCTGAAGTTGGTGGTGAAGGTGTTATGCTGACCGAATGAGGAGTTGGTAGAGGAGGAGGAAGTGGAGTAGGAGGAGGAGGCAACAGGAGGCAAAGAGAAATCCTCGGTGGCGGAAGGATATGCGCCAAACAGCTCTCCGCCTCAGGCCCAGGTGCCACTGTATTTACCCAGTGTGCTGTTAGGGAGATATAACATCCCTGCCTGTGCTTACTGGTCCACATATTGGTAGTTATGTGGACCTTGACACAGAGGGCGTTGTGCAGTGCACACCTGATTTTGTCCCCCACTTGTTTGTGCAGGTAAGGGATGGCTCGCCTGGAAAAGTAGTAGTGACTGGGAACGACATACTGTGGGACAGCAAACGCCATAAGGTTTTTAAAACTCTCCGTCTCCACCAGAAGTAATGACAGCATTTTAAAGGACAGGAATGTTGAAATGGTGGCATTCAGGGCCAGGGATCGCGGGTGGGTAGGGGGGTACTTCCTCTTTCGCTCCATTGTTTGGAAGATGGACAGCTCAATGCTGCCATGGGACATTGTGGTGATGCTTGTTGAAGGTGACGGACGTGGTGGCGTTGCTGCCACATCCTCTGTTTGCGGGATGGCCGCTGCCACTGTCACTCCAAAGGTGGAGGAAGAGGCCGAGACTGCAGCAGAAGAGGGAGCAGGAGGAGCCTGAGACCTTTCTTGGTTTTGGAGGTGTTTACTCCACTGCAGCTCATGCTTTCCACTTCGATGCTTGGTCGTACAGGTTGTGCTCAGGTTTAGAACGTTTATGCTTCGCTTCAGGCTCTGATTGCACAGCGTGCAAACCACTTGTGTCTTGTCATCTGCACATTGTCTGAAGAACTGCCACACCAGAGAACTTCTTGGAGCTGGCTTTGTTGTGCTCGGTCCCTGGGTGCGGTGGGCATTAGCAGGCGTACTATCTAGGGGACGGACGCTCGGCTTTTGCATCCTGCTCCCTCTTTTGCTGTGCTGGTGTCTCTGTGCGAACACCGCCTCTCCCTCCGAACTGCACAGGTCACTCGCATGACCTTAACTCTATGTGGAGTCTAGGACCTCATCGTCCTCCACATCATCTTCCGCCCAGTCTTCACCCCTGCCCTCCTTGTCGGTTTGCACACTGCAGAAAGCCGCAGCACTTGGCACCTGTGTTTCGTCAGTTACGTGCTGCTGAGGTCCTCCCATGTCCACATCCTGAAATATAAGTGGTTGGGCATCGATGCACTTAATCTCCTCCAGTTCTGGGGCAGGGCTAGGTGGATGGCCCTGGGAAACCTTGCCAGCAGAGTCAACAAAATGAATAAGAGACTGCTGCATGACTTGGGGCTCAGACTGCTTGGCTGATTTGCAAGGGGATGAAGTGCTAGATAGATTCCCATGGCCTGCAGGTGCCAACTCTGAGCTTTCAGCACTGGACCAGGTGGGAGACAATGTGAAGATACTAGAGGTACTTTCTGCAACCCAATCTAATAGCGACTGTACTTTTTCTAGCCTCACTATTCGTAGAGCAGCATTCGGGCCTACTAAATAAGGCTGAAGGCTCTGTCATCTACTTGCACCTGAGAAAGGTGTTTCATTTGGGCTGGCATAGATCGACCATGTTCTCTCCCTGCAACAGGAGCTCCACCAACACCTGCAGCACCACAACCAGGGCCACGTCTCTTATTTGACGCTCTCCTCATTTTTTAGAAATTTACCTCCCTGTCACCTATGCAGAGCAGGGGTTTGTATAATGCAAAATGGGTTAATGTAACCCAATAATGTAATAGACGATTTTACTAATTTACCTCCCTGTCACCTATGCAGAACAGGGGTTTGTATATGTCAAAACTGGGTTAATGTCATCTAATAATGTAATAGACGATTTTTACTAATTTACCATGCAGAGCAGGGGTTTGTATATGGCAAAATGGGTTAATGTCACCCAATAATGTAACAGACGATTTTTACTAATTTACCTCACTGTCACCTATGCAGAGCAGAGGTTTGTATACGGTAAAAATGGTAAAATGTCACCCACCAATGGAACAGACGATTTTTAGAAATTTACCTCCCTGTCACCTATGCAGAGCAGGGGTTTGTATATGGCAAAAATGGGTTAATGTAACATATGATTTTTACAAATTTACCTCCCTGTCACCTATGCAGAACAGGGGTTTGTATATGTCAAAACTGGGTTAATGTCATCCAATAATGTAATAGACGATTTTTACTAATTTACCATGCAGAGCAGGAGTTTGTATATGGCAAAATGGGTTAATGTCACCCACCAATGGAACAGACGATTTTTAGAAATTTACCTCCCTGTCATCTATGCAAAGCAGGGGTTTGTATATGGCAAAACTGAGTTATTGTCACCCAATAATGTAACAGACGATTTTTACTAATTTACCTCCCTGTGACCTATGCAGAGCAGGGGTTTGTATACTATAGAAAAATAGTAAAATGTCACCCACCAATGGAACAGACGATTTTTACAAATGTACCTCCCTGTCACCTATGCAGAGCAGGGGTTTGTATACGTCAAATATGGTAAAATGTCACCCACCAATGGAACAGACGATTTTTAGAAATTTACATCCCTGTCAATTATGCAGAGCAGTGATTTGTATACGACAAAACTGGTAAAATGTCACCCACGAATGGAACAGACGATTTTTTAGAAATTTACCTCCCTGTCACCTATGCAGAGCAGGGGTTTGTATATGACAAAATGGGTTAATGTAACCCAATAATGTAACAGACGATTTTTACTAATTTACCTCCCTGTCACCTATGCAGAACAGGGGGTTTGTGTATGTCAAAACTGGGTTAATGTCATCCAATAATGTAATAGACGATTTTTACTAATTTACCATGCAGAGCAGGGGTTTGTATATGGCAAAATGGGTTAATGTCACCCAGGGGCGTACATAGAAGTCACTGGGCCCCATAGCAAGATTCTGATTGGGCCCCCTAAACCCGCCCACTACCCACCCCTGGCCCATCGCACCTCCTGTCCTGGCTCCTCCCCTGCCACACTCCCATTTTTCAATAAGGAAATGTATACATACGTTCCTACACATAACACAGTGATGGCACTCTGATTACCGAAAATGTAGTAGTGTTACCTGCAGTCCTATGTAAAACCACAGATAACACTAGTGTAGCTCATGTGGTAGTGTTATCTGCAGTCCTATGTAAAACCACAGATAACACTAGTGCTGATAATGTGGTAGTGTTATCTGCAGTCCTATGTAAAACCACAGATAACACTAGTGTAGATCATGTGGTAGTGTTATCTGCAGTCCTATGTAAAACCACAGATAACACTAGTGCTGATAATGTGGTAGTGTTATCTGCAGTCCTATGTAAAACCACAGATAACACTAGTGTAGATCATGTGGTAGTGTTATCTGCAGTCCTATGTAAAACCGCAGATAACACTAGTGTAGTAGTGTTACCTACGTCATTAGTGTGCCTCCCATGGACTCCATGCTGGCAGCGCTGCCTCCTCTTCCTTCTTCTTGCCCGGCACAGAATGTCCTGATGTAGCTGCGTGAAGACATAGGAACACTCTGGGCATGATGATAGTGACACACAGACAGGGACACAGACACACACACATATAATAAATAGTATCACTAACATATTTCATATATATATATATATATATAATTTTTTATTTTTTTTGGAGAGGGAGAGAGAGAGAGAGAGAGAGAGAGAGAGAAAAAGACAGAAAGACAAATACATGCATAATATATATAGACACATATAAACACCCATACATAGATATATATAGACACATATAAACACACATACATAGATAAATATGGACACATATACACACATGCATACATAGAGATATATATATATAGAGAGAGACACATATATACATACACACATGCATTAATAGATATACTGTATATACACACACACATAACAAACATAGATTGGTCACTTACCTTTCTACATGGAGGCTGCAGGAGAGGAGCAGTCAGAAGGCCCGTAGGAGGAGGGGGAGCACCGCTGATGGCATGCAGAGGTTTTTTCTCTCTGACCTCTGCATGCTTCTTTCTGAGCGCGCGGACCTGGCAGCATCAATCAACGTCAGCAGGCACGTGTGTAGAGCCGGCTCCTCATTGGCTCAGCATGCCTGCTGACGTATAATGCTGCTGCCCTGCGGTCCTCCTGAGCCTGCATTCCCGAGTCCTAAAAAAGTAAATAAACAGGGGAGGGCCCGTCTATTTAAACTGTCTGTGCAGAGTAGGGGGCGGGGCCTACCATGCGCTCCGGGCCCCCCTGTGCCGCGGGCCCCATAGCAGTGGCGTTCCCTGCCTATATTGGCGGTACGCCACTGATGTCACCCAATAATGTAACAGACAATTTTTACTAATTTACCTCCCTGTCACCTATGCAGAGCAGAGGTTTGTATACGGTAAAAATGGTAAAATGTCACCCACCAATGGAACAGACGATTTTTAGAAATTTAACTCCCTGTCACCTATGCAGAGCAGGGGGTTGTATATGGCAAAACTGGGTTAATGTCACCCAAAAATGTAACAGATGATTTTTACTAATTTACCTCCCTGTCACCTATACAGAGCAGGGGTTTGTATACGGCAAAAATGGTAAAATGTCACCCACCAATGGAACAGACGATTTTTACTAATTTACCTCCCTGTCACCTATGCAGAACAGGGATTTGTAAATGTCAAAACTGGGTTAACCACATCAGCCCCCCTAGCTTAAACACCCTTAATGACCAGGCCACTTTTTACAATTCTGCACTACACTACTTTCACCGTTTATTGCTCCATCATACAACTTACCACCCAAATGAATTTTGCCTCCTTTTCTTCTCACTAATGGAGCTTTCATTTGGTGGTATTTCATTGCTGCTGACATTTTTACTTTTTTTGCTATTAATCAAATATAACCGAAATTTTTGCAAAAAAATGACATTTTTCACTTTCTGTTGTAAAATTTTTCAAAAAAAACTACATTTCTATATAAATTTTTTTCCAAATTTATTGTTCTACATGTCTTTGATAAAAAAAAATTCAATAAGTGTATATTTATTGGTTTCGGTAAAAGTTATAGCGTTTACAAACTATGGTGCAAAAAAGTGAATTTCCGCATTTTGAAGCACCTCTGACTTTCTGAGCACCTGTCATGTTTCTTAAGGTGCTAGAATGCCAGGATAGTATAAATACCCCCCAAATGACACCATTTTAGAAAGAAGACATCCCAAAGTATTCGCAAAGGGGCATGGTGAGTTCATGTATCATTTCATTTTTTTTCACAAGTTAGCAGAAAATGACACTTTCTGAGGAAAAAAAAATAATAATAAAGTTTCCATTTCTGCTAACTTCTGGCAAAAAAATTTAAAATCTCCCACGGACTCACTATGCCCCTTAGTAAATACCTTGGGGTGTCTACTTTCCGAAATGGGGTCATTTGTGGGGTGTGTTTACTGTTCTGGCATTTTGGGCGGGGCTAAATTGTGAGCAGCCCTGCAAAACCTAAAGGTACTCGTTGGAATTTGGGCCCCTTTGCGCACCCAGACTGCAAAAAAGTGTCACTCATGTGGTATCGCCGTACTCAGGAGAAGTAGGGCAATGTGTTTTTGGGTGTATTTTTACATATACCCATGCTGGGTGAGAGAAATATCTCTGCAAATTGACAACTTTGTATAAATTTTTTTAAAAAGTTGTCATTTACAGAGATATTTCTCACACAAAGTATGAGTGTATATAAAAATACACCCTAAAACACATTGCCCTACTTCTCCTGAGTACGGTGATACCACATATGTGACACTTTTTTGCAGCCTGGGTGCGCAAAGGGGCCCAAATTCCAATGAGTACCTTTGTAAAAAAAAATAAAAAATCTGTGAACTCGCCATGCCCCTCACGAAATACCTTGGGGTGTCTTCTTTCCAAAATGGGGTCACTTGTGGGGTATTTATACCACCCTGGCATTTTAGGGGCCCTAAAGCGTGAGAATCCAAATGCTTAAAAATGCCCTATGAAATCCTAAACAGCGTCTGATATACCTCTTTGATGCGATTTATTTAACATCTACAGCCTGCCAGCGATTGATCATCGCTGGCAGGCTGCAGTATAACTGTCGAGCTGTGAGCTGCCGACGCGTCAAGGAGGAACATCCCGGCCACCCGCAGGACGCAGCCCTGCATTCGGTGGTCGGGATGAGGTTAATGTCATCCAATAATGTAATAGACGATTTTTACTAATTTACTATGCAGAGCAGGGGTTTGTATATGGCAAAATGGGTTAATGTCCCCCACCAATGGAACAGACGATTTTTAGAAATTTACCTCCCTGTCACCTATGCAAAGCAGGGGTTTGTATACGGCAAAAATGGTAAAATGTCACCCACCAATGTAACAGACGATTTTTGCAAATTTACCTCCCTGTCACCTATACAGAGCAGGGGTTTGTATATGGCAAAACTGAGTTAATGTCACCCAATAATGTAAAAGACGATTTTTACTAATTTACATCAATGTCACCTATGCAGAGCAGGGGTTTGTGTATGGTAAAACTGGGTTAATGTAACCCAATAATGTAACAGATGATTTTTACAAATTTACCTCCCTGTCACCTATGCAGAGCAGGGGTTTGTATCCGGTAAAAATGGTAAAATGTCACTCACCAGTGGAAAAGACAATTTTTACTAATTCACCTCCCTGTCACCTATGCAGAGCAGGGGTTTGTATATGGCAGAAATGGGTAATGTAACCCAATAATGTATCAGATGATTTTTACTAATTTACCACCCTGTCACCTATGCAGAGCAGGGGTTTGTGTACGGTAAAAATGGTAAAATGTCACCCACCAATGGAACAGATGATTTTTAGAAATTTACCTCCCTGTCACCTATGCAAAGCAGGGGTTTGTGTACGGCAAAAATGGTAAAATGTCACCCACCAATGTAACAGACGATTTTTACAAATTTACTTCCCTGTCACCTATGCAGAGCAGGGTTTTTTATATGGCAAAACTGAGTTAATACCATCCAATAATGTAACAGACAATTTTTACTAATTTACCTCCCTGTCACCTAGGCAGAGCATGGGTTTGTATATGGCAAAACTGGGTTATTGTCACCCAAAAATGTAACAGACGATTTTTACTAATTTACCTCCCTGTCCCCTATCTAGCAAGAAAATTGTATTTTTTTTATAGCACCAATGTAAATGCAGTATGTAACGGTTTAATTGGACTGTCAGAAATGCAGCATAGCCCTTAAATTTACTATCTAGCAAAAAAAAGTGTGTTTTTTTTATAGCAGCAAGGTAACTGCAGTATTTAACGGTTTTATTGGACTGTCAGATATGCAGTGCCTGTTGCAGACAGATAAAAAGTCGCTTTAATTCACAAAAATATGTGACAGACTGATGTAATTGAATAATTTTCACTGCCAGGTATGCACTGCAGGGGTACTTGACTAGCCAAAAAAGGGAATTTGTCCTCCACTGAGCTACCAGAACAGAATTAAAGTATTGTCCCCGCCACACATGCAGTTGGCCGCTAAAATGGCCGCCGATACCCACTGAACTAGCAGATGGATTAAAAGTTATTTTTCACTGTCACTGGGCTCAGGGCTGGGTACAAAAATAAAGCATAGGACCCTCAATAATCGCTGTAGTTAGATTTAACACCACCAGGTTCAAGAGAATTCTTCTCTAATCTCTCCCTCACAGCAGCATCCTATCCCTACACTGAGAAGAGCAGAGTGACATGCGGCGCTACGTGACTCCAGCCTATATAGAAGCTGGCTCACATGCTGCTCTTGGCCAATCGCAGCCATGCCATTAGTAGGCATGGGTGTGATGGCTTCTATGGGCAGCCTAATGAAACGCTTGTTGATTGGCTGCCCTGCAGCCTTTCAAAAAGCGCTAAGAAATCGCAGAATACCAAACCCGAACTTTTACGGAAATGTCCGGGTTCAGGACCGGGTACCAATAACCCTAAAGTTCGGTATGAACTTTACAGTTCGGGTTCACTCAACCCTAACAGTAACCCAATCTGAGTGTGTACCGTTAATAACCACCCTCTGTCTTCTATCACTGAGCCAGTTACTTAACCACAGACATTTTCTCCCAGTCTAAGCATTCTCATTTTATATACTAATACTAAACTGTGTTTATGTGGAACATTATCAAATGCTTTGGAAAAGTCAAGATATATGAGATCCATTGACTTAACCCGGTCAAGTCTAGAACTTACCTCCTCATAGAAACTGATTAAATTAGTTTGACATGACCAATCCCTCATGAAGCCATGCTGATACGACATTATTCGCTTATTTTCATTGAGGTACTCAAAGATAGCATCTCTTAGAAAACTTTCAAACAATTTAAGCATGACAGATGTTAAACTTACCGGCCTATAGTTTCCGGATTCTGTTTTGACCCCTTTTTGAATATTGACACCACATTTGCTAAGCGCCAATCCTGTGGAACACTCCCTGTCAACATAGAGTCTCTAAATATCAGAAATAAAGGGCCGGCCTATGACATTACATAATTCTCTAAGGATATGGGGTTGTATGCCATCTGGTCAAGGAGATTTGGCTATTTGAATCTTTTTAAGACACCGCTGTATTTCTTCCTTGGTCAGACAGGCCACTTTAAGTGGGGAATTTACTTTTACATTCTGCATTTCATCTAACTTTTTATTTTCCTCAGTGAATACAGTGGGGAAAAAATATTCAATAGCTTTGCTTTCTCCTCATCGCTCTCTGCAATACACTCCATCACTCTGTAAAGGGCTGAGAACTTCAGATTTATTATTTTTACCATTTACATAACTAAATAACATTTCAGGTTAGTTTTACTCTCTTTGGCAATATATCTCTCTGTCTTCAGTTTGGCTGCTTTTATTTGTCTTTTACATATTCTATTTTTTCCTTTTCAATACTTTTTCAATGCTTCCTGGCTCCCCTCCTGTTTTAGTGATTTAAATACTTTCTGTTTGTCATTTATTGCTTCCTTTACATTTTGATTTATCCACATTGTTTTTTTAACAGGGACCAGCGTTAAAGTCACCTACCAGTAAGCATAAAAACCTACATCATTATTAGCTTGAGGAACTGACATCACACCTGTGAGCAGTGGACCTTTGCAGCTTTACCTCTGCCTATCTTAACCACTTCAGCCCCCCTAGCTTAAACACCCTTAATGACCAGGCCACTTTTTACAATTCCGCACTACACTACTTTCACCGTTTATTGTTCCGTCATGCAACTTACCACCCAAATGAATTTTACCTCCTTTTCTTCTCACTAATAGAGCTTTCATTTGGTGGTATTTCATTGTTGCTGACATTTTTACTTTTTTTGCCATTAATACAAATTTAACGATATTTTTGCAAAAAAATGACATTTTTCACTTTCTGTTGTAAATTTTTTTTAAAAAAACTACATTTCTATATAAATTTTTCTCTAAATTTATTGTTCTACATGTCTTTGATAAAAAAAAGTCCAATAAGTGTATATTTATTGGTTTGGGTAAAAGTTATAGCGTTTACAAACTATGGTGCAAAAAAGTGAATTTCTGCATTTTGAAGCAGCTCTGACATTCTGAGCGCCTGTCATGTTTCTTCAGGTGCTAGAATGTCAGGAAAGTATAAATACCCCCAAATCACACCATTTTAGAAAGAAGACACCCCAAAGTATTCGCGGAGGGGCATGGTGAGTTCATGTATCATTTCATTTTTTTCACAAGTTAGCGGAAAATGACACTTTCTGAGAAAAAAAAAAAAAAAAAAGTTTCAATTTCTGCTAACTTCTGGCAAAAAAAAAGAAATCTCAGACGGACTCACTATGCCCCTCAGTGAATACCTTAGGGTGTCTACTTTCCGAAAAGGGTCATTTGTGGGGTGTGTTTACTGTTCTGGCATTTTGGGCGGGGCTAAATTGTGAGCCGCCATGTAAAACCTAAAGGTACTCGTTGGAATTTGGGCCCTTTGCGCACCCAGGCTGCAAAAAGTGTTACTTATGTGGTATCGCCGTACTCAGGAGAAGTAGGGCAATGTGTTTTGGGGTGTATTTTTACATATACCCATGTTGGGTGAGAGAAATATCTCTGTAAACTGACAACTTTGTATAAAATTTTTAAAAGTTGTCGTTTACAGAGATATTTTCACACACAGTATAGGTATATATAAAAATACACCCCAACACATTGCCCTACTTCTCCTGAGTACGGCGATCCACATGTGTGACACTTTTTGCAGCCTGAATGCAAAGGACCCTAAACCAATGAGTACCTTTAGAGATTTCACAGGGCATTTTTACGCATTTGGATTCCAGACTTCTTCTCACGCTTTAGGGGCCCCTAAAATGCCAGGACAGTATAAATACCCCACATGTGACCCCATTTTAGAAAGAAGACACCCCAAGGTATTCCGTGAGGGGTATGGTGAGTTCATGTAAAATTTTATTTTTGTCACAAGTTAGTGGAATATGAGACTTTGTAAAAAACAAAATAAAAAATAAAAAAATATATCAATTTCCGCTAACTTGTGCCAAAAATAAAAATTCTGTGAACTCGCCATGCCCCTCACGGAATACCTTGGGGTGTCTTCTTTCCAAAATGGGGTCACATGTGGGGTATTTATACTCACCTGGCATTTTAGGGGCCCCTAAAGCGTGAGAATCCAAATGCGTAAAAATGGCCTGTGAAATCCTAAAGGTACTCATTGGTTTTAGGGCCCCTTTGCGCATCTTGGCTGCAAAAAGTGCCACTCATGTGGTATCGCCGTACTCAGGAGAAGTAGGGCAATGTGTTTTGGGGTGTATTTTTACATATACCCATGCTGCGTTTGAGAAATATTGCTGTAAACGACAACTTTTTACATTTTTTATTCAAAGTTGTCAATTTACAGAGATATTTCTCACACAAAGTATGGGTATATGTAAATACACCCAACACTGCCTACTTCTCCTGATACGGCGATACCATAGTGACATTTTGCAGCCAAATGCAAAGGACCCTAAAACCAATGAGTACCTACTAGGAAGAGCATTTTTACGCATTTTCTTCTCACGCTTTAGGGCCCCTAAAATGCCAGGGCAGTATAAATACCCCACGTGTGACCCCATTTTGGAAAGAAGACACCCCAAGGTATTCTGTGAGGGGCATGGCGAGTTCATAGAAGATTTTTTTGGCACAAGTCAGCGGAAATTGATTTTTATTGTTTTTCTCATAAAGTCTACCTTTCTGCTAACTTTTGACAAAAGTAAAATTTTCATGGACTCACTATGCCCCTCAGCGAATACCTTGGGGTGTCTTCTTTCCAAAATGGGGTCATTTGTGGGGTGTTTGTACTGTTCTGGCATTTTGGGCGGGGCTAAATTGTGAGCAGCCATGTAAATCCTAAAGGTACTCGTTGGAATTTGGGCCCTTTGCGCACCCAGGCTGTAAAAAGTGTCACTCATGTGGTATCGCCGTACTCAGGAGAAGTAGGGCAATGTGTTTTGGGGTGTATTTTTACATATACCCATGCTGGGTGAGAGAAATATCTCTGTAAATTGACAACTTTGAATAAAAAAATTTAAAAAGTTGTCGTTTACAGTGATATTTCTCACACACAGTATGGTATATGTAAATACACCCAAAGCACATTGCCCTATTCTCCTGAGTTCGGCGATACCACATGATGACACTTTGCAGCCAAGATCGCAAAGGGGCCCTAAACCAATGTGTACCTTTAGGATTTCATGAGCCATTTTTACGCATTTGGATTCTCACACTTTAGGACCCCTAAAATGCCAGGGCAGTATAAATACCCCACATGTGACCCCATTGTGGAAAGAAGACACCCCAAGGTATTCCGTGAGGGGTATGGCGAGTTCACAGAAAAAAAAATTTGGCACAAGTTAGCGGAAATTGATTTTTTTTTTTTTTTTTACAGTCTCATATTCCACTAACTTGTGACAAAAAATAATATTTTACATGAACTCCCCATACCCCTCACGGAATACCTTGGGGAGTCTTCTTTCTAAAATGGGGTCACATGTGGGGTATTTATACTGCCCTGGCATTTGAGGGTCTCCATAATCATTACACGTATGGCCAGCATTAGGAGTTTCTGCGATTCTCCTTATATTGAGCATACGGGTAATGAGATTTTTTTTCCCGTTCAGCCTCTGGGCTGAAAAGAAAAAAAAATGAACGGCACAGATTTTTTCATTCGCATCAATCAATGTGGATGAAAAAATCTCTGCCAAAAAATGTGCAAAAAAAAACAAAACGGCACAGATTTTTTCATTCGCATCGATCAATGTGGATGAATAAATCTCTGCCAAAAAATGTGCAAAAAAAAAAGTAGTAAGGCCCCATTCACACATCCGCAAAAATTCTGCGGAATAGATGCCGACCCATTCAGTGCGCTCGCCGCATCAGCATTTGCGGAGCTGCGGCCGCAAACTTCCGGGTTTCGGCCCCCAAGCATCCGGCCGCAGCTCCGCAAAAGATAGAGCATGTCCTATTCTTGTCCGCAATTGCGGACAAGAAAAGGCATTTTCTATATAGTTCTGGAAATGTGCGGATCCGCAAAATGCGGAAAGCACATTGCTGGTGTCCGTGTTTTGCGGATCCGTGGATCCATGGATCCGCAAAACACATACGGACGTCTGAATGAGTCTTACAGGGGGTAATTAGTGTCAGGGGGTGACAGGGGGTGACATGGGGTGATCGGGGGTTAATCAGGGGTTAATCAGTAACGGGGTGGGGGTGGGGTGGATGGGTGGGGGGTGGGGTGGATGGGTGGGGGGTCTGTGTGGTGTTTTGGTGCACTTACAAAAGTTTCTTTGGTGGTCCAAAGCAAAAGGGACCACCAAAGGAACGATCAGCAAGCATATCAGACGCTGTTAACAAAACAGCGTCTGATATGCCATTCTGACTTCTACAGCCTGCCAGCGCACGATCAGCGCTGGCAGGCTGTAGCTACCTTCTCCCCGGCGTGATCCTGTGAGCGCGCGCACGCTGCGCTGCGTTCACAGGAAATCTCGCCTCTCGCGAGATGACGCGCGGGCGCGTCAACGAGGAACAGACCGACCGCCCGCAGGACGCAATCCTGCGTGAGGCGGTCGGCAAGAAGTTAAAGAGACTGTATTTCATATCTGGATGTAATAGAGAATGTTTTATACTTGGATGTAACTGTTACCAGGAACAATGTTCAGTAAAAGTCATACGTTGGATTTCACTGCTGTCTCAGTTTCCAATTCCTCAATTACTACTACTATAAATGGTTGTACCACCACAAAAGGTCCTGGCGTCACGACAATCAGGGACCTTGCCATAGGCACATTAATACAGACCACCAAGGGCACCTCAAACACCATCTGGCCTGGTCTTCTGAGAACAGAACGGGAAACCGCTGGACCTGGAGAGTGGCGGCGGAGCAGGAGAGGTAAATTAATTAATTTATTTTTAGGTCTGATCTAAGGTCTGCTATGGGGATCTGAAGGTCTGCTATGGTGAATCTGGAGGTCTGCTATGGGGGATCTGGAGGTCTGCTATGGGGGATCTGGAGGTCTGCTATGGTGGATCTGGAGGTCTGCTATGGGTGTCTGGAGGTCTTTTATGCCGGGTCTGGAGGTCTGATTGGGTGTCTGGAAGTCTGATGGGGGTCTGGAGGTCGATTGGGGGGTCTGGAGGTCTAATGGGGGGTATGATTGGGGGTCTGTAGGTCTAATGGGGGTCTGATTGGGGGTCTGGAAGTCTAATGGGGGTCTGATTAGGGGTCTGAAGGTTTATTAGGGGTCTGATTGCTGGTCTGGAGGTCTAATGTGGGGTTTGATTGGGGTTCTGGAGGTCTAATTGGGGTCTGATTGGGGCTTTGGAGGTCTAATGGGGGTCTGATTTGTGGTATGGGGTTAAGGAAAAAGAGGGCTTTAAAGGGAACCTGTCAGCAAAAAATAGCATCTAAATGTGTTAACAGTACCTCCTAGTGCCCGCAAAGTGTCTCCACATGGACCTTTTCTTCCTCTTTTCACTGTTGGTTTCACTGAGAAAATGCACTTTTATTCTGCCGCTGCCCCGTGCTTCAAGTCAGGCTTGAAGTCATGGGGGCAGCGGCCTCGGCGTCTTCCACGGTCCTCTCCCCGCCCCTTGCCTCCTTGACTGACAGCCGAGATGCATTGCTATTTTTTGCTGACAGGTTCCCTTTAATAATTTGTATGGAGCCCAGATAATATTGAAAGAAGACAACCAATAGGAAGTGCTTGCAATAGATACTGTTCCATCCTGTCACAGCATGCTTCTGCATAACTGGCAGTACATACAATACAATAGTAATAGTTAGGCTACTTTCACACTAGCATTAATATTTTCCGGTATTGAGATCCGTCATAGGGTCTCAATACCGGAAAAAAACGCTTCAGTTTTGTCCCCATTCATTGTCAATGGGGACAAAACGTAACTGAACAGAACGGAGTGCTCTAAAATGCATTCCATTCCTTTCTCATACTGGAGATTTCCGTCATGGGATGCGGAGCAAAACAGATCTGTCATGACCCACAATGCAAGTCAATGGGGACATAATCTGACTCAATAGAAAACGGATCCGTCCCCCATTGACTTTCAATGGCGATAATGACGGATCCGTCTTGGCTATGTTAAAGTTAATACAACCGGATCCGTTCACAATGGATGCAGATGGTTGTATTATCAGTAATGGAAACGTTTTTGTTGAACCCTGCCGGATCCAGCAAAAATGCTAGTGTGAAAGTAGCCTTAAAAGGGTAAACAACCATAAATTATTAAACCAGCTGATTCATTTAAAAAGAAGAATACGCAATTTTTCTGGTGAAAAAAGTTGCAAGTGCTTGTATCAAATTTTTTAGACACCACTGCAACTAAAATTAGTCAAATGCAGGATACAGGATCCTTTTTTTTTCCTGTTTTTCGGATGGATCAGAAGAACGGAAAAATAAAAGTTAATGTGAACCCACCCTAATCCTCAATTTGATTTTAGGCTGAGATGACATAGTTATTTGGTTAGTTATTTCCATCAGTTATTGTGAGCCAAAACCGGGAGTGATGTCAACACAGAGATAAGGTATAATGGAAAGATTTCCACCTTTACTGTGTCCCTACACAGTAAAAGGCCCCTTTTGTGTTAACGAGTAGTGATTCCCACTTGGTGCTACCATCTGATAGAGCTGACCCTTAGCGCACCAATTCAGTAGTTCTGCCCCTTTAGTTCCCCATCCAGTAGTGCTGCCCTCTTAGTGCCCTTAATCCAGTAGTCCTGTCCCGTTAGTGCCCCATCCAGTAGTGTTTCCTCCCTTGTGCCCCCAATCCAGTAGTTCTGACCCCTTAGTGCCCTCATCCAGTAGTGCTGCCCCCTTAGTGCCCCCAATCCAGTACTGCTGACAGTTAGTGCCCTCATCCAGTAGTTCTGCCCCCTTAGTGCACAACCCAATAGTACTGCCCTCTTAGTGTTTCCAGTTTATTAATTCTGCCCCTTAGTGCCCCCATCCACTGCTGCTGCCCTATTAGTGCCCCCATCCAGTAGTTCTGCCTCCTTAATGCCCCCTATTCAGTAGTTCTGCCCCTTTAGTTTCCCATCCATTAGTTTTGCCCCCTTAGTGTCCCCATCCATTAGTGCTGCCCTGTTAGTGCCCCCTTCCAGTAGTTTGAATCTGCCTGCCTGCTCTGCAGCTCAGCAGGCCTGATGTGTCACTCTATGCTGCCTGCTGCTGGAGAGGACAGGCTGCTTCATAGTGGAGCAGGCATTAATCATGGTGACTGGGTGCCTTCAGGAGTGCAGGGTAGTGTGCACTGTGCAGTTGCACAGGTCACACACCCCAAAGGCTGACCCTGCATGTAGCCCTAGCCTGCTATTCCTGTCTGACTTTCCCAGTGCATAGATCCACCAATTCTGTTTGTATTTTGCTTTCCCTGCCCCTTCTAGAGGGACACATGGTCAATTATATAGAAGGAGCCTCTAATGAGCCAGTTTACAGTAGACGGTAGACTTCATTTGACCTATAGAAACACAGTTCATTAAGGGCAAGAAGCATCAACCATCTAAGGTGCAATCTGATCTGGAACATTGGTAGTGCAGCCAACATTCGTTTGACCCCATGAAGAGGCTTCTGATAGTTTCCTAACTATAATATTGTATAACAAGTAACTATTAAGCTTATGTATGACTATAAGTGACTAACCGTTAAGATTAACATGCTCCAGTACCAAGTGCCTGCAGCAGTTTAAATGCAGGACACTGTTTTTGGGGTTTCCATATTTTTTCCCTCACTGTCTGGCATTTTTTCCCATAGGCCCCCCTTATTTTTTTTTTTCAGCATCAAAAAAACATGTGCCATTTGTATTGGCGTTTTCTAACAATTGTTTTTTTTTTTCAGCTATACAGAAAAAGGGCAGTTTCAGATGATGATGTCCACTGTAGGAAATGTGATTTTCGGTACTAGACACTTCTACTGTGGCAGAACCGCAAGGCATATAATATAAATCATTATATTGCTGTGAGGTCCTGTTACAACACCAGAGTTCAGAACGGGAAATCACTGTGAATTGGCCAAAGTTATATCATAGGAAGGTACTAGGTTATACCGCCAGGTACTAGGTACAGCGATGGGCACGCCTGTGTTGTGCACTTTTGTTAACCTGTACCTGGCGGTATTTGAGGAGATTTACGTCTTCTCGGTGGATAACCCCTTTCTGAGATACATTCATTTGAATTTACGTTATGTTGACGATATATTCTTGGTCTGGTCGGGCAGCAAATAAGTTTGTCAGCAGTTTGTGCAGAATTTAAATTGCACTAACCACATGAATATGAAGTTTACACTCAACTTCGGCAGTGACTCTTTGGACTTTTTGGAAGTACGAGTCATCTTGTTTACAATTAAATCAAAGAGGCACTTGTAAGTTAGACAAATATAACATAACATTTATAATGAAATAACCACAAATGTCTTTTCTGTGCTCACATCATTATCAGTTTTATTCAACCCCCAAGTGACATTCAATCTTAGTACTTAGTACAACATCCTTTTCCAGTTACAACAGCTTTTAAACGTGAAGCATAGCTTGACACAAGTGTCTTGCAGCTATCTACGGGTATCTCAGTCACATTCTTAGGCTTGCGGGCTGCAACTGCTTTCTTTAAGTCCCACCAGAGGTTCTCAATCGGATTTAAGTCTGGTGACTGCGATGGCCACTTCAAAATGTTCCAGCCTTTAATCTGCAACCATGCTCTAGTGGACTTGGAGGTATGCTTGGGATCATTGTCCTGTTGAAAGGTCCAATGTCTCCCAAGCCTCAGGTTTGTGACGGACTGCATCACATTTTCATCCAATATCTCCTGGTACTGAAAAGAATTCATGGTACCTTGCACACGCTGAAGCTTCCCTGTACCTGTAGAAGCAAAACAGCCCCAAAGCATGATTGACCCCCGCCATGCTTCACAGTAGGCAAGGTGTTCTTTTCTTCATAGGCCTTGTTCTTCCTCCTCCAAACATAGCGTTGATCCATGGGCCCAAACAGTTCTAATTTTGTTTCATCAGTCCACAGAACACTATCCCAAAACTTTTGTGGTTTGTCCACATGACTTTTGGCATACTGCAGTCGACTCTTCTTATTCTTTGGAGACAGCAAGGAGGTGCGCCTGGGAGTTCTGGCATGGAGGCCTTCATTACGCAGTGTGCGCCTTATTGTCTGAGCTGAAACTTCAGTACCCGCATCTGACAAATCTTTTTTCAGTTCCTCAGCAGTCACACGGGGACTTTTCTCCACTTTGCGCTTCAGGTAGCGCACAGCAGTCGAAGTCAGCATCTTCTTTCTGCCACGACCAGGTAGCGTTTCAACAGTGCCCTTTGCCTTGAATTTGCGAATGATGCTTCCTATGGTGTCTCTTGGTATGTTTAACATCTTTGCAATCTTCTTATAGCCATTGCCCTTCCTGTGAAGAGAAATCACCTCTTCTCTTGTCTTCCTGGACCATTCTCTTGACTTCACCATGTTTGTAAACACACCAGTAAATGTCTAGAAGGAGCTGAGTATCACAGTCATTTTAAATCTGCCTAATTGGTGCTTATTATGCTTGATTGCTGCTCCTTGACATCCACAGATGTTTTCAATACCTAATCGAAAACACTTGAATGAACCTCTGTTCTTAAAGGGGTTATCCGAGATATATTAAGTTAATCCAAACTTCTTTATCGATATATATAAAACATTTTTGTAATTGACTTACTTTAAAAATAATGCACCGTTTACAGTCTGCAGAATGTTGTCATTTGTCCACTGAAGTCACCCTGCTTGAGGATTTTGTGCCCGCCCCTTCTGACTCTCCGTCTTCATTCAGCACGGCTCTGGTAAGGATCGCGCATGCGCGATCCTTACCAGAGCCGTGCTGACAGATTCCACAGCGTTTAGGCTTTGGAAGCCCGCCCCTTCTGCCTCTCTGTCTTCATTCAGCACGGCTCTGGTAAGGATCGCGCATGCGCGATCCTTACCAGAGTCGCGCTAATAGAGCAGAGACCAAGAAGGGACGGGCTTCCAAAGCCTGAACGCTGTGGAATCTGTCAGCACGGCTCTGGTAAGGATCGCGCATGCGCGATCCTTACCAGAGCCGTGCTGAATGAAGACGGAGAGGCAGAAGGGGCGGGCACAAAATCCTCAAGCAGGGTGACATCAGTGGACAAATGACAACATTCTGCAGACTGTAAACGGTGCATTATTTTTAAAGTAAGTCAATTACAAAAATGTTTTATAGATATCGATAAAGACGTTTGGATTAACTTAATATATCTCGGATAACCCCTTTAAGAGTGGTAGTCTTTAAGGGGTTGAATAATTGTGTCAATAAAGAAATCACAAAAAAAACATTTAACCTCTTAAGGACACGGGACGTACATGTACGTCCTGTGTCTGGTCTTTAAAGATGGCGCCCGCTCCTGCTCTATGTGGGCGCCTTAGCCGCGGGTGTCCGCATGGTTCCTGTAGCAGACACCCGCGGCTAATATCCGCGACTGGCAGCAATGCCGATCGCGGACATTTAACCTCTCAGATGCCGTGGTCAATCCTGACCACGGCATCTGAGTGCGCACAAACCGAAAGTTTTACTTTCGGTTTGCACTCCGGCTCCCCCGTGTGGCGATATAGGAAATATGCAATTTTTTCATATATTCCAATGCTATTTCATTGGAATGTATGAAAATCGCAATCAGATGATTGTAAGTTATAGTTCCCTATGGGAACTATATAAAAGTGTAAAAAAAATAAAAGTGCTAAAAAAAGTGCTAAAATAAAAATTTAAAAACTAAAAAAATTTAAAAAAACACATCATGGGTGTCGCAATGTGTGAAAATGCCCATAGTATAAAACTATAAAAAAATATTCCCCATACGTCAAACAGCAAAATGGAAAAAAGCGTCCAAATGGCGGATTCGCCATTTTTGGTCGCTTCATTTTCCACAAAAAATTACATAAAAGGTGATCAAAAAGTCATACACACCCCAAAATGGCATCAATAAAAAGATAAGATTATGATGCATAAAATGAGCCCCCATACAGCTCTGTACATATAATTACAAAAAGTTATAGGGGTCACAACATGGTGACAAAAAAGTAAAACTGATTTTTTCCCACTTTAGAATTTTTTTTTCACTATCAAAGCACAAGAAAACCTATACATATAGGGTATCGCCGGATTCATACTGAACTGTAGAGTAAAAGTAACTGGTCAGTTTTATCGCACATCGAACATCGGAATTTAAAAAGCCGCAAAACTGTGGTGGAATTGCTTTTTTTTTGCAATTTCACCCCATTTGGAATTTTTTCCACGCTTCCCACTACATCATATGCAATATTAAATGGTGGCGTTGGAAAGTACAACTTGTCCCGCAAAAAACAAGCCCTCATATGGCTATGTGAACCGAAAAATCAAAAAGCTATGGCTATGGGAAGGCAGGGAGCGCAAAACGAAAACTCAAAAAGTAAAAAACCTCTGGTCCTTAAAGGGTTAATATTGTATTACAAAAAACAATTGATGTCATTTTAGTTGCATTTGGTTCTTTAAAAAGTCCTTGTAAGATTTCATTCTGAACACAATTACAAATGTACACTAAATTCCCTAAAACCCTGTACAGCATTGGGGGTTGAATAATTTTGAACACAACTGTATACCTCCATCCACGCTCTCCCCCATCCCTTTTCCTCGTATGTCTTAATTAAGGGCTATTTATGTGCCTAACTATATTAGTGTGCTGTGTTCACACATATGTCCTTTCATGTTTGTGGTTTTAATATGTCTCTTGTTGTATGTGGAGCGTCTTGCTGTCACTATGGTGATGGTCGGCCGCTTGTGCGAAGAGACGCCAGAGCGGTCCGACGAAGCAATATGTGAGCGTGAAACAGCCGTCACCGCTGACCTTCAGTGATAGGCATGTCCGCTCCCCAGCCTGTGAATTTGTTTCCTCAATGGAAGAAATAAAGCCTTGAAGCCTAACCAGCATTGGTGAGTGCCGCATATATTTATTCTTATACCGCCAGTTTCATGAAGAATTTTCTTCGTTAATTTGCTGAGCACCACTTGTTTTTGCTTGGACGCTGGTGGGCCGTCGTTTGACCGTTCATAGAGAAGACTGCCATTCCTAGTAGTGCCGCCAATCTCTACTTTACTCTGTACCTGTTGGTTTATATCATAGGAAGGCACATACTTTAATCTAAAAAATTTTAACCCCAGAAAGCTCCATGCACAAATCTGTGTGTGTTAGGGGCCCTAATAGATAACAGAGAGATAAAATGAACCCTGGTCAAAAGTAAAAACCATCTTAAGATATCAGAAATATTATGGATATTTCAACACATATTCAGCATTCCTCCATATAGCCAGGATACTTTCAGTTAGCATCTAGTACCATTCTATCCTTAATATAGCTCCAGACACAAGAGATTAGCTGTACATGACACAAAGTATTAGTTGCATCTGGGAGCTATGGCGCCTCTGAGAAAACGATTTTTCATCCACAGATGAGAAGAACTGCTTTTGTCTTGGCTGTAATTAATTATCTGGAGACCACATGGACAACACAATGAAGAGGCCTTCACAAGAGAACGTCACACAGATCCAGGGATACATACTTCTAGGATTATGCTGTGGGGTAGCATTATGTACAGTAGGTGGACCCTGATAGTCTTCATTTCAGGTACTCTAACTGCTCATTGTTACATTAATTTGGTCGTATAAACAGTGGTACGGCCATTTCCCAGGAGCCATTTTTCAGCAAGACAATGAGAGGCTGCATGTTGCCCATACTACTGTGAGCGGCATGTGAAGCCTGAATGTGCTAACATGGCCTGTAGCATCTCCAGTCCTTCATTGAGCACATCTGGAATGTTATTGGTTGGAAATTGCAAAGGGAGCTTCCGGCAGTGGATCTTAATGTTTTGTGTGCCCAAGTGCATTCAGCATGGCAGGATCTCTAAACCATTATTAACCTGATTATTGTTTGGAATATTTTGTTTCCAATTTTTATACTTTGCATATAATTAACATGTCTTTCTAACCTGGGATTTCCATAATTTTTCGACTTTTTATTCTTAGTGTGCTGCCTGTCTTGACCTTTGAACTGTATACTGGTTTGTACAAACCCTACCTCCCCTGACATCGGCTTGTTTCCTGACTGCATTCTTGCCTGATCCATTGGTGCTCCACAGCGGTGTCTCAATCCCCGTGGGTCAGCAGCCACTGAACAGGGACTACTCCAAGAGCTAGTGGCCATGTGATTGCCCATTAGTGGAGTCCAAATACCTCTATACGATTTAAAGGGTGAAGACCAGAAGGGCCACTTAGATAACACCCTTAGGAGTAGCCCCAAGCCAAATATGTTCAGTGGCACAGTGGATCTGCATCCATGTCTGTAAAAGTTTGCTTGTGCCAACTTCCTGCATCATGCCTTAATGATCCAGTATTGCATACCCACAGTGTCAATGGAAAAGTCCCTAGCGGTAGTCTCTCTCGATGGAGTGTCCATTCCAGTGTCTATCCAGTATATTACTGTCCCCATGGATCTTCATAGTAGGGGTCTTGCATACAGAAAGGATTTAATTAATGTGCTCCCAAAATCCACTAGCTCTGTGTTGCTGGGGTTGCCATGGATCTGTCTCCATATTCTTGTAATCAATTTGGACAATGGACATATCCTGAGATAGGGGTCTAGATGTAATTCATATTGTCTGGCTCTAGTGCAGCCAGTTAGGAGACCTCAAGTCTCACAAAGTCTCTCGGCCTACTGTTGGCCTATGCTGGTTATGTGGATGTGTTTAACAAAAAGGAGTCCAAGATGCTGCCACCACATCATGCATACAATTGCCCCATTGACCTTATGCACAGAACCACTCCTCCCCAAGGTTGGGTGTGCACATGTCTTTGCCAGAGCCATGTCAGATTATATCAAGGAGAAACTAAAAAGAGAAAAGGATTCCTCTGAAAGTCCTCCTCCCCAGCTATAGCCGCTTTGTTTCCATCCTGCATAACGCAAACCAGATGGATCCGTTATGCTTGCCCATAGACTTCTATTATGACGGATCAAAATGGAATGCCTCTTAATGGCTTCCGTTTTCATTTTCCGTTATAACCATAAAATCAATAACGGAATGCATAACGGTGATGTCAACCCGGTCTTAATTGAGCTTTAGCTTCCAAGTTTGCTATTTAACCAGTGAAGGTGTGCAAATCTGATTGTCTGCCTGAGTATTGAACATCTGCCTGTTAATCAATTCTGTTACTCTGCTGCCTACCCTGACCTTAGCCTATTTATTGTACTGACCCTTTGCTGCCTTCCGTGCCCTCGGATTAGTTTCAAAGAATTACATAAACTCTGCATGCCCTGACCTCTCCCTTTTACTGCCTATGAGTATTGCCTGAACTCTTGGTGCTTCACACTGGTGTCTATGACCTCAGTGGGTCAGCTGCAAACTACACATGGACTATTCCAAGAGGTAACAGACTTGTGGGTCCCCTGCAGCGAAGGCCAGATCCAAACTAGTTAGTTTGTGCAATGAGTTCACACCCACTCAGGCCATGAATCTTGCTGAACCATCCCAAATGGGATGGCTGGCTCTACAGAGTGAACACCATGAGCCCTCACTGGACTTAATGCATGTCCACATGACTTAACACCTTGACAACTGCCCCAGCGCTATAACATCCTCCAGCAGCAGCCGCATTACCGGTAGAACCTCCTCAAGCTATACCCTCAAGGTTCTGGCCTATGTCTGCAGCTACCTTCATGCTATGATGAAGACCCTAAGCTGTGTCATGGATTCATAAATCAATGCACTATCCTCTTTGAGTTGCCGACTCCCTAGTTCCCTACTGACCGGGCCAAGGTGGCATCCATGATTTCACTCTTGTCCAGTAAAGTTCTTGCCTGGGCTATCCCACTGTGAGAGAGAAGTGATCCAGTAATCAGCAATCTGCAAAACTTTCTATCAACTTTTCACAGAGTCTTTGAGTAACCCGGGAGTAGTTGGCCAATACGTCATCCAGTTTAATATCTTGGCCTTAGAGCTAGCCTGGGATAATGACACTCCAGTGGCAGCATTCTAGGATTGTCTGTCAGGGCGAATAAAGGACGAACTGGTGGCTTGTGACATGCCATCCACACTGGAGGTCTTGATATCTCTAGCCACCCTCATCGACCTGTGGTTCAGTGAATGTGCCAAAGATGCAGCTTATGGGGGAAGACCTTCTCACTTAGCACTAACATTTCAGAAAACGCTGGCTTCTCCTTCTTCTCCAATACCAGAACCCGTGCAGGTTAACAAACTCCAGATAACTGAAGAGGAGTGTCTGTGCAGGTGCTCCAGTGATCTGTGCCTTTACTGGGGAGCCAAGGGACATTGTATTCGCACCTATCCCCTCAGCTGATTAGCAAGTGAAGTGACGCTGATGTTTTTTCAAATCTTATAAAACCTTTTAGTATGTGGAACATTCTTCAGATTTAATACATTTTAATTTATTGTTCTACTTGTTTCCATGCATATCTGTGTATCCATGGTAACAGACAACAAATTCTGTGTAGTCTGATCTCATGGTAGTTGGGACTTCTGTTGCAGATTTTGCATTAGGGCCCAGAAGCTTACAGTTATACTTTTGATAACTATTATAAGTAAGATGAATAGCATTTTCTTTGCCATGCATCTGAAAAAATAAATGATATGTTTTTTAGTTGTAGAGGACAGTGGTGGATGTGAAGTTTAGATGTTGTCTACACAGATTTTCTTCGCAAATTATATTGCAGCCTGTTATGAGCCCTTTAATGGTTAGCTTTTCTACATTATCTTTCCAAGTCTACAACACTGTTACATCATTCCCACAATTGACAAGAACAAGAGTCTACTTAAATCTGTTCACAATCTCTTTAGTCTTTTGCCACATGACGAACTTCATTTTCTTGCCCTCTTATTTAGTTATATCAAGCTGCTTCACTTCTATTTCTATCAGCAATGAGTTCCTTTAAAGAATGAATTAACATTCTGAGTTACTTACAAATTCAAAGCAACGTCTGCCCATTGTCATTTGGTTTTCAGAAATATTTTATTACTTTCATTTGCTGCGCACACTGACATAATCTTTATAGCACCGTTCTTATCATCTTGTCCTTTGCTATCATCTTAAAGAAAATAATCATTTTAGGGGAAGCTAATAGCTGACATTACAGTGAATAAAGTAAAATTGCTGAACTAAGGTCATTATAAAGTAAATGTAACAATGAGAAGGTGCCATCAAAGATGTGTAGGCTGTCACATATGTCTTTTCCTGCTCAAATTCTTCATCACATCAACCTAATTAATATGAAGCCAACTGGGCAAAAAATCATTCAAACTGAATACTTGAGTGAGAGAGTGGAAAAAAAGATTTCGGGAAAACATTAGTCTCATCCATGATGTTTTTTCTCTCTTAGACTGGATATTAACTGTTCAAATGGAAGCTTTTAAAGTGGTCTTATAATGATATGTGCCAATTATAAAGGGAGATCCGATGATCCATGTCATGTCATTTATTGCTGACATAGTTATGCGCACAAAGCTAGAAGATTATCACAATTTCTCTTACTAGTTTACAGTATGTAAGATGGTATTTGGTTGCTTCGCCGAATTTTCCGAAAAGATTCAATTCGATCCGAATTAATTTGTGGCGAATCACGTTAGAAACAGCTGTTTCCTGGCTGCAGAGAGCCTGTATAGTGGTGTAGAACACTGCGCCTTGCAGCAACACGCTGGTGAGTCTGCCGCGTTAGTGAAAAAATACTGTCAGTCAGTATGACACCCACATCACAGGCGTCGCTCTTAGAATCACTGCACACTTCACTTCTTTGGGCAGTTACGGGGCCAAAACCTACCAAATAACTGAAGTGTGAACTCAGCCTTACAGGTCGATGTTAGCGTCAGGTATAAAGAACCGTGCAGAGGCCCAAAATCCTAATATAGCGTGAAAGAGAGCACTTCTTTTACAACGTCGTCAGCTGATTCCACATAGATGTCTACAGAACCTGTTCTATTAAACACTAATAAAAGTAGAGCCCCCCTGACAGAGTGGAGAGGGTGTCAGCAGTGATTTTGTGTTGACGTCACTGATTATTTTGCCCTTCCTCTGATCCGTCAGAACAATAACCCCCCAAAAAACAGATCCTGTCTGTTGAGCATCTGCCTTCACTTAGTCAGCGTTTGGTCAGTAATCCATCAGTATTGCTAATGCAAAAATAAAAACAGGAATGGATCCAATACAGAGATGACACGTGAATGGAATATTTGCATGTCTTCTGGGTTTTGTACCCACTCTTGCTTTTTTCTACCAAATCATAAGACAATTCTGATGAAACCATACAGGTCTTACAGCTGCTACACAGACAGGATCCATTGTGTGTCTCATTTTTACTGCCGTCTGACAGATCAGAAGAAGGGTCAAATAAATGATGATGTCAACCAGGCCAAAAAGGCAAAATAGTGGCCCAGTCATGAAGTGAGGAGGGTGGGAACAGCATGAGAAGTCCACAGAATGGCCCAATGACATAGTGTGGAGGTGGCAGCAGCTTCAGGGGACCACAGAGTGGCAAGGTGACATAGTGTGGAGATGGCAGCAGCAGTATGAGGAGGCCACAGAGTAGCAAGGTGACATAGTGTTGAGGTAGCAGGAGCATCAGGAGACCACAGAGTGGCAAGGTGACACAATGTGGAGGTGGCAGCAGCATCAGGAGATGTTCCTGGTGCTTCCATTGGTCCTTTCAAATTAATTATTACCTTTCCTTTCCTTTTTGTATTTTGTTTGGGTTCTGTGTGTTGCATTTGCCTATTGTTAGTATTATGTCTCTTGCTATACGCATTGATAGACGCCTGAGAGAGAGATCTAGGGCCCCCACTTTCAGGACGTACTATCACATGTTGTATCATCCTCCTCTGACACTTTGGGTGAAGCTACTCCTGGGTTTATGTCTGGGGACGAACCCATGCAAGTAGGGGGAGCTACTCCTGGATCCGCTTTTAAGCATACTGGTAATAGGAAGGGAGTGTGTTTTTTCTGCGGACAAAAGGGACATTTTATCAGAGTATGTCCATACATTCAACGTTGCCTTTAATAAATTACATATAAAATATTTCCCACAAACAGAAAAAACATAGAAAAAAGAAACAAAAACAAAAATACATGAAAACGACACATCAGGGATATGTACTATAGTGCTGATTGCAGCATGTCTGTTCCTCCGTTGTAATTGAGGACATAGTGATCTAGGTAGGGTGTATAATGGTGGACTGGGCCTATCCCTATATGTGGCCCTATACTGATGGGCCCTGCCTGGGACCAGGGTGCTTAATTGCATGCCACCACCTTTGGCAGCGAATCTGAGCGCCATGTTTGTATACATTTAGATCACATTTAGATCAATATATGTGTCTGGCATCGCAGTATATATCTTTATGTGCTGCTATACATATAATCTGTGTATCGCTAACACGAGACATCTTGAGCAAGTGTTTAGCATCACATATGGCGTCCACAGTTGTGGTGTTACATTGCTCTATGTACTATTAGTTTGTTGTTTTTGTGTACCTAGAATAGGCAACCATTTAGGGGTACAACAGCAGCAAAGGGTTTGCCTAGGGCCTAATTGGAGGCTCCTGATCACGGGATCGCCCCTATTGGGGCGGCTATTCCGATTATAGGCAGGGCCCATCAGTATAGGGCCACATATAGGGATAGGCCCAGTCCACCATTATACACCCTACCTAGATCACTATGTCCTCAATTACAACTGAGGAACAGACACGCTGCAATCAGCACTATAGTACATATCCCTGATGTGTCGTTTTCATGTATTTTTGTTTTTGTTTCTTTTTTCTATGTTTTTTCTGTTTGTGAGAGATATTTTATATGTAATTTATTAAAGGCTATGTTTTATAACAGGAGGAACCCTGTGATTACAATAATTATACATATATACCGCCTGTGGTTATTATTCCCTCTGACGGGATATTGTCTTAGCTGTGAATCTCATACATTCAACGGCAAAAAGAAAAAAAGAGGGACATTTAATTCCCATCTGACTCTTAGAAGGGTGACAGGAGAGTCAGAAAATGTGCATTTGTCTTTCACTGGTAGTACCCGATTTCTCGTGACTGCTGAGGTGGCACTAGAGTCAAAAACTGTGGGGATAGAAGTGTTTATTGACAGCGGGGTTGGGGTGAACCTGACTGATGCTCAGTTCGTCCATATGCACGGGTTGTCACTGAGTGCATTAGAAAAAAACATTTCCGTTTTTGCTATTGATTCTGCACCTCTAATTGAGAAGTGTTTATCTCAAGTGGTGCATGATATCAGATTAAGAGTGGGTGACTTTCATCTCGTGTTTTGTGTTGGAGGGTCTCTCTGCTCCGGTGGTTCTGAGTTTACCATGATTAAGCAAGCACAATCCAACCATTGATTGGAAAGCTAGACAGATTTTGGATTGGGTTAATTATTGCATTGACAATTGTCTGAATACATCTTTTCTGTTTTAACTACTAAGACATTACCCTGTTTCATATCTGATTTCGCTGATGGATTTTCTGAGAGTGGGTGCCAGGATCTACTTCTATATCGGGAATATGATTGTCCTATCAACCTTATTCCTGGAGCTAAGTTGCCAAAATCTACATTGTATAACCTTTCTGGACCTGAAAGACTGGCAATGAGAGAGTATATTGCCGAGACTTTGGCTAAAGGACACATATTACCTTCCAAATCTCCAGTGAAAGCAGGGTTCTCAAAGGACGGAGGTCTTCAGCCATGTCTGGATTTCCGTGAACTCGATCGGATTACTGTCCGTGATCCTTACCCTCTTCCGTTGATTCACGATTTGTTTAACCAGATTGTTTGTGCCAAGGTGTTCTCCAAATTGGATTTAAGGGGGACATATAATCTGGTTAGGATCAAGGAATCAAGGAAGATGATAAATGCAAGACAGCTTTTAATATTCCCGAGGGGCACTTTGAGAACCTGGTCATGTTAAAGAGGACCTTTCATGACTTCTAAAGATATCAACTAAGGATGCTCACATGGAGAGCGGCGCCCAGGGATCTCCCTGCACTTACTATTATCCCTGGGCGCCGCTCCATTCTCCCGGTATAGGCTCCGGTATCGACGCTCACCAAGTTATAGTAGGCGGGGACTTGGTGGAATTGGTTATAGTAGGCGGAGCCTGCCCTTCATCTCCTTCTCCCGGCTGTAGTGCTGGCCAGTCGCAGCGCAGAGCTCATAGCCTGGGAGAAGGAGATGAAGGGCAGGCTCCGCCCACTATAACTTAGTGAGCACAGATACCGGAGCCTATACCGGGAGAACGGAGCGGCGCCCAGGGATAATAGTAAGTGCAGGGAGATCCCTGGGCGCCGCTCTACATGTGAGCATACTTGGTTTATATCTTTAGAAGTCATGAAAGGTCCTCTTTAAGGTTTACCAATGCTCCTGCGGTTTTCCAGCATTTTGTCAATGACAATTTTCATCAACTTGTGGGGTGGTTTTTTAGTTGTGTATTTGGATGACATTCTAATTTCTTCTCCAGACGTGGAGATACATCAGGGTCACGTTAGACAGGTGTTACAGATCCTAAAAGATAATACATTGCAAATATGCATATGCAAATTTAGAGAAGTGTGTTTTTGCTGTACACGAGGTGCAGTTTTTTGGGCTACCTGCTGTCATCTTCAGGTTTTCGAATGGATCCAGAGAAAGTCCGTGCTGTATTGGACTGGGATCGACCAGAAAATCTGAAGGCTCTTATGTGGTTTTTGGGTTTCACCAACTATTACCAAAAATGTATTCAGAACTATTCGACAATAGCAAAACCCTTAACTGACATGACTAAGAAAGGGACAAATGTTACAGTGCAGTCTTATTTGGCTTTGCGAGCCTTTTCTGCGATTAAGGAATGCTTCTCTTCCGCCCTTATATTGGTGCAGCCAAATGTATTACAACCTTTCATTGTGGAAGTGGACGTGTCTGAGGTGGGGGTAGGAGCAGTTTTATCGCAGGGCCCGTCACCTGGTAAATGGCATCCATGTGCCTTTTTCTCTAAAAAAAACTCTCTTCTGCAGAGAGAAATTATGATGTGGGTAACAGAAAGTTACTGACCATTAAATTGGCTTTTGTGGAATGGCTTCATTGGTTGGAAGGGGCGATTCATCCGATCACGGTGTTCACAGATCACAAAAACCTGGCTTACCTGGAGTCGGCTAAACGACTGAACCCGAGGCAGGCCAGATGGTCTTTGTTTTTCACCAGATTCAATTTCACTATCACCTATCGTCCTTGGGGTTAAGAATGTCAAGGCAGATGCCTTGTCACATAGTTTTCCTGGAGGTGATGATTTTGAAAATCCAAGTCCTATACTGTCGGAAGGGGTGGTGATATCTGCTCTTTACCCTGACCTAGAGGTGAAGGTGTGAGAGGCCCAGGGAGATGCACCAGATTCTTGTCCTTCTGGGAAACTGTTTGTGCCATCAGAATTGTGTCACAAGGTGTTTGAGGAACATCACTGTACGGTTCTTACAGGACACCCTGGGAACAGATCCACTGCTGACCTCATCTCTCGTAGATCAAGGTGGACGGGGTTGCGTAAGTGTCTATGTGTCAGCCTGTAGTACCTGTGACACATACTCGGCCTTCCAGATCTCTACTTTCGTTGCCCATTCTGTCCAGACTATGGACTCACTTATCCATGGATTTTAATTCTTTAGGAAAGACAGATATTTTAGTGGTAGTTGATCGCTTTAGTAAAATGGTGCACTTTATAGCATTGCTGGGCCTACCTAATGCTAAAACACTTGCACAAGTGTTTGTTGACAACATTGTGAAACTCCATGGCATTCCCTCTGACGTGGTCTCGGTACGTGGGACTCAGTTTGTTTCCAGACTCTGGAAAGCATTCTGTACTCGACTGGCGGTACAACTGTCCTTTTCTTCACCTTTTCATCCTCAGTCGAACCGACAGACAGAGCGCACTAATCAGAGTCTGGAGACTTACTTGAGATGTTTTGTCTCTGAGAACCAGGAGGAGTGTTCTTGGTTTTTGTTTTTGGCAGAGTTTGCCATAAATAATTGTAGACAGGAATCCACTGGAAAGTCGGCATTTTTTGGGGCATATGGGTTTCACACACAGTTTGGCACATTTTCTGGTTCACATACTTCTGGTATCCCTGAGGAGGAACGTTTTTCATAATCATTGTCATATATATGGCGAAAAATTCAAGATAACTTGATGAATATGGACAACAAGTATAAACGTGTGGCTGACAGGAAACGTATGAAAGGTCCAGGCCTAAGAGTGGGTGATTCTGTGTGGCTGTCTACAAGAAACATTAAGTTGAAGGTACCTTCTTGGAAGTTAGGTCAAAGATTTATTGGTCCATATAAGATCACTGCCATTATTAATCCTGTAGCTATTCGTCTTGAACTCCCTCAGGACCTGGAAAATTCATAATGTGTTTCATAAATCTTTGTTGAAGAGATCTGTGGAACCTTTGGAGGTGTCTTCCTTGCCACCTGTTCCTGTCATGGACTGTAGTTTGGAATTTCAGATCGCCAAGATAATTGACTTGAGTTCTCCCTAGATCTTATCAGTATCTTGTTAACTGGACGGGTTATGGACCAGAGGAGAAGATGTGGGTACTGGCATCTGATGTGAATGCCAGTTGTTTGGTGAAAGCTTTTCACAGGTCTCACCCAGATAAGGTCGGTCCTGGGTGTCCAGGGGTCACCCGTAGAAGGGTAGGTACTGTCACAGACGTTCCCGCGACAGATGGCAGGAGATCGGTGAGACTGGCAACACGTGGTTTGATCAAACATGTTTTCCGTTTGGATCAAATTAAGTCTGTGTTGTTTCTGGTGCTTGCCACACGTTCTTTCCCCAGGTATGGCTATTATGGTCATTTAATCTTCTCTATTTATTGTTTCTCCCACTATGCTGTGCGGTTTATAGCTTCTGTTTGGACCTTTGGATAGATTGTGGTTGGATGTCGGCTGAGTTTCTGGTGCTTCCATTGCTCCTTTGAAGTTAAGTCTTTCCTTTCTCTTTTGTATTTTGTTTGGGTTCTGTGTGTTGCATTTCCTTATTGTTGGTATTTGGCCTGAAGGAGACTCCTGTTCGTTCTTCCTTTTGGAGGAACAGGTAGTCTCGTCCCTGCCATTAATACCAGGTCCTATAGGGCTTGATAGGCCCTAGGATTTTCAGCGTATGAACTTACTTATCTTTTGGGGTCTAGTCACACTGGTAGTCAGTCAGGATTTTGTTTAGGGTTTTCACTAAGAGGTGTGTGGCATCAGGTGGTTGGTAGCATCAAAATAGTAGCTGAGGCAGGTATCCAGAAGAAACCGGTCTCTTTTGTCAAGGTTTGGGTGAGGCAGCATGGATGATCTAATCTGATGCATCATTGGTGGGTGGAAATCCTGGCTGATCCATGTCTCATTCAACTTGACAAAGGTCAGTCTCTCCACATTTTGGGTAGATAAACGAGTTCTCCTTGGGGTTACTATTGCTCCCGCTGCACTAAACACTTGCTCTGATCCCACACTACTGGCCAGGCAGGACAGCTTTTCCAGGGTAAACTCGGCTAGTTGCTGCGACCAATCCAGTTTGACTGCCTAGTAGTCCAGCGGATCTTCAATGACAGCTGGCAGGGTGCACTTCAAGTATGCCACTATCTGCTGGTTCAGGTTCTGCTCTATGTCTAGCTGCTGCTGGTGAGTAGTTTCTTCACTATGCGGGTGAAGAAAGCTGCTCATCAGCGACTCTAGACTCAGGCTGTTGCTGTTGGGGCTGGTACTGCTCCTGCCACCAGATTTACCAGCATCTTTTCCAGGATATGAATCAGTGGAATGACGTTGTTCATCCTGTAGTCCTGGCGACTGAAAATAAAGTGGCCTCCTCAAAGGGCACGAGCAAATGGCAGGTGTCACGCATGAGCTGCCACTGGCTAACATGGAAGTTACACAAGAGAGTACCTCTGTTCGCCTGTATCATCAAGAATTTGTTTATGGCCTTTCTCTGTTCGTACAGTTGGTCCAACATATGGAGGGTGGAATTCCAACAGGTGGAAACGCTGCATATCAGCCTATGTTGGGGGATTCCTATCCATTTTTAGTATGTCTTGCAGATGGATGGAAGACTTCAGGAAACACTTGACAACCAGATTGAAAATGTTCACCATGCAGGGTGCATTGCTCAGCCCTCCTTGACACAGAACCGACACCATTTTCTTCCAGTTGTCAGTCACCATGGTTCTGATTTTGAGTTGTTGTGAAGAAAGCCAGGATTCAGTTTCTTGATGAAGGACACTGAGCAGTTCCTCCCCTTTTGTGACTCCGTTCGCCCAGACAATGCAGGTGCAGAACAGAGTGACACCGCCGTGCTCTGCACATGTGGTATGCTGGTGGGGCACTGTGAATTGTCCCGGCAGTGGAGGCTGAGGACAAGGTGAAGGATGGGGAGGCAGAGGCGGACATTGTCTCAGGACCAACAGCGTGAGAATGTGGAGCCGGAAGTGGCGTCACCTGGCCATGTTGCTGGTTTGGCTGGGCAGGAATCACATTTATCCAGTGGGCCATAAAGGACATATATTCTCCTTGACCGTAATTACAGCTCCACAGTATGGCGCTGCCATGCACTTTGGCAGACACCGACAGGCGCAAGGATTGGCCCACCTTCTGTTCTACATACGTGTGCAGGGCTGGTACTGCCTTTTTTGGCAAAGAAATTACAGCTTGGGACTCTCCACTTCGGCTCGGCATAAGCCATCAGTTCTCTGAAAGGTGCAGAGTCCACCACTTGGAAAGGGAGGGACTGCAGCACCAGCAACTTGGCCAGGAGCATGTTCAGCTTCGGTGATCGATTGCTGATGGAATGACTGACTAGGAAGAGGAGCAGGAGCATCAGGTCCAGCAGATGATGGGAAGGACAGACAGCTTCCTTCGGCTGAGGTGATGGAGCCTTGACTGCCTAAAATCGGGTGCGTGCCACTGGGTTATGCAGTGATTGCTGCAGCAGGCTATACCACCACCTTGGAGCCAAGTTTCTCCCAGCAGTTATACTAATTTTTATATAGAGACCTCACAGTGCATGTGTGACGTTTACCCTTTAGTACTTATTGTTTATTGGTCCTAAGGACCTAATTATGTCTATTTCATCCACTGTTATATTAAAACTTCACTTTTATTCCAAAATGCATTAAAACTACTCTCTGTACACTACTAAAAAAGTGCTAGGACATTTTAAAACTGTCAATGATTGGCAGACTGTTTCTTCTGTGTCTCTAAATGCTAGCCTGCTGATTTTCACAGCAGTTCACTACCTTCTGGTAGTATATAGCCACCTTGGTTTTAGAGTGCTTCAGTGCTATATTTTGGAGCTTTCTGCCTGCCTATGCCTATCATTGAAACTAAAAACACATACACACATTCACCCTGCTCCCCGGCATGTTTCGCTGGTAACCCAGCGTCTTCAGGGGGTGTGTCACAGGTATGTGTGTTTGGGGGCGGGGACCAGCTTTTAACACATCGGTGCCTTGTGACATTAAACTTCGCCACCAATAGGATGTCAGAGTAGCTCCTCCCTGTCAACTTCATTGGTTCTGACGGTCTTACCTTCCCTTCCATTCTTCCGCCCGTCTGCATCATCGCTATTATTCTCGCGATGTGACGTGCGTCTTGGGATGCCTCGCAGATGCGCAATAACTTTGAATGGGGAGATTGTTCTTTCTCCGTTCTGTTCATGTATTAGGACTTCTTCTCTATAACTTAAAGTGGACTGCGCATGCGCAAAAACTTTGAACGGGGAAATAGTTCTTCCTCAGTTCTGCACATGTATTGGGGCTTCATTTCTATATCTCCTTTATTCCTCTTAGTGTTTATTATTATTATATACCTCAGGCTTTTAACTTCCTTTATAATTATTACATAACAGATCTTAATATCATAGTTGACTTATTTATATATTTTGAATGGCCCAAGGATAGATAACATTTATTTTCTTTCATGTATTATTCTTTATGCATGCATCTTATATAGATGCACATGTAAAAAAAGGAATTAATTCTGGAGAAATTTCCTTCTGCTAATGTAGTTGCTTATTTTAATAATTCCTTCTCTCCTGTATTTTACAGAGGTCCAATATATTCGGGAACCAAGGACTCGCCATTATTTAAGGAAGAAAACAGGGGAAGCCCTCTAACACTACGACAGGTATGTATTCATCTAACTATTTTCTTCCTTTATTGTTTTCTATCTGTTTATGTAGTCCCTTATCTGTCCTTTACTGCTTCAATTCTATATTCAGTCTTACATGGGTGCTGTGGGTCAATGTATATTATTTTTACAAAATTTAGGTAAATGTAAAACCTTGATTCATTCCTCCTGGTGATAGGGATTTCAGGTGGTAGATCCATTTGGTCTCCTCCTGTTGTAGTCTCCTATCAATACTTCCTTGTCTGGGACCTGTTTTTACTTTTTGTATTCCCCATATTTTAGAGCCTGAGGTACCTTCACGATGATATTTTTTTAGATGTTTTGATAGTGTCATCTCTTCATTTGTGTTTAAGTTGCTAAAATGCTTGGATATTCTCCTCCTCAACTCCTAAACCGTTTTGCCAATATACAATTTCGGACATTCACATTGAATCGCATATACCACTCCTGTGGTTCTGCAATTTATGTATTCCTTAATGCTATATATCTTGCCATCCACTGGATTTTCTAATTCCTTTTTTGGGGACATAAATTTGTAAAACACACATCCGCCGCATGGGTAGGATCCATTTGTTGAAAGCCAAGTTTTTATGCTTTTACGTTGTCTCTGGAAATGACTGTGTACTATCATTTCCCTTAGGTTCTTTCCTCTTCTGTATGTTATTGAGGGATTTTTTGGAATCACCTCCCTCAAGTCTTTGTCTGATCGTAATAGGTACCAGTGTCGTCCAAAAATTTGATACACTTTCTGATGTTGTATGTCATATCTACCTATACAATGTATTATCATTGTTATTAGTATTTTGTTCTCTTTTTTTGCAATAATGAGTCTCTGTCTGTATTTTTAGCTCTATTGTAGGCACTGTGGAGCACTTTTTTTGGATAGCCTCTGGCAGTGAACCTCCTATAAAGGAGGCTACATTCATTCTCAAAAGCATGTTTAGTTGTACAGTTCCACTTGGCTCTGAGGTATTGACCAATCGGAATACCTGCTTTGAGAGTCTGAGGATGGAAACTCTCCCAATGGAGAAAGCTATTAGTCGCGGTCGATTTTCTGTATACTTCAGTTGTAATGCTCCCATCATTTTTCAGACCGATTTTTAGGTCTAGAAAGCTCAAGCTTTCTTTTTGGATCTAAGCAGTAAATGTCAGGCCTATGTCGTTTTCGTTGAGGTTTCTAGTGAATTGGTGAAATTCACTCTCTGTGCCATCCCAAAAAATTTAAATATGATCTATAAATCTCAATCCAAGATGGCTGAGGCTATTTATAGGTCTGTGACATCACATGGCTGGCTGCTGGTGGGCCCCTGAGTAAGGTGAGCCCCTAGTCTCCCTCCGCCTGCACAAGTAGCACATAACACAGTAGACTTACTGCACTACATACATATATTCAATGTACAGCATCTCAACCAGCCTATGTTCATAGAAAAAACTTGATAGATTATTAAAGAAACTCCCCAGTTTATTATTATAGACACGATCAGAGCTGAGATGACTTCTAGGTATAGAGGAAAGCTACCAGTGTCCTTTTTTTTCCAAGGACCTGCCTTCTTAAAGTTGCTGCAGGGACCCCATATTCAATCACCTGGCAGCATCTTGCTGCTGTGTGAGCAGGTAATATTTGAATGTATCCGTATGGTGGGCCCCCAAAATAAATTTTACTGGTGGGCCCCAGACACCCCAGTCCGGAACTGTTCCCATTACACCAGTTTTTATTGGCTAAAACAAATAGAAACTATAATGCATGCTAACTGATGATTTCTATTTTTGTTCTGTCTCTCCATTGATTTCAATGTTGGAATTCAGCTTTAATGGGGAGAATAGCTAAGCAGACCACAGTATGATCAGCTTAAAAAACCCACTAAGGCTACTTTAACACTTGTGCTTTCCCTTTCCATTATTGAGGTCCGTCATAGAATCCCAATGCTTCCTTTTTGTCTACATTCATTGCTGAACTGAACGGAGCGCACCAGAATACATTCTGTTTGTTTGCGTCCCTATCACGGACAGAATAATGCTGCACGCAGCGTTTCTCTGTCCGCGATGTGGTGCGGAGCAAGACGGATCCTTCCTGACACACAATGTAAGTCAAAGGGGACGGATCCATATACTCTGAGAAAAAAAAAAAGCGGATCTGTCCTCATTAACTTTCAAATCCGTCTTGGCTTTGTTAAAGATTATAGAACCGGATCCGTTCATGGATGCAGGTGGTTGTATTATGAGAACGGAAGCGTTTTTGCTGATCCATGACGGGTGCAGCAAATACGCTGGTGTAAAAGTAGTCTCCACATTCTACCATCAAAAACTGAAATTGAATAATGTAGAGAAAATTAACAAAATCTAGGAGCATTTAACCAGCAGTCCCTAGATAAGAAAGGGATGTGCTTTATCTAGATCACAGATCTGTAAGAAATCTTTAGCTGTGAGGAGGTCAGGGCCAAAAAGTAAGCTAATTATCCACGTAGGCATATATTTTAAAAACACAGAAAAATTGAAACACAGCGTATAAAAGGCGGCTAATGATTCATTATACATGATTATATTTGATTTGCATAATACAATGTAATAGCAAGTTTGAGGGTCCATAACTGAACAAAATGATTAGTGTAGCCTGAAAGACCTGAATGATTTATTTTATTATGGTTTAAAATGCAATGCAATCTGTAGGCAGCATGTTATAGGGTAATATAAACGAAGCATATTGATATATAGTTTTGTAGGAAAAGAATCAGTTAAACTTGTAATTTGTACATTAAATCTCTATTTTTGACTTTATTGTTCACATGGAAGGTGTCAGTGATTGATGGCATTCTCTGTATACGTGTGTATACAGAAATAACTGTCAGTCACTGATAACACCTCCCTAAAGTACCTGTTTTGGTAGGGCCTTTTTGGTAAGGTCGGTGAGAGGTTTGGCCAGGGCGCTGTACTCTGGGACAAATTTTCGGTAGTAACCGGCCGTCCCTAAAAAGGCTAATACCTGGGTTTTGGTATGGGGTTGGGGCCAATTAGCTATGGCCTCTACTTTAGCCGGCTCTGGACGTTGCCTACCAGAACCTACCCTGTGGCCGAGATATTGCACCTCGGCCATACCTACATGACATTTGTCCGGTTTCAAGGTGAGACCTGCGAGATGAATTCGTTTGAGTACCCTGGACACATGACCCAGTATGACCCAGGTGGTCCTCCCATGTGCGGCTATAGATGGCAATATCATCTAGATACGCACATGCAAAGTCCTGGAACCCCTCTAAGAGCCTATCGGCCATCCTCTGAAAAGTATCCGGGGCATTTTTCATCCCAAAGGGCATAACCTTGAACTGGTATAGCCCGAATGGAGTGATGAATGCCGACTTGGGGATGGCCGCAGGCTCCAAGGGAATTTGCCAATACCCCTTGCACAAGTCCAGGGTGGTCAAGTAATTCCCCCCAGCCATACGGTCTAATAGCTCATCTATTCTGGGCATGGGGTAGGCATCAGTTATAGTGCGATCGTTGAGTCTCCGATAGTCTACACAGAAGCGCGTGGTGCCGTCGCGCTTCGGTACTAGTACTACCAGTGAAGCCCAAGGACTTTGTGAGGTTTCTATAACCCCTAACTTGAGAATCTCTCTTATTTCAGTGAGCATATTTTCACGTACTGCCTCAGGGATACGATATGGTTGCTGCCGTAACGGCGTTTCTCCCTGGGTTTCCACACGGTGTACCGCAGCGGAGGTATAGCCTGGTATGGCCGAAAACATTTATTGGTATCCCTGAAGTAGTTGAAATGCCTCACCTTTCTCTAAGGGGTTTAGGTTTTGACCCCAGCTTACTTGGTCAATAGTACATGGGGAGGTGTCTAATAAATCAGGGAGGGGTAGTTCCTCAGAAGAAGGGGGCACATACGGCACCTACATCTTCCGTTCTCTCAAAATAGGGCTTGAGCATGTTTACATGAAAAGCTTTGGTCAGCCCTTCATCTGAACATTTGCTCACAATATAGGTGGTATCGCTTATGCGCTCTACCACCTAAAAGGGTCCCTGCCAGGCCGCCTGCAGCTTGTCCTTTTTAGCGGGTCTCAGGGGCAACACTTTCTGCCCTATGTCCAGTACCCTATCTCTGGCTCCCCTATCGTACCACCTCCTCTGGCATTCCTGGGCCGCCCGCAGGCTCTCCCGAACGGATTCGGTGAGAGCCCGCAATCGGTCCTGGAACTCCAGAACATACTGGATGACAGGTACTCCCCCCTCATCCATGTTGCCCTCCCAGTGCTCCCGTACTAGATCCAGGGGGCCCCGGACTTTTCTTCCGAACAGGAGTTCGAAGGGGGAAAACCCCGTGGATGCCTGGGGCACTTCGCGGTAGGCAAACAGAAGGTGGGGAAGATACTTTTCCCAATTCCTGTGGGACTCTGCGAAGGTCTTTAGCATCTGTTTGAGTGTGCCATTGAACCGTTCACAGAGTCCATTGGTCTGGGGGTGATAGGGGGCACTAAATAGGGGTTTCACTCCACAGCTCTGCCACAATTGCTGTGTCAGGAGTGCCGTGAACTGAGTCCCCCGATCGGACAAGATCTCTTGGGGAAAACCTACCCGGGAAAATATTTTAACTAGGGCCTCCGCCACAGTCTCGGCCTCTATGTTTGCGAGGGCTACTGCTTCTGGGTATCTAGTGGCGTAGTCCACTACAGTGAGACTGGCTGGGTCGGCTGAGGGGTCCTATTAAGTCCACCGCTACTCGGTGAAACGGTTCTTCTATAATGGGTAAAGGGTGGAGTTTGGCTTTCTGGTGGTCATCCCTTTTCCCTACCTTTTGACATATGTCACACGTCCTACAATAATACTTAAGATCTTGCGTGACCCTAGGCCAGAAGAATGTTTGTGTCAACCGGTCCCTTGTCTTTTTAACCCCTAGATGTCCTGCTAGGGGGATGTCATGACTGAGTTTTAATAACTCCGCCCAAAACTTACGGGGTACTATTAGTTGCCTTTTAGTGACCTGAGCGGCCCCGTGTCCCACCCCTCCTGTCACTCGCTACAATAACCCCTTATGCCATTCAAAGCTTTCGTTGGTGCTTTCCCCCCGGGTAACGTCTACTGCCTTTCTATACCCTTCTAGTGTGGGGTCGGTTCTCTGTTCCTGTTCAAAACCCTGTGGCGTATCCCAGAAAGGGGATGGGTGGTCGGGTAAAGGGTGTATTTCAACTCCCACCTGGCTTTCCTCAGCGTGTAGCAGTGCTTCCAGTCTGGCTTGAGCTCGGGTGGTAACCGGGTATGCTTCTGAAGTGGTCTCCCGTGATAGTTGGGAGGTTAAACAGCCTACATCGTTGCCCAGTAGGACTTCTGCTTGCAGTTCCTGCATAATGCCAACCTCCAACTGTTTGGATCCAGAACCCCAGTCCACAAGGACACTGGCTGTAGGTAACTTGTGTATGGCACCCCCAGCTACCCTTACAGCTACTGTGCGTCCGGTGCGAGCTTGGGCCTTGACCGTGTGTGGTTGTACCACGGTTAGAGTGGCCCCAGAGTCTCTCATAGCTCGTGTCCCCATGCCATCCACTGTAATCCATTGCCGGTGGTGGTCTTTGTTGTCACCTCCCGCTTACACTGGATTAACCTCGCGTAGTACACTCCACTGCTCTTCTTGATTAGGGACGTAGGTTGTACTTTCTTACTAGACACAATGAGCGGCTGCCCTGGGTTGTTGTGGTGGTTGCCTTTCCCGGCCCCCCGGTTCAAACGAGGGCACTGGTTTTTGTAATGTCCCGGCTGCTTACAATAATGGCACACTGCAGGGGGTCGAGGGGTTGCTGTGGAGCCCAGCGGTGGGTGGTTTATGGAAGCTCTAGGGGCTGCAGATGTTGTTGGAGCCGGGTAGTTGGGCCTAAAAGTTGGTCGGCTCACCCCCTGTTCCCTCCTCCTGTTGTCCTGGTATTCATCTGCTAGTCTTGCGGCTTCCTCCACCGTTTTAGGCTTTCTGTCCTTTACCCAATCTTTTATATCTTCTGCAGTGTAATTAAAAAATTGCTCCAATAGCAGGAGCTGTTAGGCATCCTCCAGGGTAGTTGCTTGGCAGCCCTGCATCCAATTATGGGCTGCCCTGTGTAGCCGAAAAGCCCATTCAGTGTGTGAATCTCTCCCGGTCTTCCGAAGTTCCCGAAACTTTTTCCGGTATGCTTCAGGGGTTACAGCATATCTGGCTAACAAAATGTCTTTTTTCTGGACATAATTATGTATGTCCCCATCAGGTACTGCTCGCAACGCCTCTGCTGCTCTTCCTGACAACTTGCTGCTAAGTACTGCAGCCCATTTTGTGGAGTCTAATCCCTCCAGCGCACATTGACATTCAAAGTCTTGCAAATAACTGTCAATTTCCATTTCATTGTCATTAAAAGTTTTAAATGCTGCATAATTTACCTTCTTTGGTAAGTGATTGGTACTTCCCGGGGAGTGTAGCAAATCTCCCTGTGTCGGTCTGTCTCGGTCCTCTCGCTCTTTTTGCGATTGCCTGGCTTGTGCCATGACCTGCAGAACCGCCTCTGTTGATGGATTGGGTCCCAATACACTGAGCATCCATCTGATGTCCTTCTGCATCGCGGTTTCTTCTTCGTGCTCCATTTCTGTATTGCTCGTTCCGTCGCTCTGTATTAATTCTGCAATTAACGTGGCTTTTTTCTTGTTACTTGCCACTACACCTCGAGCTTCCAGTAAATCCTTTAGCGTGGTCCTCTTAAGTAGCTGGTATTGCTGAGCCATTCATTCCCTTGCTTGGTTCAGGACGTCCATTCGGGATTCGAATCCCTCTGCTTGCCACCAATTGTAAGGAAACCAAATATATTTAAACCACATTCGGTAGTTTCCTCCCGAACCGCCCAAGCCTGGTGAATATAGCGCTCTGTTCGGCTGTTGAAGTAGACGAATTCCATACGAAATGCCAATCACTTTATAAGATGATTCCCTTAATAAAGCATGCGAATCCCCAAACATCAGTCGAAGTCCAGAAGAAGGGTACAAAAAGAACATGTCTTTATTAACACACATAGGCTTTTATGCAAGTCCCCATGCAAATGGACATCCCACAGGGAGGGACACAGTACAGCCAATCAAGTACAATGGAAACATAAAACCCTTCCAGCATAAACATACAATTCCCTCCCCTAGTCCTGGAGATAACCAAGCCTGATAAAGTAACCACTTGATTATCTCTAGGCAGAAAAGTCACAGTTTTCCCCAATATCTGGAAAACCCCTTTATACATGAGGTATTCCCACAAATCATATGTCCCCTGATAGCCCCGATCTGGGTGATCCACATATTCAAATTTCACCCAGATCGGTTCAGGGGTTCTCAAAGAACATGGAAGTCTTCTGTGACCAGTTCACCCTGGGTGGGCTGCCCAAAATAACATAGTAACATAGTATATAAGACCGAAAAAAGACATTTGTCCATCCAGTTCGGCCTGTTTCCTACAAGTTGATCCAGAGAAAGGCAAAAAACCCCTGTGAGGCAGAAGCCAATTTTCCCCACTTAAGGGGAAAAAAATTCCTTCCCGACTCCAATCAGGCAATCAGAATAACTCCCTGGATCAACGACCCCTCTCTAGTAGCTGTAGCCTGTAATATTATTACACTCCAGAAATAAATCCAGTCCCCTCTTGAATTCCTTTATTGTACTCACCATCACCACCTCCTCAGGCAGAGAGTTCCATAGTCTCACTGCTCTTACAGTGAAGAATCCTTTTCTATGTTTGTGTACAAACCTTCTTTCCTCCAGACGCAGAGGATGTCCCCTCGTCACAGTCACAGTCCTGGGGATAAATAGATGATGGGACAGATCTCTGTACTGACCCCTGATATATTTATACATAGTTATTAGATCTCCCCTCAGTTGTCTTTTTTCTAAAGTGAATAACCCTAATTTTGATAACCTTTCAGGGTACTGTAGATCCCTCATTCCAGTTATTACTTTAGTTGCCCTCCTCTGAACCCTCTCCAGCTCTGCTATGTCTGTCTTGTTCACAGGAGCCCAGAACTGTACACTGCACTCCATGTGTGGTCTGACTAGTGATTTGTAAAGTGGTAGGACTATGTTCTCATCACGGGCATCTATGCCCCTTTTGATGCAACCCATCATCTTATTGGCCTTGGCAGTAGCTGCCTGACACTGGTTTTTGCAGCTTAATTAGCTGTTTATTAAAATTCCTAGATCCTTTTCCATGTCAGTGTTACTGGGTGTTTTACCATTTAATATGTACGGGTGACTTGCATTATTCCTTCCCATGTGCATAACTTTACATTTGTCAGTGTTAAACCTCATCTGCCATTTTTCTGCCCAAGCCTCCAATCTATCCAGATCCCTCTGTAGCAGAAAACTGTCCTCTTCAGTGTTAATTACTTTACAGTTTAGTGTCACCTGCAAAAATAGATATTTTACTGTGCAGGCCTTCTACAAGATCATTAATAAATATATTGAAGAGAATAGGGCCCAATACGGACCCCTGAGGTACCCCACTAGTTACAGTGACCCAATCTGAGTATCTACCGTTAATAACCACCCTCTGTTTTCTGTCACTCAGCCAGTTACTTACCCACATACAGACATTTTCTCCCAGTCCGAGCATCCTCATTTTATATACTAACCTTTTATGAGGTACGGTGTCAAATGCTTTGGAGAAGTCTCCAGATATACGACATCCATTGATTCGCCGCTGTCAAGTCTAGAACTTACCTCCTCATAGAAGCTGATTAAATTCGTTTGGCATGAACGATCCCTCATGAAGCCATGCTGATATGGCGTTATTTGCTTATTTTCATTGAGATACTTCAAAATAGCATTTCTTAGAAACCCTTCAAACAGTTTACCAACAATAGATGTTAAACTTACCGGCCTATAATTTCCAGGCTCTGTTTTTGGACCCTTTTTGAATATCGGCACCACATTTGCTATGCGCCAATCCTGTGGCACATTCCCTGTTATTATAGAGTCCGTAAATATCAGAAATAATGGTCTGGCTATGACATCACTTAATTCCCTTAGGATAGGGGGTGTATGCCATCCGGTGCTGGCGATTTGTCTATTTTAATATTTTTAAGTCGCTGTTGTACTTCTCACTGGGTCAGACAGGGCACTTTTAATGGGGGATTTACTTTTACATTCTGCATTTCATCTGACAGTTTATTTTCCTCAGTGAATATAGTGGAGAAAAAAATATTTAATAGTTTTGCTTTATCCTCGTCGCTCTCTGAAACACCCCCCTCATTGCTATGTAGAGGGCCGACTCCTTCAGATTTATATTTTTTTTACTATTTATGTAATTGAAGAACATTTTAGGGTTAGTTTTACTCTCTTTGGCAATTAATCTCTCGGTCTCTAGTTTGGCAAATTTTATTAGTTTTTTACATATTCTATTTTTTTCCTTATAGTTTATCAGTGCTTCCTGACTCCCCTCCTGTTTTAGTGATTTATATGCTTTCTTTTTGTCATTTATTGCCTTCTTTACGGTTCCATTTATCCACATTGGTTTCTTATTGTTCCTTAGCCTTTTATTCCTATAAGGTATGTACCTCTCACAATTAGATGTTACAATGCTTTTAAAAATCTCCCATTTTATGGTTGTATTTTTATTTTTGAGGACTTTGTCCCAGTTAGTTAGGCCTATGGCCTCGCTTAGTTGGCTAAATTTTGCTTTTTTGAAGTTTGGTATTTTTGTTCCTCCCTTTAGAAACTCTCGTTTGAAGGATAATTGGAAGGTTATAACTTTATGGTCACTATTTCCCAGGTGTCCCCCAACCTGCACATCTGTTGTTCTATCAGGTCTATTGGTTAATACTAAGTCCAGTATGGCCGTCCCTCTAGTGGGGTCCTGAACCAGTTGGGAAAGGAAATTGTCTTTGGCTATTGCCAAGAACCTGTTTCCTTTTGGGATGTACAGCTTTCAGTTTCCCAGTCTATATCTGGGTAGTTGAAGTCCCCCATGATAACGACTTCATTATGATTTGCCGCCTCGTCTATCTCGTTTAGTAATAGATTTTCTGTGGACTCTGGTATATTAGGTGGTTTATAATACACTCCTATTAGTATTTTATTATTGTTTTTTGCTCCATGTATTTCTACCCACAGTGACTCCACATTTTCATGTCCCTCAGAGATGTATTCTCGAATTACGGGATTTAGACACGACTTCACATAGAGGCAGACCCCTCCACCTCTCCGGTTTTGATGATCCTTTCTAAACAGATTGTAGCCTTTTATATTAACTGCCCAGTCATAGCTATCATCCAGCCATGTCTCAGTTATTCCCACTACGTCATAGTCCTCCTCACACATCACTAATTCCAGTTCACCAGTCTTGTTAGTCAGGCTTCTGGCATTAGTATACATACATTTGACAGGTTTATGTGCATTTTTTACCCTACATATTTCATTCTGAGCTGTTCTAGTCCCCCCCTTCCATTCCTCCCCCAGTCACACTACCTCGCCCCTGGTCTCTTTCTGCACTATCTTCCCCCCCTATAACGTAAGTACCCTCCCCCCCAGTCCCTAGTTTAAACACTCCTCCAACCTTCTAGCCATCTCTTTCCCCAACACAGCTGCCCCTTCCCCATTGAGGTGCAGCCCGTCCCTACGATAGAGCCTGTAGCCAACAGAGAAGTCGGCCCAGTTCTCCAGGAACCCGAACCCCTCCTTCCTACACCAGTTCTTGAGCCACTTGTTAACCTCCCTAATCTCCCGCTGCCTTTCTTGTGTGGCTCGTGGTACAGGCAGTATTTCAGAAAATACTACTTTTGAGGTCCTTGCCCTAAGCTTTTGACCTAAATCCCTGAAATCATTTTTACGGACTCTCCACCTTCCTCTAACTTAGTCATTGGTTCCGATATGGACTATGACTGCTGGATCTTCTCCAGCCCCTCCCAGTAGTCTGTCAACCCGATCCACGATGTGTCGAACTCTAGCGCCAAGACAGCACACTGTTCGGCGATCACGATCTTTGTGACAGATCGCCCTATCTGTACCGCTAATAATTGAGTCTCCCACTACCAGCACCTGTCTGGCCTGCCCTGCTCTCCTGGTCCCCTGCTTACTGGAGCTGACATTCCCCTGACTGGCAGAAGAAGTGTCTGGCTGCAGCGGTGCCATCCCTGAACTGTCATCCCCCTCATCTGCCAACCGTGCAAACTTGTTGGGGTGTGTCAGATCAGGGCTAGCCTCCCTGGCACTCTTTCCTCTACCCCACTTTCTTACTGTTACCCAGCTAACTACCTCAGTGGCTTTCAGTGTTGCAACTCGCCTGTTTAGAGACTCGATGTGCGATTCCAAACGGGTAATTTGCTCACATTTTGAACAAACATATACACCCTCAAACGGCTGTTTCAGGACTGCATACATCATACAAGATGTGCACTGGACGGCGCTGTCAATAATGGAAGTCATACTAAATGGGGATTACGCAGGAAAAGAGAGGGGAAAAAAAATAATACAGTGCAATATATAAATACAATATAGAGCAGTGATATCAAGATTCTTACTTACTGTGGTCCCTTACAGCAGTAGGAAGACTAGCTCGAATCAAACCAACTGTATACAAGGATGATCTAATGAATCTCCGTTTCTTGCTCCTTTTCTCAAACTCCGGTTTCTTTAACTCCACTTATGAAAGCAGCCACTTAGTAATGCAGTCCTCAGGTAGAGCAGGCTCTGGAAGAGTTGAGTGGTCTAATTTATAGCTCCATAAGAAATAGTTCCAAAAGTCTGGGTGTTTTTGCCGGTCACTTTAGAAAAAGGGGTATTTCTTCACAGTATACACATCAAAGATACACAAATGCAAGTCCTGGGACATATGCAGTGAGGTCCCTGGAGTGCATGGACCAAACACCGGAGGTGTCAGGCGTCAGGTGTGAGACAAATGGTCAAAAAAGGCTGGATGTGGCGGCCTGCCTGCTATGTAAGGTGAGATTAAGGAGTAATTTTTGCCCCAAAACACCAAACGTAGGTATTCTCAACCAGCCAGCCACATGCAGCAGCTTCTAATAATGTGCCAGTAAAAAATGCCATAGTGCCCCCCATAATATGCATTTAAAAAAGTCCCCTTTAGAGCCACAAAATGCCCCCATAGTGCTCCATTGCACCATAGAGCCCCCAAATAATGCTCCTATGGTGCAAGTGCCACTAGCTGCCCCATTTTAATTAATTTGGCCCCACACTGCCATCCATTTATTTGCTCCCCCTGACCTATATTAATTTATTTACCCGCCTTACGGCCATCCATTTACTTTCCCTAAAACTGCCCCATATTAATTAATTTACCCCCATTTGTCCCCACTGTTCCATTAATTTGCCCCCAAATTGCCATCTTCCCCCTCCCCCAGATAAACACACAAAACACACAAAAAAACAGGCCAACACTTACCTGTGTCCTGGATGGTGAGACAGGCGCGTGACTCAGATGCGCGATGACATCATCGCGCACGTCGCATGATGATGTCATTGCGCTGCGCCGGGCTTCTACCACCACTTAGGCCTCAGGCCTACTCGGCCCGAAGCCTATAGTGGTGGAAGGCGGCAGGGCAGGGAACTATGCGCTCCCGTGCCCCGCCGCAGTGCAATTAGAACCAGGGCCGTGCCGCCTGTGCGATCTGTGGTGCGGCCCTGGAGGATAAAAAAATAAATAATAAATGGTTCTGGGGGGGAGGGATCCAGACCCGTTGGACCACCCCTCCTGGGTGCGCCACTGGAGGTGACCAGTCTTACAGAGGACTTATTTGACTATACGGCGCCCATGTTCAAGAGAAGCCTCCGGGGCCTGAGCCCACACCACACAGTTTGGCACACCTGTATATACCTCCACATCCTAAGGTGGAAAAGTGTATAAGCAACCTGTCAAATCAAGTGTCTGCCTGCCATTGGGGCCTCTCCATGCCCTAGTCGGGCCATGGATCAGATACACCAGACACCGTCCATTACAACAATTACTACATAGGTTTACCTTCTCCAACTCAGCATTCATGAAGTAATAGGCCCTCCTAATCCCTGCCCACCCCCACTACATTTTCTATGACTACCCCCTTATTCTCTTCTCTCTTGCTTTTAATAACCACTTACTTAGTTATCATATCTGCTCTGCTCCCTATTGTTACAACTGTATTAATAATACTGTCCTGAAGAAGGGGGTACTTCACCCCTGAAACGCGTAGACCAATACATACCATCAGATACCTTCTGTCCTGTGGTTCTTGGCAGCGCCGTTGGAATAGGTTCCGATTTTTCTTTTTTAATTTATGAACAACTAAAATATGTGATTGCCTGTTTCCAGACATAGTGTTATGTTGTTAATAAAGTACTGCTAAAAATAAAAAGGCAGAAAGGGGCAGAGACTTGCTGCACATGTACAGAGAGAGAGCTGAGAGAGAAGAAAGCCAGAAGCAGATATGGTGAAATTCTGATCTTACTGAAAGTTATATTCATATGTTGTGCGGTTATTTCTGAATAAAACCCTGTTCTTTGTGCTACACCTAATGGAGACCTGATTAATCCACTGCCAACAGGTTATCGGCCCAGAAGCACATGGCATACAGAAGGACAACAGTGAACAAAGAAAAGCAAAGATGGCCACCAGCAGCAGCTCAGTGAGGTCATAGCGCCAGTGCTGACTAATCAGAAGTACCAATCCTGGAAATTTACAGTGAAGATGCTTCTAATAAGAGAAGCTTTGTGGAAATACACACAAGGATGTAAACCAGAGCCACTACCAGAGGATTGGTTGGAGAAGGATCAGAAAGCACAGTGCACTATCTCCCTGAGTACAGATGATGATCAGATTGTGCACATATGTATATGTGAAACTGCAAAAGAGATGTGGGAGAAGCTACAGAAAATACATGAAAGAATGAATCTCAGCAACAAGCTCTGTTTAATGAAAAAACTGTACCAGTCAAAGCTAAGCAAGGGCCAGAACATGCAGGACTACATAAGAAATACCTTAGAAATTGTAGAGCGAGCTATTGGAGAAGAAATAAAATATTTCCATCTCACTGCACCATTACGGTCTTCCAGAAAGTTATGACACACTTGTGACCGCATTAGATGCACGTCCAGATAATGAGCACACTTTGGAGTCTGTTAAATGAAAGCTTGTAGATGAGTTCAAGAGAAAATCAGAAAATACAAATAACAGTCATGAGGCACAATCTGCATTAAAGGCACAGGATCAATTCACAAGCAAAACTCATTTTAAAGGAGACATATCAGTGTTTTGTATACAAGAAAACATGTCATCTGAAAGCTGCCTGCAGAGTTTGTAAAGCTAGAATGAAACAGCCAAAAATGATCAAAAAAGTGTTATAAGTGCTTTGAATGTAGGGTTGCAAATGAAAGAGGAAATGCCAATGATAAATGCTCAACAAATACATTTAACAATAATAATGCTTTTATTAATAAGCCTTTTTAAGCCCAGATTTCCACTTCACTGTAAGTCCACCACTGCCCATGGCAAGTTCTTTGATTTTCATTTTTATCTTTCTGCATTGGTACCACCAATAATGTTGGTTGATATACATTAGACATACAGCTGTTCTGTCCAAATCCTAAATTCTTACTAAACCTTAAAGGGGTTGTCCCATGAACAACCTGGATCTGCATACTTTTGTCATTGCATATATTTAAAAATTTATTATTATTGAGTTATTCCTGAAATCCATCTGTATAGTGCCACCCGCTGTCTCCTCTTTTTCTAAAGTCTATGTCCAGCTCATTGAACTTGACATAGGCCTTGTGCACACCACCGTATGCCCTCCGAGACATACGGTCCGTGAGCGGGCAACATGTCCCGGAGCGGCACTGATCGTGCACATGGGAGCGCACAGCATCATAGATTACAATAATGCTGTGCACGTTAGGCCGCCTGCGTGGCTATTTTCCCACACTCATACGATCATATGAGTGCGGGACAATAGTCCTGCGGGCAGCCCAGCGTGAACAGCATCATTGTAATCTATGATGCTGTGAGCTTCCGTGTGCACGATCAATGCTGCTCCGGGACATATTGCCCGCTAATGGACCGTATGTCTCGGAGGGCATACGGTCGTGTGCACAAGGCCATACATGCACAGTTCTATCCTTCAACTGCCGCCAATTGACCAATTGAAGCAGAAAGGACAAGCCCCTGAAAAGTGCACACATCCTGAGCTGCCAGCTCCAAATAAATCTGGCAGAGCAATTAGAGCAATGAATAAGGAGATCTCTGGATCCATTTGAGGTACAGGACTGGTTCTTTGTTAGGAGACTGTAATGTACGTATGTATATGATATCAGATTTTTTACATTACTCATGGGATAAACCCTTTAACCACTGGAACTGAAGTCAGACTGACTTACCCCTCTCAGTGATGAGTGATCAGTCATCAATGTAGGTATCCACTGAAAAACCTCTTTATATGGTGAAACAAAAAATCTGGTCTGGGGGTGTTTTTTTGCGTTTGCATTGGCTTTGGTAATTTTTAATACCAGTGCTTTGTTTAGTGGAGCAATGAGAGCAATGGGTGGGAGAAGTGGGAAAGTGTAACATACTGCACTACGACTCATGAGCACAAGAACTAAGGGCCTCTATGTCTTTTTTTTTTTTTGTATTGTGTATGTTCCATCTATGAAAATGATGCCTTCTCACCAAGTAGGAGTGACATGACAGATGGTGCACACGTTCATTAAATACTGTATGATTTGGAGATGCTTTGTGCTGTTTATCTGAGGACATTCTGCTCTTTGGCCCAGTGTAAACAGATTATTTGACGTGAAGAGTGAAGGAGCACACAAATGCTGCTTATGTTGATTACATTGTAAACTGTCAATTAGGTCCTGAAGAACGTTCTGCTTCTACATGTGAATATCCTCGCTCAATAACACTAGGTCATATACAAATAGCTGCCTAAGACCAGTGAGAGCAGTCATATGAGGCTGTTAATCTGATAGTCATCCTCTGTGGAGCTCTTAATAGAGGACGAAAATAAGGAAAAATAAGTAAAAGGCAGGGTTACTAAATGTTTTTTTTTTGCTCTGTATATATAAAAAAAGAGAAAGGAGCTGATATCGGTGGTGCCAGTGCTGTTAGTATATCCAGTAATATACTCAACTGGCTAAGGATACTTTCACACTAACGTTTTTGCTGGATGCGGCAGGGCTCAGCAAAAACGCTTCCGTTATTTATAATACAACCATCTGCATCCCTTATGAAAAGATCCGGTTGTATTATCTTTAACATTGCCAAGACGGGTCCGTCATGAACTCCATTGAAAGTCAATGGGGATGGATCCCTTTTATATTGTGTCAGATAGTGTCAGAGTTAAAGTCCAAAGAGAAGTCTATAGGAAAATGCATTTAAAAATGGCCAAACCTAGAGCATTTTGAAACAATGCCATTGACCCGAAACACACACCAAAGATGATAAAAAGTGTCACTAAAATGTATTGTTTTTAGTGTTGTTTACCCTCAGTTCACACTTGCACGTTTTACAGCGCATTCCTACGCGCTGTAAAACGCTCAACAGGAGAAAACTCATGTTTCCCTATGGGCATGGTTCTCACCTGAGCGTTTTACAGCGCGTTTGAACGCGCTGTAAAACGCCCTATGCTCAAAGAAGTTCTTGAGCTTTTTTGGGGAGTTTTGTCGCGCGTTTGCACCCATAGACTTCAATGGGAACGCGCGTAAAACGCGCGTAAAATGTGCGTAAAACGCGCGTTTAACACGCGTTAAAGTGTAGATATGCCTTTTTCAATTGGTCTTCAGAGTCATGAACGCGCGTATGACGCGCGTTTCCTATTTACAAAAACGCTCTGTAATAAAACGCGCGTCTCAGAAACGCTCAGGTGTGAACCCAGGGTTAGAGTTCTTTTTCCCTGTTGACTCACAGCTAAATATCTGGCTGCAATATTTTTGGGAAAAAAGGTAGTAAAAAATACATCAGAAACACTACAAAAATTTAGGGGGTCATTTATTATCCAGAAAAACACCTACTGTCAGGGGCGTACATAGAATTCATTGAGCCCCATAGCAGGAATTTGAATTGGGCCCCATGGTCCTTCTCAAGCCCCTCTGACTACCCATCCCTGGTCCCACCTACCTTCTATCCCAGCCCCTCCCCTCCCTAGCCCATGAACTGTAGGTAGATTGTTGCTACATTACACATTATTACTGTTTTTGATAACCTGGGAGGTGCTTACGAAACAACATGTACACAAGGGGTGACATTAATAGGTATAATGTACTATATAGCACTACTGTCCAAGCCCGCGTTTACATTACTGTCAGTTTTCTGTGCTTCTGATTCGTTGGAAGAAACAAAAAATAAACAAAACAGATCCAGTATTTTAAGCATCCATTTATGCACATTTTGCATCTATTTTAGGCATTTCTGACTGAGATAAGTAATCAAAGACTAAAAAAACTAAATACTTTGTGTAGAACTTTTTTCCCATCTAAAAAAAAGATCTCAGCCAGAAATGGCTTAAGAGGATACAAAATTTCCGTAACTGAGCATAGTAAATGCTTAAAATACAGGATCAGTGTTTTCTTTATCTCTTCTTCTGTATGATCAGAAGAACTGAAAACTAAACAGTAATGTGAATGCGGCCTAAGGCTTCATTAATTTCTCCGGTCACTGTATCCAGCAGGCTGTTCACACAGAGAACATCCTGCCAGAGTTCATCAGATCCAGCATTGCTAGATTCTACCGTTCACTGCCGCACCCCATAGACCAGGGATGCCCAACCTGCGTCCTACAGCTGTTGCAAAACTACAACTGCCTGGACAGCCTACAGCTATTAGGGCATGCTTCAGGTTGAACTTCCCTGCCATAGACTATAATGGGATCCAGGTGCTTTCCAGCAGGGTTTCGGCCTGACATAAAATGGGCAGAATCCAGCAATGCTGGATCTGATGAACTCTGGGAGGATGTTCTCCACCAGATACCATTCACCAGAGATGTGAATGAAGACTTAGGCCTCATGCACGCGACCGTTGGTGTTTTGCGGTCCGCAAACCGCGGATCCGCAAAACACGGAAGCTGCTCCGCGTTCCGTTCTGCAATTTGCGGAACGTAACGCGGCCCATTGTAGAAATGCCTATTCTTGTTCGCAAAACATGATCATTAGGGTACTTTTACACTTGCGGCAGGACGGATTCGGCAGGCTAAACCGCTCCGGCAAAGATCGCCGGACCGAAAAGTCGGACATGCAGGACTTTTAGTCCGCCCCCCGTCCCATTATAGTCAATGGGGACGGAGCGGCAGCACGGCAGTGCACAGGCACGTGCGGCAGGATGGATGCGGCAGGCTGAATAGCCTGCCGGATCCGTCCTGCCGCAAGTGTAAAAGTACCCTTACAGACAGCATCACACTGTCCCCAATGGGGCTCACAAGTTCCCTATCAGTATGTCTTTGGAGTGTTGGAGGAAACCCACACAAACACAGGGAGAACATACAAACTTACGGATGTAGCAGAGTTAAAGGGGTTGTCCAGGTTCAGCTTGAACCCGGACATATCCCCTTCTTCCCCCACTCATCCATCCGACATGAGCATCGGAGCATTTCATGCTGAGTCTGGAGAATTTTTCTGGAGATCCGATGACATCACTGGATCTGCAGAAAAAGCCCTTTCCCTGCGCAATTTAGCTATATATATATATATATATATATATATTAGGGTGTTTCATTTTGTAATGAAAAAAATGTAATGTTAAAATTTTTGCAGACTTTGCTTACGCCTCGAGTCTCAGTAATGTAAAAGATATATATGCCAAATTTCAAGAAGATTGGTTAATATTTAGGGGTTGCACACATTGATAACTTTTATCTATAGTACATTATAGTTATTACTAGCTATATTACTATTAAAACTAGGTTTTTACCCTCTTATCGTTTTGTTTCCTTTTTCTTTGCAGGTTTGGTTTCTAAATTTTTTGTCATATTTTCCTTAACAGCCTGAGAAATACATTTGTCCAAAAAAGCCAATCCTACGTTTCTGACAGAAACCAAAGGTGTCTCTTAGGGTACTTTCACACTTGCGTTCGTGTGATCCGGCAGGCAGTTCCGTCGTCAGAGCTGCCTGCTGGATCTGCCGATCAGTGTGACAACTGACAGCATTTGTAGACGGATCCGGGTGCGGATCCGTCTACAAATTCATTGCAAGAACAGATCCGTCTCTCCCCTTGTCATGCGGATGGACGGATCCGTCTTGCAATCTTTTTAACAGTTTTCCCGGTCTACACATGCGCAGACCGGAAGGACAGATCCGTCCTTTAGTTGTTTCGCAATGCCGGATCCGGCACTAATGCAAGTCAATGGGAATTAATTCCGGCGACGGATGAGGCATTTTGGACGGACATAATACTGCAGCATGCTGCGTTATTATGTCCGCCGAAAACACCTGACAGTGACTGAACAGAAGGCATACTGATGCAAACTGAACGGATTTCAATCCATTCAGAATGCATTGGGATATGCCTGATCAGTTCTTTTCTGACATAGAGCCCTTTTGACGGAACACTATGCCGGAAAAGAATAACGCAAGTGTGAAAGTACCCTTAGCAACTGTGAGAGTACTTTTTTTGATGTCTGCATCTGGGTAAGTGCATATATTGTCTTTTCCTTCCACCTTGCTTGATGCAGAGCCCCTGGGATCCTGAAACTGAAGTCGTTTTCACACCAACCTCCTAGGTACAGGAGTGAGAGTTGTAATAACTATAATGTACTAATGGATAAAAGTAATCAATATGTGCAACCCCTAAATATTATCCAATCTTCTTAAAAATTGGCATATACCATACGCCCTATAAGACGCACCGGCCCATAAGACGCACCTAGGTTTTTGAGGAGGAAAATACGAAAAAATATGTTTTTAAACAAAAGGGTGTGTTTTTGGTGGGTTTTGAACTAATGGTGGCCTGCAAAGTGGGAGTAGCAGGCGCGTGACATTAGTGAGTGACATTACTGCTGCCGGCCGCTCTGCCTGCTATGGAAGCCTGTTAGTAAGTACGGTACTAATACAGGGGAGAGTGCAACTTTAGTGAAACTTATTAAGAGGTTAAGGAATAATGTTTAGAAATACTCCGGTGAGCGGCTGGGCCTGGTGTAACAGTACAGTGACCGCACCGGGCCCAGCCGCAAGTTGACTCCAGCCCCTCCTCCCTCCCCGCTTATACATCGCAGGCTGTATAAAATGAAAGAATTCGCCTTTTTTGGCGGGAAAAGTGTGTCTTATGGGGCGAAAAATATGGTATATCTTTTACATCACTGAGACTTGGGGCATAAGCAAAGTCATGTGAAAATTACAACTTTGGAAAAATGAAACACCCTAATATATACACATACATTATACACGCATAAATGTATTACACACATTATATATAAATATACATCAATCATATATATAGTACATATAGAACACACATATACATATATACAACATATATATAGTCATACTGTAGATGTATTTCACATATATACAGATACATTAGGCTACTTTCACACTTGCGCTATAGCAGGGTTCGGCAGGCTGTTCTGGCAGGGGAACAGCTTGCCGGATCTGTACTAACGCTCGCCCACATGTGCTGCTCGAAGTCTGCTTCGGGCCTATTAACTGTAATGGGGATGGGCGCAAGATGTGACCGCAGCACGGAAAACATGCCGAGAGGCGGCCAGACAAAAACTGCAACATGCTTATAGTGAAAGTGGGCCAGAGCGGACTTCCGGCGACACACATGGGCTAGCGTTAGTACAGATCCCTCAGGGGAAAAGCCTGCCAGACCCTGCTAGCACAAGTGTGAAAGTAGTCTTAGACAATTGCACACACATACATATGTATTGAATACAATACACTACACAGGCACATGTACATATATGTAAACACATACATATTACACTGGCACGTGTAATGTCCCAGAGTGCCATTACCACTTCTTTTTGGTACCTTTCTTTTGGCACCTTCTATGTGCTAATGTATATCATCTAATGTACTTCATGTCATCTCCTAATAATGTGCATATGTGCATGTAACTGTTAACATGTAATGTACCTGGTCTACTAACAAATCTGAGCAGAGATAGTTTCTCTGGAGAGGAACCTTCTAGTTCCTTTCCAGCCCTCTTAAGAGAGGGAGGAATTTAGTTAGCCATTAAGTCAGTCTAGTCCTACCCTCTGTAGGGAGAGATTGTGAGTAGGCCAGCAGAGCACTGTCTGCTCTGCTAGGCCCAGAGGCCCTGCCTCTGAAATCCTTTATGGTTGCTTTTCTCCTCCTGGGCTTCCATTGCCTCCCAAGCTAACAGAGCTAGATGCCAGGACAAGAAGTTCCTAGGATTAAGGACTAAAGTAAGATACAGACTACAGCTAAGCTAAGTTCCAGCAGAAGAGGAAGAGTTTCCTATTTACCCAGCCAAGTATTGCTGAGCTGAGAGAGAGAGCTACCGCATAACAGAGCTGAGATTGTTGCAGAGAACTAATTGCCTGCCAGATTATGCCACTACCTGCTGATGACGAAGATAAAATTTGGAAACTGTTTGGATTACCGTTTATGCCAAGTAAAGCTGTGTTTAACATTGCTACAAAGTCTGGACTCCATTTATTCTACCTATTCATCATCCAAGTTCAACTACCCTTTTTGCACTGCATCAGACCACACCGCGTCTGGGATCCAACCGTATCCAGGTAGGAACACCGTGACACGTGTATACAACATCTACAGAGATTGTAGGCCACCCTGCACCACTCTGGCAATCCTACCCTGGGTACCACCAATACCATCTACAAAGGGGATTCCATGTCCTCGCTGCTTAACTGCAGCTGGCGTCACGATTACTTGCTCTATAAGAGGGACATATTTAGTAGAAAGCTCCTAAGGGGCAAGGGATACCCCAGGTGTGGCCTAGTGAGACGTTGCATACGCACTTAACCTACTGTGCAGGTCTCCAGGGTATACAGTCTGGATTGATAGGAGGACATCTTCTCCTGAGCAGGCAGTGCAGCAGGCTCTCCTCCGTCCTTCCTCTGTCCCAACTGCTGCACATGGATTACATAACAGCAGAGGAGGACTCTGCAGTGTGCCAGAACAGGGAAGAGGAGCAGAGTGGGGGAGGGGAGCACTGGAGAAACTTCTGATGGCAGCAGCACATCTTGCTGTAGCTGCTGAAAAACGGACCTCTCTTCAGCAGTGCAGCCCCTGAGGACATGTGCAGGCTGCTGCCTGATGCTGGAGGCATCTCCTCATGGTAGGATCCGGCCCTTGCTGGGGGGGGGGGGGAGCTGGGGCACATCCTGCACAGGAGAAAAAGTGAGGGGAGCTGAAAGGCTGAGCCAGAGGCCCTGGCAAGGACTCTGGATGAAGCTGTTGTGCTAATTGTAATAAGGGGAGGGGGGGGGGGGCCTTTCCTCCACAGCCGGGCCCCTTCCCCTACGGGCCCAATAGCAGTTGCGTCATCTGCCTCTATTAGAGGTATGCCACTGCCTACTGTATATTAGGCATATTTCTGGTGCAGATTGCAACGCACCGGTTATTTGCATGTGATTTTTCCCTGCTCATGCCAGGTCTAAAAGGTACGGGCGGGGAAGGGGACGGGCCGGTAGACCCGTCTCATCCATAATTGTCTACGCCTGCTTTAGGTGTAGAAAATGGTCTAAATGTAAGACAGCCAGGAAGCTGACTTACATTTAGACTGGTACTGAATGCCCAAAAGTTATGTAGAGGCCGGCACCTCTTTATGACTTTGGTGGATCCACCGCCAGATATAGGGGTTATTAAGACCTGTGTCTAAAACACTGGTGTATAATGTGTTTTTCCAAAAAAGCACTACATGTGAAACCACCTATAACAATATGGCCATATGCTATAAAACTACAAAAGAAAATTCGCCTAGTTGCCCAGGGCAACCAGTTACACTCCATTTTCTTATTTTCTTGTGCAATCTAGAATATTAAAGCTAACATAAACTACAACTCATGCCACAAAAAAACAAAAAAAAAATCACACCTTCATACAGCTGCAGTGAACAAAAAATAAAAATTGTTAAGATTGCTGGAATGCAAAGTTGAAAAAAAAAAAAAAACACAGTTATGGTACATAATTGGCATGGTACTCTAGGATAGGGGTTGTCTCACGTCAACAAATGACATTTATCATGTAGATAAAGTTAATGCAAGGCACTTGCATTGTATTGTCCATATTGCTTCCTTTGCTGGTTGTATTCATTTTTCCATTACATTATGCACTGCATATTTCCATGGTTATGACCACTATGCAATCCAGCAGCTGTGGCTGTGCTTGCACACTATGAAAAAAAACACCAGCCTATGTGAGCTCCCATGGTCCCTGCCAACAAAGTGTTGAAGCATGGCCGCCGCTGCTGGATTGCAGGCTGGTCGTAACCATGGAAATGAGCAGTGTATAATGTGACAGAAAAATTACACAACCCCTTTAAGCAGAGGCAGTTCTTCCACTAGGCCGCTGCCTAAAGCCTCACGCTGGTGGGGGCTTCCCTAAGCGGACTAATGGAATGGAAGAGCCACAGCAGGGCCGCACAGGCACGTCTTCTGAACGCTGCCACTTGCCAGCTCCGCCACCAGAGCGCTGCACAGCCACGCAGGGGAGAAGAAGAAGGAGCCAGGGCCCTCACTTCAGTCTGTGTCTGGCTACCGCCCACAGACAGACAGTGGTGCCCAACCAGTGAATATAAGCCCAAGGCACAAGATCACCCTGTACTATGTGCTGCAAGCATGCAGCTGCTTAACCCTGACTGTGACATCACTTTGTATACCCTGTACTGTGACGTCACTCACTGTGCATGTTAACCCTGTACTATTAGTCACAGTCCAATGTTAATATGTACAGTGATGTCACATACAGTACAGCCAGGGTTAATGCAATGTGACATCACAGTACAGGGTTAATATGCACTGTGACAGCTCAGTATAGCCAGGGTTAATGCAAAGTGTACTCGGGGATAGGAAAATAAATCCCCTATCCAAAGGATAGGAGATAAGTGTCTGATCGGGGGGGTCCGGCCGATGGGATCCCCGCGATCTCCTGTACGGTGCTCCGGATCTCCTTGTGCCTAGAGCCCCCTCTGCCTTTAAGGTAATATTTTACCTTAGAGGGATCTTCTTCAACCAGACTGCAGCCATCATATCTAAATGGCAATCTTCTTACAATCCCGGCATGTGCTGTAAACCACTGCACATGTCCGGTATCTTAGGGAACAGCCAAGCCATCCCTCACCCAAGCTGGTATCAGCCACGTGTGTCAGATTGCCAAGGGAACCAAACAAGAGTCCTTACATGCTCAACAGATAAAATAAAATGTTTGTGGCGGTATGAATTAAATACATCCCAGCCATATTCACCCCCTAAGTATTCATTTGCCAGTCCATATCAGCTCTTAGAACACCTACCTACATACTAGCATATAGCATTGCCTACTAAATTGAGTAAGGGACAGGAAGCCAAACTTGCGCAAAACCGTATGGTTAAAGGGGTTGTCCGGGTTCAGAGCTTAACTTGGTCATATTCCCATTTTCACCTAGGCAGGCCTTCTGACATGAGCATCAGCTAGGGCAGTGCTAAAGCCCGCCTATTGGTGCCAGTGACATCACCAAGAACACTGCTAAGGGGAAGCCTCCGCCTAGCATTGTAAAAAATACAAACAAACAGCCATTTCCCTGCGCAGGACAAGGGCATTTGAGCCTGCCTGGGTGAAAATAGGATATGTCTGGGTTCAGCTCTGAACCCAGACAACCCCTTTAATTTTGTGATCGCCTATAACCAACATTATGTATTCTAAGCAAGATAACTCTGGCATATCTACATTGATGACAGCACCTCCATGCACACACCTGCAACCCACAGAACAATGCTCCTTGTACAGACACATCTGCAAGCGCTTTGGGATCAATTTATTAATAGGTCATCAATATAAATTCCTGGATAATACCTTTAAATCCTTGTGAAATTCCCAGACTGAGGGGAGCAGAAACTTTAAATACAAGATGGGTGGCCAATCCATCTCAAACTGTGGAGGATCCTTTAGCAATACTCCCCATACCCAATACCTTACTGTTTGACTCCATTGCACAGCCTTTTCCCTGGAGTACTCTTTTAGTAATGTTGTTTCTTTGGCTGTTGACGTCTCAGAGACGGAGACTCTTTGAATTTAACTCTGAGGAGCTTGGACATGTAAGTCTTCATTGTTCCTCAACTAGATTTAGACTACTCCAACCCAGGTCTATCACCCTGGAAACCTGACACAGTAAGCCAAGGTGTAAGGTGTTAAACCTTAGTTGTCCATACAGTGCCATTAAGTAGACAAAAATAATAAATCACAAAAGTTAACTTAATAACATGAAGGGGTTTTCTCAGACTTTTATACTGATGACCTATTCTCAGTACCTGAATGGACACCCAGAACCCCAGCTGTTTGAGAAGGCACCGGTGCTCACAGTAGTGCCTCGGCATTCTCACAGCCTAGGCCATGTCATCATGTTCATCAGCCACATGGCCTAGGCACACCAAACACAGCTGCTGTACAATGTAGGGTGCTGTGCTTAGTGATCTGAGAGGAGGCTGTGGCGCTATTGGGAACTGTCATGATAGAGAACAGTGAAGCCCTAAACTTCACCCACACCACTGTCCCTATCTACTTGCACAATCTATCCTAAACAAGAGCCCACAACTGGATGGCAGTCCTTTCTTAACTAGGTAGGGGGTCCTACGGATAGTAAAACATATAATTACAGACACCGAGAATGTCAGATAAAGAGAACCAGGAGAAAATAAACGGACGGACCCGGTCAAACCAGGAGAGTACAACAGAGTCAAATCAGACAGCAAAAGGAGTAACGATATTAAGCCAGGTCAAACACAGAGGGTCACGTGAAGGTCTAAAACACAGACAGAGGTAAGGGCAAGATCCAGGCAGGACTCTGGCAGCAGAATACACAATAGTAAAGTCGGCAGTCAGAGGCAGGTCCAGAAGTGCAGTCCAAATCCAAGAGTGTAGACAAAGCAAAGCAGGCTAATGAGGCTTAGCAGACAAAATCACAGGCAACTGTGGCCAGCAGTCACTTGTTTAAATATTCCACCCTGCAGGTCACATGGTGCACTATAAATCACGAGACCTGCATGACATCATTACGCCAGACGCTGCTTATGATTGGCTGGTGCTCTTGACCCGGAGCCCTGGCCTGGTCGCTATGAAAACTCAACAACGACCGCCAGCGTCCAATACATAACATGAGTACCAGTGCCATCTCAAAAAGCTGATTAACAGGGATCCCAGGTGTCGGACCCCCACTAATCAGATACTGGTTGCAGCGAGCCTTTGAGGAGATGGAGCAGAAGACGGGAGTGGTAGTAGCCCTGATGACATGTGTCACTATGTACTCCCAGAAGTAAAAGAATGAAAGTCTCTTTGCTAAAATGCAAAGGATAAGTAGTCCAGCAGTAGTTTATCCAAAGTCCAATTTTACTCCCCAGATGATGAGATATGGTGGCTGACTATTTTACTAACAGCAATAAGCTGGATCTCGTGGCTAAAGGTGTCCACTTGTGAAATGCAGGCTTGTGAGTGTGCCTGTCCTAAACTATGGTGATGGGTGTCTTAACACGTTTCCCCTTACCTGCAAAGTAGTCTGTATAGCTGTAGAGCTTATCACTCTACTGACTGTATATGCTGTAGCTTGCAGAACTTCTGTTATTTTAGCTAAGGTAAAAACATAGATTGTTGCATACACTAAGAGGTTAGAGGCTATCTACACCTTCCGAGGTAAAAATTTTTATGATTGCACTTTATTCCTTTTGAGCTAAAAATCTTTTTGTTGATTGGTCTTTATTAAAAGTATTGAGCCCATAGAGGGTTAACTGTTTTTCTAGCTGTGTGAATCCTAATTTCACTTTCACTTTCTGCCAGGTCATCTAATTACTAAGAGGCCATAAACACTTATTTAGGCTACACTATTATCAGTAGTATAAGAATTGAGCTTTAATGAGTGTTTATAAGGTCAGAGAGAAGAGATAAGGAGCATGTCGGCTCCCTGCCTGACGGAAGAGAATGAAAATTCAGAATCTCAGCTCTGTACAGAGAAAATGACTCCATTTGTTTAATAAAGACCAATTGAAAAAATATTTTACATCATAATGAGTACAATGCAATAATAAAATTAATAAAATTGACCCCAAAGGTGTACATAGCCTTTAACCACTTCCTGACCGCCCATTGACTATAAATTTCCTTGGGCGGTCGGTTTATCTCGGCAGCTGCACGCTAATCATGCAGCTGCCGAGTGGGAGCCCGCTGTCAGTGACCACAGGACACGCCAGAGAGAATGCAGGGACTGTTCTTGTGTGTCCCTGCCTTCTAGATCGCTGTATACACAGCTGCTTCCTATTTTCTGGCCCGGTGGTCATGTGACTGCTGGGGCTGGAGGAGTGCAGTTGCTGACGGGTCTTCCATAGACCACAATCAGCCCTGCACTGAGGCTGTACAGTGCTGCATTATCCTGTACAGCCTCTCTGGGGGGTGTATTTCCACTGTAACTGTGGCTACTATGTCTGTTATAGGAGAAATCAAAATAGTTTTAAAAATAATATCACGTTAAATATCCCCCAGAGGTCTTGTATGACCTTATGGGGGACACAAATTGTATAATAAAAAAATATATAAAATAGTTTGGAGAAAAAAATAAAGTTTCACATAAAAAAAAAATCCCCCCAAATCCAAATTAAAAAATTTTTAAAAATAGAAGAAAAAAAATAAAATAGACCTATTTGGTATCACCGCATCCACAGCGACTAGCTCTATAATAATATCATATGATCTAACCCACCGTAAAAAAATAAACATTATACCAAAACAGATTTTTTTTGTTAGCTCACCTCCTAAAAAACAATGTTAATCAATCAAAAGGTCGTATATACCCCAAAATGGTAGCAATAAAAACGTCACCTCATCCCGCAAAAAATGAGCCCCCACACAAGACCATAGCCAGAAAAATAAAAATAATGTGGCTCTAAGAAAATTGCAACACAAAAACATGTTTTTTTTCTACAAATTCTCTCCTTGTGTAAAATGTAAAAAAAAAAAGACATATTTGGTATTGCTGTGTCCATAACAATTGGCTCTACAAAAATTTCACATGATCTACCCTATCAAGTGAACAGTGTAAAAAAGCTAATTATGCCAAAACAGCTTTTTTTAGTCACCTCACCTCACAAAAGCCATATCAATCAATTGAAAAGTCATATGTACCCCAAAATGGTAGTAATAATAACGTCACCTCGTCCCGCAAAAAACAAGCCCTTACACAAGACTATAACCAGAAAAATGAAAAAAACATATGGCTCTAAGAAAATGCCAACACAAAAACATGATTTTTTTTCAAAAAATGTTTTTATCGTTGCGTCCATAATGACGAGATCTATAAAAATATCACATGATCTACCCCATCAAACAGTATAATTTTTTTTTGAAAAATGACACCAAACAGTTTTTTTTGTGCCTTCACCTCCCAACAAATGAGATAAAAAGCAACCAGAAAGCCAAATGTACCCCAAAATGGTGCCAATAAAAACTACAGATTGTCCCGCACAAAATAAGTGCTCATGCAGCTCATTCAACAAAAAATTAAAAAGTTATCACCCTTAAAAACCCTGACAGAAAATTTCATCTTAGAGAATTCAGATGCCGATCCCTCCCTTCTGAGCCGTGGCATATCCACAAATAACAGTTTACGACCACAGTTGGGGTGTTACTGTATTCAGGAGAAAGTGGGTAGCAAATTGTGGGGTGATGTTCTCCTCTTATCTTTTGTGAAAAAGAAAGTTTGGGCCTAAAGCACCATTTTCCTGCAAAATGAAAAAAAATATTTTTCATTTTCACACCCAATTATTGAAAATTCTAAGAAGCACCTGCTTAGAGAAGTGCTCGCTACACCCCTTTAAGGGAACCTGTCACCTCAAAAAATGGTCCTAAACCGCCAGCAGCACCATACAGTATCCAGCAGCCAGTTTCTAATCTTACTTTTGTTTCAGCAGTCCGATCCTGTAAAAGGGCTGAAAACGATCTTTTATTCCAGGCTAGCGCACTCCTCCAGTCAGGCTTGAAGTCATGAGGGCAGCGGCCTCCTTGCGTCAAGCCGCGGTAACACCACCCCCTTCCCTGCCCCTTCACTGTCACTGACAGCGTTTATGCTCAACAGCCGGCTGGCTTTACCGAACAGCCGGCTGTCAGTCACAGCAATGGGGCAGGGAAGAGGGCGGGGTTATCGCGGCTTGAAGCAAGGAGGCCGCTGCCCCCATGACTTTAAGCCCGACTGGAGGAGCATGCCGGCCTGGAATAAAAAATAGTTTTCAGCCCTTTTACAGGATTGGACTGCTGAAACAAAAGATTAGAAACAGGCTGCTGGATACTGTATGGTGCTGCCGGCGGCTTAGGGACGTTTTTTAGGTGACAGTTTTCCTTTAAAAATTCCTTGGGTGGTGTAGTTTACAAAATGTAGTCACTTTTTGGGGGTTTGACTGTGGGGGAACCTCAGGATCTCTTCAAATGCAACATGGTGCTCAAAGACCATTCCAGCAAAATCTGCCCTCCAAAAACCACATGGCGCTCCTTGCCTTCTGTGCCTTGTTGTGTGCCCAAACAGTGGTATAGAACCACATCTGGGGTGTTTCTGCAAACTTCAGAAGCAGGGTAATAAATATTGAGTTTGTTTTGTTGTTAACCATTGCTGTGTTCAGGAAAAATAAATATTAAAATGGAAAATCTGCAAAGAGAATTGAAATTTTGAAATTTCACCTCTATTTTGCTTTAATATGGAATACCTAAAGGGTTAACAACATTTCTAAAACCATTTTTAAATAGTTTGAGGGGTGTCGTTTCTAAAATGGGGTCATTTATGGGTTGGTTCTATTATGTAAGCCCCACAAAGTGACTTCAGAACTGAACTGGTCCTTAAAAAAGTTGACTAAAAATTTAAAAAATTGCTTCTAAAATTCTAAACCTTCTAACATCCTAAAAGAATAAAATTACATTACCAAATGATGCCAACATAAAGTAGACATATGGGAAATGTTAATTACTGAATATTTTATGAGGCATCACTATCTGTCTTAAAAGCAGAGAGATTCAAATTTAGAAAACAGTGAATTTTTTAAAATTTCCATTAACTTTTGGATCTTTTTATAAATAAAGGTAAAACATATTAGCTCTAATTTATCATTAAGATTAAGTACAATGTGTCACGAGAAAACAATCTCTGAATGGCTTGGATAAGTAAAAGTGTTTCAAAGTTATTACTACATAAAGTGACACATGTCAGATCTGGAAAATTAGGCCTGTTCAGGAAGGGGGTAAATGGCCCGGTCTGGAAGTGGTTAAAGAGGGATTTTATATTGTCTATTCGGCCAGAAGATCCAATATTGGATATTAATAGTGGAGTTAATGGTTATTAATGTAATAATTACAATTCTTTTGTTTTAGAGACATTATTATTTGCTGTCTTTCTTATTTGTTGCAGCATTTCATTCTCAGCTTGTTCAGCTATGTTAGGTGGCATATTAAACTTTGCCACTTGATAGATATTAACCTATAAGAACTCCCTCCTGTCCGAGCCTTCCCCAATACTGCATTTAGCACTGGTCTTAAAGTGTTACTGTACGTTTAAAAAACTTTCAATATGTTATAGTGATATATCAAAGGTTTTTATCAGTGGAGGCTCGAGTGCGGAGTCCTCTGCTGATCAATAAAATGAGGAGATCGAAGAGCTCACCCAAGACACTCTCCTCACTGCTGAAGATGGACTGTGACAAGCTCATAGACTTTTTATTGAGCATGTCTCCAGCAGTGAGAAGAGACAGCGCTCTATCTGATGGATTTCCTGTTTTAGCAAATGGCACGGCTCTCAGCACTTGAACCTTTACCAAGCTTAGTTACAGTTTAACTTGGAATTTACAAACAGACAAACCTCTCCCCCTCTTCTGTCCTTTTTTCCTTAAATACAATATAACACTCCACATTTGTTACTCATCCAGCTAGGATTCTGTTATGTCCACTTCTTCATAATTTATATTAGTCATTAAAATTTACAGTTCATCCAATTTATTTGCGAGACTCTTTACATTCACCAGCAGACATTTCATGTTACCAACAGCTCTCCCTTTCTTCAGTGTACATTTATTCCTCGTCACCTTCCTACTATCAGTGCTAACCCCAGTCCCCACTAAATGCCCACTGTCCCCTCCTGTATCCCATGCTCTATCTACCCCAATTTTTGTATCACCACCCTCCCTTCCCTAACAGCTCATCCAGCTGTTAGCCCAGTAGAAGGGATTTGGTGGTTTCAGTAGATATGCACCTTTATTACAATACCAATGAACAAACACACACACACAGTACAATTATATAACAAATCAATCCTTTATTATCAAATGCATACATGTAAAATATCAGCAGCAACGGCAGTCATGTAATAATAATGAATAGGAATAATACAGGTGGTAAATACATATCAATAATAGTAAAACTATATAGAACCCCTTAAAGTACTGATACAAATAACACTAGCCTAAATCAGTAAGCAAACAGCTCTTCTGCCTATACGGGTAAAGTGCAAGGCGCATCAAACAGATAATGAATGTACCAAGGCATAAAAGGTAAAGACCAGTATACCGACCAGTATATTCCTAGCCCCGACACGCATTTTGCATCTTGCTTTACTTGCATAGTGTACAAGAGGTCAGAGGTCTGTCACTGGTTTACTAACATTACAGGAACACTTCTGTCAGAAAGGGCTATTTTTTAACTCAATATTCATTGAAGCCATATTTTTTTCATGTTACTGTAGGCTGTTTTCTGTTCTGTAGAAGTCAACAACTTCTGTTCAGTTGGTTTGAAGTTCACTGCTGCTGGGAGAGAAAGATGTCATGTGTTAGTATATTAGTACATTAGTAGAATTGGGATAACAGTATAACAGCTCTTTTGTTCTCGTGATAGGTCTAGCTGAAGATGCCCACAGAAGACTATTGAATTTAGAGTAAGGCCTCATGCACACAGCCGTTGTTTTGGTCTGCGTCCGAGTCGCATATTTTGTGGGTCAGGCGCGACCCATTCACTTCAATGGGGCCGCAAAAGATGCGGACAGCACTCCATGTGGCCCCGCAAAAAAAATAGAGCATGTCCTATTCTTGTCCGTTTTGCAGACAAGAATAGGCATTTCTACAATGGGCCGCATTCCGTTCCGCAAGGAACGTGGAGCAGCTTCCGTGTTTTGCGGATCCACAGTTTGCGGACCGCAAAACACATATGGTCATGTGCATGAGGCCTAATGTGTGATGCTCTAATAGAGTCACTCATTCCATTTCCTTTCTGGTCAGAGAGAATGGTCTGACTTAGAAAGACAAGCAAGGCTGTTTGCCATGCTAAAAGTCCAAACGAAGGACAAAGTTAAAGAGAACAGGAAGTAGGATACATGGAATAACTTCAAAAAATTATATCCAGAAAACTATCCATAGCTTCTGTACAAAAATTACCGTATTTTTCGCTTTATAAGATGCACTTTTTTCCCCTCCAAAGTGGAGGGAAAAAGTCCGTGTGTCTTATAAACACAAGGTGACCCCAAATGTGCAGGCTGAGGCAGCTCAGGAGCTCTCACTAATGGCTCTTGAGCTGCCTTGAGATTGTGGACGGGCGGCCTTGTCACACTCATGCGGGCGGGCGTATGGGAATGCAGGAGGGCGGGCGGGCAGTTGAAAGTTAGTGTGGCCGGGCGCAGCGCAGGCTTGAAGCACTTAGCCTTTAGTGAAGCCTCCAGCTTGCGCATACATCGCTGCACTGATGGGCGGGCTGGCGGCTTTACTAAATGCTAAATGATACTGGCAGCTCGCGCTTCCATGTAAACTATCGTTGGGCGGGCTGGTGGCTTCTTTGAATGCTCTGTAATGCCGCCAACCCGCATGTCCTTCACTCACCACAGCACAGCAGGAGGATCCCCTTCTCCTCTCTGCTGCCAGCATCCAGCGCGTCATGCTCCCCCACCCCCACCTCTAACTCCACCTCGACCAATGAGCTTCCCCCCTAGTCCATAGGAATCCACACATGTACTGGAGTAGGTAGATTCCTATGGATGTGGGGGGTTATAGTCATATTTAAAATAAACAATGTTCTCTAATTGGCATTTGTCTATATTAAATATGACTATAAACCCCCTCATCCATAGGAATGCCCCATGTACTGCAGTGTATGTGTGAATTCCTATGGATGAGGGGGGTTATAGTCATATTTAATATAGACACATGGCAAATAAAAAGCAGTCTTTGGACAGTGTTTATTTTAAATATGACTATAACTCCCCTCATCCTTACACTAATACACTAATGTACAGTACCTGCAGTACACTGGTGTATTCTTTAGGATGATGGGGGTTATAATGACATAACACGCACAGATCCTCTATAACAGTGTGTCATCCACAGATCCCCCATAACAATGTGTCCTCCACAGATACCCCCTAACCGTGTCCTCCACAGATCCCCCTAGCCGTGTCCTCCACAGATCCTCCCTAGCCGTGTTATCCACAGATCCCCCCCCAACAGTGCGTCATCCACAGATCCCCCATAACAGTGCATCATCCACAGATCCCCCATTTGTTCAAAACCCACCAAAAGCATACCTTTTAATTTAAAAAATGTTTTCCTTATTTTCCTCCTCAAAAACCTAGGTGCGTCTTATCTTCAGGTGCGTCTTATAAAGCGAAAAATACAGTAATTGCATAGAATATTTACATATAAGAAAAACATTTTTTGATTGTAGCTTCCCTTTAATCACTTAAAGACTGGGCCATTTATCCCGCTACCTGACCAGGTGCATTTCCCATTTCTTTAGTACATGCAACTTTAAAAGCAAACATTTTTTGTTAGGTAATGTAAATAATTTTACAATAAAAAAGTTTTGAAAGACTGGCACTCACAATATATGGAAAGCCTAGATGACTCTAAATCTCAATGGTTTAATTCAAACATTTTCTAAAAGTAAATCACAAAAAAATTTGTCACAAAAAATATAAAATGCAATAAAAATAAATATAAAAATATAACATATATAACATATATAAATATTGTTCGATTTCGGAGATCTTATAGCTGATTGGTCAAATCAGATGGTCTGTACTGTTCCTTTACAGTTAGTGTATAGGTCCCACCAGCTAGATCGATTCGCAAAGCCGGTCCAATAATATATTTAATCTACAATCGAACTCCGTATACCACCTGCATCAAGAGGTGACATGTATCCCCATTAGCTGAATAGAAGATTGAGGTAACAATCGGATTCTCGATAATAGGATATATGGTCCACTATCTTATTTTGTTGTGTCCGATTATAGTTGTATATAATAAAGTCTCACAGTTCTATTATTATTCGGCCTAATCGATCCGTAGGCAACTTTGTAGCAGTGCAGTAACGTACTTAAATTTCACATAAGTGACGTCCTTCAATACAAATAGTATTGTCCCACATGTGTGGGCCTACCTCCGTTCCTCTCAGACCCCTGTCAAGCTGCCGAAATTTGCTTAAACACCGACTGCAGTCTGGCGTCCCGGCTGTGTTCGGGTCTGCGTCCCACGCTCTGTTGGCAGATCACGTAATGAGTATACACGGGGTGTAAGTTCGAACGAACAGAGAGTATCCTTCGATGCTGTTGAATTCACATGAGCTCTCAATACAATTATGTAGATACTGATTATATTGGTTCAGGGGTGAGAAATCCCATTATGCCAAACGCGTTTCGGGGATCACTTTCCCCTTCTTCAGTGGCGATCTTATGGTCTTAATGGTTTTTCCTGATGTAGATTGTGCTCCAATTATGTCCAAACATGATATTTTGTTATTTTAGCTCATTGTTCTTAAAAAAATCACTTTGTTGCATGTATATTTGGAACTTGCAATTTTCATGCGGTAACCATGCGTTTTTTATCATAGTATTGCGTTTTTTCTACATTAGTTGCATCAGTTGTATACTGGGTATATTCCATTCAAAAATTTGTAAGGATATTTATTCTAATCGATATATAGGGGACATGTCGACATATAATCTCATTTTTAATGTTCACATGTTATTTTAGGATTTTTCATATTTTTCATTCCTAATGGATAATTTTAAGATCATCATCTCAATTCTTTATTTCATAGATAAAATAAGACATAAACAGTTTTTTTCATAATGAGAGATATGCATAATAGAAAGATATACATAATAAAAAAATATATATATATGATAGAAAATATACATAGTGAAAAGAACTATATAAGTCCATCATATTCAATGCAGGCAGGGGTCGAATCCTTCCATGTAGGTTTATCTAGTTTTCCACTGTATAGTGGAATTTTCGTAGGAATATGTGTTCTCTAATTTTTCGGATGTTCCTATTCCTATTTTTTGTATTGTTGTTTTGTTTTTTTCATTTTTTTGTTTTTTTATGATGATAAAGAGGCACATGCGCTTGTAGCCAAGGGAGGGTTGCAGTGCTGATACACAGCCGGACATGCAATCCTCCGTCGGCTGACAAACGAATGCCCCAGAAATTTTTTACAAAAAAACAAAAATTTCTAATTCTGCGTTCAAACCCATTAGCAAAAGGCTACCAAAGTTGTAAATTCGCCTTGATTCTGTTTGTGACATCCTCTCTGTATGATTGTCTCCCCGCCAGTGCTTTTCCACCTTCTCCAATGCCATAAATATCAGGCCCTTGTGATCTTTGTTGTGGATTTCTTTGAAATGTTTGGATAACGTGTTATTATCACATCCTTTCTTTATATTGTTCAGATGTTCCGATATCCAAACTTTTAAGGGTCTTTTGGTTCTGCCAATATATTGCTTTTGGCATGGGCATTGGATTAGGTAGACAACACTAAAGAAGTTGCATGTGAGAAAGTGTTTAACATTCATTGAGAAAGAGTTCTGTGTTGAGGATATCTTTACCGTTCTTTTGGGAAATTTAGTCTTTTGGCAACCCAAACATCTCCCACATCTAAAGAAACTGTGTGGTTGTAGCCAATTTTGTACAGTTCCTTGGTTCTTATACTTTTGTTTTACCGAGGGGGCTATTTGTATGCCCAGATTTGGGGCTTTGGTATAAGTAATCAGTGGACTAGTGGGTAGTGATGGACCAATTAGTTTGTCTCGAAGGATATGATGCCAATGGTGTTTGATAATTTGTTCTACTTGTTTCGATTGTGTACTATAGGGGAGAATCAATCGGAATTCAGAATTTTTTTTGAATTCCTGCATAGGTTTTGTCTCAAAAAAAGTTTATCTGTCTAGTTGTCTCTTTCTAGCGCTCCCTCTATTATTTTGTCTGGATACTCTTTTTCTCTAAACTGTATACTCATTTCTCTAGCTTCTTCTTCAAATTTTATATCTTCGGTACAGTTTCTGCTAATACGGCGGAACTGTCCGAAAGGGATGTTTATGAGCCAGTTCAGTAAATGACAGCTCAAAAAGAGGATAAATCCATTTTTCGCTATTGGTTTGTAATAAGTATTGCACAGATATTTGTTCCATGAGTATGATAAATTATGGTATAGAGGGACTGTACGTCCAATGTGCCCTTAATCCACTCTGGACGGACATCCAATCCCTCTATAACACTGATAATTTGGGTGGTATCTTTTATGTATGATCTAGTGGTTTTAACCAATGGCTGAAGTAATGTATCAATATAGTGCAACAGGTTTACCTAATTAAACACCCGCACAAGACCTTATTGGGGATGAATTCAATAAAGAGTGGGAGGAATTATTATGGACACAATCACGCACATTAGTGGAACTAATTATCAAAAGGAGAACTGAAATTTTGGAAAATGTATCCAAAAAATTACCAAATTAAAAGTTACATTAGACAAATTTCCAAAAAATCAGATATATGAAATTTGGCAGGAGAGATTATGTAAGAGTTTAGACAGGACAGAACAAGAAATTATTTCTAAAAAAACTAAGAAATATAAAAATACCCCCAAAATGAAGATAAATGAAGTACGTCCTAATGCTGAGGGAACAACAAGAGAAAATGACCGCCAGACACGAGACGAACCTTATGAACAAAATAGATATAACATACCTACTCAAAACAGATTTGAAACTCTCGCACAACAATCTTTTTGAGATCAGACTCCACCTCACCATTCACCACAAACCAGATACAGACAATCACAATCACCAGACTGAGGCAAAACAATACAAACCTCATACAGACCACCATACAACTTGAGACACAGGACTCCATCACAAGAATAGAGGAATAAAACATATCAAAGGACATATTCTGGGAAACACAATTCACGTCCACAGAATGCAACCGGAAACCACAGACGAATAGACACCCAGCAACAACAGCACAGAAACTATCCCCCAAAATTAGGAAGACACGAAGAGGGAAGAGAAAAAACTATTAGATACAGATCAAAGCAACATTATAAATCTTAGTCAGACAAATCTCACTCAATCACAGATCACATTACTAAATGAGGGACTGAAATTTGCCCCATCAGTAAAATTAAACAAGTTTGACACATATATAGGGATGCAAAAGTTTATTAGAAAAATATGTTAAAAAATATATTTCTTGAAGAATCCAACCACTATAACCACAGAAGGTGGAAACGAAAACGACCTTTTTACACACACTGACTTGAAAAACAAGTCTAAAAAGTTTCCCAGAGCCGAAATCAGTCCAGAAATGGCTACGTTTCAAAAGTGTGTTAAAATTGATCTGAATAGGATACAAACAAAAAGATTTAATAGGAATAATCTTACAAATAGAGAAATCAAAGCCATTAGAGAATTACAGAAAGATCAAAATGTGGTAATTCGCCTTGCCGATAAAGGCAGAGCAATTGTTATCTGGGGAAAAGAAAAATATGACAAATGTTTGAAACAACTGTCAGATCAATCCGCATATACACTTATAAAAAAGGACCCCACAGAAGAATTCCGTTGTGCGTTATCAAAATACTGCGACAGAGGCCTACAACAAGGGATATTAACCCAACAAGAATACAATTTTATTATGGGAACACCTGGTGGATTACCAGTTTTTTATTGCTTGCCAAAGGTACATAAGAACCATATAGATCCACCAGGTCGTCCTATCATCTCAGGAATAGGCTCTAAGACAGCCAACCTGTCGCAGTATATTGATACATTACTTCAGCCATTGGTTAAAACCACTAGATCAAACATAAAAGATACCAACCAAATTATCAGTGTTATAGAGGGATTGGATGTCCGTCCAGAGTGGATTATGGGCACATTGGACGTACAGTCCCTCTATACCATAATTGATCATACCCATTTACCGAACTGGCTCATAAACATTCCTTTCGGACAGTTCTGCCGTATTAGCAGAAACTGTACCGAAGATATAAAATTTGAAGAAGAATTGATCATACCCATAGAATTTCAGCTCTGAGAATGCAACTTAATAATAACAATGCCCTGAAATATGAACAAATTGAATTTTTAATAGAGGGCGTAAACCACATACTCCATCATAACTATTTTTCTTTGAAGACAACTATTATTTACAACTGAAGGGCACCGCCATGGGTACCAGGTTCGCCCCCAGCTATGGCAATTTATTTCTGCCCAGTGGGAACATGACACCATAGATCACAAGCTGGGGGGGACCCAGTCCTATGGCGGCGATATATAGACGATGTTGTCTTTATTTAGAGAAACAGCAAGGAAAATCTAGAACAATTTATAACAGAGATTAATGATAATCCATACAATTTACGATTCTCGTCGAACATCACTAAGGGAACAGTTGACTTTCTAGACATACAGATCACTAAAAGGCAGAACAAGTATCTGTGCAATACTTATTACAAACCAAAAGCGAAAAATTGATTTATCCTCTTTTCGAGCTGTCATTTACCGAACTGGCTCATAAACTTCCCTTTCGGACAGTTCCGCCGTATTAGCAGAAACTGTACCGAAGTTATAAAATTTGAAGAAGAAGCTAGAAAAATGAGTATACAGTTTAGCGAAAAAGAGTATCCAGACAAAATAATAGAGGGAGTGCTAGAAAAAGTGCCAAGCCCCAAATCTGGGCATACAAATAGCCCCCTCGGTAAAACAAAAGTATAAGAACAAAGGAACCGTACAAAATTGGCTACAACCACACGGTTTCTTTAGATGTGGGAGATGTTTGTGTTGCCAAAAGACTAAATTTCCCAAAAGAACGGTAAAGATATCCTTAACACAGAACTTATTCTCGATGAATGTTAAACACTTTCTCACATGCAACTTCTTTAGTGTTGTCTACCTAATCCAATGCCCATGCCAAAAGCAATATATTGGCAGAACCAAAAGACCCTTAAAAGTTTGGATATCGGAACATCTGAACAATATAAAGAAAGGATGTGATAATAACACGTTATCCAAGCATTTTAAAGAAATCCACAACAAAGATCACAAGGGCCTGATATTTATGGCATTAGAGAAGGTGGAAAAGCACTGGCGGTGAGGCAATCATATAGAGAGGATGTCAAGAGCAAAATCAAGGCGAATTTATGACTTTGGTAGCCTTTTGCCAATGGGTTTGAATGCAGAATTTGGATTGCATGTCCGGTTGTGTATCAGCACTGCAACCCTCCCTTGGCTACAAGCGCATGTGCCTCTTTATCATCATGAAAAAACAAAAAAATGAAAAAAATAAAACAACAATAGAAAAAATAGGAATAGGAACATCTGAAAAATCAGAGAACACATATTCCTACGAAAATTCCAAAAATGTGTAAGAAAAAAAAGTGAAAAAAAAGTAAAGAAAAACCAACATACTTTTTCCTAAATTCGCACATATAGTTGATTAAAAATAAAAAATACTAAATATCTTTGGTATCGCCACTAGTATTGATCGAGCACCCAAGTGCTCGGACCGAACACATTGAGTGCACCCAAGTATAATGGAAGTCAATGGGAGAACCCGAGCATTAAACCAGGCACCCCCGCTCTGAAGAGCTCTGGTGAGCTGACCCTCTAAAAGATTGTGGATGAGGGCCTGCTGGTTAGCTGACCCTGTAAAACATTATATGCGAGCGCCTGCAGGTGAGCTGACCCTGTAAAAGATTGTAGGTGAGGGCCTGCAGGTGAGCTGACCCCGTAAAAGATTGTGGGTGAGGGCCTGCAGATGAGCTGACCCTGTAAAAGATTATATGCGAGGGCCTGCAGATGAGCTGACCCTGTAAAACATTATATGCAAGGGTCTGCAGGTGAGCTGACCCTGTAAAAGATTGTAGGTGAGGGCCTGCTGGTGAGTTGACCCTCTAAAAGGTTGTAGGTGAGGGCATGCAGGTGAGCTGAACCTGTAAAACATTATATGCGAGGGCCTGAAGGGGAGCTGACCCTGTAAAACATTATATGCGAGGGCCTGCAGGTGAGCTGACCCTGTAAAAGATTGTAGGTGAGGGCCTGCAGGTGAGCTGACCCTGTAAAAGATTATATGCGAGGGCCTGCAGATGAGCTGACCCTGTAAAACATTATATGCAAGGGTCTGCAGGTGAGCTGACCCTGTAAAAGATTGTAGGTGAGGGCCTGCTGGTGAGTTGACCCTCTAAAAGGTTGTAGGTGAGGGCATGCAGGTGAGCTGAACCTGTAAAACATTATATGCGAGGGCCTGAAGGGGAGCTGACCCTGTAAAACATTATATGCGAGGGCCTGCAGGTGAGCTGACCCTGTAAAAGATTGTAGGTGAGGGCCTGCAGGTGAGCTGACCCTGTCAAAGATTGTAGGTGAGGGCCTGCTGGTGAGCTGACCCTCTAAAAAATTATATGCGAGGGCCTGCCGGTGAGCTGTCCCGGTAAAACATTAAATGCGAGGGCCTGCCGTTTGAGCTGACCCTGTAAAACATTATATGCGAGGGCATTGGCTACTGAGACTGGACTTGGTGAAAGACAGGGTGGTGCTTAGCCGACTGGAAGCATTCATTGCTGCAATCCAACCGACCACTTGGTCGCACTGGTCTGACTTCAAGAATGGTGTCCTGCGCCTCCCTGCAAACTGGGACATAAAGCTAGGTATCGTGGATGATTGTTTTTCTTGTGTTCTGGCAGCATGCACAGTTTCAACGCGCCCAGGGCCACGGCCTCTGCGTGCACCATCATTGCCTCGCCTTCTTTATTTTAAATGTTATATATACTTGAAAATATGTCACACGTACGGTAGTGTAGGATTTGGAAGTGTATGCGACAAAAAATTTAAAAAGGTATTTGGGATGTGAAAAAGTCACACAGGAGATATCCCACATATAATGTCAATGCTGTCACCAGCGGCTAATAAAAAATTGCAGGGAATGTCACAGATATTTGGGATGAGGAAACAATATATTGGAGCAAAAGGCAACACTAACCAAACACTGCCATGAAGACCAAGGAACTCTCCAAACAAGTAAGGGAAAATGTTGTTGAGAAGTACAAGTCAGGGTTAGGTTATAAAAAAATATCCAAATCTAATGATCCCCAGGAGCACCATCAAATATATCATAACCAAATTTAAAGAAAATGGCACAATAGCAAACCTGCCAAGAGACGGCCGCCCACCAAAAGTCACAGACCGTTCAAGGAGGGCATTAATCAGAGCGGCAGCACAGAGACCTAAGGTAACCCTGGAGGAGCTACAGAGTTCCACAGCAGAGACTGGAGTATCTGTATATAGGACGACAATAAGCGTACACTCTATAGAGTTGGGCTTTATGGCAGAGTGGCCAGAAGAAAGCCACTACTTTCAGCTAAAAACAAAAAGGCACGTTGTGAGTTTGCGAAAAGGCATGTGGGAGACTTCCAAAATGTATGGAGGAAGGTTCTCTGATCTGATGAGATTAAAATTGAACTTTTCGGACATCAAAAAAACGCTATGTCTAGCGCAAACCCAACACATCACCCAAAGAACACCATGCCCACAGTGAAACATGGTGGTGGCAGCATCATGCTGTGGGGATGTTTTTCAGAAGCCAGGACTGGGAAACTGGTCAGAGCTGAGGGAAAGATGGATGGAGCTAAATAAAGAGATATTATTCTTGAGCAAAACCTGTACCACTCTGTGCGTGATTTGAGGCTATGACCCCAAACACACTGCTAAAGCAACACTTGAGTGATTTAAGGGGAAACATGTAAATTTGTTGGAATGGGCTAGTCAAAGCCCAGATCTCAATCCAATAGAAAATCTGTGGTCAGACTTAAAGATTGCTGTTCACAAGCTCATACCATGCGACTTGAAGGAGCTGGAGAAGTTTTGCAAGGAGGAATGGGCAAAAATCCCAGTGGTAAGATGTGGCAAGTTCATAGAGATTTATCCAAAGCGACTTGGAGCTGTGATTGCCGCAAAAGGTGGCTCTACAAAGTATTGACTTTGGGGGGTGAATAGTCATGCACATTGGCTTTTTCTGTTATTTTGTCCTATTTGTTGTTTGCTTCACAATAAAAAAAAAAACATCTTTAAAGTTGTGGGCATGTTCTGTAAATTAAATGATGCAAATTCTCAAACAATCCATGTTAATTCCAGATTGTGAGGCACGAAAATACGAAAAAAGTCAAGGGGGTGAATAATTTTGCAAGTCACTGTATACACACACACACACACACACACACACTGCACAAATATCTCTAGCAAGAGATTTCTATACTGCAGGAATAACCCTAATATATAACAATGGCAGCACATCAGACAAAATATAAATATGGAGGTGCAGTCTAATCGATCCGGGAACAAATCCAGTACAATATAAGAATTTTTAAAAATGGCAGCACTTTTACAAAAAATGAGTTAAAAGAAAAACACTTTATTCACCCCTGTGTTCGCAACTAGGGATGAGCGAACTTGTGTTTCAAGTTTGGCGTATAAAGTTTAGGTTCGGGTTATGTAAGAATTCCATTATGGATTCTGCTACCACGGACCATAACTAAGGGTCCATTCACATGTCCGCATAATGGGTCCGCATTCGTTCCGAAATTTTGCGGAAGGGGTGCGGACACATTCATTTAAAAAAAAAAATAGAGCAGCAACGGACAAGAATAGGCATTTCTATAATAGTGCCGGCTATGTGCGGTCCGCAAAATGCGGAAGGCACATGGCCAGTGTCTGGTTGCGGATGTGTGTATGGACCCTTATGGTCCGTGGTAGCGGAATCAATAACGGAATTCTTAGATCACCTTAAGCTTGTACGCTGAACTTGAAACACAAGTTCACTCAACACTAGTCGCAACGTTTTAGCTTATAGCTTGAAAAAAAAGACTGAATGAGCTAAAAACATTGCGACCACAGGAGTGAATAAAGTGTTTTAGAGTGCTGTCATTTTTTTCTTTACATATATATATGTAATTTATCAAACTGGTGTAAAGTAGAACTGGCTTAGTTGCCCATAGCAACCAATCAGATTCCACCTTTCATTTTTCACAGCTTCATTGGGAAATGAAAGGAGGAATCTGATTGGTTGCTATGGGCAACTAAGCCAGTTCTACTTTACACCAGTTTTGATAAATCTCCCCCACTGTGTACTTCTGACTGTAGATCGCTGCACTAATGTTATCAGCAGAAATAGCTATTGTTTCGACAAATAATGGACTTTCTACATAATGGAAAGTGAGAAACTGATATACTGATTACAGTTTGTAGCATGCTGTTAGACTCACCATGTTGTGGATTGGAATGAAATCGTACTACCAAGTTATTTGCAAGTTTCAGAAGCCTATATGTAAGTGGCTGCTAGTTGTGCTGTGTAACAGGATAAAAGGGGTGGGGCAGCAGAGCTTGTGCTGAAGCATGCCAAATCAACAGGAACGCCCACAGAGCCTCACAGGAGATGACTGCAATGAGCAAAACTCATATCAGAGCATTTCTGAGAGCATGTGAAGCAAAGCTGATACTAATAAACAAGAAAGTGCAATTTTATTATGTGCTGTATTATGGTAAAATATGGGTCTATTGATTTTTAATGCACAAAAGTGTCAATAGCCTTTAGGCCTATGCCATACATTTACAAAGGTATACGTTTAAAGGAAAGGTAGATGAGTTTAAAGGCAATCATATTATAGTAAGCTTTATATAGTGTAACAATAGCTGATTCCGATGATGTGATTTGTATATTTCTACTGTGCTCCCTAAAACTGACAAAAAATGCATTGGGAGTACTGCCCAACCCACACACAAAATGGACAGTACACCAGAAGGAGTCCACTTAATGCAAATGACTGTCTATTTGTGGTAGCACAGTGAGAGAAGTGGGTGGGCAACCGTTATAGTATGCAAAAATTTGCCAAGTCTCTTCCTATACTGTAGTAAGATAAAGAACAAAGTATATTCTCTAGAACAGCTAACACTCTTTATAGAAATTGCAACAAAATATTCAAAAGTATACATAGTAGCTGAGGTACAAATGTGGCAGACCAATGATGAATGATTGTGACCAGAATGAATGAAAAGTTCAATAAACAATATCCAGATCAAAGTAGCACAAGGTTTGCATAAAATCTTCCAACATTTGTATTCTTTTTTTTAAAGGCATGTGTTTTAGATGTGGGGAGGGCAGGGAATAGTTACTGTATTTCCATGGCATGTTGTCATATGTACAACAGAAAGCATAAAATATACTTCTAGGAAACATAGAAGTACAATTACCAAAACCTCTAGTGTTTTATGCATATCAACTGATACTCTTCATCTCAAAGACCCCTAAAACTACCCAGCACAAAATGACTCCCAAGGGGTCTTTAGATTGTAAACAAAAATGGGGGGAATGCATGATGAGACTTTTTACAGTCAGTTTTGCTTTCATTCTACAATGGAGAAAGGTTCACCAAATTTATCAAAAGTTTCATGTTATTTGATAAATTTGGTGAATCTAACACTTTTGTCTAGGAATGCTACTCCACTTTTCCTTCGCCACTCTCCTACTGGAGTCATTTTGCAACCTTTTTAGCAACTTAAAAAAAAGTTGCAGTGATAAATCTTGACTGAAACTAATTAACATACCTAACCAAACCTACTTTCTTATTTTTGTATACCAATTCTGAATGCTAGTTTTCACCATTACAAGCTTGATACATACTCCTTAAATAAATTAGTGTAAAAACAATTCTATCCCATTCACCACTTGGACATGCATTCATGTGAAAACTGTTCTTTTATAACATTTTAATCCCATATGCGTAAAAGATAATGCTAATATATGGCAAAAATCTGAAATAACTGGCAGTTTAGTAAACTTCCAGTCTGGCTTCTTATGTAAAACAGACATCAAATCTTCTGCCTAGCATAATTATTTCTGTGATCGCTTCTCTCTTTTAAAGATCTTGTTACTGCTTTGACTTTTAGAACCTTTTTTCATTTATCTAGCATCCCATGTGCCACTAAAAATGTTGCTCGTGACCTCAACAACTGACCCTAACATCTTAAGGCATGACATGTAAGCGTAAACCTTTAATATTCTTTCATTTAAGAACATTTCATAGCTTTGAAAGCATCTACCATACAAAAGTAGTAACTGACTGTATTTCAAATTCTAACCCAAAATTTTATATATCCTATTCCTTAGTTTTATATCAGTGAGAATTAGATTACACCTCACAAAAAGACTGCTTATTTTTATTTCGAGTAATCTTGACTTCTGATATAATCCCTGTAGCCCATACAAAAGATCTCAATAGCTTTGCTCTTTCACTGTATACTTGTGAAAGAGAAGTTAATTATGACAGCTTTTCTATAAATTTTTAACTAGTTAAACTGAAAGAATAGTAATGTACTTGGTGACTCACATATTAATATGATATCCATTTTATCTGTCAAGCCTTTTCAAAGTAACATAGTACATTGAGTATTATAATTTTACAAAAGGATACACAGTTTCAAAGTAACTATACATGCTCATTGAGAACTAGATATAGATGTCTATATTTTTTTTTATCAAGGCTAAAGGAAATTTTACTGTCTGTTTTCCATTTAAAGACTAGGAAGACATTTGGAAGCATTTTTGGCAGGTGTATAAAAATTCCCACTATTTGCCCTCTGCAGCCACCATTTATTCTCATACAACGCAGGCTGCTTTAGTGTGAAGTCAATCATGTTACATTTTTAGTTAAAAACCCAATTATAAGAATGATGTTTGGTCAAAAATACATACAGTTCAGGAAGAAGTAAATGCCCTTCCCTCCACAGTATGCAGTATTGTGCAAAAGTTTTAGGCACACGTGGAAAATTAAGAATACTTTAACCCCATAAGGACACGGTCCTATTTCACTTTAAGGGCCAGGCCATTTTTTGCAAATCTGACCAGTGTCACTTTTTGTGGTGATAACTTTAAAACGCTTTTACTTATCCAGGCCATTCTGAGATTGTTTTTTTATCACATATTGTACTTCATGACACTGGTAACATTTAGTCAAAAAAGTTCATTTTTTTGTATAAAAAAATACTAAATTTACCAAAAATTTAGAAAAATTAGTTAATTTTCAAGTTTCAATTTCTCCACTTCTATAATACATAGTAATATCTCCAAAAATAGTTATTACTTTACATTCCCCTTAAACCCTTTAGGTGTTCCACAAGAGTTCATGGCAAATGGACATATAATTTCAGAATTTCGATTTTTTTGGCAAATTTTCCATTTGAATCCATTTTTTCCAGGAACAAAGCAAGGGTTAACAGCCAAACATAACCCAATATTTATTGTCCTGATTCTGTAGTTTGCAGAAACACCCGACATGTGGTTGTAAACTGCTGTGTCGTCAAACGGCAGGGCATAGAATGAAGGGAACGCCATATGGTTTTTGGAAGGCAAATTTTGATGGCCTGGTTTATTTACACCATGGCCCATTTCAAGCCCCCAATGAGCCCCTAGAGTAGAAACTCCTAAAAAGTGACCCCATTTTGGAAACTACTGGATAAGGTGGCAGCTTTGGTGGTAATATTTTTAAGGTACATATGATTTTTGGTTGCTCTATAATACATTTTTGTGAGACAAGGTAATAAAAAATAGAAATTCTGAAATTTCATCTCCATTTGCCATAAACTCTTGAGGAACACCTAAAGGGTTAATAAAGTTTGTAAAATCAGCTTTGAATACCTTGAGGGGTGTAGTTTCTTATATGGGGTCACTTTTATGGAGCTTCTACTCTAGGGGAGCATCAGGGCGGCTTCAAATGGGACATGGTGTCAAAAAACCAGTCCAGCAAAATCTGCCTTCCAAAAACCATATGGCGTTCCCCTCATTCTGAGCCCTGCCGTTTGGCCATACAGCAGTTTACGACCACATATGGCGTGTTTCTGTAAACTACAGAATCAGGGCAATAAATATAGAGTTTTGTTTGACTGTTAACCCTTGCTATGTTACCGTAAAAAAAGATTAAAATGGAAAATTTGGAAAAAATTGCTGTTTTGGGACCGTTTTTACTTTATTTTTGTGACTGTTCATCTGAGGGGTTAGGTCATGTGTTATTTTTATAGAGCAGATTCTTACGGACGCGGAAATACCTAATATGTCTACTCTTTTAAATTTATTTAGGTTTTACACTAATATTCTTTGTTAAACAAAGAAAAAAACATTTTAGTATCTCCATAGTCTGAGAGTCAGTTTTTTTTAGTTTTTAGCAACAATAAAACACAGCAACTGGCACACTTTCACCTTTAAATATTGGAGAGAACATAAGATACAAATAAGTACATTTATTAGCCTAAAAATACAATCATATAAAAACTCATAGAGTCAGAAGTTAATTGCCACTGCCCGGATTTCAAGTGCTTATCAATTAGTGTCCATTGGAAGGTATCAATTTGCTGATATTAGTTAATAATCCCAATTCATTCAGTCAGTATGACGGTATAAGTGTCCATTGGCGTATTACAGTAATTAATGTTTAAGCCAGATAGTAATGTCACAAGTTTTGAGTATTATTATATATGGTGGTGAGTTGGGGGAACTGAGTGTGGCGTCCCACACCCGTTACCTTTAAGTTCCACCGCCGTCTGTCCCGTTTTTGCTGTGTTCATGAGGGGTAAGGTCATATGTTATTTTTATAGTTCAGGTTCTTACAGATGCGGTGATACCTAATATGTCTAATTTTTATTTATTTATTTATTTAGGTTTTACACAATCATAGTTTTGAAACAAAAAAAAATCATGTTTTAGTGTCTGCATAGCCTGAGAGCCATAATTTTTTTGGCGATTTTATTAGGTAGGGTATCATTTTTTACGGGACGAGGTGACGGTTTGATTAGTACCATTTGGGTGTAGATACAACTTTTTTGATCACTTTTATTACCTTTTTTGGGAAGTGAGGTGGGCAAAATTTCAATTTTATCATATTTTTTTTATTTTTTTTATGACGTTCACCGTGCGGGTAGAGTAACAAACCCATTTTATAGATCAGGTCGTTACGGACGTGGTGATATATAACATGTGTAGTGTATTTTATTTTTGTAATTTTTATTAGTGATAAATGTGTTTTTTTATTTTTACCTTTTTTCTCTTTCTTTACTTTTTTTTTGACCCAGACCCACTTGGTTCTTGAAGATCCAGTGGATCTAGTGTCTGTATAATACAGTACAGTACATTATATAATGTACTGTACTGTATTTTTTACTTGACACTTAGTCTGATCAGACTTTTGACTTTAGCAAATGTCTGATCAGAGTTTTGTTACCATGGCAAGCAGGACGCCTTTGAAGGAGTCCTGTTGCCATGGTTACCCTCCTCCACTGCTATAACAGAGCAGCGGAGGATGGGGAGGGAGGGAAGCTGGGGACTGGAGCTAGGGGGGCTGCACCAGGCACAGCTGCCCCTCACAGCAGCTCCCTCCCTCTTAACCCCTTCCATACAGTGGTCCCTACGGACCAGGCATGGAAGGGGTTAAAAGGCTGACATCCGCATGGATGTCAGCTGTTACAAGCACAGTGTCAGCAATGTGCTGACACTCTGCTTGCTAAGCTCGGCCATCCTGAAATTGAGGGGAGGGGCGGGCAGAGGATTGCGCACCCGCCTGCCCCCCGCACCGCCCGCAAGCCTCCCCTCCTCTCCGCACCGCCCATCACAATGAGGGCATGGGGGGAAGTTAGAAATATATAAAAAAAAAACATTTCCCAGCATTTTAAAGTTTCTGATCCCCAGATCAGATACATCACAAAGCGCTGCAAACCGCAGGTGTGATTTGACCTGCGGTTGGCAGCGATCGCCGATACGGAGGGGTCACAGGACCCCCCTCGGCATTAGAACATGGTTCCTGCTGAACTATATCAGCAGGAACCATGTTGCTATCGCACCCGGATCGGGCGCAATAGCAATTAATACACAGGACGTACCGGTATGTCCCGTGTCCTTAAGGATTCGGACATCAGGACGTACCAGTACGTCCTGTGTCCTTAAGAGGTTAAAAAAGAAGTGGTAATAGTTTAAAGGGCATCTGTCACCAGATTTGTACCTATGAAACTGGCTGACCTGTTACATGTGCACTTGGCAGATGAAGGCATTTGTGTTGGTCCCATGTTGATATGTGCCCACATTGCTGAGAAAAATGAAGTTTTAATATATGCAAATGAGCCTCTAGGAGCAACGGGGGCGATGCCGTTATTTCTAGAGGCATTGCTCTCTCTGCAACTGCTGTGGCCTCCGCACTTTGATTGGCAGGGCCAGGTAGCGTAAACGGGATCGCGTCTGCCTGCCCCTGTCAATCAAAGTGGAGTGGGCATGGCAGTTGCATGGAGAGTTCAGCCTCTAGGAATAACGCCAACTCCCCTGTTTATCCTACAGGCTCATTTGCATATATTAAAACTTTATTTTTTTTTAGCAGTGCAGGCACATATGAACATGGGTCCAACACAGATGCCTTCAGCTGCCAAGCGCACATGCAAAATCTCAAGGTACAAAAAAAAGAGGTACAAATCTGCTGACAGATGCCCTTTAAATTTATTCTACAGCAGGACAGAAACCCCAAATATACAGCGAATGTCATTAACAACTATCTTCAGCTTAACCCCTTCCCGACCATTTACTGATTGTGGCTGCCTCAGTTTTCACACAGTTTAAGGGCCCATTCACACAATCGTATAAACAGATCTGCACCTGCAATTTAGCGGAAGGTCTGCGGATACACAAAGCACTACGTCCGTCTGAATGGGCCCTAATAGAGAGGTGGGTATGACTAGTAGAAACCTGTACACCTGAAAAAGTAATAGCTTTTACACTTTATTGGGCATATACTATTAAAACATTCATGTGTACATGCTCTTTTTCCTTTTCTACTTTAGTGCACTCAGTCATAGCAGTATGAATTTTATCAATTCAGTTGTCCGGGCATAAGATATAATCAGTAGCAAAACTGGTATAAAAAAGGAAAAATATCTTTATTGCATATTTCCTATCATCTCTATGTGTGTAAGATTGACCAAAATGTTCTAAACAATTTTTACCTAAACAAACCGACTATTCCTTCACTTTGTAAATCCCAGTAGATATCATTTAAGGGTAAAAACCTTTTTTGTATTACACCTTGGCATATTAAAAATACTGAAGAAGGAATTAAAGGGGTTGTCCCATGACAAATATTCTATATTTTTCAAACCAGCCCCTGGATCTGATTACTTTTGTAACTGCATGTAATTATAAATTTAGCATAGCAACCGAGTTATTCACTGAAATCTATCTGTATAGCGCTGCCTGCTGTTTGCTTTTTTTCTAAATTCTCTTTCCAGCTCACTGAGGTTGACATGCATGCTCAGTTCCATCATTCAACTGCCACTAATTGCAGCAGAAAGGACATGCTCCTTGAGAAAGGACATACTCCACTCCCTGAGCTGCCAACTTGAAACAAATCGAACAGAGCATTTGGAGCAATGAATGGGAAGAGCTTTGGATCCATTTGAGGTACAGGGCTTCTAAGTTTTTTTTAGAAAGAGGCTGTCATGTAGTATATACGATCTGATTTTCATTTTTTACATTAATCATGGGATAACCCCTTTAAGGAATCCTTTTAGGATTAATTGTCAATTTATGATTTTTAACCATGTCACTTGACTTTTTGGTTGGCTAGCTAAAGAAATGTCTTTTTTTATCTGCAAGTTTAATGTGTAGAGACTAGAGTTGAGCAGACACCTAAATGTTCAGGCTCGACGAGTTCAGTCGAACTTCACTGAAATGTTCGGGTTTGGGATCCGAACCTAACCTGAACTTGACCCCGAACCCCATAGAAGTCAATGGAGACCCGAACTTTTCGGCACTAAAATGGCTGTAAAATAGCCCTGGAAAGGGCTAGAGGGCTGCAAAAGGCAGCAAAATGTAGGTAAATGCTCTGCAAACAAATGTGGATAGAGAAATGACTTAAAATAAAAATTAAACATTATTAATTGGCAACTCGGAGGAGGAGATGGAATAGGAGGTTGGGGAGGCGTCAGGTGGGAATGCCATCACCAGCAAGCATTTGTAGTCACGCATCTTTTGATCAGTAACAGATGTTTTTACAAAATTTGGTTTCCTGCCAGCAATGCACAGCTGTCAAAACTGGGTTAATGTCACCCATCAATGGAACAGGTGATATTCAGAAATGTTAGGCCCCTGGGACCCAGACAGATGAAAAGGTCCATGCACAGCTAAACAGGCTTCATGTCACCCACAAATGCAACAGGCGATTATCAGAAATGTAGGCCCCTGGCACCCAGACAGAGGAGAGGTCAATTCACGGCAAAACAGGCTTCATGTCACACACCAATAGAACAGGTGATTATCAGAAATGTAGGCCCCTGGCACCCAGACAGAGGAGAGGTCAATGCACGGCAAAACAGGCTTCATGTCACCCACCAATGGAACAGGTGATTATCAGAAATGTAGGCCCCTGGCACCCAGACAGAGGAGAGGTCAATGCACGGCAAAACAGGCTTCATGTCACCCACCAATGGAACAGGCGATTATCAGAAATGTAGGCCCCTGGCACCCAGACAGAGGAGAGGTTCATTCAAATTGGAGGAGCCACCAAAATAATGGTACAAATAAAAAAAAAGGATTCACTGAATAATTGCACTAGAGTACAAGAATGTATGGTTGAGGCGGTTATAAATGTCTATTCTGCACAAGGTATGGACAAGTCCTGTGGGATCTATGCCTGGTTCATTTTAATGAACGTGAGCTTGTCCACGTTGTCTATGGAAAGGTGGCTGCGTTTGTCTGTAATGATGCCCCGTGCCGTGCTAAATACATGTTCAGACAATACACTGGCTGCAGGGCAGGCCAGCACCTCCAAGGCAAAAAGGGCAAGCTCAGGCCATGTGGACAATTCGGAGACTCAGAAGTTGAATAGGGCAGAACCATCAGTTAGTACGTGGAGGTATGTGCACACATAATGTTCCACCATGTTGTTCAAATGCTGCCTCCTGCTAAGACGTTCCATATCAGCTGGTGGTGCAGGTTGCTCTGGTGCGGTGACAAAGGTTTTGCACATGTCGGCCATGCTAACCCTGCCTCTTTCTCCTCCTCCTCTGCCTTCTCCTTGTGCTTCCACTTGTCCCCCCATGTCAGTTGGGAATGCCCTCAAACGCGCGTCTACCAGTGTGCGCTTGTAGTCACGCATATTTCTATCATGCCCCACTGCGGGAATTAAGGTGGGCACGTTGTCTTTGTAGCGGGGATCCAGCAGGGTGGCAACCCAGTAGTCAGCACAAGTTACAATGTGGGCAACTCTGCTGTCGTTGCGCAGGCACTGCAGCATGAAGTCGCTCATGTGTGCCAGGCTGCCCAGAGGTAAGGATAAGCTGTCCTCTGTAGGTGGTGTATCTTCTGTGTCATCTGTATCCCCCCAGCCACACTCCAGTGATGGCCCTGAGCTGCGTTGGGTGCCACCCTGCAGTGAACCCGGTTCCTCCTCCTTCTCTACCTCATCCTCCTCCTCCAGAACTGTGCCCTGGCTGGCCACATGTATACCTGGACTCTGCTGGTGCAGAGACCCACCCTCTGAGCCACTTCTGAATGACCGGCCTGAAACCCTGTGCCCCCTCTTCTTCCTCCTTCTATGCCACATCCTCTTCCATCATCACCGTAATTGTTTTTTCAAGGAGACATAGAAGTGGTATTGTAATGCCAATACAACGGCGTCATTAGCACTGGCCATGTTGGTTGAGTACTCAAAAGACCACAACATGGTACACAGGTCTCGCCTGGAGGCCCAGTCACTGGTGGTAAAGTGATGCTGTTCCGCAGAGCGAGTGACCCGTGCGTGCTGCAGCTGAAACTCCACTATCTCCTGCTGCTGCTTGCACAGTCTCTCCAGCATATGCAAGTTATGCTGCAGCGCAGACAGGCGAGCAGCAACAGGGTGAGAATGCCGAAAGTGCGCACAGATGGACTGCACTTTCTGCAGCAGCTCTGACATGTCTTTGTAGTTTTTAAGGAATTTCTGCACCACTAAATTCAGCACATGCGCAAAGCAAGGGATGTGCGTCAAACCGGCTAGTCCCAGAACAGCTACGAGATTTCGCCCATTATCGCACACCACCAGGCCGGGCTTGAGGCTCACTGGCAGCAACCACTTATTGGTCTATTGGTCTATGCCCCTCCACAGCTCCTGTGCGGTGTGGGGTTTGTCCCCCAAACACATGAGTTTTAAAACAGCCTGCTGACGTTTACCCCAGGCTGTGCTGAAGTGGGTGGTTAAGGTATTTCGCTGACCGGATGAGGAGGTGGTAGAAGAGGAGGAGGAGGAAGCGGAGTAGGAGGCAACAGTAGGCAAAGAACAATGCCCTGCAATCCTCGGTGGTGGAAGGACATGCGCCAAACCACTATCCACCTTGGGCCCAGCCGCAACTACATTTACCCAGTGTGCAGTTAGGGAGATATAACGTCCCTGCCCGTGCTTACTGGTCCATGTATCTGTGGTTATGTGGACCTTGCCACAGATGGCGTTGCGCAGTGCACACTTGATTTTATCCTCCACTTGGTTGTGCAGGGAAGGGACGGCTTGCCTGGAAAAGTAGTGGCGGCTGGGAACGACATATTGTGGGACAGCCACCACCAGATGGAATGACAGCATTTCAAAGGCCAGTAATTTCGAAATGCTGGCATTCAGGACCAGGGATCGAGCGTGGGTAGGTGGGTATTTTCTCTTCTTTTCCAGTGTTTGGGAGATGGAAAACTGAACGCTTGCGTGTGACATGGTGGAGATGCTTGGTGATGATGACGAAGGTGGTGGTGTTGGTGGCACATCCTCAGCTGGGTGGCAGGTGCCACTGTGACTCCATAGGTGGAGGAAGAGGCAGAGACAGCAGCAGAAGAGGAAGCAGAAGGAGCCTGAGACCTTTCTTGGTTTTTAAGGTGTTTACTCCACTGCAGTTCGTGCTTTGCATGTACATGCCTGGTCATGCAGGTTGTGCTCAGGTTTAGAACGTTTATCCCTCACTTCAGGCTCTGATGGCACAACGTGCAAACCACTCGTGTCTTGTCAGGACATTGTCTGAAGAACTGCCACTCCAATGAACTCCTTGGAGCTGGCTTTGGTGTGCTAGGTCCCTGGGTGCGGTGGGCAGTAGTAGGTGTACTGTCTCGGGGACGGCCGCTCCGCTTTTGCAGCCTGCTCCCTCTTTTGCTGTGCTGTTGCCTCTGTGCAATCACCGCCTCTTCCTCAGAACTGCACACGTCACTAGCATGAACTCCAGTCGGGGTCTAGGACCTCATCGTCCTCCACATAATTTCCACCCATTCTTTACCCCTGCCCTCCTCTTTAGTCTGCATACTGCAGAAAGCCGCAGCAGTTGGCACCTATGTTTCGTCATCATCAGAGACATGCTGCGGTGGTCCTCCCATGTTCTCATCCTGCAACATAAGTGATTGGGCATCAGTGCATTCAATGTCTTCCACTTCTGGGGTAGGGCTATGTGGATGGCCCAGGGAAACCCAACTTTGAGCTTTCTGCAGAGGACTGGGTGGGAGATACTGTGAAGGAACTGGCACCACTGTAAGCCACCCAATCTACTATCGCCTGTACTTGTTCTGGCCTCACCATCCATAGAGCGGCATTCGGGCCTACCAAATAACAGGTTGTGTTGCCTACTTGCACCTGAGGATGGTGCTTCACTTGGACCTGTAGTCCTCTCCCAGCAACAGGAGCTCCACCGACACCACCCACCACAACCATGCCCACATCCCTTATTAGATGTTCTCATTATTTGTGTTCACTCACCAAGCTGACAGACTGATTAGACTGATTTCCCTGGCAGGCTGGCACACATGCAGGTTACATGCAGTTCCAAGGACACTGCAGTGGCTAAAATGGCCAGCGACCCCCACCTCAGTAACAGATGGATTAAAAAAAAAATTCCTTTGCAGTGGCTGGGTACATAAATGTAGGATTGCAGAAGCACCCTCCCTCATTATTTGCTGTATCTTGAGGATTGCACAACAACAGGTTCTACAGATTTCTTGCCTAATATCTCCCTAAGAGCACAGGCAGCAACCTTTCCCTAGACTAACACCAGCAGAGTGACGTGTGGCACTACGTGACTCCAGCTTATAAAGAGGCTGGGTCACATGCTGCACTCAGTCAATCATAGCCATGCTATTAATAGGCATGCCTGTGATGGCTTCTTAGGGCAAATATGTAAAGCGCTTGCTGATTGTCTGCTGTGCAGCCCTTCAAAAAGCAAGAAGAATCGCCAAACAACGGACCTGAACCCGAACTTTTTTGAAAATGTTCGGGTTCGGGTCCGTGTCCCGAACACCTCAAAATTCGGTACGAACACAAACTATACAGTTCGGGTTCACCCAACCCTAGTAGGGACAGTGAGTGTGCTTTTGTAATACACTTTCTTAGAGAAACATATACATTTTTATTAGAAAACTGTATACAATATCTTCCCTTGGTAAACGCTTAACTGAAGATTACTATTATTTGAGCATTCTACTAAACAATGAAAATGCCAGATAATTGTATGCTCACCTGCTCCCTTACTCCATGGCTTCTACCGGTGTCTCTTCGCTCTGCCCTGGCGGGACTGGGTCTCGGAATAGCTACATGTCTCCTTGCAAGCTGTGGCTTGATTCTTGCTTGCTTTCTACTCTTTCATGCACGCTAAAGCCTGCTCCTGCTCTACCCATAGGGCGCATTCTCTCCACCTTTTAAAGGGCCATTGTGTGCATCCTAATCTTTATCAGTGATTGGTTGCCTACTTTGGGGTGCTTATGGCACCTTCTTCTGTGGAAAAGTCCCTGAGCGATATGTTATAGTTAGCATGTATCCTGCAAAGGTGTGCTGTTTCTATGTTTGCGTGTGTACCAACTTCTGTTTCCAAGATTTGATCATTCATTGCTTGACATGAGCTCTGCCTGATCTCTGTTCTAACCCTGACTTGCTTGCCCTAACCTCAGACTGTTTATCAGATTGTACAAACTCTACCTGCCTTGACCTTGGTCTGTCTGACTATGGTTTTGCCTGTTCCCTTAGTGCCCCACATTGGTGTCTTTTGATCCCTGTGGCTCAGCCATTACTTAAACATATACTACTCCATAGAATTCCTGGACATAGGGATTCTCATTTCAGACCAACAAATTACCACCAAAACATATTTTAAATCCATAGATTCTAACAGTTATATACACTATAGCAGGTACCACCACAAAAGGTGGCTAAACAATATCCCCTACAGCCAATGCAGAAGAATTAGGCGGAATTGTACCAAAGATGAAGATTTTAAGACCCAAGTACAGACCCTAGAAAATCTCTTATTCAAACCGCCATGAAAAAAAGATATTTTGCAGTCACAAGAAAAATGTTTAACTATCACTTCCACCAAAAAGAAAGCGCCAAATGAAATGCGGTTCATTACACAATATAACACTTCTAAATCACTAAGTTTGACGACCCTTAGAAAACACTGGCATGTCCTCCGCCAGGACCCGTACCTAACCAGACACATCCCTAGGAACTCAAGGATCACCTACAGGAGAGCACCCACTATCAAAAATGTACTAGCCCCCAGCAGACCAAAGCAACATACAGGGGTAAAAGCAAAGACAAAAATTGGGGTTACTAAGAAAGGCAGTTTCAGATGTGGGTCACAGAACTGTCTATGTTGTAACATCATTAAACATGGCACGACAACTTTCACGTCCAATTCCAATAAGACGACTTTCACAATAAATTACCATCTGGACTGCCACTCCACTTATGTCATTTACCTAATAGAGTGTGCATGCGGCCTATAGTATGTGGGTCACACCACACAGGAGCTTCATTGTCGTGTTAATCAACATAGATATAATATCAAAAAACAATATCTTAAACACTGATTGTCCAGACATTGTGCAAATACGCCAGTAAAAAAAAAAAAAAATAGTCGATCACCCCAATTGACTTCATACCCGATAACCCCCACAACAGGTTTGAAAAATTGCAAAAAAGAGAAGTATATTGGATTTACCAACTTGACACCATCACCCCCTATGTTCTGAATGAGATTACTGAGACCATCTTATAATGTACATGCATGTATGTATGTGCGTATGTATTTGTGTGTATATACATATATGTATGTGGGTGTGTATGTATACAGATGTATATTCCTTACATGTACAATTCCACCTATTTTTATACCCAATATTACGCTAACCCCCTCTCCCTAATCCCTTCTTTTATTAGATTTATATTTATTTATTTATTTATTTGCACCAACCTACATTTAGCATGGTATTTTATTTTATCATACTATATTCCACTTACTGATAAAAATGTTTTATTCTTATGTTAATCTTACCCTAAATTCAACCTTATCCTAAATTCAAAAGGAACAATAAGAAACCAATGTGGATAAATGGAACCGTAAAGAAAGCAATAAATGACAAAAAAAAAGCATATAAATCACTAAAACAGGAGGGTAGTCAGGAAGCACTGATAAACTATAAGAAAAAAAATAGAATATGTAAAAAACTAATAAAATTTGCCAGATTAGAGACCGAGAGATTAATTGCCAAAGAGAGTAAAACTAACCCTAAAATGTTCTTCAATTATGCAATTAGGGGGAGCTACTCCTGGATCTGCTTTTAAGTATACTGGTAATAGGAAGGGAGTGTGTTTTTTCTGCAGAAAAAATGGCCATTTTATCAGAGTATGTCCATGCATTAAACGGCAAAAAGAGAGAAAAGGGACATTTAATTCCCATCTGACTCTTGGAGGGGTGAGAGGAGAGTCAGAAAATGTGCATTTGTCCTGGCTGCTGAGGTGGTGCTAGAGTCAAAAACTGTGGGGATTAAGGTGTTTATCGACAGCGGGGCCGGGGTGAACCTGATTGATGCTCAGTTTGTCCGTATGCACTGGTTGTCACCAAGTGCATTAGAAACAAACATTTCTGTTTTTGCTATTGATTCTGCACCTCTAGCTCAGAAGTGTTTATCTCAAGTGGTGCATGATATCAGATTAAGAGTGGGTGACTTTCATTAAGAATTTATCTCATGTTTTGTATTGGAGGGTGTCCCTGCAACAGTGGTTCTGGGTTTACTATGGTTAAGAAAGCACAATCCAACCATCGATTGACATGCTAGACAAATTCTGGATTGGGGTGATTATTGCATTGACAATTGTCTGAATACATCTTTTTCTATTTTCTACTAAGACATTACCCTCTTTTATATCTGATTTTGCCAACATATTTTCTGAGAGTGGATGCTAGGATTTACCTCCGCATCGGAAATGATTGTCCTATCAATCTTATTTCGGAGCTAAGTTGCCAAATCTAGGTTGTACTGTATAACTTTTCTGGACCTGAAAGAACGGCCATGAGAGAGTATATTTACTAGAGTTTAGCTAAAGGACACATAAGACCTTTCAAGTCTCCAGTGGCAGCAGGGTTCTTTTTTGTTAAAAAAAGGGACGGAGGTCTTCGGCCATGTCTGGTTTTCCGTGAACTCAATCGCAATACTGTCCGTGATCCTTACCGTATACCTTTCATTCCCGATTTGTTTAACCAGATTTGTGGTGCCAAGGTGTTCTCCAAAGTTGTATTTAAGGGGTGCATATAATCTTGCTAGGATCAAGGAAGGGGATGAATGGAAGACGGCTTTTAATACTCTTTAGGGGCACTTTGAGAACCTGGGTATGCCTTTCGGTTTGGCCAGTGCTCATGCAGTTTTCCAGCATTTAGTGAATTATATTTTTCATCACCTTGTGGGGAGGTTTGTAGTCGTGTATTTGGATGACATTCTAATTTATTCTCCAGATCATGTTAGACAGGTGTTACAGATCCTAAAAGATAATTTATTGTATTCAAAATGAGAGAAGTGTGTTTTTGTTGTAGACAAGGTGCAGTTTTTGGGCTACCTGGTGTCATCTTCAGGTTTTCGAATGGATCCAGAGAAAGTCCGTGCTGTATTGGACTGGGATCGACCTGAAAATCATAAGGCTCTTATGCGGTTTTTGGGGTACACCAACTATTACTGAAAATGTATTCAGAATTATTCGACAATAGTAAAACCCTTAACGGACAATGACTAAGAAAGGGAAAGATGTCTCAGTGTGGTCTGATTCGGCGTTGCAAGCCTTTTCTGCGATTAAGAAATGCTGATCTTCTGCCCCTATACTGGTGCAACCGGATGTATCACAACCTTTCATTGTGGAAGTGGACGTGTCAGAGGTGGGGGTAGGAGCAGTTTTATCGCAGGGCCTGTCACCTGGTAAATGGAGTCCATATGCCTTTTTCTCTAAAAAAAACTCTCTTCCGAGAGAAAATATGATGTGGGTAACAGAGAGCTACTGGCCATTAAGTTGGCTTTGATGAATGGCGTCATTGGTTGGAAGGAGTGATTCATCTGATCACGGTGCTCACAGATCACAAAAACCTGGCTTACCTTGAGTCGGCTAAACGACTGAATCCAAGACAAGCCAGATTGTCTTTGTTTTTCACCAGATTCAATTTCATTGTCACTTATCGTCCTGGGGTTAAGAATGTCAGATGCCTTGTCACGTAGTTTTCCTGGAGGTGGTGATTTCCAAGTCCTATACTGTCGGAACGGGTAATGATATCCGCTGTTTACCCTGACCTAGAGGTGAAGGCAGTGTCGGACTGGGGTGCCAAGGGCCCACCAGTAGAAGTGACTCTAGGGGCCCACCCTATAGTTTCATACAAATACTGACACTTAAGGGTGTTTTCCAATTTTCCTCAACATCCTTTAAAATAATCTTTTATATAGGAAGCTGTAGTTTAATGACCGCACATGACCGCTGCAGCTAATCACTGGCCTTGGTGTTGTACACCACTGAGATCACTGATTAGTTACAGCAGTCAGGTGCGGTACACAGGCATTTTACAGCAGCAGCCAAAACATTATGTCCCACCTGCAGCCCGACGGAGAAAACAGGGTATTGGTGCTGGATCAAATAGTGATGAGCACGGTGAGTTAAATTTTTTTTTTTTTTTCATCTTTATTTTAATAGCATGCCTAAGTTCAAATATTTGGCCTCAAAAATTTGAACTTAGGCACCCCCTTAAAGCTCAGTACTTAGATACCATAACAATACCAAGCTCTTTACTTAAGATAACAGAACCAAACTCTGTTACATACATACTTCTACACATGCCGGCACAATTTCATACACACAGTCATACATGCATGTACTCTTACATACACACACTATCATACAGGCAGACACTCGTACATACACACACTGTTATACATGCAGGCACCCTTTCATACACACACACTGTCATACATGCAGGCACCATTTCATATACACACTGTCATACATGCAGGCATTCTAACATACACACACTGTCATACATGCATGTACTCTTACATATACACAGTGTCATACATGTAGGCACTCTTACATACACACACTGTCATACATGCATATACTCTTACATATACACAGTGTCATACATTCAGGCACTCTTACATACATACATGCAGGCACACTTACATACACACACTTTCATACATGCAGCATTCTTACATACACACACTGTCACATATGCAGGCACCCTTTCATGCACACACTGTCATACATGCAGGTACTATTACATACACACACAGTCATACATGCAGGCACTTTTTTAAACAAATTACAATACATGTAGATTCTTTCCTCACCTCATGGCCCTCTGTGTTGCTAGTTGTATCCCCAGATCCTGAGCCAGGTTCCTCCCCCTTGCAGCAGCAGGGCTCGAGACTGATCACACAGGCAACAGTCCTTCTAGCAGAGCTGCCTCATTGGAGGAGAACCTGTCAGTGCTATTAGTCCAATCAGCACTCCTGGTCAGAGTAAGGCTGTTTCCACATGATCTAATTTACATAAAATTGTGGCAAAATGCCTAGTTTTTTGGGCCAATTTTATGAAAATCAGATCATGTGGAAATAGCCTTACTCTGACCACGAGAGCTGATTACACAAAATTTGTCAGTTCCCATGAATCAACACTGGTGTGGAGCCCTCCTTCTCATTTAGGATGAATCACAGACAGCATGCATCTGACTGTGTACAGGGGTGGAGCTTATCGCAGACAGCTTCTAAGCAAGGAAGCTCACTTGCTGGTTCAGGGGCCAACCGAGGATTTCCCCGGCTCCTCAGTGGGCCAGTCTGAACCTGGGTGAAGGCATTAGAGGTCCAGGGAGATGCACCGGATTCCTATCCCTCTGGGAAACTGTTTGTGCTATCGGAAATGCGTCACAAGGTGTTTGAGGAACATCACTGTAGGGTCTTATGGGACTCCCTGGGAGTAGATCCACTGCCAACCTCATCTCTCGTAGATTCTGGTGGCCGGGGTTGTGTAAGTGTGTTGAGGACTATGTGTCAGCCTGTAGTACCTGTGCATGTGCTAAGGTGACACATATTAAGCCTCCCGGATCTCTCTCTACTTCCATTGCCCATCCTGCCCAGACCATGGACTCACTTATCCATGTATTTTATCACTGATCTATCTAATTCTTCAGGAAAGACAGTTATTCTGGTGGTATTTGATCACTTTAGTAAAATGGTGCACTTTATAGTGTTGCCTGGCCTATCTAATGCTAAAACACTTGCACAAGTGTTTGTTGACGAAATTGTGAAACTTCATGGCATTCCCTCTGATGTGGTGTTGGATCATGGGACTCAGTTTGTTTCCAGATTCTTAAAGGCGTTCTGTACTCGACTGGGGGTACAACTGTCCTTTTCTTCGGCTTTTCCTCCTCAGTCGAACAGACAGGTGGAATGCTCTAATCAGACTCTGGAGACTTACTTGAGATGGTTTGTCTCTGAGAACCAGGAGGAGTGGTCTTCATTTTGGTCTTTGGCAGAGTTTGCCTTAAACAATCATAGACAGAAGTCCACTGTTTAGTAGCCGTTTTTTGGGGCATATGGGTTTCACCAGCAGTTCGGCACATTTTCTGGTTCTGAAACTTCTGGTATCCCTGAGAAGGAACGTTTTTCGTCATCATTGTCATCTATTTGGCGGAAAATTCAAAATAACTTGCTGAATTAGGGCAACAAGTATAAACGTGTGGCTAACAGAAAATGTATTAATGGTCCGGAACTAAGAGTGGGTGATTCTGTGTGGCTGTCCACAAGAAACATTAAGTTGAAGGTACCTTCTTGGAAGTTGGGTCCAAGGTTTATTGGTCCATATAAGATCAGTGCCATTATTAATCCTGTAGCTTTACGTCTTGAACTTCCTCAGGCCCTGAAAATTCATAATCTGTTTCATAAATCTTTGTTGAAGAGATATTTTGAACCTTTGGAGCAGTCTTCCTTGTCACCCTCTCCTGTCATTGTGGACTGTAGTTTGGAATTTTAGATTGCCAAGATAATTGACTCTTGAGTTCTCCATAGATCTCTTCAGTATCTTGTTCACTGAAAGGGTTATGGACCAGAGCAGAGGATGTGGGTACCGGCATCAGACGTGAATAGCAGTCATTTGGTGAAAGCTTTTCACAGGTCTCACCCGGATAAGGTCAGTCCTGGGTACTCGAAGGTCATCCGCGGAAGGGGGGTACTGTGACGGACGTTCCTGCGACAGGTGGCAGGAGTTTGGTGAGACTGGCAACACTGGTTTGATCTGACAGGTTTTCTTGTGGATTAAATGATGTCTGTGTTGTTTATGGTAATGGCCACATCCCTTGCCTCAGGTGTTGCTTATGTGGTCATTTAACCTTCCTTATTTATAGTTGCTTCTCCCACTATTTATAGCTTCAGTTTCACTTTTGGATCCTGGTGCTTCCATTGCTCCTTTGAAGTAAATTTTTTTCTTTCACTTGTATTTTGTTTGAGCTATGACATAATGGTGAGGTGAAAGCAGCATGAGGAGGCCACCGAGTGGCACAATGACAGAGTCTGTAGGTGGCAGTAGCATGAGGAGGCCACAGAGCGGCACAATGACCGAGTTTGGATGTGGCATCAGCATGAGGAGACCACAGAGCGGCACAATGACAGAGTCTGTAGGTGGCAGCAGCATGAGGAGGCCACAGAGCGGCACAATGACAAAGTCTAGAGGTGGCGGCAGCATGAGTAGGCCATAGAGCGGCACATTGACAGAGTCTGGAGGCAGCAGCAGCATGAGTAGGCAACAGAGTGGTACAATGACAGAGTGTGGAAGTGGCAGCAGCATGAGTAGGCCAGAGAGTGACACAAAGAACAAGTCTTGAGGTGGCAGCAGCATGAGGAGACCACAAAGCAGTTCAATAACAGAGTCTGGAGGTGGTGGCATCATGAGTTTTTCCTCTCTCTCGGTGGGTGTAAAAAAGGCCCCCATTCTGGATCGGTAGCGAGGGTCCAACAAGGTGGAGAGCCAGAAGTCATCCCTCTGCCGAATGGTGACAATTGGGCTGTCACTATGCAAGCAAGGGAGCATGTTATCGTGCCATTTGTGCAAGTGACTCAGAGGGACTCCCTGCCTCCATCTCCACTGCATACTGCCACGGTGTGTCCGTGTCCTCTGTCTCGTCTTCCTCATCACCCTGTAGCTCCTCTGGCTGCTCCTGGTCCTCCTGTCATGTCAGATGAGTAGAAAAACCACCCATTTGGCTACACCTTGCCTGTGCTCCAATGTCCTCCTCTCCCTCCTCCTCTTCCAGTTCAGCCCCCACAGGGCTCATGTGGCCATGAGATCGAGGTGCCATGTTTCCTGTCCCCTGACCAGCCATTGTTACCACTATCTGCTCCAGGACATGAAGTAGTGGAATGACGTCATTCATACCGTGGTCCTGGTGACTGACAAATAACGTGGCATCTTCAAAGGGCCTGAGCAAACGGCAGGTGTCATGCATGAGCTGCCTCTGGCTTACATCGAAGTTACACAGGGGAGTACTCCTTTTCGTTTGCATCATCAAGAAATCGCTGTTGGCCTTTCCCTGTTCGTATAGTCGGTCCAACATATGGAGGGTGGTAATGTCGCATATCAGCCTATGTTGGGGAATGCCGTTCTGCCACTGCAGTTCAAGGAGGGTGTGCTTTGTGGTGTACGAGTGGCTGAAGTCCATGCAAAGTTTCCTGCCCATTTTTAGGATGTCTTGTCTTGGTGGATGACTTCCGGAACTGCTTGACAACTAGATTGAACACGTGTGCCATGCAGGGCGCATGGCTCAGCCTTCCTTGACGCAGTGCCGACACAATGTTCTTCCCGTTGTCGGTTAGCATGGTTTCAATTTTCAGTTGTCGCAGAGAAAGCCAGGATTCGATTTTAAACGGAGCAGTTCCTCCCTTATGTGACTTAATTCGCCAGGTGCAGAACAGCTTGACACTGCTGAGCCCTACACATGTGGTATGTTGGTGGGGTAATGTGACTTGTGGAGGTAGAGGCGAACATTGTCGCAGGAGCAACGGCGTGACAGCGTGGAGGTGGAACTGGAGTGACCTGTCCAAGTTGCTGGTGTGGCTGGAAGGAACCATATTCACCCAGTGGGCCGTAAAGGACATGTATTGTCCCTGACCATACTGTAGATACAGCTCCACATGTCGGCACTGCCGTGCACTTTGGCAGACACCGACAGGCTCAAGGACCGGCCCACCTTCTGTTCTACATGTGTGTGCGGGGCTAGTACTGCCTTTTTCGCAAAGAAATTATGTCTTGGGACTCTCCACCTCAGCTCGGCACAAGCCATCAGTTTTCTGAAAGCAGGGGCGGACTGGGCCGGGGGGCAGGGGGGCAATTGCCCCCCAGGCACCTCTGTAGTGTCACCCAGGGCCGGCTTCTGGGGTGTGCATGTGCCCTGCCGCAGCCCTGGCGACAAGTGGGGGCGGCCGGCGGCAGGGCATAGGGAGATGAGCCAGCACTAGGCCGGCAGCCTATCAGAAGCTGGTGCAGGCGGCGCGATGACGTCATCGCGCTGCCGGAGCGGTACAGCTAGGGACACAGGCCGGAAGAGGCCTGCATCGCATCGCTGGGGGTAAGTATAAGTGTTTTTTGTATGTTTGTTTGTTTTTTGTTTTTTTGGGGGCTACTGGCACATAAGGTGAGGGGGGTATTCTACTGGCACATGATAAAGTGAGGGGGGATTCTACTGGCACATGATAAGGTAGGGAGGGGGAGACTACTGGCACATAGGGGGGACTACTGGCACATAGGGGGGTCTATTGGCACATAAGGGGGTCTACTGGCACATAGGGGGACTACTGGAACATAAGGGGTGGACTACTGGCACATATGGGGGGGACTACTGGCACATATGGGGGGGACTACTGGCACATAAGGGGGACTACTGGCACATAAGGGTGGACTACTGGCACATAAGGGTGGACTACTGGCACATAAGGGTGGACTACTGGCACATAAGGGTGGACTACTGGCACATAAGTATGGCTACTGGCACATAAGTATGGCTACTGGCACATTAGGGGGGCTACTGGCACATAAGGGGGGCTACTGGCACATAAGGGGGTGCTACTGGCACATAAGGGGAGCTACTGGCACATAAGGGGTGCTACTGGCACATAAGGAGGGCTACTAGCACATAAGGGGCGGCTACTGGCACATAAGGGGCTACTGGCACATAAGGGGGTAAATTGGCACATAAGGGGGTAAATTGGCACATAAGGGGGTGGCTACTTGCACATAAGGGGGACGGCTACTGGCACATAAGGGGGACTACTGGCACATAAGGGGGACTACTGGCACATAAGGGGGACTACTGGCACATAAGGGGACTACTGGCACATAAGGGGGACTACTGGCACATAAGGGGACTACTGGCACATAAGGGGGCTACTTGCACATAAGTATGGCTACTGGCACATAAAGGGGGCTACTGGCACATAAAGGGGGCTACTGGCACATAAAGGGGGCTACTGGCACATAAAGGGGGCTACTTGCACATAAGGGGGTGCTACTGGCACATAAGGGGGTGCTACTGGCACATAAGGGGGACGGCTGCTGGCACATAAGGGGGGGCTACTGGCACATAAGGAGGGGGGCTATGAGCGATGTGAGTGGCCAACATCTATCCTCTTCGCAATGCTCAGCCTCCTGTGACAAGCTGTCAATGCTGTCAAAGGAGGCTGTGCTCTCCTCCCGCAGCTCCCCGCCCAGCCTCTTGTGACAGCGAATCAGGAAGTAGAGGGGGGCTCAGTGGGCCTCTGGGTGTTACTTGCCCCCTGGGCTAAAAGTTGCCAGTCAGCCCCTGTCTGAAAGGTACAGAGTCCACCATTTGGAAAGGGAGGGATTGAAGCACCAGCAACTTGGACAGGAGCACGTTCAGCTTCTGCGCTGTTAGATGCGTGCACGCATACTGTTGGTTTTTGGCAATCACTTCGGTGATCGATTGCTGGCAGAATGACTGACAAGGAGTAGGAGCAGGAGCATCTGGACCAGCAGAAGATGGGATTAACAGAAAGCTCCCTTTAGCTGAGGTGTTGGAGCTTTGACTGGCTGCAACTGGGTGCGTGCCACTCGGTGATGTAGCAGTAGCTGTGGCAGGCTGGACCACCACATCAGTCAGTTCTCCCAGGCCACTTTATGGTGACACTGCATATGTTGACGCTGGTCCGTGGTGCCAATATTGGCACCCTGGCCACTCTTCACCTTCTAATAATCACAAATGTAGGTTGGTGGCACTGTCCTAGGCTACTCCAATACAATGTTCATTTCAGGCTTCCACAGCACTCCCTTTTGCCGTGTCCACAGGTGCACTGTCCTACACAGTATAAAGTGTCAAACAAATCTTCAATGTTGAGAAGAATAATAGGCAGCACTCACCACGGCGTTTTCTTTATTCCTTTATTTCATGTACATATTATACATACGGTTAAAGCGGTTTAGGCAGCAGTTACAGCCCAATTTCACCCACAGCGGCGACGGCCGTTTCGCGCAAACTCACTGCGCTTCTTCTGGCCACTTCAGTACCCGGATCTGACAAATCTTTTTTTTAGTTCCTCAGCAGTTACACGGGGACTTTTCTCCACTTTGCACTTCAGGTAGCGCACAGCAGTCGAAGTCAGCATCTTCTTTCTGCCACAACCAGGTAGCGTTTCAACAGTGCCCTTTGCCTTGAATTTGCGAATGATGCTTCCTATGGTGTCTCTTGGTATGTTTAACATCTTTGCAATCTTCTTATAGCCATTGCCCTTCCTGTGAAGAGAAATCACCTCTTCTCTTGTCTTCCTGGACCATTCTCTTGACTTCACCATGTTTGTAAACACACCAGTAAATGTCTAGAAGGAGCTGAGTATCACAGTCATTTTACATCTGCCTAATCGGTGCTTATTATGCTTGATTGCTGCTCCTTGACATCCAATAGGTGTTTTCAATACCTGATCGAAAACACTTGAATGAACTTCTGTTCTTAAGAGTGGTAGTCTTTAAGGGGTTGAATAATTGTGTCAATGAAGAAATCACAAAAAAAAATTTAATACCGTATTACAAAAACAATTGATGTCATTTTAGTTGCATTTGGTTCTTTAAAAAGTCCTTGTAAGATTTCATTCTGAACACAATTACAAATATACACTAAATTCCCTAAAACCCTTTACAGCATTGGGGGTTGAATAATTTTGAACACAACTGTATGTATATATATACATATATATATATATCTTTTTTTACTGAAATACGCTCCTATACGCTTTCACCAGAAAAAACTGCAGAAGTGACCTGAGAATATGTATTTCTTGTTGCACCGAAATAGGCCACTATACGCTTTAACAAGAAAACAATTAGAGTAAAATGCGTTTATATTTTTTTTATAGTACTGAAATATGCCCCTATACGCTTTCAGCAGAAATAACTGCAACAGTGCAGTGCGTATATATATTTCTTTTTTTACTGAAATAGGCCCATATACACTTTCACCAGAAATAACTGCAACAGTGCAGTGCGTATATTTTTCTTTTTTTTACTGAAATACGCCCCTATACGCTTTCAACATAAATAACTGCAACAGTGCTGTGCGTATTTATTTTTCTTGTAGTACTAAAATACTCCCCTATACGCTTTTACCAGAAATAACTGCAATAGTGCAGTGCGTTTACATTTTTCTTGTAGTACTGAAATACACCCCTATACACTTTCATCAGAAATAACTGCAACAGTGCAGTGCGTATATATTTTTCTTTTTTAACTGAAATACGCTGCTATACGCTTTCAACAGAAATAACTGCAACAGTGCAGTGCATATATATTTTTCTATTTTTACTGAAATACGCCTCTATACGCTTTCACCAGAAATAACTGCAACAGTGCAGTGAGTATATATTTTTGTTGTAATACTGAAATACGCCCCTATAAGCTATACGCTTTCAACAGAAATAACTGCAACAGTGCGTATATATTTTTCTTTTTTTTTACTGAAATATGCCCCTATACACTTTCACCAGAAATAACTGCAGAACTGACCTAAAAATATATATTTCTTGTTAGAAAAAAATTAAAGAGTGAAGTGTGTATATATTTTTCTTGTAGTACTGAAATACGCCCCCATACGCTTTTACCAGAAATAACTGCAACAGTGCAGTGCGTATATATTTTCTTTTTTACTATAATCCGCCCCTATACACTTTTAACAGAAATAACTGCAGAAGTGAAATGTGCATATATTTTTCTTGTAGTACGGAATAAGATACTAAGATATAATCCACTAAATGCTTTTCAACATCCCAATAGCAGTCCAATAACAAAAAGCTAGAATGTCAGAGCTGTCTAATGACTATTTGGATCCCCAAATAATCTTTCCCTGCACTTGTAAATCACTTTCCTATAAATGTCCCTAGCGCCTTCTGACATGTTTCCCTGCACTAAGATGCTGTGAAATGATTCCTCCCTATCCTTTCCCTGCACTCATAAATAGTTTTTTCTGTCTTTTTTCCCCACAATCGTTTTTCCACTTGCTGTCCTTAGCGCCTTCACACATCTGTCCCTGCACTCTGAACGCTGGAAAATGTCTGACTGTAAGATTTCTGCCGTATTTATAGGGCTGTGACATCAGGGGGCTGTCTGGCTGCTGATTGGCTACATGCAGGCATGTCAATCTGGGTGATCCCACCTTCCCAGAGTTCCTTGCCCCATGTTCTGTTTCAGTATCTTGCATTGTGTATTGGTATGCTCCTCTCTTCTCCTCCCCCCTCCGTTTCAGCTTCTAGTTGGTTTAGTCTAGCAACTTCCTGTTTTCCCTGTCATGCATTGCTGTTTTGTGTGCTCTAATTCTGAGGAGAATCTGAGGAGAATTTGAGGAGAATCTGTGTAGTATCTCATCTTCTTATCAAGGAGAATATTAGAGGCATAATTCTTTTACCATCTGGATTCCCTGCACATCTTGTAATACAATCTCCGAATAAAAAAACTACTTGATTAACTCCTGGGTGTCTGATGCGTATACTGTAAGTGGAGAATGTCGTATTCAACAAGTCACCTCACAGATGCGTCATTGTATAAGGCTTACATTTCAAAACGCCACAGTAAAAGAATTGTCTTAGTACCCCTTCTCCCGCTAAGAAAATAATATTCTCCTCCTCCAAGTAATAGCCATCATCATTTGTCTCCTGTTATGCTAAAGTGTAGGCCAATATCTTATACTGCTCAGTACTGCATTCATTAGGATCGCAGAAGCTTCTAGCAATTTCAGTTTCATATAAGCTAGGAACTGTATTCAGACTGTTTTCTGAGGTAAATATCGTCTGCCTGCTATAAGCTAGTAAAAGACTGAACCACCACTAGAGGTCGCTGTTGTGTTACAGATGGAAATGCAGGACACAGCTAGAAGGATTTCTAAGCCCTCATTAAAAATAAATGAGGCTCTTCTAACCGACAAAATGGAGGTATGCAATAATTTAACTATTTTGTGGGAAAATACTGAACAATGTATGGATGCAGCACATGGATCAAAATTGAATAAAAGCTATGATAGTTATAAGAGACTGTCTGAAAAATATTCTTCTCTGTTATCAAGTCTCAACTCAGAGGAATTCATCCTAGAATTAAAGACCCACACTGCACTTAATGATGAAAGATATAGCAGATTTATGGCAGTCAAGTCAATGCTAGAGGACAAGATATCACAACAATATGAAACTGCGTGCCGCCATTCTAACCTTTCAAGGCACTCCCAGGCTTCATCCCATTCCTTGAAATCTATTGCTCAGTCCTCATCGTTAAGGTCTCGCTCACAGCACTCTTCGCTGAGTACCTCATTGGTGTTGGCACTCGCAAAAGCGTAAGCAGCGAAGGTACCAGCTCACTGCATTAGAAAGGAAGCAGCCATTAAGGCACAAGTCGCAGAGACATAAGCCCAATCTCAAGCTAATCAAACAGCTATACAGGCTCAGGCGCAAGCTATACAAGCCCAATCTCAAGCTAGGCGCAAGCGACCAAAGCCAAGGGCGAAGCTGAGTTGGAGGTCCTTCAGAAGGAAAGGGAGGAAGCAGCAGCCATGGCTGAACTCAGAGTTCTTGAAGAAGCTGCTGAAGAAGAAGAAGCTTATCATCCTATGTCCAAGATATCCAATGACTCAGAAGGCCATACCCTGCAATTTGTCCTAGACCAAAGCAAAGTCAATGCATTTGCACCAGAAGATTTGGGCCCTGCACGCCAGCCTGCTGAACTCATGCGAATAGAAAAAGAGGCAGCTGATAACTATACAGTTGACCCCAGTCCAGTGGACATTTCTCTGTCTTTCGAACCTATGGCACCTTACACAGTATTTCAGGCGCCCTTAGAGACCAAGCCGCTTCAAGCTCATCAAATCACATTAAAACTTCCTGAGACTAGTTACATAGCAACCAAGACGCTGGCGCTCAACCTAGCTGCCACTCCATTCCATCTTCCAACCCCCAAACATAGGGTATCAGATGGTGCCAACAACACCAGCGAGGGAGAAGTTCCCATCGCCATGATGCAGGAAAGAAATAACGCATCAGAAATCGCTTTCTACATTTGGCTGTGTGTGTGCTCTTCCTCTCATTGGTTGCTTAGTGCACACAGAGGTATGAAGGAGCAGCACACTATATAAGCAGGGTCTGCTCTCCTGAATGTAGATACCCAATGGCATAGATAGGATTAGAGTAGATCCTGCCTGACTGAGACCACCAAGGGTAGGCAGGTACAGATGTGTTTTGATCAAAATATATTGGCTGAGAGTCTCAGCTTTTATCATAAAAGAGTGAGGGTCTAGTCTAAATAAAATATTTGCATCTATTGTGTAAGTGCATTATTTTCTATGGTTTTTCTTTTATAAATGTAGCCATGCACATCCGCGTATATAGCTATCATATCGTGCAGGATGTTTTGTATCTATTTCTGTGATTTTTGTTTAGTCCATATTTTGTTAAAAACAGGAGGAGAGAAAAGTCCTGCATGCAGAACTTTTTTCTCCGCTAAGGGTACTTTCACACTAGCGTTAAAGTTTTCCATATTGAGATCCTTCACAGGGGCTCATTACTGGAAATAATGCTTCAGTTTTATCATAATGCATTATGAATGGGAAGCATTCTGTTGAGTATGCATCAGGATGTCTTCAGTTCAGTCTCTCTTATGGTATTTGGCGAGAGAAAATACCACAGCGTGCTGTGGTATTTTTTACGGCCAATATTCCGGAACACTTGCTGGAATGCCAGATCTGGCATTAATTTCCATTGAAATGTAATAATGCCGGATCCGGTACCAAGTGTTCTGGAAAACCGGATCTGGTTTCCTGATCTGCGCATGCGCAGACCTTTAAATCTGTGAAAAAAATAAATACCGATTCCGGTTTTCCGGATGACACCGTAGAGACGGATCCGATATTGCAATGCATTTGTTAGACAGATCCGCATCCGGATCCGGAAACAATTGCTATCCATTTGCATACGGATTTCCAGATCCAGCAATGTTCAACGGAACTGCCTGCTGGAATCCTCTAACGCAAGTGTGAAAGTACCCTAATAAAGTAGACTCCTGAACTGAAATTGGATGGACCACATTATACTCAATGGGATCTGTTTGGCTCAGTTCGGTTAAGTTATGTGTCGAACCAGTCACTTCCATTATTTTAATTGTTCTGCTTCTATTCTGGATTAGGAAAATGAAAATAAATTGTGAAAGTGTGAATGAAGGAGGCCTTAGGAGGTGTAAACTGTTAGATGCAGAATGCAGTGATAAAACACAGTTGAAATAATTTAATATCACTCAGAATAAAAAGTTTGGTCATGTGCATTGTAAAATTAACCTTTGTAAACCCTGCTACTATACTGAAATATACACCGATCAGCCAGAACATTAAAATTACTTTACTAACATTGTGCACCAAGACATTAGCAATAATTTTAGTAACGGACTCTTCACTTGATGCCTAACATAGTTACCTATTTATGATCATCCAATGACTTTAACCTGTAAAACTATGATAATAAAATCACATGTCCAACCATACACTACAGCAGTAAAGGTAATGCTTGAGTACAACATGTCATTTAAAAAAAATCCTTTTTCATTATAAAATGCAAAACTATTTGCATTCATTGCATCGCTGGTCTGCAGCAATGTCCCTAATATCTGCTTTGCATTCTATTTGCTTGCAAACTGTATATCAGAGAACTTGCAATTCCTAGAAATCACAAAATATGATTGCAAAATATCTGACAATTTGGCATTAAGTGGTGGTAGTAATAATAGATAAAACTCACTTTAAGGCCTCTTTTACACAAGCGAGTTTTCCGTACGGGTGCAATGCGTGAATTGAACTCTTTGCACCTGCACTGAATCCTGAACCATTCATTTCTGGAGTGTATTTCAGCCAGATTGCGGATATATGTGAAGCAGGCCTTACAATATCTTTTTTTAAATTCCTAGCACTGGCTGAATATTCCATGACTGCAGGATGTTCACGCTACAAACATTTAGGCGCCTGCTGTAAAAAGACAATCAATGAACCCCCTCTGTCACCCTTTATGAGACCCCTTATTGTTTCTGTGAGTTTTGATGAATCTGAACTTGTCATTATGTCAGCGGTTTATAATTTTATACTTCTCTCTTTCATTAGCCCCCTTTTGTTAAGACAGCAATTCTTCCATTGTCTCATTTACATGTTCTCCAGTTCATGCTGCGCATTTTCAGATATCGCCTATCTTATTTGTGTGTCTTCTGTTTCGCATCTGACAGTTGTATTATGTTCCCCACTAAACATTTCTGAACAGTGATGCTTTGAAAGTCATTATTTTTAACTTGGCATTAAATGCAGAAAGGCTGCATGGCTTATAGAAAACACATCTGTTTAATTCTGTAGTGTCATTCTTGTTAACAATATAGCTTGCAAAGAATAATGCAGCACAACATAGACAATATCTCTTCTCTTTCCTTGTAACACAATAAGTGCTGTGGATAAAAGGAAGATTTACGTCACTTATTTTCTTTAAAACGTCACTGAATAATAATTTCCTAGAAATAATAGAAAACCTATTGTACCACTTTCATGTGCTTTATTTTTCTGAAAAATCAATTAATGCTTGAATCCAGGGTTGGACTGAGAGTGATCAGTGCACATTGGCAATAATGATCATGGACGCCATATAAGAAAAGAGAAAGTAACACCTCATACAAAGGTTGCACATCTTATTATTAAAAATCCATAGTTCATTTATAGACACAAAGCCCAAAAAGTTAAAACCAATGAATACAATTATGACATTGTGTTTGGACCAACAATATGTCCAACACACATACCCACAAATACCATTTTTGGGCCTTGCGTCTATAAATAAACTATGGATTTTTAATAATAAGATTTGCAGCCTTTATATGCGGCGTTACTTTCTCTTTTCTTATATGCTCTCTTGTTAATGCCGTGGTTTGCACTCTGCAATCTTATTTGGTGTGCCTCCTTATTTTACTTTTTTGCTTTATTGTTTGTGACAATGATCATGGATGCCATTATAGTTAGAATACCCAGTGGCAGAGGCGGCTCTTCCATTAGGCTACTTAGGCTGCTGCCTAAGGCCTCGCGCTGGTGGGGGCCTCGCTCTGGTTCCCACCCGACCATCCTTTTTTTTTTCATCTCTCAGGGCCGCACCGCCAATTGCCACAGGTGGCGTGGCCCTGGTTCTGATTGCGGGCGGCAGTGGGGGGCAGTAGGAGATGAGCGCTTCCATTGTGAAGCGTTCATCTCCATAGTCATCTGTATCGCCGTCCTCAGTATCACCACATTTTTTGATGGTTTATATATATGTACGGAGGTGTATAAACTCCAATTTAAATGTGCCTGTTTTTCATCTTCAGGTCACATTTGGGTGCACCTGCTAGGCTTTGGGCTATATCAGTCAGTCTTGGGTAGGGCTCATAGACACCTCCCACCTCCCATTGCAAGCATGGCTACATGCTGGAGGTAACAGAGGAGATGTTTGTGAGTCGTCCTAATGCTCCTGTAATTGCCCACTGGCCCCTGATATCGCCCATATGGCGCAGGTAGGTGAGTGTTAGGGCCCTTGGGCTACTTGAGAGACCTTGACGCTGGTGCCCGAGGCTTAAGACATGTCCTCCTAGTAGGATATGTCGAACTAACCTCTCAATTTTTAACATCAGTGTGAGGGTTTAGTGTGACGGCAGTGTGCACCTATCTCTGGTTCTGTGTTTGTTCTGAATTCTTGCCACATCCACATAAATTTCATCTTATGTAGGATGTCCATTGTGGTACTTGTAGTCCGTTGCTGGCATCATCCATTGTATGCATTTTTTGCTGGTGATTGCCATTAGCAACGGACTACAAGTGCAGGATGTACTCCCCTATAGAAATGCACAACTGCATATGGGTATGAGCACATCCTGCTTTCTTATCACCACATTTTTGATGGTTTATATATATGTACGGAGGTGTATAAACTCCAATTTAAATGTGCCTGTTTTTCATCTTCAGGTCACATTTGGGTGCATCCTGCTAGGCTTTGGGCTATATCAGTCAGTCTTGGGTAGGGCTCATAGACACCTCCCACCTCCCATTGCAAGCATGGCTACATGCTGGAGGTAACAGAGGAGATGTTTGTGAGTCGTCCTAATGCTCCTGTAATTGCCCACTGGCCCCTGATATCGCCCATATGGCGCAGGTAGGTGAGTGTTAGGGCCCTTGGGCTACTTGAGAGACCTTGACGCTGGTGCCCGAGGCTTAAGACATGTCCTCCTAGTAGGATATGTCGAACTAACCTCTCAATTTTTAACATCAGTGTGAGGGTTTAGTGTGACGGCAGTGTGCACCTATCTCTGGTTCTGTGTTTGTTCTGAATTCTTGCCACATCCACATAAATTTCATCTTATGTAGGATGTCCATTGTGGTACTTGTAGTCCGTTGCTGGCATCATCCATTGTATGCATTTTTTGCTGGTGATTGCCATTAGCAACGGACTACAAGTGCAGGATGTGCTCCCCTATAGAAATGCACAACTGCATATGGGTATGAGCGCATCCTGCTTTCTTATCACCACATTTTTTGATGTTTTTTTTTTAGATGGCACAGCACCTGAGGCATTTCCTACTGGCCCATTATTTGTATATTTCACTGACCCATTTTGGGGGGTGGCACTATGGAGCATCTGGGGGTTCTAAAGGGGCCTTTTTTATTGGCACAATATAGGGGGCACAATAGGGAAGAGCGGCACTGCACTATGGGGCATCTGGTGGCACTATAGGGGCATTATTTGGGGCCAGTATGGCGGGTGGAGCACTATGGTGGCATTTGGGGGCTTTAAAAGGGACCTTTTTTTACTGGCACAATATAGGGGGCACTATAGGGAAGAGTGGCACTATGGGGTATCTGGTGGTACTATATGGGCATTATTTGGGGGCACTATGGGGGAGTGGAGCACTATGGTGGCATCTGTGGTCTCTAAAGGGGAATTTTTTTTCTGGAACATTATAGAGGGCACTATGGTATCTGGCACTAAGGGGGCATTTTTACTGGCACATGGGAGGCAATGTAGGGGAGAGCAGCACTATGGGGCATCTGGTGGCACTATATGGGCATTATTTGGGGGCACTATGGAGGAGTGGAGCACTATGGGGGCATCTGTGGGCTCTAAAGGGGCATTTTTTACTGGCACATTATAGGGGGCACAATGGCATCTGGCACTAAGGGAGCATTTTTACTGGCACATTTTGGGAGGCATTAAATGGGAGAGCAGCACTATGGGGCATCTGGTGGCACTATAGGGGGATTTTTAATGGCACGTTATGGGGAGAGGAGCACTATGGGGGCATCTGGTGGCTCTAAAGGGACGTTTTTTTACTGGCACATTATAGCGGGCACTATGGCAAATGGCACTAAGGGGGGATTTTTACTGGCATATGGGTGGCACTGTAGGGGAGAGCAGCACTATGGGGCATCTGTTGGCACTATAGGGGCATTTTTTACTGGCACATTATGGGGGCACTAGGGGAGAGAGAACTATGGGGGAATCTGGTGGAACTAAGAAGGGGCATTTTTTACTGGCATATTATGGGGGGCACTATGGAGAAGGGGGAAAGGAGCACAATGGAGGAATGTGCTTGGGGCACTAAGATGAAATATTTTATACCAGCACATTATGGGGTGACTCTGGGGAAAGGGGAGAGGAGCACTATGGGGGTATTTACTGGGGGACTATATATGGGTATTTTATACTGGCCTATATTATGCAGACATTAGCTCAACTGTAGTATTGGAGAGCACAGTGGACACAATATTGGGGGTGGCAGGATGGGGTGTTCAGAAGATGTGGAAAATTGGGAAACTAATGTCTGTTTGTTCAAAAATACAGATAATGAGGCTCTACCAGTCCAACTGAAATGGTTTGGTGCTACCAACTTGAGTAATCCCCTAAATTATCAAAATTTCAAAATAGATAAATTGCTAGTCAGTTGGGCACTCAGATTATCTGGATCACGTGACAAAGGAGAAACCCACTGGTACGTTTGTAAATATTTAATAAAACAATTGAATAAAACCTTACAACTTGTATACACTGTAAAATGTCATTCATTCATTACCTAACCACCTATACTTTACATATAGATGGCTATATATCGTTAATTTGAACCAACTCTATAGCATCCGTTTTCCAATAGGTTGAGCTATCGTGAGATCTTATTCAGTGCCATATAATATCGCTGTTAGTTCATCGGTATACATATAGTGGAGCGTTCTTAATTGGTGTAAAATTTATTTTTGTAAATATATCCCCGTTTATACAGACACGATGGAACCTGGCGCAGACATATCGCCAGTGCAGCCGGTGCAGCTGCACAGGGGCCCGGCGTATGAGGGGGCCCATTCATACTAGTGACCGCATCCCAAGCGCTCACTAGTATGATGGCCACGGGCCCCCTGCGCTAATATGAGGATTCCTGCCCCCCCCATCCATTACCCCAGTAAGCGCGTGCCGCGGCGCTCCGGCTCAGCTTACTCTCCAGAAGGCAGCGCAGCTGCTCCTCTCTCCTCCAGGCAGACTGCGCAGAGCTGTGACCTGTGACCAATTATTAAGTGTGCGTACTCACTGTTCGGATATTTCAGTTATCAGTTGTAAGTGGCATGTGTGGCGTCCCACACTCTCCTCGCTCTGTATTACATGCCTCTCGTTAGTGCCTCGTGATCTCGCGAGAACACCCCCGATACTGATGGAAGTGCATGAAAAGTTTTGTATCAGCTTCCCCGATGTAGTTCGTATGTAACTGCCGGCAGAACAACATACACTTTCTTACGTCCTGTATGGGTACTGTATACTCCGCTTTTCAAACACCAGACGCGTTTAGGGAACCTTGTATTTCTTGTCTCTTCCTCAGTGGTAAGTCTATTTGTCAATCTCTGCAGAGACGGGAGATGGGTGAAAAATCATCATGGCGGTCTGGTCTGAATGGAGATGAGAAAAGAGAATATCTACATTAAACGTGACATCACTGGATGTAGGATGTATGTGCCTGTGCCTGGAGCACTGGTCAACACAACCCCTCCATGTATCTATGGGGGAGCTGCAGATACAGCACTTATGTATCTCTGAGTCTTCGATGGAGATACATGGAGGGGGAGTGTTGACCACACCAAAGCTTATTGGTTGACACAGCTTATTTCTTGAGGACTGAGCCGGGCGCCGTACAGGAGATCACGAACATCCCAACGATCTTCGTGGGAGCCTCACGTTCGAGTTTCGCCTAAGGCCTCACAAAGTCTAGAGCCGCCTCTGCCCAGTGGAGGAGATGTATTAAAACTGTTGTATAAGAAAACTGGCTTAAAGGGAACCTGGCAATGACATTTCGAGTTGACAGGTTCCCTTTAATAGCCAATGCCAACCAAAAAGATGTCACCTTTCATTTTTCAAAAGCGCTCTGAAAAATTAAAGGTGGAATCTGATTGGTTTCTATGGGCAACTAAGCCAGTTTTCATCTTCCCCCATGTTTTATGAACTGCATTTCATCAATGTCTTGTTATTTTTATTTTTTCTTCCCTTTAATGCATCTCAATCACGTGTTTCCCTTATGGTCAGGGCTGTATTTACAAATAGTCACCCGAGGGCACGTGCCTAGGTCGCCGGCCAGCAGTGTGGAATGGGAGAGTTGGGAGGGGGGCAGGCTGGCGCTAAAAATAGTGTTGTCGTCCCCCCATGCGATCTCTCCCCCACTGTCATTTGCTAATGGCTGATAACAGAGAGAATAAGAGAGCTCCAGACACAACCTGCTAAACGGCAAGAACTGAAGGATCTGTGGTAATGACACAGTCATGTCCTTAATAAAGGAGGTGCAGAATCAGCAATGGAGAGGACAAATGGTGAGGAAGGACCTGTTGAAGGGTTAAATAGAATAAGCTATATGATCCCTATGAACGACAGGATGTTGGATGACATCCTACTAGAGATTGAATGTATTAACATTAGCCTTATTGCCATATAAAGAATTGTTTCTACTCAGCACCATTGTATATGTGAGCCACATCTGTTTCCTGTATGTATGTAGGTATAAGAAGCTGTGTTGTCCAGATAAAAATCAGAGCTGTTTCAGAGACCAAACTGTGTGTGTCATTGACATAGCTCTCCGGGCATTGGGGATGAAGGAGGAATCAGGGTGCATACAGAAGCAGAACCCTTTCACCTGTGATAGCATCATTTGACATGAGGTGGCAGGGCTTTGTGTGGAGCTGAAGAAAGTGGAGAAGCGATGGATTCAGTGTGAGAGTCAGAGAAATGCTGTAAGTTGTAGTTCCCTTCTCTAATATCTCTTCCCTATAATATCATTTGAGATCACATAATACCAACCTGGACATGCTGGGAATTGTATTTGTCTCCTCTTATACCACCATCCTGTAATGTCTTCTGATATGACTAGAGTTGAGCGAACCCGACCTGTATAGTTCGGGTTTCGTACCGAATTTTGGGGTGTTCGGGACATTGACCCGAACATTTTCAAAAAAGTTCGGGTTCTGGTCCGTTGTTCGGTGATTTCTTCCCGCTTTCTGAAGGGCTGCACAGCAGCCAATCAGATAGCGCTTTACTTCTTGCCCTAAGAAGCCATCACAGCCATGCCTACTAATGGCATGGCTGTGATTGGCCAAGTGCAGCATGTGAACCAGCCTCTATTTAAGCTGGAGTCAAGTAGCACCGCCCGTCACTCTGCTCTGATTAGTGTAGCTGCTGTGAGGGCGAGATTAGGCAGGGAAGAGTCAGCAAAGCCACTTAATGAAGTGATCGATCTATATCTGTGAATCATTCAACTTCTGTTAGTTCATTGCTCGCTGGTTTTTAGGCTGGCCAGAGCGTTTTTCTGTCACTTTTTTCTGTGGTGATCGGCGGCCATTTTGTGATCTTTTGGTGCACCAGCACATGTTTTCAGCTGCCACCAAGTTCAACATACATTTTTGGGTTCAATAGTAGGCTTTTTTTTTGCAATATCCTACATCAGGGGTTGTGCAACTGTGCTTACTGTCACACCTTGAAACACAGGATAGTAATTGCTATATTTTATTGAGGGGTGAAATTCAATTGCCAAAATGCCAATCCCCTAAATCTGGTGTTCCAGCTGTAGCTGGCTAAGTTTAATACTGTCCATCAAAGGATATATTTTTTTCTGGGGTGAAATTCAATTGCCAAAATACTAATCCTCTAAATCTGGTGTTCCAGCTGTGGCTGGCTAAGTGTAATACTGTACGTCAAAGGATAGATTTTTTCTGGGGTGAAGTTCAATTGCCAAAATAACAATCCCCTAAATCTGGGGTTCCAGCTGTGGCTGGCCAAGTTTAATACTGTCTGTCAAAGGATAGATTTTTTTCTGGGGTGAAATTCAATTGCCAAAATAACAATCCCCTAAATCAGTGGTTTCAGCTGTTGCTGGCAAAGTGTAATACTGTCCATAAAAGGATAGATTTTATTTCTGGGGTGAAATTCAATTGCCAAAATAACAATCCCTTAAATCTGGGGTTCCAGCTGTGGCTGGCTAAGTTTAATACTGTACGTCAAAGGTTATATTTTTTTCTGGGGTGAAGTTCAAATGCCAAAATAACAATCCCTAAATCTGGGGTTCCAGCTGTGGCTGGCCAAGTGTAATACTGTCAGTCAAAGGATAATATTTTTTTCTGGGGTGAAATTCAATTGCCAAAATAACAATCCCTAAATCTGGGGTTCCAGCTGTGGCTGGCAAAGTATAATACTGTCAGTGAAAGGGTAAATATTTTTTCTGAGGTGAAATTCAACTGCCAAAATACCAATACCCTAAATCTGGGGTTCCAGCTGTGGTTGGCCAAGTGTAATACTGTCAGTCAAAGGATAGATTTTTTTTCTGGGGTTAAATTCAATTGCCAAAATACAAATCGCCTAAATCAGTGGTTTTAGCTGTTACTGGCCAAGTTTAATACTGTCCGTAAAAGGATAGATTTTATTTCTGGGGTGAAATTCAATTGCCAAAATAACAATCCCCTAAATCTAGGGTTCCAGCTATGGCTGGCAAAGTGTAATACTGTCAGAGGATAAAAAATTTCTGGGGTGAAATTCAATTGCCATAATACAAATCCCCTAAATCTGGTGTTCCAGCTGTGGCTGGCTAAGTTTAATACTGTACGTCAAAGGATAGATTTTTTTCTGGGGTGAAATTCAATTGCCAAAATAACAATCCCCTAAATCTGGTGTTCCAGCTGTGGCTGGCTAAGTTTAATACTGTACGTCAAAGGATAGATTTTTTTCTGGGGTGAAATTCAATTGCCATAATACAAATCCCCTAAATCTCGTGTTCCAGCTGTGGCTGGCTAAGTTTAATACTGTACGTCAAAGGATAGATTTTTTTCTGGGGTGAAGATCGAATGCCAAAATAACAATCCCCTAAATCTGGTGTTCCAGCTGTGGCTGGCCAAGTGTAATACTGTCAGTCAAGGGATAGATTTTTTTCTGGGGTGAAATTCAATTGCCAAAATACCAATCCGCTAAATCTGGGGTTCCAGCTGTGGCTGGCCAAGTGTAATACTGTCAGTCAAAGGATAGATTTTTTTGGGGGGTGAAATTCAATTGCCAAAATACCAATCGCCTAAATCAGCGGTTTTAGCTGTTGCTGGCCAAGAGTAATACTGTCCGCAAAAGGATAGATTTTATTTCTGGGGTGAAATTCAGTTGCCAAAATACCAATCCCCTAAATCTGGGGTTCCAGCTGTGGCTGGCCAAGTGTAATACTGTCAGTCAAAGGATAGATTTTTTTCTGGGGTGAAATTCAATTCCCAAAATAACAATCCCCTAAATCTGGTGTTTCAGCTGTGGCTGGCTAAGTTTAATACTGTACGTCAAAGGATAGATTTTTTTCTGGGGTGAAATTCAATTGCCATAATACAAATCCCCTAAATCTGGTGTTCCAGCTGTGGCTGGCAAAGTTTAATACTGTATGTCAAAGGATAGGTTTTTTTCTGGGGTGAAGATCAAATGCCAAAATAACAATCCCCTAAATCTGGGGTTCTAGCTGTGGCTGGCCAAGTGTAATACTGTCAGTCAAAGGTTTTTTTTTTTTCTGGGGGGAAATTCAATTGCCAAAATACTAATCCCCAAAATCTGGGGTTCCAGCTGTGGCTGGCCAAGTGTAATACTGTCAGTCAAAGGATAGATTTTTTCTGGGGTGAAATTCAATTGCCAAAATAACAATCCCTAAATCTGGGGTTCCAGCTGTGGCTGGCCAAGTGTTGTACTGTCAGTCAAAGGATTAATTTTTTCTGGGGTGAAATTCAATTTTCCAAAATACCAGTCCCCTAAATCTGGTGTTCCAGCTGTGGCTGGCTAAGTTTAATACGGTACATCAAAGGATATATTTTTTTCTGGGGTGAAATTCAATTGCCAAAATACTAATCCTCTAAATCTGGTGTTCCAGCTGTGGCTGGCTAAGTGTAATACTGTACGTCAAAGGATAGATTTTTTTCTGGGGTGAAGTTCAATTGCCAAAATAACAATCCCCTAAATCTGGGGTTCCAGCTGTGGCTGGCCAAGTTTAATACTGTCTGTCAAAGGATAGATTTTTTTCTGGGGTGAAATTCAATTGCCAAAATAACAATCCCCTAAATCAGTGGTTTCAGCTGTTGCTGGCAAAGTGTAATACTGTCCATAAAAGGATAGATTTTATTTCTGGGGTGAAATTCAATTGCCAAAATAACAATCCCTTAAATCTGGGGTTCCAGCTGTGGCTGGCTAAGTTTAATACTGTACGTCAAAGGTTATATTTTTTTCTGGGGTGAAGTTCAAATGCCAAAATAACAATCCCCTAAATCTGGGGTTCCAGCTGTGGCTGGCCAAGTGTAATACTGTCAGTCAAAGGAAATATTTTTTTCTGGGGTGAAATTCAATTGCCAAAATAACAATGCCCTAAATCTGGGGTTCCAGCTGTGGCTGGCAAAGTATAATACTGTCAGTGAAAGGGTAAATATTTTTTCTGAGGTGAAATTCAACTGCCAAAATACCAATACCCTAAATCTGGGGTTCCAGCTGTGGTTGGCCAAGTGTAATACTGTCAGTCAAAGGATAGATTTTTTTTCTGGGGTTAAATTCAATTGCCAAAATACAAATCGCCTAAATCAGTGGTTTTAGCTGTTACTGGCCAAGTTTAATACTGTCCGTAAAAGGATAGATTTTATTTCTGGGGTGAAATTCAATTGCCAAAATAACAATCCCCTAAATCTAGGGTTCCAGCTATGGCTGGCAAAGTGTAATACTGTCAGAGGATAGAATATTTCTGGGGTGAAATTCAATTGCCATAATACACAATCCCCTAAATCTGGTGTTCCAGCTGTGGCTGGCTAAGTTTAATACTGTACGTCAAAGGATAGATTTTTTTCTGGGGTGAAATTCAATTGCCAAAATAACAATCCCCTAAATCTGGTGTTCCAGCTGTGGCTGGCTAAGTTTAATACTGTACGTCAAAGGATAGATTTTTTTCTGGGGTGAAATTCAATTGCCATAATACAAATCCCCTAAATCTCGTGTTCCAGCTGTGGCTGGCTAAGTTTAATACTGTACATCAAAGGATTGATTTTTTTCTGGGGTGAAGATCAAATGCCAAAATAACAATCCCCTAAATCTGGGGTTCCAGCTGTGGCTGGCCAAGTGTAATACTGTCAGTCAAAGGTTATATTTTTTTCTGGGGTGAAATTCAATTGCCAAAATACCAATCCCCTAGATCTGGGGTTCCAGCTGTGGCTGGCCAAGTGTAATACTGTCAGTCAAAGGATAGATTTTTTGGGGGTGAAATTCAATTGCCAAAATACCAATCGCCTAAATCAGCGGTTTTAGCTGTTGCTGGCCAAGAGTAATACTGTCCGCAAAAGGATAGATTTTATTTCTGGGGTGAAATTCAGTTGCCAAAATACCAATCCCTAAATCTGGGGTTCCAGCTGTGGCTGGCCAAGTGTAATACTGTCAGTCAAAGGATAGATTTTTTCTGGGGTGAAATTCAATTCCCAAAATAACAATCCCCTAAATCTGGTGTTTCAGCTGTGGCTGGCTAAGTTTAATACTGTACGTCAAAGGATAGATTTTTTTCTGGGGTGAAATTCAATTGCCATAATACAAATCCCCTAAATCTGGTGTTCCAGCTGTGGCTGGCAAAGTTTAATACTGTATGTCAAAGGATAGGTTTTTTTCTGGGGTGAAGATCAAATGCCAAAATAACAATCCCCTAAATCTGGGGTTCTAGCTGTGGCTGGCCAAGTGTAATACTGTCAGTCAAAGGTTTTTTTTTTTTCTGGGGTGAAATTCAATTGCCAAAATACTAATCCCCAAAATCTGGGGTTCCAGCTGTGGCTGGCCAAGTGTAATACTGTCAGTCAAAGGATAGATTTTTTTCTGGGGTGAAATTCAATTGCCAAAATAACAATCCCCTAAATCTGGGGTTCCAGCTGTGGCTGGCCAAGTGTTGTACTGTCAGTCAAAGGATTAATTTTTTCTGGGGTGAAATTCAATTTTCCAAAATACCAGTCCCCTAAATCTGGTGTTCCAGCTGTGGCTGGCTAAGTTTAATACGGTACATCAAAGGATAGATTTTTTTCTGGGGTGAAATTCAATTGCCAAAATAACAATCCCCTAAATCTGGGGTTTCAGCTGTGGCTGACCAAGTGTAATACTGTCAGTCAAAGGATAGATTTTTTCTGGGGTGAAATTCAATTGCCAAAATACCAATCCCCTAAATCTGGGATTCCAGCTGTGGCTGTCCAAGTGAAATACTGTCTGTCAAAGGATAGATTTTTTTCTGTGGTTAAATAAAATCCATGAAATAGAAATCCTAAACATCTGTGCTTTCTGCTGTTCCTCTCCAACATGCTACTGTGCATCTCCAAGTGTATTTCTGTCCGTAAAAGGGTATATTACACTAAGTGTCTAAATACAAGGCCTGAAAGCGTAATTCTCTATATTTGCACACGCTATTGTGCATCTCCATGTGTAATTCTGTCTGTAAAAGAATACCTTTCAGCCAGGGCCTAAATACTAGGCCTAAAATTGACATTCCCCTAAATCTGTGGTTTCTGCTGTGCCTGTATTAGTGTAATACCAGACATAAATAGATAGCTATATAGTGTAAGGTGCCTGTAAATAAAAGCCTTAATTTGAACTCTATAAATTGGGCTAAATAAGTTTTTCCTTATTGTAGTGAACGGTAGCAATGAGGAAAACATCTAATAAGGGAAGCGGACATGGTTGTGGTGGCAATAGTGGACCCTCTGGTGCTGGGAGAGGACGTGGCCGTTCTGCCACAGATACAAATCCTAGTGAACCTACTACTTTAGGTCCCAGTAGCCGCCAGAATCTAGAGCGATATTTGGTCGGGCCTAATGCCGTTCTAAGGATGGTAAGGCATGAGCAAGTACAGGCGCTAGTCTACTGGGTGGCCGACAGTGGATCGAGCAGGTTCACATAATCTCCCACCCAGTCTTCTGTAGAAAGCGCACAGGTGGCGCCTGAAAACCAAGCCCATCAGTCTGTCACATCACCCCCATGCATATCAGGGAACCTGTCTGAGCCTCAAGTTATGCAGCAGTCTCGTATGCTGTTTGAAGAATCTGCTGGCAGGGTTTCCCAAGGGCATCCACCTAGCCCTTCCCCAACGGTGGAAGACATAGAATGCACTGACGCACAACCACTTATATTTCCTGATGAGGACATAGGAATACCACCTCAGCAGAGTCAGCACGTCTCTGATTATGACTAAACATCGGTGCCAACTGCGGCATCTTTACTGCTGCAGACCGAACAGGAGGTCAGGGAGGAAGACTGTGTGGAAGACGATGCAGGGGACGATGAGGTCTTAGACCCCACATGGAATGAAGGTCGTGCCACTGACTTTCAGAGTTCAGAGGAAGAGGCAGTGGTGAGCCCGAGCCAACAGCGTAGCAAAAGAGGGAGCAGGGTGCAAAAGCAGAACAGCCGTCGCCAAGAGAATTCGCCTGCTACTGGCCACCGCTAACAGGGACCGAGCACACCAAATGCAGCTTCAAGGAGTTCCCTGGCATGGAACTTCTTCACCCAATGTGGTGACACAAGACCCGAGTGGTTTGTATGCTGTGCCATCAGAGCCTGAAGCGAGGCATTAACGTTCTGAACCTTAGCACAACCTTCATGACCAGTCATCTACATGCGAGACACGGGCTGCAGTGGAGTAAACACCTTCAAAACCAAGAAAGGGCTCAGGCCCCTCCTGCTCCCTTTTCTGTTGCTGCCTCGGCCTCTTCCTCTGCCTCTGGAGAAATGTTGGCACCTGCCGCCCAGCAAACAGAGAATGTGCCACCAACACCATTACCTCCATCACCAAGCATCTCCACCATATCACACAGCAACGTTCAGCTCTCTATCTCACAAACCATGGAGAGAAAGCGTAAATTCCCACCTAGCCACCCTCGATCCCTGGCCCTGAATGCCAGCATTTCTAAACTACTGGCCTTTGAAATGCTGTCATTCAGGCTGGTGGACATGGACAGCTTCAAACCGCTGATGGTGATGGCTGTCCCACAGTACGTCGTTCCCAGCCGCCACTCCTTCTCCAAGAGAGCCATGCCTTCCCTGCACAACCAAGTATCGGAGAGCTGTTTGGCGCACATCCTTCTGCCGCCAAGGATTGCAGGGCCTCCTGTTGCCTCCTCCTCCTACTCGGCTTCCTCCTCCTCTTTTTCTACCTGCTCATACGGTCAGCCACAGACCTTCACCACCAACTTCAGCACAGCCCGGGGTAAACGTTAGCAGGCCGTTCTGAAACTAATGTATTTGGGGGACAGGCCCCACACCGTCTGGAGTTGTGGCGGGGTATAGAACAACAGACCGACGAGTGGTTGATGCCGGTGATCTTCAAGCTCGTACTGGTGGTGTGCGATAATGGGCGAAATCTCGTTGCAGCACTGGGACTAGCCGGTTTGACGCACATCCCTTGCCTGGCGCATGTGCTGAATTTGGTGGTGCAGAATTTCATTCACAACTACCCCGACATGTCAGAGTTGCTGCATAAAGTGCGGGACGTCTGTGCGCGCTTCCAGCGTTCTCATCCTGCTTGCCTATCTGCGCTACAGCGTAACTTCGGCCTTCCCGCTCACTGCCTCATATGCGACGTGCCCACCAAGTGGAACTCCACCCTGCACATGCTGGAGAGACTGTGCGAGCAGAAGCAGGCCATGGTCGGAGTAAAAAGAGCAGAAAACCTGTCCAAACAACAAAAACGGGAGGTCAGGAAGTTAGTTAAGCAGGAAACTGGTGTCTTTTCAGAAAAGCCCAGTCATACATTGGTGGTCCAGCATAAAATTGTCACCAAGCCGCGGGTAAGAGTACGAGTGTAACCATACCATGCGCCTGAGGCCCGGAGACAAGCCATTACAGAAGAGGTACAGAAGATGCTTAGCCTAGGAGTTATCGAGGAATCCAAAAGCGAGTGGGGTAGTCCCATTGTATTGATTCCAAAGCCAGACGGATCGTTACGATTTTGTAATGATTTATGGAAATTGAATGAACTGTTGAAGTTTGACCTTTATCCAATGCCCTGGGTTGACGATGCTGGATTTAACCAAGGGTTACTGGCAGGTACCTCTGACCTCTGACCTCTGAGTCAGCAAAGGAAAAGACCGCCTTTGTCACACCGTAGGGACTTTACCACTATGTTGTTTTGCCTTTTGGGTTACATGGGCCCCCGCCACATTCTAGAGGCTAATGCACATATTCTTAACCCCTTAAGGACTCAGCCTTATTTCACCTTAAGGACTTGGCCATTTATTGCAAATCTGACCAGTGTCACTTTATGTGGTGATAACTTTAAAACGCGTTTTCTTATCCAGGCCATTCTGAGATTGTTGTTTCGTCACATATTGTACTTCATGACAGTGGTAAAATAAAGTCGAAAAATTTCATTTTTATTTAATTTTGCAAGTTTCAATTTCTCTACTTCTATGATACATAGTAATACCGAGTAATGCTGCCAAAAAAAGTTATTGATTTACATTCCCCATATGTCTACTTCATGTATCGATCATTTTGGGAATGCCATTTCATTTTTTGGGGACATTACAAGGCTTAGAAATTTTCAAAAACCCACTTTTTAGGGACCAGTTCAGGTCTGAAGTCACTTTGTGAGGCTTACATAATAGAAACCACCCAAAAACAACCCCATTCTAGAAACTACACCCCTCAAGGTATTCAAAACTGATTTTACAAATGTCATTAACTCTTTAGGTTTTCCACAAGAATGGAGATAAAATTTCAGAATTTCGATTTTTGGGAAAATTTTCCATTTTAATCCATTTTTTCCAGTAACAAAGCAAGGGTGAACAGCCAAACAAAACTCAATATTTATTGCCCTGATTCTGTAGTTTGCAGAAACACCCCATGTGTGGTCATAAACTGCTGTATGGTCAAATGGCAGGGCATAGAAGGAAGGGAACGCCATATGGTTTTTGGAAGGCAGATTTTGCCGGACTGGTTTTTAGACACCATGTCCCATTTGAAACCCCCATGATGCACCCCTACAGCAGAAACTCCCTAAAAGGGACCCTATTTTGGAAACGACGGGATAAGGTGGCAGTTTTGTTGGTACTATTTTAGGGTAAATATCATTTTTGGTTGCTCTATATTACACTTTTTTTGAGGCAAGGTAACAAAAAATAGAAATTTCGAAACTTCATCTCCATTTGCCAATAACTCTTGTGGAACAACTAAGGGTACTTTCACACTAGCGTTTTGGATTCCGTTTGTGAGATCCGTTTCAGGGCTCTCACAAACGGTCCAAAACGGATCAGTTAAGTCCCAATGCATTCTGAATGGATAAGGATCCGTTCAGAATGCATCAGTTCGGCTCCGTTCCGCCTCTATTACGTTTTGGAGGCGTACACCAAAACGCAGCATGCAGCATTTTGGTGTCCGTCTGAAGAGGCGGAGCCTAACGGATCAGTTTTTTTTTACAATGTAAGTCAATGGGGACGGATCCGTTGTCAGTGACACAATATGGTGCATTTGAAAACGGATCCGTTCCCCATTGACTTTCAATGTAATCCAAAACGGATCCGTTTTGGACTTTGTTATTTTTCTTTAAAGCTAATGCAAACGGATCCGTTCTGAACGGATACAAACGTTTGCATTAGAGGTGCGGATCCGCCTGTGAAAATAAACAGATGGATCCGCACCAACGCTAGTGTGAAAGTACCCTAAAGGGTTAACAAAGTTTGTAAAATCAGTTTTGAATACCTTGAGGGGGGAAGTTTCTTAGATGGAATCACTTTTTTGGAGTTTCTACTCTAGGGGTGCATCAGGGGGGCTTCAAATGGAACATGGTGTCAAAAAAACAGTCCAGCAAAATCCGCCTTCCAAAAACCATATGGCGTTCCTTTATTTCTGTGCCCTGCCGTGTGGCCATACAGCAGTTTATGACCACATATGGGGTGTTTCTACAAACTACAGAATCAGGGCAATAAATATTGAGTTTTGTTTGGCTGTTAACTCTTGCTTTGTTACTGGAAAAATCGATTCAAATGGAAAATTTGCAAAAAAAATAGCTGTTTTGGGACAGTTATTATTTTTTGCTATTTACATCGTTGATCCGACAGGTTATATTGTGTGCTATTTCTGTAGAGAAGGTAGTTACAGATGCGACAATACCAAATATGACTACTTTTTGGGGGATTTTGTTTTAGTTTTACATAATAAAGCATTTTTGAAAAAAATGATTTTTTAGTGTCTCCACATTCTGAAAGCCATATTTATTTTTTATTTTTTGGGCGACTGTCTTATATAGGGGCTAATTTTTTGTAGGATGAGATATCGGTTTGATTGGCACCATCTTGGGGTGCATATGACATTTTGGTCTCTTGCTTTTACACTTTTTGTGATGTAAGGTGACAAAAATGGCTTTTGACACTGTATTGATATTATTATTTTTTGCTGTGTTCACCTGAGGGGTTAGGTCATGTGTTATTTTTATAGATCAGGTTGTTATGGACGCAGCGATACCTAATATGTATACTTTTTATTTATTTATTTTTACAAGTTTTACACAATAATATCATTTTTGAAACAAAAAAAATCATGTTTTAATGTCTGCATAGTCTGAGAGCCATATTTTTTTATATTTTTTGGCGATTGTGCTACGTAGGGGCTAATTTTTTGCTGGATGAGATGGTGATTTGATTGGTACTATTTTGGGAGGCATACGCTTTTTTGATCACTTGGTATTACATTTTTTGTGATGTAAGGTGCCAAAGAATGGCTTTTTTACACCATTTTTTTTGCTCTGTTTTTTATGGTGTTCACCTGAGAGGTTAGGTCATGTGATATTTTTATAGAACAGTTTTTTACGGACGCAGCGATACCTAATATGTGTAGTGTATTTTACTTTTTTATTTTTATTCAGTGATAAATTTGTTATTTTATTTTTACATTTTTTCACTTTTTTTTTACATTTTTTGACCCAGACCCACTTGGTTCTTGAATATCCAGTGGGTCTGATGTCTATATAATACAGTACAGTACACTATATAGTCTACTGCACTGTATTTTTTACTTTAGAAAGTCTGATCAGACTTCTGCCTTTAGCAGAAGTCAGATCAGACTTACCATTACCATGACAAGCAGGACACCTGTGAAGGCGTCATGTTGCCATGGTAACCATCACCCGCTGCCAGAACAGAGCAGCGGGTGACGGGGAGGGAGGGGAGCTCCATCCCTGTTAACCCCTTCCATACAGCAGTCCGTATGGACTGCGGCATGAAAGGGGTTAAACAGCTGACATCACAGCACAGATGTCAGCCGTTTATACCAGAGTGTCAGCAATACCCACTAGGCCACCATGGATGGATTATTAGAAAGGAGGCGGGCGGGGGATCAAGATCGCGCCCGCCACACCACCTGCCTCCCGCACTGCCTGCACCACCCGCCAACACAATATTTTTCAGGGCTGCAAGGGGGGAGGGTTGTTAAAAATCAGAATTTTAGGCATTTTGAAGTTTTATAAACTGCAGAAAGCGCTGCAAACCGCAGGTCCGAATTGACTTGCGGTTTGCAGCGATCGCCGATACGGGGGGGGGGGGGGTCCTGGACCCCCCTTGGCATTGTAATAAGGTACCTGCTGAATGATTACAGCAGGTAGCTTGTTCTGATCACCGCCGGCCGAGCAGCGGTGATCGGTAATACACATGACGTACCAGTACATCATGTGTCCTTAAGTACCAGGACACCATGACGTACCAGTACATCATGCATCCTTAAGGGGTTAAAGAGGAACAACTGACTTTTTTTTATCAGATCTTAGATGTATGATTCGTGAAGAGGTTCAGGCAACAGTTTCTTGTCTAACCTCTCCTCCTCCAGTCTCCCCTCCTGCACCCAAAAAGATGAGGATTCAAATAGAGTCGGTTTCAGATAAGCATTTGGAGGGACCGTATTTTTCTGAAGGCGAGGTAGTGGAAAATGAATGTGTGCCTTCAGTTGCTTCGGATCACTCAGGATCACTCAAAAAAATATTTATTTTCTTCAGAGGACTTAGACTTCTTGCTATCAGCAGTAAGAGAGACTATGGAGGTGGAAGAGGTGAAGCAAACTAAATCAATACAAGATTAAATGTTTGGGGGCTTGAGGGCTAAGAGGAGGAAATTATTCCCTGTTAATTCCAATTTAAAAGAAATGATTTTGGAAGAGTAGGAAGATACTCAAAGAAAATTACCTTTCCTAAGAGAATTCAAAAATCATCTTGTATTCAATCCAGACAATACAAAACTATGGGACGACAACCCAAAAATAGATGTTCAGGTGGCCAAAGTCGCAAAAAAGACATCTATTCCCTTTGAGGACTCCTCGTATTTGAAAGATGGATAGGAAAACCGAATGCCTTCTTAAAAGAGCTTGGGAATATTCTTCAGCTTTGATCAACACTAATATTGCGGCTACTTCTGTAGCCAGAGCAATGGGGCTGTGAATAAATCAGTTAGAAAACCATCTTAGACTGAAAACAGTCAGGGAAGAGGTTCTTGACTCTGTCCAGCTCTTAAAGATGGCTACAGCTTTCTTAGCGGATGCTTTAGGTTCGCGGCCAAAAATGGTACATTAGCAAATACTTCCAGGAGGGCTTTATGGCTAAAAAACTGGTCTGGCAACATTGCTTCAAAAAACAAGTTATGTTCCATTCCATTTTCGGGTTCCTATGTATTCAGACCAGTATTAGACACGATTCTAGAAAAGGCGGCCAACAGGGAAAGGTTTCCCATAAGAAAAATGCCCTTTCAGAAAACACCAAGACAAGCGCAAAATTTTACTGGACAAGGAAAGGGTAAGACCAAAAGATGGAGCTACCCTAAAGGAGAAAAGGCAGAGGGTTCCTACTCAATCCAAATACCACCAATAACACAGGGAAGCAATGACACCAGACCAGTACGAGATAATAAATTGTACGCAAAATTAGAGAAGTGTGTTTTTGCTGTACATGAGGTGCAATTCTTGGGCTACCTGCTGTCATCTTTAGGTTTTCGAATGGATCCAGAGAAAGTCTGTGCTATATTGAACTGGGATCAACCCGAAAATCTGAAGGCTCTCATGCGGTTTTTGGGGTTCACCAACTATTACCGAAAATGTATTCAGAACTATTCGACAGTGGTGAAACCCTTAATGGACAGGACTAAGAAAAAGACGGATGTTTCAGTGTGGTCAGATTTGGCGTTGCGAGCCTTTTCTGTGGTTAAGGCCTCATGCACACCGCCGTTGTTTGATTCCGTGTCCGTTGCTCCATTTTTCGTGATTTTCTGCAAACCCATTGGTTTTCAATGGGTCCGTGGAAAACTCGGAAAATGCACCGTTTGTCCTCCGCGTCCGTGGTCCGTGATTCCAGTTTGTCAAAAAAATATAACCTGTCCTATTCTTGTCCGTAAAAAACAGTTCACGGACCCATTCAAGTCAATGGGACCGTGAAAAAATGCGGATGGCCATCCGTGTGTCATCCGCGTTCCGCGTCCGTTTTTTTTGCGGATCCCTTGGCAGGCACTTGGCAAAAATTGTCAGCCTGTCTTTTGGTAAAATCTTTTGGGTCATGTCCGCAAAAAAAAAAGGAAGACACACGGAAACACAACCGAAGGCAAAAACGGACACGGATCACTGAACAACGGAACCCCTTTTTGCGGACAGCATAAAAAAACGGTTGTGTGCATGAGGCCTAAGGAGTACTTCGCTTCTGCCCCTATATTGGTGCAGCCGGATGTATCACAACTAGTGTCGAGCGAGCATGCTTGAATACCGCGTGTGCCCGAGCGCGATGCTTGAGTCTCCTCCCCGCATGTTTGTTGGCTGCTATGTTTGTTGGCAGCCAATAAATGTGCAGGTAAGTACTGCCACTCACTGTAATGATGTAGCCATGTTGGTTATTGGCATTACAGTGATTGGCTGGCCGGAACACATCATCGGGTGCTATAAAGCACCAATGACACGTGGTTCGGCTCAGTTTTAGTCAGGGGGAGCTGTACTGTAGAAGGGACAGATAGTGTAGGGAATTAAATTTAATTTTTTTGTTAGGCAGGTTTGGTGTTAGAGACCCAAAAGTCCTTTTAAGGAATATTATTGTGTCTGGCAGCAATATATATTTTTAGCGCAACCTTCTCTAAATTGCATGCAATTGTAGAGAGTGAGACCCAAAATTCCTTTTAAGGACAATTGTTGTATCTAACAGCAATATATATTATTAGCGCAACCTGCGCTAATTTGTGTGCAATTGTTAGAGACCCAAAAGTCCTTTTAAGGATTATTGTTGTATCTGACAGCAATATATATTTTTAGCGCGACCTGCGCTAAATAGCATGTAATTGTTTGGCCACTGCAGACAGCGACATTATCTGCGCTACATCTCCTGTTTAATGTGTGCGCATACTAAAAATATCTGTTACATCATTGTACTTTTTCCGCAGATGCTGCGGACAGTGACATTACCTGCGCTACATCTCCTGTATAACGTTTGCGCATCCCAAAAATATCTGTGACATCCAGTGTACTTTTTCGGTAGACGCTGCTGACAGCGACATTATCTGTGCTGCATCTCCTTTTTAAAGTGTGTGCATATTAAAAATATTTGTGACATCCAGTGTGCTTTTTCCGTAGACGCTGCGGACAGCGACATTATCTGCACTACATCTCCTGTTTAACGTGTGCGCATACTAAAAATATCTGTGACATTCAGTGTACTTTTCCCATAGATGGTGTATGCTGCAAACAGTTACATTACATACACTACATCTCATGTATAACGTTTGCGCGTCCCAAATATCTGTGACATTGATTAATTTTTTCTCAGCTGCTGGTGACAGAAGCGCTATTACCTGTGATACCTCTCCTGTATAACGTTTCTGCATCCCAAGTATCTGTGACCTTGACTGTAATTTTTTCTTAGCCGCTGTTGACAGGAGCGCCATTACCTGTGGTAACTCTCCTGTATAACGTTTTCGCATCCCAAATATCTGTAACTTTGACTGTAATTTATTTGCGCATACACTTAAAAAAACTGCATTATTGTCTGTGTGACATACTTGCAAGCATATATACCATTTAATATGATGAAGGCGAGCAGTAAGGGATGGGGAAGTGGCGAGGGCGCGGTGAAACTGTGCCTGCTGGCAGAGCACAAGAAACACACTCATCCACAATACCTAGCTTCATGTACCTGTTTACAGGGCGGTGCAGGACACAACTCTCGAAGTCAGACCAGTGCGAGCAGTTGGTCGGTTCGATTGCAGCAGATAACGCTTCCACCATGGAGAGTCTTTGCAAACAAATGATCCCACACTCGGATATTCCGAGGAGCTCTTTTCATCGCCATTCTTTAAATTGGGCAAAGCTCGCTTGAAGAGGGACATGAGGAGATCTTGCGCCCTGATTCCCAAACTCTTGAGCATCCACAGTCAGAAGAAGATGGCGGTGGGGAATGGTAACTAGTGTTTCACGAGGTGGATGATAATGATGAGACACAGTTGCCAATAGGTCAACGGCAATTAGTGTCTCAAGAGGTTGATTATGAGGATGAGACACAGTTGTCAATAAGTGAGGTTGTTGCTAGGTCAACAAGTCAGGAGGATGACCAGAGTGAGGAAGTGGAAGAGGAGGTGGTGGACGATGAAATCACTGACCCAACCTGGAAAGGTGGCAAGCCGAGCGAAGACAGCAGTACAGAGGGGGAGGGATCCGCAGCAGGCTAGAAGAGGCAGTGGGGTGGCAAAAGAGAGAAAGCGGGCCACTCCAAACAGGCCCGCAACTGTTCCCCGGAGCACCCCCTTGCAGAAATCTCCCTTGCCAAGGGGTAGGTGTTCCGCACTCTGGCGCTTTTTTGATGAAAGTGCGGGCGATAAAAGAATTGTCAATTGCAACCTGTGCTGTACCAAAATGAGCAGGGGCGTGAACACTAGCAACCTCACCACCACCGGCATGATCCGCCACATGGCATCAAAGCACCCTAATAGGTGGGCCGAATGCCTGGGTCCACAATCAGTGTCTACAGGTCACTACACTGCCTCCTCTTCCTCTGTGTTACCTGCTGGCCAATCCTCTGTCCAAGACATAGGCCTTGTTGCCTTCCGCCCTGCACCTGAGCTTTCGCAAGCACCATCAGGTAGCACATCTACTTCTGTGTCCCAACGCAGCGTACAGATGTCCATACCCCAGGCCTTTGAACGAAAGCGCAAATACCCAGCCACCCACCCACATGCCATAGCAGTAAATGCGCACCTTTCCAAATTGCTGGCCCTGGAAATGTTGCCATTTAGGCTTGTGGACCCTGAGGCTTTCCGCAGCCCGATGGTGGCAGCTGTCCCACGTTAATCAGTCCCCAGCCGCCACTATTTTGCCCGGTTTGCCGTCCCCTTCTTACACCAGCATATCTCCCGTAACATCACCCATGCCCTGACCAATGCAGTTATTGGGAAGGTCCACTTAACGACTGACACATGGACAAGTACTTGTGGCCAGCAACGCTACATTTCCCTGACGGCACACTGGTGAACATTAGTGGCTGCAACCCCCCTTCTCCTCCTCCACCTCCTCCTCCACTTCCACCTCTGAATTCTCATCTTGTAGCACCAGTCAGCCATCAGTCAGTAGCTGGAAACAGTGTAGCACTGCAGTGGGGAAGCGGCAACAGGCCGTGCTGAATCTTGTTTGCTTAGGTGACAAACAGCACACCGCCGCAAAGCTATGGCAGGGTATAAGGTCTAATTCACACGTCCACAAAATGGATCCGCATCCCATCCGCAATTTTGCGGAAGGGTTGCAGACCCATTCATTTCAAAGGGGCAGGAATCGATGTGGACAGCACACTATGTGATGTCCGCATCCGCGTTTCCGTTTCCGCAAAAAAATAGAACATGTCCTATTCTTGTCCACAATTGCGGACAAGAAAAGGCATTCTCTATATAGTGCCAGCAATGTGCGGTCCGCAAAATGCGGAATGCACATTGCAGCCGTCCGTGTTTTGCGGATCCGTGTTTCCGCAAAACACACTACGGACGTGTAAATTAGGCCTAAGGGACCAGACTGAGCTGGGGTTCTCGCCACTCAACCTATAACCAGGCATGGTTGTGTCTGATAATGGCCGTAACTTGGTGGCGGCCTTGGAGCTCGACAAGCTCACACACATACCATGCCTAGCCCACGTTTTAAACTTAGTGGTTCAGCGGTTTCTCAAAACCTACCCCAATTTGCTTGAGCTACTGGTGAAGTTGCGCCGCGTGTGTGCCCATTTCCGAAAGTCATCTACAGCTGCCGCCGGTCTGGCAACGCTGCAGCAGCGCTTGCAATTGCCAGCTCACTGACTGTTGTGCGACGTGAGCACGTGCTGAAACTCCACGTTCCACATGTTGGCCAGGCTTTGTGAGCAGCAAGGTTTATTCCATCTGTTCAGCGTGGATGGGCAGAAGAGCAGGAAGAGGATGAGGAGATTGAGAGTCATCCTCCTGATGAGGACAGCGAAGTTTTGTCTGTTTGGACTCTGGCACACATGGCTGACTTTGTGTTATGCTGCCTTTCCCGTGACCCACGCCAAATATGCATTTTGGCCAACACCGATTACTGGTTGTTCACCCTTTTCGACCCCCGCTACAAAGAGAACTTCTCATCTCTCATTTCTGTGGTGGAGAGGACTAGCAAAATGGTGTAATACCAGAAGGTCCTTGTGATAAAATTGCTCCAAAAATTTCCAGCTGACAATGCTGGCGGCAGAATACGTAGTTCCTTGGGCAACCAAGGAGACGAGATGAGGGGAACACACAGCAGTTCCAACAGAGGCAGTGCAACACTCTCCAAGGCCTGGGACAGTTTTATGACACCCCACCAGCACCCTCACCATGATGTGCAGCCTACTGTCCCAAGGGGCATAGCCTGTGTCCTCATCTCCATGGCAGCAGGCGAGCAGAAGGGGAGCCGTGCGCCGATAATGCTGTTCGGTGCTCGGCTGAGTTGGGCTCCTGTGAGTCATGTGACGCTGGCCATGTCATGTGACTCACCAGCTAGGCCTATTTAAACAGGCAGCCTGCTGGCCACAGGTTGCCTGTGAATATGGTCCTATACCTTGTGTGACCTCAGTGATATCCCCTGGTTAGGTATTGTATCTCAGCTCGTGCTCTGTGCTCTGTGCTCGTCTGTTTCTGGATTCTCGTTGTATCTCCTGGTTTTGACTCCTGGCTAGTGTTTTCTGACTTGTCCTTGTCTGCTTCCTTGGTCTGTTTTGCATCTCCGGATTTTGACCCCTGGTGCGGATTGATTCTAATTTCGCCTGTTCCCTGGTACCGCTGTGACCTCCTGGTTTTGACACTGCTAGTTGGACTGCTTTGTGTTTGTCTGTCTTGTTTGTCTCTCCCACACTTACTTAGCAGACCCTCACCCCTAATATTTTAGATAGTCGGCTCAGCAGCAGGCCCTCGTCCATAATTTTTTTCATGGTCAGATCAGCAGCAGGCCCTCGCCCCTAATGTTTTAGATGGTCAGCTCAGCAGAAGGCCCCCGCCCCTAATATTTTAGATGGTCAGATCAGCAGCAGGCCCTCGCCCATAATGTTTTCGATGGTCAGATCAGAAGTAGGCACTCGCCGCTAATGTTTTAGATGGTCAGATCAGAAGCAGGCCCTCGTCCCTAATGTTTTAGAGGGTCACCAGCAGGCCCTTGCTCCTAATGTTTTTGAGTGTCAGCAGCAGGCCATCAATCATCATTTTTCAAGGGTGTGTATGATGCTCTTCTTTATGTGTAATAAAGGGTGTATTGGAGTGCCGGTTCCTTGTAATTTTTGGCAGCCCTTTCAATTACTGTAGTGCATAGGCTTTACCTTATTTGATATACTTGTAATTTTTGGCAGAACTTGCATTTTATATACAAGTAAATATACAGGAAAGAATGTTTCCTAACAATTTTTCCTCTAAAATCGATTTTATCTTAGTTTTTTTGTGTATTATTGTCAGTCTGTAAAATTGGCGTACTACTCGGACAACATCATTCCCAACAGCAACCTGGGAGTCCAAGATGCATCCAGACCTTCTCCTCATTTCAGTGGTGTTTCTATCAATTTCTGACCTTTTCATGTGAACCAGACACCCTCCCCTCTTCAGAGCAGGGGGTGCCTGGTTTAATGCTTGGGTTCTCCCATTGACTTCCATTGTGCTCGGTAGAGCACCTGAGCATCCTGAAGTGTTCTACTCGAGTACCCAAGCACTTTGGTGCTCAATCAACACTAATCACAACCATTGTGGAAGTTGACGCGTCCAAGGTGGGGGTAGGAGTAGTCTTATCGCAGGGCCCGTCACCTGGTAAATGGTGCCCCCATGTGCCTTTTTCTCAAAAAAAAAAATCTCTGCTGCAGAGAGAAATTACGATGTGGGTAACAGAGAGTTGCTGGCCATTAGGTTGGCTTTTGACGAGTGGAGTCATTGGTTGGAAGGGGCGATTTATCCGATCACGGTGTTCACAGATCATACAAATCTGGCTTACCTGGAGTCAGCTGAACTACCGAACCCGTAGCAGGCTCATGGTCTTTGTTTTTCACCAGATTCAATTTCATTGTCACTTATCGTCCTGGGGTTAAGAACTTCAAAGCAGATGCCTTGTCACCTAGTTTTCCTGGAGGTGGTGATTTTGAAAATCCGAGTCCAATACTTTTGGAGGAGGTGGTGATATCTGCTCTATACCCTGACGTGAGGTGAAGGTGTTAGAAGCTCAGGGAGATGCACCGGAGTCTTGCCTCTCTAGGAAATTGTTTGTTCCATCAGAATTGCGTCATAAGGTGTTTGAGGAACATCACTGTACGGTTCCTATGGGACACCCTGGGAGTAGATCCACTGCCAACCTCATCTCTCGTAGATTCTGGTGGCCGGGGTGGCATAAGTGTGTTGAGGACTATGTGTCGGCTTATAGTATCTGTGTACACACTAAGGTGATACATACTCTACCTTCTGGATCTCTACTTCCGTTGCCCATCCCGTTTAGACCATGAACTCACTTGTCTATGGATTTTATCACTGATCTGCCTAATTCATCTGGAAAGACAGTTATTCTGGTGGTAGTTGATCGTTTTAGTAAAATGGTGCATTTTATAGCATTGCTTGGCCTACCTAATGCTAAAACATGCTGACAATATTGTGAAACCTTATGGCATTCCCTCTGACGTAGTCTTGGATCGTTTGTGTCCAGATTCTGGAAGGTGTTCTGTACTCGGCTGGTGGTACAACTGTCCTTTTCTTCTGCTTTTCATCCTCAGACGAATGGACAGACGGAGCGCACTAATCAGAGTCTGGTGACTTACTTAAGATGTTTTGTGTCTGAGAACCAGGAGGAATGGTCCTCGTTTTTGTCTTTGGCAGAGTTTGCCATAAACAATTGTAGACAGCAGTCCACTGATAAGTCACTGTTTCTTGAGGCATACGGGTTTCACCTGCCATTTGGCACATCCTCTGGTTCAGATAGTTCCGGTATCCCGGAGGAGGAACATTTTTCGTCATCATTGTCTTTTATATGGCGGAAAATTCTAAATAACTTGATGAATATGGGCAACAAGTATAAACGTGTGGCTGACAGGAAACGTATGAATGTTCCGGACCTAAGTGTGGGTTATTTTGTGTGGCTGCCCACAAGAAATATTAAGTTGAAGGTTTCTTGGAAGTTGGGTCCAAGGTTTATTGGTCCATATAAGATCACTGCCAATAATAATGTAGCTTTTCGTCTTGAACTTCCTCAGGCTCTGAAAATTCATAAAGTGTTTCACAAATCTTTGTTGAAGAGATATGTTTAACCCAGTGGCGTACCTCCAATAAAGGCAGATCACACAGCTGCTATGGGGCCCCTGGGGGAAAGGGGCCGGCAGTGGAGGATAGGCCCTGCACACTAATTATAGTTGTATAGCTACCTGTGAAAAGAGAATGTAATAAGTGGAGAATGACCTTTTGTGATGTCATCAACCGTGACCAGCGCAGGAAGCCAAGGAATAGTAGAGCAGCAGAAGTCTGAAGGACATTTGATGATATCATCATGTGACCAGTGCAGAGGACTAGTGAAAGACCTGTGGGATGTCGCTGTAAGGGGGAGGAGCTTCTGTGTGGTGCCTGGAGGAGAGGTTAGTGGTGTCCTGGCATAGCACATATAACATCCTAGAAATCCTGTGAGTTGTAATTCTGTCCTATTATATCCCTATTTATGTAATTTCATTTTATGACCTAGTACAGTCTGGTAATGCTGGGAGTTGTAGTTCTCTCCTCTTATACCACCTCTCTGTAATGTATACTGATGCCCCATAATAAGTCTGGCTATACTGGGGGTTATAGTTATTTACTTTAAAGTTATTCACCTAGTATAACTGGATGATGGCCTAAAATAATCTGGACATGCTGGGAGTTGTAGTTCTCTCTTCTTAGGCTGGGTTCACATCACCGTTTCGTTTTATGTTTTGTGTGCAGGACTTTTTTCCATTTAAAATAACGGATCTCGGACGGAAATGGCTAACACGTAAGCCAAATGTACAGACCTGATGCCTAAAGTATAGGATCTGTTTTTTTCTGTACTTCTGATGTATCAGAAATACAGAAAACTAAACGGTGATGTGAACCCGGCCTTATCCTCTCCATGTAATATCCACTTGTATCCAATAATAACAGCCTGGACATGCTGGGAGTTGTAGTTCTCTCCACTTTTACCTCTCCCTGTGTTGCCCCCTAATTTTCAGTAATAACAATCCGGTGATGATGAGACTTGTAGTCCCTTGTCACTATTATAATGTGTTGCAGCAGCTGAGGTGAGTATTAGGCCTTGTTCACATCTGTGCTGGTGATGTTTGCTGTTCTGCCTGGTCATAGGAGCACAACAACGAAAATCACAGCAGTACCTGATCTGGCACTTCATGGACGACAACACCTGATGGATTCCGCTGACTATGATGAGATCTGACAGGTTTCCATCTGCCAGGCTATAAAATTGTGTCCAGCATTTATGACCTGATCTGCGAATGAGGCCCCAACACCGATGTGATCAAAGCCTTTTATGTTCTCTAGCATCAGATTATGATGTTCTGCATCAGCTGAGGTGTGTATTATGAGGTTCTGCATCAGCTGAGGTGTGTATTATGAGGTTATGCAGCAGCTGAGGTGTGTATTATGAGGTTATGTAGCATGTGAGGTGTTTTATGATGTTCTGCTGCAGCTGAGGTGTATTATGAGGTTCTGCATCAGCTGAGGTGTGTATTATGAGGTTATGCAGCAGCTGAGGTGTGTATTGTGAGGTTATGTAGCATGTGAGGTGTTTTCTGATGTTCTGCTGCAGCTGAGGTGTATTATGAAATTCTGCAACAGTTGAGGAGTGTATTATGAAGTTCTGCAGCAGCTGAGGTGTGTATTATGGTGTTCTGCAGCTCCTGATTTGTTTATTATGAGGTTCTGCAGCAGCTGAAGTCTGTATTATGAGGTTCTGCAGCAGCTGAGGTGTGTATTAGGAGGTTCTGCAGCAGCTGAGGTGTGTATGAGGAGGTTCTGCAGCAGCTGAGGTGTGTATTTTGTGGTTCTGCAACACCTGAGTTGTGTATTATGAGGTCTGCAACAGCTGAGGTATGTTATGATGTTATACAGCAGCTGAAGTGTGTTGAGATGTTCTGCTGCAGGTGATGTGTGTATTATGAGGTTCAGCAGCAGCTGAAGCATGCATTATGAGGTTCTGCAGCCGCTGGGGTGTGTATTAGGAGGTTCTGCAGTAGCTGAGGTGTGTATTATGATGAGGTGTGTATTATGATGAGGTGTGTATTATGATGAGGTGTGTATTATGATGAGGTGTGTATTAGAAGATTCTGCAGCAGCTGAGGTGTGTATTGGGAGTTTGTTTAGCAGTCAGAGACACATCAGTTGTGACTGGATTACATCCTTTCTAAAATGTCTCTGTACTTTTCCTCTGCCATCACGCGACGCACTATGACCTGACTGACCAGTCCGTACGTGACCTAATCCAGTAGCGTCACCAGTCCAGAGTTCAGATCAGCTCCGTGAAGATCTGCCGCAGGCCCTGACCTGCGTTCTGCCAGCAGCACAAACAGTAAGTCAGCATTGGAGAAGAGGTGAAGCAGGAGCAGGCACAGTCCATGGGAGGGGGGGTGGGGGGGGGGTGACACACTATATAAAAAGTAGCAGCAGCGGGCACAGTTCATCGAGTAAGGCTAGGTAATCACTTGCATTCAGATTTTGGTATTCTGTTCTAGCATACCAGCAGAATAGCAGAATCGCCAGATCCAGCATATGCCAAACACTGCTGGCAACTGCCGGATCCCATTCACAATCATGGGGTCATTTGTATCTGCAGCGTAGGCTTCTGCTGAAACTGCTGCAGTAGTTGTGCACGTACCCTAGGGAGTGCTATGGGTCACTCACAAGGGGGCCCAATTCAAATTCTTGCCATGCGGCCCAGTGATTTCTATGTACGCCCTTGGTTTACCCTTTGGAGTCGTCCCCTTGCCCCCCGCTCCTGTAATGGTGGACGGCAGTTTGGAATTCCAGATCACCAAGATTCTCCATAGATCTCTTTAGTATCTTGTTCACTGGAAGAGTTATGGACCATAAGAGAGGATGTGGGTACTGGCATCTGACATGAATCAAACACAACAATAGCTGATCTCAGGGAGACCAGCTACAAAAAATACCACGGAGCCTCACTTAAGAGTCTCAACACAGCAATCCGAAGTGCAAAGCTCCCTGGGAAACAGGAATATGCAAAATAAATGTGGAGCCGCAGTTATGGGTCTACAACACAATGAAAGCCAGATATCCCTCAAAGGAAGGAAAACCAAGCAAAGGGGTGTCTCCATTACAGAGATCACCAAATCCACCATATTAAGTGGCCCCTATGTCAAGATCCCGCTTTTTTACAAGCTTTAAGGATGTGACGGGGAAAACCTAAGCCAGTTATCCATCCACAGACAGCTGTTTCGGGGTGTTGCCCCTCATCAGTGCAGAGTAGGATTCTGGCTAACCAGGAGCAATGCCTCAGAGACTACTCAAACACAACAATAGCAGATCTCAGGGAGACCAGCTACAAAAAACACCACAGAGCCTCACTTAAGAGTCTCAACACAGCAATCCGAAGTGCAAAGCTCCCTGGGAAACAGGAATATGCAAAATAAATGTGGAGCCCCAGTTATGGGTCTACAACACAATGAAAGCCAGATATCCCTCAAAGGAAGGAAAACCGAGCAAAGGGGTGTCTCCATTACAGAGATCACCAAATCCACCATATTAAGTGGCCCCTATGTCAAGATCCCGCTTTTTCCTTCCTTTGAGGGATATCTGGCTTTCATTGTGTTGTAGACCCATAACTGGGGCTCCACATCTGACATGAATTCCAGTAGTTTGGTGAAAGCCTTTCACAGGTCTTATCTGGATAGGGTTGGTCCGGGGTGCCCAGAGGTCACCCGAAGAAGGGGGGAGGGGTGTGTACTGTCACAGACGTTCCTGCTACAGGTGGAAGGAGATCGGTGAGACTGGCAACACGTGGTTGGATCTGACATGTTTTCCGTTTGGATCAAATGACCTCTGTGTTTTTTCTGGTGCTTGCCACACCTTCTTTTCCCAGGTGTGGCTATTATGGTCATTTAACCTTCTCTATTTAGTGTTGTCTCTCCCACTATGCTATGCGGTTTATAGCTTCTGTTGGAGTTGTGGATAGCTGGTAGTTGTGGATACCTGCAGTACTTTTAGTCCGGCGATCTCCGGCCGTGCTGCGCCGTAGCTCCGCCCCCCGTCCCATGCACGGGTAATTGCGACATGGCAGATCCGGCAGGCTGTTCACCCGCCGGAACAGCCTGCCGGATAGCTATGCCGCTAGTGTGAAAGTACTGTTATGTGCCATTCTGCACCATTTCTGCATCAAAATCCATAGCTAAAACCACAAACATAATTGACATGGGGCAGATTTGGAAATCTAACCGTCCGGTCAATTTCCGGACTGAAAAAATCTGCAAAGTGTACATAAGATTTATGTAATTTAATACACTTTGCTGGTACTGTACTACGCTGCAGTTTTTATGCATGGAAATCTGCGCTGAAAAACAAAGTGTATTCTACATGTGCAAGTGGCCTTAAAGGGATACTGAGCTGTTCATATCATCATATCAGTCTCCTTAATCTAAATAAAAATATTTTATGGCCGTTTGTGCCTGGCCGCGCCCCTTCTTATAGAGCCCAGCGCCACCCCACTGTTAATTATTCACTCCTCTCCTCTGCTTTTTTTCCCACAGTGCGCAGTAATCTCGCGCATGCACCATTGATACACAAGTCCGGGCAGAGGACGGAGGTGAAGCAGCGCGAGATTATGGTGCACTGCGGAAAAAAAAACAAGGAGAAGAATGAATAATTAACAGCGGGGTGGCCCTGGGCTCCAAGAGAAGGGGCACGGCTGGGCACAAACGGCCAGAGGGACAGACCCTTGGGCACGTTATGAAGGTAATTAGCATATAAATAAAAGCGATTTAAAAAAAAATGAAAGGACAGGTGGGGGTAAGACTAGCATAGTTTTATTTAGATAAGGCCTCTTTCACACGAATGTTTTTTTGCGAGTGTACGGACCGTTTTTTTGCGTTCCATATACGATACCATTCATTTCAATGGTTCCGCAGAAGAAACGGAAGTGTTTCCGTGTGCATTCCATTTCAGTATTTCCATTTTTCCATTCCGTGCAGATAGAACATGTCCTATTATTGCCCGCAAATCACGATCCGTGGCTCCATTGAAGTCAATGGGTTTGCAAAAAAAAAAAAACGGAACACATACGGAAATGCTTCCGTTTTTTGCGAAACCATCTATTGAAAATTTTAAGCCCAGCCAAATTTTTTCTATGAAATTACTGTACACTGTATATGCCATACGGAAAAACGGAACCGAAACGGAAACACAACGGAAACAAAAAACGTAAAAACTGATCCTATAAAAACGGCCGGCAAAACACTGAAAAAGCCATAAGGTCGTGTGAAAGAGGCCGAAAGGAGACTGATATGATGATATGAACAGCTCAGTTTCGAAAATCGGGCTGACAGAATCCCTTTAATGTGTTTTTCAAGCTTCTTTGGTGCGTTTGACATTTATTTTATTTCTCACTGGTGTTCAGTTGGGTTGGAGACTTACATAAATGACTAATATTACTGCATTAGGGTAACTGCACATGTAGCAGGTTACGCACATTTTTCCATGCAGATTTCTGTCCGGAAAAACGAACAGCATAATACAGTACTACTACAAATTTAGTGTACTTTTTATGCATGGAAATTGACCTGCCTTGTAGATTTTAACCACTCCGGACATAGGCAGGTTAGGCTATCTGCACACTTGTACGGCGCAGAGGGAAGTGACTTCCCACAAAGCATTGTGCATGTATAGGGTGCTGATCAAGTTGGCACCAAAGCTTGGCTGCCCGATTAGTGCAGGGATGCTGAAAATGCCAAATCAGGCAATCAAGATTAACCACTCAGATGGCGCAGTCAATGCTAACTGCTGCATTTATGGGGTTTGCAGGAGAGGGGGGGGGGGGGTTTCCTTCTGTCTCTTCATCAGATCCCCCATGTTGTGATAAAAGGGAGCTGATGGTTTCTATGGAAGCTCCAGGCCTTGCAGAGGGCTTGGGGCCTGCCAGTTACAGAGGCCTATGAGGCGCAGCCCCCAGTGTAATACAGACAGCGCACTACAGTACAATGACGTGCTCCTTCCCTTCGGAGCCATGCAGAGTGGTCATATAGCAATTAACGACCCCATATGGGGTGTTTTTATAAACTGCAAAATTAGGGTAATAAATATTGAGGTTTGTTTTGCTGTTTAACCCTCACTGAGTTACAGTAAAAATTGATTAAGATAGAAATTCTTCAAAAATAGGTCAATTTTTTTATTATGAGTAGAGATGATCGAATTTCTCAAAAATTCGATTCTGCCGGTTCGCCGAATTTTTGGAAAAATTCGGTTTGATCCGAATTTATTTGCAGCGAATCGCGTTAAAAACGGCTATTTCCTGGCTGCAGAGAACCTTAATAGTGGTGTAGAACACTGTGCCTTGCAGTTACACGCATAGGGAGTCTGCTGTGGTAGTGAAACAATACTATGGGTCAGTATGACATGCAGATGACAGGCCTCGCTCTTAGAATCACTGCATACTTCACTTATTTGGGCAGTTACTGGGCCAAAACTGACCAAATAACATGTGTGAACTGAGCCTTACAGGTCAATGTTAGCGTCAAGAAGAAGCACACTTCTTTTACACTGTTGGCAGCTGAATCCACTCCATGTCTACAGAACCTGTTCTATTAAACGCTTTTACAATAAAACACCCCCTTCCCCCCCAACAGAGTGGAGAGGGTGTCAGCAGTAAAGTTGTGTTGATGTTACTAATTATTTTGCCCTGCCTGTGATCTGTCAGAACAATAAACCCAAAAAAAACGGATCCTGTCTGGGGAGCATCCGTTTTCACTCGGTCAGCATTTGGTCAAAAAAAGCCCAAAAAAACAGGAGTGGGTCCAAAACAGAGATGACACGTGAATTAAATATTTGCATGTCTTCTGTGTTTTGTACCCACTCCTGCTTTTGGCTACCAAATCATAAGCCAATTCTGATGCAAAATAGGGACCATGTCATGCAGGCCTTACAGCGGTTACATAGACAGGATCTGTTGTGCATCTCATTTTTCCTTCCTTCTGACAGATCAGAAAAAGGGTCAAATATATGATTATGTCAGCCAGGCAAAAAGGCAAAATAGTGGCCCAGTTATTAGGCCGGGAGGGTTGGAACAGCATTAGAAGTCCACAGAGTGGCCTTATAACAGTATGGAGGTGGCAGCAGCTTCAGAAGGCCACAGAGTGGCACAATGACAGAGTGTGGGGTTGGCAGTAGCAGCATCAGCAGGAGGCCACAAGGTGGCACAATGACAGTCTTGAGGTGGCAGCAGCAGCATCAGGAGGCCACAGAGTGGCAAGTGGCATAGTTTTGAGGTGGCAGCAGCATTGGGAGACCACGGAATGGAAATATGACATAGTATGGAGGTGGCAGTAGCCTCAGGAGACCACAAAGTAGCAAGGTGACATAGTGTGAAGGTGGCAGCAGCATCAGGAGACCAGAGTGACCTGCTGACAGAGTGGGGAGGTGGGTTGCAATGCCAGTACCAGTTGAAGATGGTGGGTGAAAGAAGGAGCACTTGGCATCAGATATGTGGCATCAGGCGATTGGCAACATCAGAATAGTAGCTGAGGCGGGTAGCCAGAAGAAAACGGTCTCTTTTGTCAAAGTGTTGGTGTGGCACCATAGATGATCTAATCTGATGCATCAGTCATTGGTGGGTGAAAATCCTGGCTAATCAACGCCTGATTCATCTTGACAAAGGTAATTCTCTCCACATTTTGGATGGACAGGCAAGTTCTTCTTGGGGTAACTATGTCCCCTGCCGCACTAAACACCCGTTCTGATGTCACACTGCTGGCCAGGCAGGACATCTTTTCCAGGGCAATCTCTGCCAGTTGCAGCCACAAATCTAGTTTGGCTGCCCAGTAGTCCAGCGGATCTTGATTGTGAGGTGGCAGGGTGCTGTCCAAGTATACCCCCACCTACTGGTTCAGGTCCTGTTCCAGGTCTAGCTGCTGCTGCTGGTGAGTAGTTTCTTATCTAGGCTGGTGAAGAAAGCTGCTCATCAGCGACTGTAGACTCAAGTTGCTGCTGATGGAGCTGGAACTGCTCCTACCCCCTCACCCTGCCACAGCAGCCATGGCAGAGGAACGTGAATGCAGAGGGTCCCCCTGGTCAGACCTGCGAGAGGATGGACGATGGAGCAGATAGGCAGCGGCCAACAGACCACAATTGATGTCTTTATAGTAGTTCAGTTTGTCCTCCCTCTCAGCGGGTGTACAAATGCCCCCCATTTTGGACCGGTAGCGAGGGTCCAACAAGGTGGAGAGCCAGAAGTCATCCCTCTGCCAAATGGAGACAATTCGGCTGTCACTACACAGGCAAGTGAGCATGCATCGGGTCATTTGTGCAAGTGACTCGGAGGGACTCCCTGCCTCCATCTCCACTGCATACTGCCACGGTGTGTCTGGGTCCTCTACCTCGTCTTCCTCATCGCCTTGTAGCTCCTCTGGCTGCTCCTGCTCCTCTTCTCCTGACACCTGTGTAGAAAAACCACCCATTTCGCTACACATTGCTTGTGCTCCAATGTCCTCCTTCTCTTCCTCCAGTACAGCCGTGAGATGTTGGAGCCTCCTGCAGTGGAGGCTGAGGACACGGGGGAGGATGAGGAGGCAGAGGCGGACATTGTCGCAGGATTAACAGTGTGAGAACATAGAGGCGGAAGCAGCGTCACGTGGCCAAGTTTCTGGTGCCGCTGTGACCACGTTCACCCAATGGGCCGTGAAGGATATGTATTGTCCCTGATCGTAGTTACAGCTCCACACGTCGGCGCTGCCATGCACTTTGGCAGACACCGACAGGCTCAACGACTGGCCCACCTTCTGTTCTACATACGTGGGCAGGGCTGGTACTGCCTTTTTGGCAAAGAAATGACGGCTTGGGACTCTCCACCTTGGCTCGGGCCCAAGCCATCAGTTCTCTGAAAGGTGCAGAGTCCACCACTTGGAAAGGAGGGACTGCAGCACCAGAAACTTGGTCAGGAGCACATTCAACTTCTGCGCCATTTGATGAGTGGGAAGGACAGACAGCTTCCTTCGGTTGAGGTGGTGGTTCCTTGACTGCCTGAAATTGGGTGTGTGCCACTGCGTGATGCAGCAGTTGCTGTGGCAGGCTGGACTACCACATTGGAACCACGGTTCTCCCCGGCCACTTTATGGTGACGCTGCATATGTTGACGCAGGGCCGTGGTGCCAACATTGGCACCCTGGCTACGCTTCACCTTCTGCACACAGATTCGACAAATGGCCATATTCACCTCCCCCGGCGGCTTAACAAAAAACTGCCACACCGCCGAGTAGGTGATTTTACCCCCAACACTCTGCACTGACTGACTGCTATCCCCACTGCCTCTGTGAACCCCTGCACCAGTACTTTCTGGGCCGGTAGGCTCCTGCGAAGCGGTTGTCTACCCCGGGCATGTTTAGCTCCCGACCTCCCACGGCTGCCACGCCCCTGACTCCCAGCCACACTACCAATCTGCTCGCTCCGCCACTGCCTCAAGCGCAAGCTGCCACCCTCTTCTCCCGATGATGATGAAGCCCCTTCATCACCCGGCTCCCAATTGCGATCAGCTACATCATCATTGAGTACCGTCTGCACGTCACTGATGTCCTCCTCAGCGGTCTCTGAGCCAGGAGGCTGACCGCTTGCAACACCATATCCCACGCCATTCTCCTCATCACTACTTGCCCTCCTACCAGAGGAAGCTGCGGATGTCTCCTCCAGATCTTGGTGTCACGTTTGGGTGTGGGAGGGAAACACCACACCAAACATAGGAGGAAAAGGGGTGAGAATAACTGACTAACTACCAATATGAACAAACCCCAAAGGTAGGTGAGTTCATACACAGTTTGTGTCTTAACTCACCCTATAGAACCCTGGTACTAATGTCTGGACTGAGACAACCTGTTCCTCCAAAAGGAAGGATGAACAGGAGTCTTCCTCAGGCCTTAATACAAACGATAGGAAAAAGCAATACCCAGAACACAAACCAATATACAAAAAGGGAAATGAAAGACTTAATTTCAAAGGAGCAATAGAAGCACCAGGAACTCCCCCGAGATCCACACACCAGCTATCCAAAACTGAAACAACTATAAATAAGGAAGGTTAAATTACCACATTAGAAACACCTGAGGCAAGTGGTGTGGCCATTACCAGAAACAACACAGACACCTATTGACCCACCAGGAGACCTGTCAGATCATCCCACGTGTTGCCAGCCTCACTGATCTCCTGCCACCTGTTACAGGTACATCCGTGACAGTACCCCCCCCGCCCTTCTACGGGTTACCTCCGGGTACCCAGGACCGACCTTATCTGGGTGAGACCTGTGAAAAGCTTTCACCAAACGACTGGCATTCACGTCAGATGCCGGTACCCATATCCTCTAATCTGGTCTATAACCCTTCAAATGAACAAGATACTGAAGAAATCTACAGAGAACTCAAGGGTCAGCGATCAGAAATTTCAAACTTCCGTCCACCGTGACATGGGTGGGTGGCAAGGGAGATGGCCCCAAAGGTTCAACATATCTCTTCAACAAAGATTTGTAAAACACATTATGAATTTTCAGGGCCTGAGGAAGTTCAAGACGAAAAGCTACAGGATTGATATTGGCAGTGATTTTATATGGACCAATAAACCTTGGACCCAACTTCCAAGATGGTACCTTCAACTTAATGTTTCTTGTGAACAGCCACACAGAATCACCCACTCTTAGGTCCGGACCATTCATACGTCTCCTGTCAGTCACATGTTTATACTTGTTGCCCATATTCTTCAAGTTATTTTGAATTTTCCGCCATATAGATGACAATGATAATGAAAAACGTTCCTCCTCAGGGATACCCGAAGTATCAGAAACAGAAAATGTGCCAAACTGCGGGTGAAACCCATATGTCCCCAAAAATGGTGACTTAACAGTGAAATCCTGTCTACCATTGTTTATGGCAAACTCTGCCAAGGACAAAAACGAAGACCACTTCTCCTGGTTCTCAGAGACAAAACATCTCAAGTAAGTCTCCAGACTCTGATTAGTGCATTCCGTCTGTCCGTTCGACTGAGGATGAAATGCCGAAGTAAAGGACAGTTGTACCCCCAGTCGAGTACAGAACGCCTTCCAGAATCTGGAAACAAACTGAGTGCCATGATCTGAGACCACGTCAGAGGGAATGCCATGGAGTTTCACAATGTTGTGAACAAACACTTGTGTAAGTGTTTTAGCATTTTAGTCCCTAAAGTGCACCATTTTACTAAAGCGATCAACAACCACCAGAATAACTGATTTTCCTGAAAAATTAGGTAGATCAGTGATAAAATCCATGGGTAAGAGAGTCCATGATCTGGACAGGATGGGCAACGGAAGTAGAGATCTGGAAGGCCGAGTATGCGTCACCTTAGCACGTGCACAGATACTACAGGCTGACACATATTCCTTAACACACTTACGCAACCCCAGCCACCAGAATCTACCAGTGATGAGGTCAGCAGTGGATCTACTCCCAGGGTGTCCCATAAGAACCGTACAGCAATGTTCCTCAAACACCTTATGACTCAATTCCAATGTCACAAACAGTTTCCCAGAGGGACAAGAATTCTCCTTGAGCCTCTAACACCTTCACCTCTAGGTCAGGGTGAAGAGCAGATATCACCAACCCTTCCGACAGTACAGGACTCGGATTTTCAAAATCACCATCTGCCTTGACGTTCTTAACCCCAGGACGATAGGTGACAATAAAATTGAATCTGGTGAAAAACAAAGACCACCTGGTTTATCTTCGGTTCAGTAGTTTTGCCAACTCCAGGTAAGCCAGGTTTTTGTGATCTGTGTACACTGTGATCGGATGAATCGCCCCTTCCAACCAATGACGCCATTCTTCAAAAGCCAACTTAATGGCCAGTAACTCTCTGTTACCCACATCATAATTTCTCTCTGCGGAAGAGAGGTTTTTTTTTAGAGAAAAAGGCACATGGACGCCATTTACCAGGTGATGGGCCCTGCGATAAAACTGCTCCTATCCCCACCTCGGACGTGTCCACTTCCACAATAAAAGGTTGTGATACGTCCGGCTGCACCAATATAGGGGCAGACAAGAAGCACTCCTTAATCGCAGAAAAGGCTCGCAATTGCGGATCAGACCACACTGAGACATACACTCACCTAAAGAATTATTAGGAACACCTGTTCTATTTCTCATGGAATTATCTAGTCAACCAATCACATGGCTGTTGCTTCAATGCATTTAGGGGTGTGGTTCTGGTCAAGACAATCTCTTGAACTCCAAACTGAATGTCAGAATGGGAAAGAAAGGTGATTTAAGCAATTTTGAGCGTGGCATGGTTGTTGGTGCCAGACGGGCCGGTCTGAGTATTTCACAATCTGCTCAGTTACTGGGATTTTCACGCACAACCATTTCTAGGGTTTACAAAAAATGGTGTGAAAAGGGAAAAACATCCAGTATGCAGCAGTCCTGTGGCCGAAAATGCGTTGTTGATGCTAGAGGTCAGAGGAGAATGGGCCGACTGATTCAAGCTGATAGAAGAGCAACGTTGACTGAAATAACCACTCGTTACGACCGAGGCATGCAGCAAAGCATTTGTGAAGCCACAACACGCACAACCTTGAGGCGGATGGGCTACAACAGCAGAAGACCCCACCCAGTACCACTCATCTCCACTACAAATAGGAAAAAGAGGCTATAATTTGCACAAGCTCACCAAAATCGGACTGTTGAAGACTGGAAAAATGTTGCCTGGTCTGATGAGTCTCGATTTCTGTTGAGACATTCAAATGGTAGAGTCCGAATTTGGCGTAAACAGAATGAGAACATGTATCCATCATGCCTTGTTACCACTGTGCAGGCTGGTGGTGGTGGTATAATGGTGTGGGGATGTTTTCTGGGCACACTTTAGGCCCCTTAGTGCCAATTGGGCATCATTTAAATGCCACGTGCTACCTGAGCATTGTTTCTGACCATGTCCATCCCTTCATGACCACCATGTACCCATCCTCTGATGGCTACTTCCAGCAGGATAATGCACCATGTCACAAAGCTCGAATCATTTCAAATTGGTTTCTTGAACATGACAATGAGTTCACTGTACTAAAATGGCCCCCACAGTCACCAGATCTCAACCCAATAGAGCATCTTTAGGATGTGGTGGAACAGGAGTTTCGTGCCCTGGATGTGCATCCCTCAAATCTCCATCAACTGCAAGATGCTATCCTATCAATATGGGCCAACATTTCTAAAAAATTCTATCAGCACCTTGTTAAATCAATGCCACGTAGAATTAAGGCAGTTCTGAAGGTAAAAGGGGGTCCAACACCGTATTAGTATGGTGTTCTTAATAATTCTTTGGGTGAGTGTATGTCCCTTTCTTAGTCATGTCCGTTAACGGTTTTACTATTGTCTAATAATTCTGAATACATTTTCGGTAATATTTGGTGAACCCCAAAAACCGCATAAGAGCGTTCAGATTTTTGGGTCAATCCCAGTTCAATACAGCATGGACTTTCTCTGGATCCATTCGAAAACCTGAAGATGACAGCAGGTAGCCCAAAAAACTGCACCTCGTGTTCAGCAAAAACACACTTCTCTAATTTTGCGTACAATTTATTGTCCTTTAGGATCTGTAACACCTGTCCAACATGATCCTGATGTGTTTCCATGTCTGGAGAATAAATTACAATTTCATCCAAATACACGACTAAAACCTCCCCACAAGGTGATGAAAAATGTAATTTACAAAATGCTGGAAAACTGCAGGAGCATTGGTCAACCCGAAAGGCATGACCAGTTCTCAAAGTGTCCCTCAGGAGTATTAAAAGCCGTCTTCCATTTATCCCCTTCCTTGATCCTAACCAGATTATATGCCCCCCTTAAGTCGAACTGGGAGAACACCTTGGCACCAATAATCTGGTTAAACAAATCAGGAATCAAAGGAAGAGGGTAAGGATCACGTACAGTAATCCGATTGAGTTCACAGAAATCCAGACATGGCCGATGACCGCCGTCCTTTTTTTTTTGTTTAACAAAAAAGAACCCTGCTGCTACTGGAGACTTGTAAGGTCTTATGTGTCCTTTAGCCAAACTCTCGGCAATATACTCTCTAATGGCCCGTCTTTCTGGTTCAGAAAGGTTATACTACCTAGATTTTGGCAACTTAGCTCCGGGAACAAGATTGATAGGACAATCATATTCCCGATGCAGAGGTAAATCCACTTTTAGAAAACACGTTGGAAAAATCAAATACAAAAGAGGGTAGTGTCTTAGTAGTTAAAATAGAAAAATATGTATTCAGACAATTGTCAATGCAATAATCACCCCAATCCAGAATCTGTCTAGCTTGCCAATCGATGGTTGGATTGTGCTTGCATAACTACAATTCTTGATGAAAGTCATCCACTCTTAATCTGATATCATGCACTCCTTGAGATAAACACTTCTGAGCTAGAGTTGCAGAATCAATAGCAAAAAAGTGAATTTTTTTTCTAACGCACTCGGTAACAACCCGTGCATACGGACAAACTGAGCATCAATCAGGTTCACCTCGACCCCGCTGTCGTTAAACACCTCAATCCCCACAGTTTTTTACTCTAACACCACCTCAACGGCCAGGAGAAATCGGGTACTACCGACAAAAGACAAACGTACATTTTCTAACTCTACTCTTACCCCTCCAAGAGTCAGATGGGAATTAATTGTCCTTTATTTTTCTTTTTGCCATTGATTGCATGGACATACTCTGATAAAATGTCCCTTTTGTCCGCAGACATAAACCCAGTAGTATCTTCACCCAAAGTGTCAGAGGAAGACATAGTAAGTTAACATATTATATATATAAGACATTATGTGATAATACGTCCTGAGAGTGGGGGCCCCTAGATCTCTCTCTCTCAGGCGTCTATCAATTCGTACAGCAAGAGACATAGTGGCTTCTAGAGAATCAGGATTCTAATGGAAGGCCAAAGCGTCTTTCAGCCTCTCTGATAATCCCTGATAAAACTGACTATGGAGTGCCGGATCGTTCCACTGAGTATCCGTAGCCCACCTCTTAAACTAAGAACAATAGATCTCAGAAAAAGAGATGAAGGCCACATAGCTTGGTCTCGGCCAGGAAGGTCCGATCCAGGTCATCATTGTTACTGTCCCACCTGTGACCGGGACCAGCAGATTGAGGAGACTGGCTGCGCGTGATTGACAGCCTCTTTGGTTTCACTTTGCTGTGTTGTTGCTGGGGATGACCACACCTCTTGTCTCAGGTGTAGCTTAAGTGTTCATTCCTTCTCCTCTATTTAGTTTGGCCTCACCTATCATTCTATGCGGTTTATAACTCCTTGTTTGTGGCAGTCCTGGTGATGGTTCTCCTCTGAGTTTCCGCTCATCCACATACTTTTGGAAGTGAAGTGTCTTTCCTTCTTTGTTTTTTGTTTTCCCCTACCATCTTGTATTAGGCCTGAAGGGGGTCTCCTATTCCTTCATCTGGGAAGTAATAGGTTATCCGTGTCCCAACACTATGTGCAGGGACATGTTAGGGTGAGATAGGGCTTAGGTACCTGCGTATGAACATTCTTACCATCTTGGTCTGTTCATACTGATAGCAGTCAGGGCTCGGCGTAGGCACTCACTAGGTGTTGACCATCCCTCATTCCTAGTTTCCAGGCCTAGTACCTTTTCCCTTCCCTTCTGTGTTCGGTGTGGAGTGTATTCCCCACATACAGAGGGAAACACCACACCGAACATAGGAGGGAAAGGGGGGAAGGAATAAGGCCTGGAAACTGGAAACTGTCCTGGAAAGGAGAAGGACACCTCCTAGTAAAACCCTAATCAAAATACTGACTAACTACCAGTATGATCAGACCCCAAAGGTAGGTGAGTTCATACACTGCAATACCTAATGTCCTAATTCACCCTATAGGACCCTGGTATTAATGTCAGGACTGAGACAACCTGTTCCTCCAAAAGGAAGGATGAACAGGAGTCTTCCTCAGGCCTTACACAATTACTAATAGTCTCACTCAACTCACTACCTATCTAAAAATATAACTTTTATTGACAAAAGTAAAACGGGCTGTAAGCCTAAAGGAATGCTTAAAAAACAAGTGCTGGCTGCCTCAGCTGATAAGACTTGTGACTGCTCATGAGTGGGGGAGATGTGCATAATCCGGTGCACATTTACTTCCCATCGCGGTGCCAACCAACTGTAAATGAAAGTGACCATCAAAAAGAAAATAATTGTGGGTCAATAAAAATTGCAGAAAAGTGAGAATAAATGTATTATGTGCATGAAACTGTATGCCCTTTGTGAAAAGAAAAGTAGAAGTTGCCTGAATCCCAAGATTATGCCTGATACTTGTGTATAGGGCCTCAATATCAACGCTTGCTAGCTTGATATTCTCTGTGACCTGTAGCTCCTGGAGTCTGGTGACCACATCCTTGGTATCCTTGATATAGGACGGGAGGCTGGGAACAAATAGTGAGATGAATTCATCTACATATTGACTGATATTCTCAGTGAGACTACCACTACCGGAGACTATTGGTCTTCCTGGCACTGGTCTTGTTTGTTTGTGTAATTTTGGAATGGCGTACAGTGTGGCAATAGTAGGATGTGGATTGTACAAGAACTTGAATTTATCCTTAGATATGAGATTATCATCTCTAGCCTGAGAAAGTATAGTTTTAAGTTCCCCAAGAAATTTGGCTGTGGGGTTGCTTTCTAATTTTTGGTATGTTTCTGTTTTACTCAATAACTCTTCAACCATTGCTTGATAAAGTGGCTTGTCCATGACAACAATATTGCCCCCTTTATCAGAGGGTTTTATAATTAATTCGTTATTATTGGTAAGTTCCTGCAAGGTCTCTGCCTCCTCTAAACACAAGTTCTGGATAACTTGTGACTTATCTCTCTTAACCAACTTAAGTTTCTTGGTAACCAGTTGGACAAAGGTGTCAATGTTTCCAAATTGTGTGTCAGGACTCGAACCCGTGACCAGCCATGTCCCAGGCGGTAGCTCTAGCCACTAGACTACCAGTCCTCCTGGACTTTTCCTTCCACTGAATTCTGTGATCTACCTTGTTCCAGCCTTGCCTTGCTAATCTCTTGATTCCGTGCACCTGTTACTTCCCTTTATAAGCCCAGCCTCTAGCACCAGACCTTTGCTGGTTATTGTGCCTCCAAGCCTGTAGCAAGCTTCCTCTCTGCTCCTCCACGACTACTGCTGTTTATCTTTGTTGCCGACCCGGACCGTTTGACCTCGCTGAACTGCCGCCTGCATTGACCTTTTGCCTTCCACCGACCACGGCTCTGTCTAATCCTGCTGTTACCTCGCTGCCATCTCTACTGCCGACCCGGACTGATCGACCACGCTACCTGCTTCCTGCTTCTGTGGGCCTTTGCCACTGGACTCCAACCACCAGCCGGCTGTCCTCTGACTCAGGTGAGCAAAGGACCGTTACAGAATAACCAGCCATACCATGGAGTCCGCAATGGCCACTCTGCGCAAGCAGGTTACCGAACTGCAGGAATTCGGTACTACGTACCAGGAGGAATTTGCCCAGCTCCAAGGCGTTGTCGAAGCCAACAGGCGGAGATTATTGAACTTCAGAGGCAACTCCTGGACGTCCGCAGCACGGCCGCAGATACTCGCATGCCACTTCCATCAAAATTCGGCGGCGACAGACGCCAGTATCGGGGTTTCTAAACCAATGCCGCATCTATTTTCAGATGTACCCGGGCCCCTTCATTACCGAGAGAAAGAAGGTGCTATTCATGGTTAATCTCCTGACGGATGAAGCACTAGCATGGGCATCACCATACGTGGAGACTAACAGTCAGCTCCTGGACAACTTAAACAACTTTATTGCCGCCATGAGCCAAGTCTTCGATGACCCCAACCGCTGTGCAACAGCTGAGGCGCGACTACATAGTTTACGGCAAGGGAGACGCTCCGTTGCTGAATACACCGCCGAATTTCGCCGCTGGGTCACGGACACCACCTGGAACCTAGCTGCACAGAGGAGCCAGTTCCGGCGAGGCCTGTCAGAATTAATAAAGATGAACTCGCCAGAGTTGAGGCCCCGGACAGTCTGGATGACTTCATTCAGTTATGCATCCGGATAGACCAAAGGCTGTCTGAGAGAAAGAAAGAACGACTCTGGTCCTTGGACTACAGGCCCACTTACTCCTTCTCCTCTACCGCCCATGCGACCTCCAGCCAGCAACTGAACCTATGCAGGTCGGCGCACTACGCAGGTCTCTATCCACAGCTGAGAAGGAGAGACGGCTGGCCGAAAACCTCTGCCTCTACTGTGGGGAGCCGGGTCATTTTGCCATTAGATGTCCCAATAAGATCCGAAAGACTATTGCCGTCACGGAGCTAAAGGAGCAACCACTGACTCCAGCCCCACCAGCAGCCCTTGAAAATAACAACACGGCAGCTCATGGATCCCATTTCATCATCCCCATCCTCATCGACATTGAGGGCAACAACTCTCCTGTTCAGCGATGTTAGACTCCGGGGCAGGAGGCAGCTTCATGGATCTAACCTTCGCTCGTGAACAGAATATTCCATTGACAGTCAAGGCAGCTCCCATTGACCTGGAAACCGTCGACGGATCCCCGCTCTCCTCAGGGCCGGCTACTCACGAGACCATTGAACTACAGCTCCTCATAGAACCCAATCACTGTGAAAAGATCCACTTCTCTCTGATCACTTCTCCAAAGTTCCCGGTGATCCTGGGCATTCCATGGTTGGCCACCCACAACCCCTCGGTGGATTGGGAAACCCGCTGCTTACGGTTTCCGTCCGAGTTCTGTTCGCTCAATTGCTCCCACAAAGCCGTCCTTCCATCCGAAGACACGACTATCTCTGAAGTATCCGTCAGGAATCTACTACCCCCTCAATATCGTGAGTTCCAAGATGTCTGCGACAAGAAAACGCAGACAAGCTGCCGCCACACCGACCCTACGACTGCCCAATAGAACTGTTGCCCGGGGCCGAAATACCCTTTGGCAGTATCTATTCCCTCTCAGAGCCTGAACTCAAGGCTCTGAAAGAATACCTGGACGAGGACCTAAAGAAAGGGTTCATCCGGCCCTCTACCTCCCCAGCAGGAGCCCCCTTTTTCTTTGTGGAGAAAAAGACTCATCCTTGCGTCCCTGCATTGACTACAGGAAGCTAAACGATATAACCGTTAAGAACCGGTACCCGCTCCCGCTGATTTCTGAACTCCTCGAGAGACTCCGGGTAGCGAAAATCTTCACCAAACTTGACCTTCGAGGGGCCTACAACCTTGTCGAATCCGCCCTGGGGACGAATGGAAGACCGCCTTCCGGACACGTTATGGTCACTTCGAGTACCTGGTCATGCCTTTCGGACTTTGTAATGCTCCCGCCACCTTCCAGCACTTCATTAATGATGTCCTCAGGGACATGCTGGATTTGTTTGTAGTCGTTTACCTGGACGACATCTTGATCTTCTCAGAAGACCTCGAACAGCACCGCGAACATGTCCGCAGGGTATTGCAGAGACTCCGCCAGAACTCTCTCTATATCAAACTCGAGAAATGTGAGTTTGAGCGAACCACCACTCAGTTCCTCGGGTACATCATCTCCCCAGAGGGCCTAAGTATGGACCCAGGGAAGGTCCAAGCCGTGTTGGACTGGCCCATTCCAAGAAACGTGAAGGAGGTACAAAGATTTATTGGCTTCGCCAACTTCTATCGGAAGTTTATCCGGGACTTCTCCAAGGTCATTGCACCGATCACCCAACTCACCAAAAGGCAGTCCCCTTCTCCTGGACACCCGAGGCCCAGGAGGCCTTCACGAGTTGAAACTCCTCTTCACTTCTGCTCCAATCCTAGTCCACCCGAACCCCGACTTGCCTTTTACTATCGAAGTGGATGCATCTGACTCCGCGGTAGGGGCAGTTCTGTCATAACGGACAGGGAGAAGATGCTACTACACCCGTGTGCATATTTCTCTCGCCAGATGTCCCCCTCCGAGAAGAACTACGACATCGGGAACAAAGAACTACTGGCGATCAAGGAAGCCTTCTCCAGTGGAGACACCTGCTGGAGGGAGCTGCCAACCCCATAATCGTACTAACCGATCACAAAAACCTCGAGTTCATCCGCAGCGCTAAGAGACTCACAGCCAGACAAGCCAGATGGAGCCTATTCTTTTCCGCTTCAACTTTCTCATCACCTATCGCCCCGGATCAAAAAACGGCAAGGCTGACGCCCTCTCCAGAATGTTTTCAGAGCCCTCACAGAGTAATAAGGGCCAAGACAACATCCTATCCGAGAAAAGTGTTGTGGGGGCCACCTACTCTAAAGAACTTCTGGTCACAATCAAAGAAGGATACGAAAATGACCCCTTCCTCACCCACCCCACAAGGAATGTCAGCCTCACGTTTAAAAATGGTCATTGGTTTCATCAGGACCTACAACTTTATGTACCAGAAATCGCACGACTCGAAGTACTCAAACTTAACCATGACTCCAAGCTGGCCGGCCATCTGGGCACAAGAAAGACCCAGGAGCTTCTCTCCCGCTCCTTCTGGTGGCCAACATACAAGGAGGACACCAAGAAGTACATCTCCTCGTGCACGGTCTGTGCCCGCAATAAGACTCCTCGTTCCTCTCCCGTGGGTCTGTTACAACCCCTCCCAATTCCCTCCCGCCCCTGGGGCTCGATCTCCATGGACTTTGTGGTAGACCTTCCTCCTTCAAAAGGGATGAACACCATCCTGGTCGGTGAGTCGACCGCCTCACCAAAATGGCCCATTTCATCCCCTACAAGGGCCTACCCACGGCCAAACAGACGGCTGATCTTGTCCTCAAAGAGGTCTTCAGGCTGCATGGGATTCCGGACGGCGTGGTCTCAGACCGAGGTGTACAATTTACCTCAAAGTTCTGGAAGGACTTCTGCCTGGCGCTCGGGGTTAAAGTGAACCTTTCCTCCGCTTTCCACCCTCAGTCAAGCGGGCAGACGGAGAGAACTAACCAGACCTTAGAGCAGTACCTACGCTGTTTCAGCTCCCACCTGCAGGATGACTGGCTTGACCATCTCCCCACAGCCGAGTTCGCCTACAACAATGCTGAGCACAGCTCAACCAAGCATAGCCCTTTCTTTGCTAACACAGGCTCGCACCCCGTGTTCATTCCCCATCTGCCCGTCGCCTCCACCCTCCCAGCAGTGGCCGGCGCCTAACAACCCTACAGGAGGCACAAAAGGACATAATAGACAACCTCCAGCTCGCCCAGAGGTGCTTTAAACAGGGAGCAGACAGGCGCCGCAAACCCACCCGGGCTTCCATGTAGGAGACAAGGTATGGCTGTCCACCAGGAACCTCAGACTGAAGGTCCCCTCCAAAAAGTTAGCCCCAAAATACATGGGTCCGTTCCAGGTCACCGCACAAATCAATGAGGTCACGTTCGGCTTGACCTTCCGGATTCCATCAGGGTGCACCCAGTCTTCCATTGCTCCCTTCTCAAGCCGTTTGTAGAGAACACCTTCCCTGGCCGCCATCCTCCCCCACCACCAGTAAGGGTACAAGGCGAAGAGGAGTACATTGTCTCTAAGATCCTCGACTCCAGACTCCACCGGGGCAAAATACAATACTTGATTTCCTGGAAAGGCTATTCTCCAGAAGACAACTCCTGGGAACCGGAGGAGAACATTCATGCCCCCAGACTTGTCAGGGAGTTCCATCTGAGTCACCCAGATAAGCCTTCCCCTGCGGTGCCCAGAGGTCACCTTGGAAGGGGAGTACTGTCAGGACTCGAACCCGTGACCAGCCATGTCCCAGGCGGTAGCTCTAGCCACTAGACTACCAGTCCTCCTGGACTTTTCCTTCCACTGAATTCTGTGATCTACCTTGTTCCAGCCTTGCCTTGCTAATCTCTTGATTCCGTGCACCTGTTACTTCCCTTTATAAGCCCAGCCTCTAGCACCAGACCTTTGCTGGTTATTGTGCCTCCAAGCCTGTAGCAAGCTTCCTCTCTGCTCCTCCACGACTACTGCTGTTTATCTTTGTTGCCGACCCGGACCGTTTGACCTCGCTGAACTGCCGCCTGCATTGACCTTTTGCCTTCCACCGACCACGGCTCTGTCTAATCCTGCTGTTACCTCGCTGCCATCTCTACTGCCGACCCGGACTGATCGACCACGCTACCTGCTTCCTGCTTCTGTGGGCCTTTGCCACTGGACTCCAACCACCAGCCGGCTGTCCTCTGACTCAGGTGAGCAAAGGACCGTTACATTGTGAGAAAGGAGGAGTGAATTTAGATCTCGGTTTTAAAGAGGAGAGAGGCGGTTCTATAGTATCCTCAGCAGTAGGGTCGAACGTGTCAAGGGATTCCAACATAGCCAGTGCATCTTTTTATTGTTTTTGCAGATGCTGAAAGTCTCTTTCTTTTTACTTATGAGTTTTATGAAGAGCCAGTTTATGTGCAAAAAGGTTAATGTCCTTGACCCACATAAAGCAATCAAAGCTCGGAGTGGGGGTAAAGGACAAACCTTTGCTAAGGAGTCTAATATGTGTAGTGTACGGGAGCTGTAATGCCCGTCACTACAGAAGGGTCACTGGTGTGCTGTCGTTTCCCCTTTATTTATGGGGAGGTTGGTATAAAATAATCTTCTGATGTAATGTAATGCTATGCACTTCCCTGTTACTGTGAGTATTGCATGTACAGGCCTGCTAGGGATTTCAATTCCAGCTCTAGTCACTAGAGGGAGCTAGGGAGCCCTAGTTTATATAAGGCCCAGTCAGGGAAGGCACAGTCAGTCTAAGCTCAGGCCCTGAGCCTGTAGCAGTGGAAGCCCAGGCCTTGTGCCTGTAAAGTCTAAGCCCAGGCCTTGAGCCTGTGAAGGTGTCCAGAGTTCAGGCCCTGCGCCTGTTTAAGTCAGCCCAGGCCCTATAGCCTGAGAGGGTCCAGCCTAGGAAGATTCATTCCCTGGGAGGAGCAGTCCAGACCCTAGGACTAGTGGAGATGTGTTGCCTCCTTAGTCGAGCTGCAAACAGGAGAAGGATTCCAGCAGGAGCATTTCTGGTCACCAGCCTGAGGAGCTGAGGGAAGGCAGAGCAGCAACAGAGAAAGCAAGAGGTACTATATACCAGAGGAGGTACTTAATCTAATCCCAAGGATATACGCCAGATTGAGGGCATTGGGGCCTTGGAGGAAAGTGTCTACATTTCCAGGATCAGACAGGTAGAGAGTGCAAGCCGCCTGTACTGCAAGAGTCCTGTGTGTTAACCCTCTGTGATCACCTTGCTATGTCAGAGACTGCCATATGTACTGTAACCTGTAACTTACTGAAACCAACCGTCTTCAAAGGAACTGCGCTTCCACCTATGTCCGTGTATGATAACCATCAAGTACTTCAGTAAAGTTAAAGTTCTGTTTTATCATAAAGTGGTTCCTCAGTTATTCCTACTATCAGCAAACGGTGTGCCACCGTTAATTGGCACTGGCGTCACGGAACACCAGGGACCCAGCCATAGGCACGTTAAACTACAACACCAAGGGCACCTCACATTCCACCTGGCTGTGTCCCTCAAGAACCCAGAGAGTGCCCCAGAGGAACAGCGTGCCGGCCTCTCCATCACTGGCATTCCCCAGGTTAGTTCCACACATTGCCCTGACTTGGGGATGCTACATTTTGGCGTCACGAACAGGATTCGCACGCTTGTTAGTGCAAAAAGCGTGAACTTTGTGCCTTATACAGTTTGCCCTGTGACCAAAGTGACAAATTGCCTGTTTATTGAAATTGGACTTAAAACGTACAGAAAAGTGTCCCAAAAAAATCTCTAAAAAGCACTGTGCTGTGTTGCACTATTGAGAGGAAGAAAATCGCCGCATCAGGGTGCATTTTTGTGGACTTTTAGGCAGTTTTACTACCGCGGCTTGCTGTCAGTGAATAGCCGCATCATGGCGCCCAAGATGGCCGCCGGCGCCATTGGACTTCTTCCTGCGCCATCACTATCCTCAGTGGCGCGAAGATTTGGCGCCAAAACCCTCCAAGAGGGAGGAGAAAGCTGCCCTGAGATGCCGCCCACCTTGATGGATTATAATGTGGCCGCCTTCCCTATTGCGTTATACCTAGGGGGCGGGCCTGTGACCAGGAAAGATCTGCCCAGCCCGGGGGAGGAGCCTGTGTTTGAGCTGAAAGAAGAAGCTGGTGAGACGATGGCGGCGCCGGACGCTAGCATGCCCGAGCCAGAGCCCACGTGGGAGTGGGGCGCCACACCACCAGACTCCCCTGCACCGGAGACCTGGGACCCTCCAGCCTGGACCACCGGACCGGAAGAAGACTCACCGGACCGAGATGTAACCTGTCATCGGCACCCGCAATGGCCGACACTGATGGCGGAGCTGCAGGCTGCGGTTGCGCACAAGACTACCGCCCGGAAGAAGCGGTTTGAAGAGCTGGCGAAGTCAATCCAGGAGGACCCGTTCGAGGGTAAGCCGCAATTAGAAGCCGCCTGCTTCCTCCTCAGATAGTGAGCCAGAAGAGTATGACACTTACCTGTGAGCAGGCCTGCTAGGCCATGCTTCATCTCACAGGAGTGTCAGGATGTGTTGCAGGAGCTGTCCCATATTGTTGACAGGCTGGTGGAGCTTGCTGCCAGTTCCCCACGGCCGGTGGCATTTTTGTGAAGATAAGTTGCCACTGTGGAACCACTGCTCCCAGCCTGCCTCTTTCTGTTCCGGGACACCCTGCCTGCTTTGAAGAAAAAACAGTCAAAATCCAAGTTGTGCTTTTATTCGCACCTTTTTCCCCTTTTAACCCCCATTTCAGGTTGAAAGGGAATTTTATGTCAGCATTTTTAGGGTGCGCAGGACTTGCCAGGATAACATGGCCCTGGTATTGTCAGAGTCCTGTGATGTCAATAGAATGTGTATTGCTGACCGTATTTATTGCTACAGTTTTATATTCAAGTCAATGTGCCCAGAGATGGACTCCCCATGTGCGAGCCTCTGTGATCTCTATTTCCATGGACTCCCTGAGAGTGAGCCAAAATTTATAATATTTTATTATGGACTCATATTATGTCATGGACTATCCTGGTATTCCTTTTATCCGCTGTGCCAGGTCAGCGCCCCAGTTCCATTCACTATCCTGAGAGAAGAGAACGACGCCCTTGTCACCGCACTTCACCTTTGCCAGCTGGACCTGATATGAATATCTATGCAGATGATGCTGATATATATGAAGATGTATGCCTGCATGTGTCTTTTTTCTATTTCAGGTGAAAATTCCAGTTGGGCGGGCCCTGCTGGAGTACGAGGTCGTACTCATCTTAAAGCAGCGGGGTATGTAGTGTACGGGAGCTGTAATGCCCGTCACTACAGAAGGGTCACTGGTGTGCTGTCGTTTCCCCTTTATTTATGGGGAGGTTGGTATAAAATAATCTTCTGATGTAATGTAATGCTATGCACTTCCCTGTTACTGTGAGTATTGCATGTACAGGCCTGCTAGGGATTTCAATTCCAGCTCTAGTCACTAGAGGGAGCTAGGGAGCCCTAGTTTATATAAGGCCCAGTCAGGGAAGGCACAGTCAGTCTAAGCTCAGGCCCTGAGCCTGTAGCAGTGGAAGCCCAGGCCTTGTGCCTGTAAAGTCTAAGCCCAGGCCTTGAGCCTGTGAAGGTGTCCAGAGTTCAGGCCCTGCGCCTGTTTAAGTCAGCCCAGGCCCTATAGCCTGAGAGGGTCCAGCCTAGGAAGATTCATTCCCTGGGAGGAGCAGTCCAGACCCTAGGACTAGTGGAGATGTGTTGCCTCCTTAGTCGAGCTGCAAACAGGAGAAGGATTCCAGCAGGAGCATTTCTGGTCACCAGCCTGAGGAGCTGAGGGAAGGCAGAGCAGCAACAGAGAAAGCAAGAGGTACTATATACCAGAGGAGGTACTTAATCTAATCCCAAGGATATACGCCAGATTGAGGGCATTGGGGCCTTGGAGGAAAGTGTCTACATTTCCAGGATCAGACAGGTAGAGAGTGCAAGCCGCCTGTACTGCAAGAGTCCTGTGTGTTAACCCTCTGTGATCACCTTGCTATGTCAGAGACTGCCATATGTACTGTAACCTGTAACTTACTGAAACCAACCGTCTTCAAAGGAACTGCGCTTCCACCTATGTCCGTGTATGATAACCATCAAGTACTTCAGTAAAGTTAAAGTTCTGTTTTATCATAAAGTGGTTCCTCAGTTATTCCTACTATCAGCAAACGGTGTGCCACCGTTAATTGGCACTGGCGTCACGGAACACCAGGGACTCAGCCATAGGCACGTTAAACTACAACACCAAGGGCACCTCACATTCCACCTGGCTGTGTCCCTCAAGAACCCAGAGAGTGCCCCAGAGGAACAGCGTGCCGGCCTCTCCATCACTGGCATTCCCCAGGTTAGTTCCACACATTGCCCTGACTTGGGGATGCTACATATGTCTATCCTCTACACTTACACTGGACAGATTGATTACTTGGAGTGTTTCTCCTAGGTTTTGGCACTGTAGGTCCATTTGTCCCTGTCTCTTAGTTGCAATCCTTGTGCTAAAAAAGAAGGGTTTGTTGCTGGTATCATCACCATCGAAGTCATGGGGACAGGATTTTGTGCAGGTAACCATGAAGAGGATGACTGACCAGACAGTGTAAATGGTTTCATTACATTTGCATTTAAATTTAAATGACCACATTAGAAACACCTGAGGCGAGAGGTGTGACAATTACTAGAAACAACACAGATCCACCATTGATCCACCAGGAGACCTGTCAAATCAAACCACGTGTTGCCAGTCTCACTGATCTCCTGCCACCTGTCACGGGAACGTCCGTGACACTTGGCTGGGAAGTTGCTGCTTACTGTCCTCTAGTAGCTCGCCCTCGCTGTATAGTGGAGCTGAGCCCACAGCATATAGTACTTCTCTGTCTGAGGGAACAGAAAAGGACAGATGCAGGTTGAGGACAGGTGAGGAAACAGGGCCTGCTCCCAGGCCATGCCAACTAAGGGTTGTGTCTGATGAACCCACCGACTCTTGGCTAGGGGTGTCTGATGTCACTTGCAACAAAGTCAAAGATCGAGTCAACCATTCAAGAACCGCTGGGTTGCTGGACAAGACATGACTGCTAGCTGACACTGGGAGCTGCACTGCAGCTTCTGGCACAAGATGAGGAGGTACAGTAGCAGGTTGGATGCGAATTGGTTGGCACTAGAGGAAACTTGAAGTATCCAATATAATAGAGGCTTCATTTAAGTCTGGCCTAGTGGTAGATTAGGTGATGGGTGTTTGAGCTGTAGTCCCTCACCTTGCAGCAGTGTCTGTAAAGTTGTATTTCACTGATTACCTTGCTGTCTTTTCAAACTGTTTTTTTGAAACAATATACTTGATTTTGCAGTGTCCCACTATGTGCTATAGGTGGGAACTTTAAATTGCTGCTAAATGTCATACTTAATGTATCTAATATATTGTATTTACCTAATTTAAGGCTGGCATTGTCTATACATTTATTCGCCCCTAGGTGATGCTGGTGCCACATATTATATATAGCTTGGGGTGTGCTAGAACAGGATGTGAATTCAGTCTAGAGAGGAAGGAGAGAGGAGAATTAAGTATATGGAGGAGGACAGGCTCCGTCCAAGATGTAGCTGCATTTCTTTCGTCTGGGCCCTGATTAAGCCTGGAAATGACAGACCAAGGAGTCACAGCAGCCCAGCAAGAGACAGTAAGTCTATGTATGGATATAAAGCAACTCTAGTGAAGATAAGAGCTGAGTCTAGCCAAGGGACTTTACAAGCACTAGTGACCAGGAGAAACTTAAAGGTACCTTTAAGATACAACTGGATAATTAGTGAGCAGAATTGTCCTCTTTTCACTTAATGTCTTCTGGGAACATAGTGAACCTGAATATTTCAGGAGAGCATCCTGCATCAAATAATGTTGCAGAGAGTTTGCCTGCCACAAGGGAGAACGCCCTTATTGGATTGCTCAACAACCAAGTAAGGAAATCATTAAATACCTGAGCCTGTAAAGTAACAGTATTCGGAGAACCCCTCAACTGACAATTGCCAGACCTATTATACGGAATTACGAGTAAACCAACATTTGGATTATTGCTCTTACTATATTCATGAACTGTAACAACTGTCCTGAGACTATTGATTCAGTAAAAGTTCAATTGTTGTTTACTACAACTGACTCCTCATCCTTTCTACAACTTTCAACATTTGCACCTTATGTTGCTGGTGTCACGAACACAGGGGCCCAGCCACCAAATCACCTTAAACACCTATACCATCAAGGGCACCTCAACTTACATTTGGCTGATGTTCCCTGCAATAGAGCGTGCCCCGGAGGATTTAGTGCAGTCTTCCCATCCACTGCACTGCTGGCCCAGGGAAGCTCTGCTAATCGTGGGTAAATGAACTACTACCCCCATTGGCCCACTGTAGCCTCACGTGTTGCCCCTGCAGCCCAGCACACTGCAATTTTGCTTTTGTCATCTGGGGTGATGGTCAAACCAGAGAATGAGATCTAGCTCCGAGGAGTAGGAGCTCTCACATGTGCTTCCTCTTCCTGCTCTGTGAAGACTGGAACTCCTCCCTCCTTGAAGCAGGACCAGCACACGCCTACCAAGAAGGGAAGAACAGGGTGGTTAGCCCTGTTCCTGCTAACCATTCCTCCTCTACTGGAAGACACGGCCAATACATGAACATGTACAATACAATAATACATAATACAATACATAACTATATAAATTTGCAGATACCTTTAGATCTGAGGCACTGCACATCCCTGCTTATAAGACCTTGCAGAATCCACAAAATGGAGGTAATATGTTATGTGCTTTTCACTTTATTTTAGTTTAGGGTACTTTCACACTTGCGTTGTGAGGATCCGTCAGGCAGTTCAATCACCGGAACTCCCTGCCAGATCCGGCAATCTGTATGCAAATGGACAGCATTTGTAGACGGATCCGGATGCGGATCCGTCTGATAAATGCATTGCAATAACGTCTCCCTGGTTGTAATCCGGAAAAGCTGATCCGTTATTTTTTTTTTTACATTTTTAAAGATCTGCACATGCGCAGACCGGAAAGTGTTCCGGAATTTTGGACTGAGATAATACCGCAGCGTGCGTTATTTTCTCCATCCAAAAAACGTGCAGTTACTGAACTGAAGACATCCTGATGCATCCTGAATGGATTTCTCTACTTTCAGAATGCGTTAGGATAAAACTGATCAGTTCTTTTCCTGTATTGAGCCCCTAGGACGGAGCTCAACACCGGAAAAGAATAATGCTAGTGTGAAAGTACCCTTAGTAAATTATATTCATTTGCTTTCATTAAAATTCACATTACAAGTATCTTAATAAGTTGTACATTTCAAAGCAGAATAGCTGTTTCACTGAGGTCACAGTGAACTCCTCTGTGCTATAAATAATGTAGTTGTGCTGATGTTCATCTTCCATCTACATACATGTAGAATAGCATTAAAACACAATGATTCCTTTGTTAAAGGCCAGGAAGATTTTATACTTGCAATGACAGGACCTCCCCTCCACAGTCTGCCATGCATATGCAACATTAACCCACCCCTCACTGCATTACCTATTCCTTGAGCCTCCATCAGCTGAATGTATTATTGTGCCATTTGGAAGATTTCAGAAATATGGTTTGGCTGTAAAGAAAAGCACAAAGCTCAAATAAAAATTGTGTTATGTACAAAAAACATGCCATGCAGTAACACAATCAACTCATTTCTAATATGTTTATTGGCTAAACCCGATTATCATGATTCTATTTTACACAATAAATATGCCCATGCAATTATTGATGAATGACACACACAGTGTCTGAGAACAGCTGACACACTGGTAGCAGGTGTCTAATCTCCATCCAGTGCTATAATAACACATTCTTTGGTGGTTTTATTTAAACATGAAGGACTCAATCAAATTCATTAATTTAAAATAGAGATAAGTGGGGCAATGCAAATTTGACAACAGATGAGCTTCTCAGTTTTATACTGAGCGGTGGGACAGCATATATTAGAACACTGCCGGTTATGTTCAGTACTGAAAGGGACAAGCCATGAATGTATTCACCATTTACTAGCCCTGAGTAGACTACTCCCTTCTAACGGGCAGTAAGTAAGTGGGCAGTCAATTTCTCCTTTACATTTGATTAATGATCGGTTACTGACACTTTCTTCATTTGACAATGAAAAATAGCTCATAACTTATATCAATACTTTTTTATATTTAGAATATTATTACATTCATTCAGTCTAATATTCATTTTATATAGTTTGGTGTATAATGCATTTATACACAAAGATAACTTATAATTCCCAGCTCGTTTTTATTAGTTAGGACAAATGTGAGGGCATCTGGAGGCTGAAAGTACCACACCATGATGCATCCAAGAACACAGTTTTAGGGCTCGTTCACACGAACACTTTTTGCGTTCCGTATACGGGCCATTTTTTGCGTTCTGTCTGTATACAGAACCATTCATTTCAATGGGTCCGCAAAAAAAACGGAATGTACTCCGTATGCATTCCGTTTCTGTATTTCCGTTCCGCTACATTTTGAGTAATGTCCTATTATTGCCTGCAAATCACGTTACGTGGCTCTATTCAAGTCAATGGGGCTGTAAAGAAAACAAAATGCATACGGAATGCATCCGTATGTATTCCGTATCCGTTCCGTTTTTGTGGAAGCATCTATTGAAAATTTTATGCCCAGCTCAATTTTTCAATGCACTTACTGTTAAAACATTATTATATGCTTTCAATTCCATTTGCGACCGGCAAAAAACAGATCACAAACGGAAAACATACAGAAACGGAAACACTACTGAAACAGGGTCAGCTCACGAGCAGGCCCTCAACCATAATGTTTTACAGGGTCAGATCACCAGCAGGCCCTCAACCATAATGTTTTATAGGGTCAGCTCACCAGCAGGCCCTCAGCCATAATGTTTTAGAGGGTCAGCTCACCAGCAGGCCCTAAACCATAATTTTTTATAGGGTCAGCAAACCATCAGGCCCTTAACCATAATGTTTTACAGGGTCAGCTCACCAGAAGGCCCTCAACCATAATGTTTTATAGGGTCAGCTCACCAGTAGGCCCTTAACCATAATGTTTTAGAGGGTTAGATCAGCGACAGGCCGTCAACCATAATGCTTTAGAGGGTCAGCTCACCAGCAGCCCCTCACCCCTAATGTTTTAACGGGTCAGCTCAGCAGTAGGCCCTCGCCCGTAATGTTATAGAGGGTCACCAGCAGGCTCTTGCTCCAAATGTTTTTGAGGGTCACCAGCAGGCCACCAATCATAATTTTTCAAGGGTGTGTATGATGCCCTCCTTTGTGTGTAATAAAGGGTGTATTGTAGTGCCGGTTCCTTGCTTGAAATTTGGCAGCAGTTGCACTTTATATACAATTGAATATATAGGAAAGAATTCTTTTTTTTTTTTTGGGGGGGGGGGCGTATTTTTGTCAGTCTGTAAAAGTGGCATACAACTCGGACAACATTGTTCCCAGCAGCGACCTGGGAGTCCAAGTGGCATCCATACATCATTCCCATGCCCTTCCCAACCCTTTTGGGTGGTGTTTCTGTCATTTTCTGACCTTTTCCAATGAACCGGGCACTCTGTCCTCTTCAGAGCAGGGGGTGCCTGGTTGTCTCCCTTTGACTTCCATTATACTCAGGTGCTCGGCCAAGCACACGAACATAGCTATGTATTCGGCTCGAACACCCGAATACTTTGGTGCTCACTCATCACTAGTAGCAGCCATTTTAGGAAAAATGTGATTCGTTACCATGAAGCGTGAGAAAATTCGGCTTTGTTGCAAATTGAATTTTTCCTGAAATTCGGATCGAATTCCACTTCGTCAGCTTCGATTCGATTATCTCTACTTATTATGATTTGTTATACCCAACATTATGTTGTGCAACAACAGTGCCTCCTCACAACCCTTGGCCGCCTGTTTTTGCGTAATTGTAATGCAACCTTTAAAATTACATTATTGTTAATCTTTCTAGTGACCCCCTGTATTTCCATTAACGAAGGCACACTTCCTACAATAATATACTGTTAGACAAAACTCTACCCCGTCTATTATGTTAAATTTAACTCACATGCATGTGTCCTGTTTTTGGCGAGCACTCGCCCAGGCTGCTTCAGTCACCTCTGCAACATTCTCTGCACTGTGTAATTTTAAAACAATGTGATAATGGAAGACCTGCCTTATTAGCTTACGGTGATGTAAATGTGCACTATGTTGCTGTTCTATTGGCTCCTAGTAACATTTTTCATGACCAGTGTATTGTCGAGGCTTGCAGCCCTAGGTCTGGCCTGTGCTTGACCAGCGTATTGTCCCCCCATTCTCAACCCAATAAAGACACAACTCCGCAGGTGGATTTAAATTGGCCACAGCAGCCATTTATTAAATAACATCCATACAATAAATAAGATAAATAACCCTACCCCAAGGCCTTACCACCTGAAGGCCCGCCATAGAAAAAACCTCTAGCGATAAATGCCAGCTCAGAGGCAGAAACCGGTAACCATGGGTAACAAAACCTGGGCAGATACCCGCCATATCACGCCCCAAATTCCAATACCTGGGGAGTCCAGAGCCCACTTGGCTCCCTCCCCACCATGCCAGATCCACCATAACTACCAACTCCAAGGACCCACCAGCCCCCGACACAAGGGGGGTGAAACCTCACTGTGGCGAAACCAACCTGGACACTGGGTGCTGGAGAAGTCTTGTTGCCCACCTGCTGCCCCAGGATTATGGCCCCTCTCATCAGCCCATGCTAAGCTTAAACCCCATGGCAATGTGACTGTGTTTGTGGCATCTGAGCGCTGTTCGGATATATTGAGCGCTCGGATCCAAGCCATCTGGGGATAGGCTGAATGTGGGGGTCCTGTTCAGCATAATAGGAGTTATGTATATTTGTGTATTTTTGTGTCTTTTCACTAACATGCGCACAATGGAGTTTTGCCTCTGTCCTGGGAGATAATTGGATTACTTCCCAGTTGTCTCCAGGGCTCTGTGACCTACTGCCAGCATGGCTTTCCGGCCCAAACCAGTTCCACAAAGACACTTTTTACTCATTTCTGAACCCCTGGTCTAACTCGTACCATTTTTGGATATGTTGTTCCCCTGAATGGATTGATGATGAATATGTAATTTTTATTGAAATCCCATGCATAGTTTTGAAGTTATGAACATTGTATAAAACTGTATATTTTCCTGCCAGTGATAATAAGTTCGTCCATTGTGTTTAGTAATTATATCACCGGCAGAGGGGAGGGAATGTGTACTCTGTGCGGGAGGGTCATTCCTTTGTTATTTTATGATTGGTTAATGTAGAAGTCCAGGGGGTATTCCTCTGGACTGAACATGTGAATAAAAAGAGGCTGTATGGACCAGTACGAGAGTTCCTGCTTGACCCTCAAAACGAAGTGTCGTCTCGTTATTGGGGGGGGGGGGGGGGATTTATTGTCTGCTGTTCCAGTTTGACTGCTAGAAGTGTAAACCTCTTCGTATGGTTTTTCCTATTCGGCTGTTTACCACATTCATATGCTTCTCCGATTTGGTGGTTGTGGTGTCGGCTAGAGCGCTTGGAATCCTCAAGAAGCGCTAGGAGCATCGTTCAACGGAGGTACCCAGTCGGGGTGCCCGTTGATCCGTTACACTCACCTCCTTGCATCCCGCCACACCCGCTAAGCCAACTTAATCCCGTCCTGTAAACCTGAACACCATAAGTCAATTCCCACCGAGTTCAGATGTACTCAGTCCCTCCTCGAAAATGCCCCATCTCCCGCTTCCAACTCCCTACAGTGATAAACTGGAAACGAGAAAAAAACGACCCATCCTCATGAACCAAGAATGGCACAATGCCCCCAACCTCTTGCCCCCCAAAACTCCCTAAGACACCGAACCAGGCACGTGATTGATCCTACCACCTGGTATAAAACAACCCGACAACTGCAACCCAGCTGATCCATTTTCGACTTCCTAATACAAAATTGCACCCTATCATTAAATAAATCCATGTCCTCTCTCTGAAGCCCACCCGCTCGGCTCTTACTCAGACTAAACAAATTCCCCAATGTGCAGCGCCCCAAAGAAAGCAAAAGAAAAGGCCAACTTAAACATCCTAACCTCACCAACCGACACACAAACCCGCCCCAACAGCTCCATCATTTCTGCAAACAATGTGAAGGAAACAGGCCTACGCTGATCCACCCCCTGCGACCGCCTCCTCCAACCTTTTAGGGCCTGCAACACCCAAAATGATTTTGTCCCGTCCGGTGAAGCCTGACACTTACAACCAAAACCATAAACGTACTCAATCTGGACACCGACTATCTCTGCAATGCCCCACAAACAGCAACAACAAAACCCCATCCTCTAACCCACTCCCCTGGAAACGCTGCTTCCATTCCTCCCATAACCTCTGTGCCTTATCATACGCCTCCCAGGTCCCTGCTGACCATTATACCTTTCTAAAAAGGAAGCCCACACCCTCAAATAATCTCGCAGTTCCCGATTAAGCCACTCAAAATGGAAAGGAGCCTGAACCCTTGCTGTCCCCCGGGCCAACTTTCTACAAAAAATCCGCCCCATAGGCATAATACGGCATGCAAAATTAAGTTTACGCAACAAAGATTGCAACTCACGAAGCCTCATTTTTTGTCGCCCACACGCAGCCGACACCTCACACCGTAGATCATCAACTTTGTCCTCAGGCAACCTGCACTCCATAGCCACAGTATCTATGACGATACCCAAAAAACTCAACACCAGGGTAGGGCCTTCCGTTTTTTCTGACGCTAAGGGAACCCCAAAAAGCTGCGACATAGCTTCGAAAGAATGCAGCATAACCGAGCATCCATTTAAATTTAGCGGCCCAATTAACAAAAACTCATCCAAATAATGGGTAATCGAACCCCAACCCGACCATTCTCTCGCCACCCACTCTAAAAACTTACTGAACATCTCAAAGTAAGCCACGAAACCGAACAACCCATGGGTAAACACTGATCAACAAAAAAAAAAACCGTCCCAAAAACAACCCAGTAAATGCTGACAATCTGGGTGTACCTGCAAAAGACGAAAAGCCGGCTCAATATCCACCTTAGCCAACAACGTTCCCCCCCATAAGTCCGATCCCACCGAACTGCCTCATCGAACAATGTATACACCACCGAACACAATTCCGGCACAATCCCGTCATTAACCAAACCCCCTTTCTGAAATGAAAGGTGATGGATAAGGCAAGATTTATTAGGTTCCCTCTTCGGCACGACCCCCAACAGTGACACCCACAGATCCTGCAACGACAAGTCCCAAAGGGGCCTGTCATGTGACCTAACCACTTCTTTCTGAAATTTTTCAGTAATCACCCCAGGAAGCTAATTTGCTGATCTCAAATTCTTCTTCCCTTGCCAAAACGGGTACCTATTTAGAAAGGGCACCATCTCGGTTACCCAGATTGGCGTCAGCCCCATGACCCCAACCCTTTCGACCTCTGAAGCACCTCTGCACTCCATGATTCCCACCACATAAGGAACACTCGTGCTTAAATTTGCATTTATCCCTATATTTGCATCCACCCTCGTTAAACAGGAAACATAACCCCTTTTGCGAGGCCGCCAAGCGCTCTGGCCACCCAGAACCCCTGGCGCCCCCTGGAAAGGACTGCCCTGCCCTGACTGGAGCCTTTACCCTCATCCACAGGCCAATATCCCTATGATCCCACCGAATGCTAGACCGAGCCTCTTTTCGTTGCCGAAATTGCTCGTCATAGCTTAACCACCCTTGCCCCCCATACGCCTCACCTATCGCGTCCAGGTATCAGAAAAGCGCAGAACAATTCTCCGGGTCCTTCTCCCCAATGACACTGGCCAGGATCACAAACCCCTACATCCAGTTGGAAAAAGTCAGCGGAATCAAATGGTAACGCCGCTTATCCGCATCTTCCTTTTTTCTATTGTCCTTCCTTTCCTTATCTAAATTAAACTGTTCCAGCAGGAGAAATGAAAATATATCCACGTACTCCCCTTTCCAAATTTTATCCTTCACCTCCAGCGCAAGTGGGCCCCCAGAGGCCCCTCAAAGCAAAAGTATACCTCTCTTCTCACTGCATTGTCCAAACGCAGCTCCTCTCCGTCTTTTGCCTTACCACACTCTCTTTCCATAACCCCATCTTTATCTGCCGACCTTTGAGGTGATGCGCCCCATGACCCACTGGCCCCCGTACTCCCACCCCACTATCCCCGTTCTGCCACCACTGCCCCACTGCTACCCTGTACTACCGACCCTTGTAAACCCCAAGCCACCAACGGTGACCCTGTCCCTGACCCCGTACTCATTAGCCCTTTCACTAACTCCAGCAACCCCAAAAACAACTCTCCAAGCCCACCCGCTACGGACACCCCTGGGCCACCTCCAACCTCGGGAGCTCCCCAAAGAAAAGCAACCGCTAATGAGGACTCCCCGCATGTCTCACCTGGCTGCGTGGACGCTGTGATTCCACCAGCCGGAACAGTAGGTAATGGATCTTGACCAGCGCTGATCCCACCTCTGGCTGTTATCAGGTCTTCTACACTGCCTGTGCCACTACTTGCTGCTGCTGCTGCTGTCAGAGCCTGCACTCCTGCAGCTCCGCCACTAGGGGCTGCCCTTATCAAGGCTGGAGCCGACTTTGAGCCAGCCACACGCTGCACGTTTACCACACCCAGCACAGGGCCGCCATCTTGACCCCGCCAACTTGCAGAAGAAGCCTGGACTACTCTCCCACGCCAGGCAAGGTGAGTCCGTCCTGACCCACCTGCCGAACCTGCGCCTGATTCCGTGCCGACTGCCTCTCATGAGTGGACATCGCATCTCCCACACCGAGGGTCCCGCATACTAACAGGATTCCTCCCGGCACGCGACTGCCTGTTACCCAAGTTCCTATCTGTGGTGCGTGCCAAAGGGTCCCCGGAGGGGCTCCTAACTCGGCGCCGGACCTAGTCCTCCACGACCGGCAAATGGGAGAAGCTGTAAAGGCTGCGTACCCCGACCACCCCCAGTTATCAGCTGTATGAGGAGAAGATGAGTGCAGTGTGCATGTGCAGACTCCCCTCTCTCTTCCTGTCCACTGCTACTATGTCTATGGCAAAGCAGCAGCAGAATATAAAGAGAGACAGGAGAAACGTCTCCTCATACAGCTGATTGGCAGGGGTGAAATGTGACAGGCCCCCCGATCTGATATTGTTGACCTATCCTAAGAATAGTTCATCAATAGTTAAAGGCCAAACAACCCCTTAAAATGTTTGAGAGATGCAGAGAGAGATACAATCTCTTTTAACTTGTTGGATAATTGTAAGATTCCAGATTTTTCCACAATAATGTTAATATATTGTGCCTCGTCTTGTCTCGTTAGAACTGAAGACAACAGATGAATTCCCTAAAGAAGAGGAGATTTCTGAGCCATCCCAAACCAGTAAAAGGGGTTCTTTTGGTGAGGGAGGAGACAAAGACCGGAATACTGGCAGCACATGAGCAACGGAAGTTCCCTCTGAAGTACCCACTTCTGCTCCAGCAAGGCCAGCTCGACACACACAGCCTCCTCCAGGCGTAGCAGTCTAACTAATGTGCCAGCCCATGTTGACCAAAGGGTTCTTGATTATTTAAGCCACACCACACTGGAGGATGACAATGTTGGCTTTCTTAAAAGCCAAGAGCTTTGCACTTTGGATTGCTGTGTTGAGACTCTTAGCTGAGGCTCCGCGGTATTTTCTGTAGCTGGTCTCCCTGAGATCGGCTATTATTTTGTTTGGCTTTCTTAAAAGTCTAGTCACTCAACTCTGGGAGATACTAGCTCATTTTCAAAATCGCATTTGCGGTGCTCTTCATATAGTATTAGATGCATGTACCCCCCTAAATAATCCAGAGGAGGTTTTTAACCTCATCCTGACTGCCGAACGCAGGGCTGCGTCCTGCGGGCGGCCGGGATGTTCCTCCTTGACGCGTCGGCGCGTCATCTCACGAGAGTTATACTGCAGCCTGTCAGCGATGATCAATCGCTGGCAGGCTGTAGAAGTTAAATAAATCGCATCAAACAGGTATATCAGACGCTGTTTTGTTAACAGCGTCTGATATACCTCCTACCTGGTCCTCTGGTGGTCCCATTTGCTGGGATCGACCACCAGAGGACCAGGTAGCTATGCACCACACTACACCCCCCCCCTGTCACTTATTAACCTCTGATCACCCCATATAGACTACCTGATCACCCCCTGTATGGCTCCTTTCAGAAGTCCACAAGAATAGGAAATGTTCTATATTTTTGTGGAACGGCAGTGCAGACCCGGAAGTGCGGATCCGCAATTCCGGATCTGAGCGGGACAAAGTCTGTCCCCATAGAAATGAATGGGTCCGCAATTCCGTTCCGCAAACAGAATTGCGGACGTGTGAATGGGGCATAAGGGTCCCTTATCACCGCCAGTTAGTAAGCTACTTGTTAGGTAGTTAGCGCCCAGCCCACCGCACCGCAGTCACTGATTTTGGCAGAGATTTTTTGATCCACATTGATCGAGGCGAATGAAGAAATCTGTGCCGTTCATTTGTTTATTTTTTTCAGCCCAGAGGCTGAACGGAAAAAAAAAATCTCATTACCCGTATGCTTAATATAAGGAGAATAGCAGAAACTCCTAATGCTGGCCATACAGGTAATGATTGCGGAGAACCTCAAATGCCAGGGCAGTACAAACACCTCACATGTGACCCCATTTTAGAAAGAAGACACCCCAAGGTATTCCGTGAGGGGTATTTTGAGTTCATGTAAAATTTTATTTTTTGTCACAAGTTAGTGGAATATGAGACTTTGTAAAAAAAAAATATATATATATAAATTTCCAACTTATAGCAAAATTTTTTTTTTTTCTGTGAACTCGCCATGCCCCTCACGGAATACCTTGGGGTGTCTTCTTTCCAAAATGGGGTCACATGTGGGGTATTTATACTGCCCTGGCATTTTAGGGGCCCTAAAGTGTGAGAATCCAGATGCGTAAAAATGCCCTGTGAAATCATAAAGGTACTCATTGGAATTTGGGCCCCTTTGCGCACCCAGGCTGCAAAAAAGTGTCACACATGTGGTATCGCCTTACTCAGGAGAAGTGGGGCAATTTGTTTTGGGGTGTATTTTTATATATACCCATACTTTGTGTGAGAAATATCTCTGTAAATGACAACTTTTTAAAAAATTTTATACAAAGTTGTCAATTTACAGAGATATTTCTCTCACCCAGCATGGGTATGTGTAAAAATACACCCCAAAACACATTGCTCTACTTCTCCTGGGTACGGCGATACCACATGAATGACACTTTTTTGCAGCCTGGGTGAGCAAAGGGGCCCAGATTCCAAAGAGTACCTTTAGGTTTTACAGGGCTGCTCACAATTTAGCCCTGCCCAAAATGCCAGAACAGTAAACACACCGCACAAATGACCCCATTTCGGAAAGTAGACACCCCAAGGTATTCACTGAGGGGCATAGTGAGTCCGTGGGAGATTTTTTTTTTTTTTGCCAGAAGTTAGCAGAAATGGAAACTTTATATTTTTTTTTTTACTCAGAAAGTGTCATTTTCCGCTAACTTGTAAAAAAAATGAAATGATACATGAGCTCACCATGCCCCTCCGCGAATACTTTGGGGTGTCTTCTTTCTAAAATGGTGTCATTTGGGGGGTATTTATACTATCCTGGCATTCTAGCACCTGAAGAAACATGACAGGTGCTCAGAAAGTCAGATCTGCTTCAAAATGCCGAAATTCACTTTTTTGCACCATTATTTGTAAACGCTATAACTTTTACCCAAACCAATAAATATACACTTATTGGATTTTTTTTTATCAAAGACATGTAGAACAATACATTTAGAGAAAAATTTATATAGAAATGTAGTTTTTTTTAAAAATTTTACAACAGAAAGTGAAAAATGTCATTTTTTTGCAAAATTTTGGTCATTTTTGATTAATATCAAAAAAAGTAAAAATGTCAGCAGCAATAAAATACCACCAAATGAAAGCTCTATTAGTGAGAAGAAAAGGAGGTAAAATTAATTTGGGTGGTAATTTGTATGATGGAGCAATAAACGGTGAAAATAGTGTAGTGCAGAATTGTAAAAAGTGGCCTGGTCATTAAGGGTGTTTAAGCTAGGGGGGCTGATGTGGTTAACGCATTGGAGCAATGGCGTTTATTTGGCCTGATTTCCACTCAGTCTATTCCGCATGCACCAACTGCTCCACCTGTGCATCCTCAACCCCCTCCACCTTATCAGCCATACTATAGGCCAATGTCCTATGATGTCCCCCCAAATCCTTATGAAGCCAATGTTCCTTATCCTTATCCTGACTCTCCTTACTGGCCTCGGGATTAATATGCTCCCCCTGCCCCCGGATCCTGCTACTCAGGTCCAAAAGTGAATCCTCCAATTTCAACACCAACTCAAAGCCAAAGCACTCAACACTCAATCAACACTGCTCCTTCTGCCACTGGTGGTGGAAGTGGGTCAGAGAAGTTATTTGCGTAAAAGATATAATTCTGTTATTTTTGTGGTCCACTGTTCCAGGTCCTTAAAGTGCAAATTGTATAGCACTGCATTTTTTTGGTTAATTAAACAAACACCTGAGCATGTATTCTCTTTTGTGTTTAATGTAAACTCTGACCATTGCATATTGTAGGGATCAGTTTGAGCTGCAAAGCATTTTAAGCATTCTCACTCTTACTAAGCATCATTATATATTTCTTGTATGGGTGATGTTACCTGTCTCACCAATGTGTGGTATGTCCATACTGTCAGTTGGTAACATTTTTTTTAATCATCTTAGTGATAGGGTCATTTAATAAGCATTATGTTTTCTTATAATTCCAGTCTGACTTCTGGAAATAAATCATGCTAGGTGTTTAAATGCCATGGAACGTAACTTTGTCTGAATATGTATCCCGCTACCTGGTCACCCCCCACCCCCAAAATGTTTAGGACTGGAGATGAGCAAATCGAAGCTGACGAAGTGGAATTTGTTTAGAATTTCAGGTAAAATTTGATTCGCAACGAAGACGAATTTCCTCGCGCTTTGTGGTAACGAATCACAATTTTCCTAAAATGGTGGCTACATGTGTGAGGACTGAGGACATGGGGCAAGAAACTCTGTGAAGGTGGGATCATCCAGATTGACATGCCTGCATGCAGCCAATACGCAGCCAGCAAGCCCTGTGATGTCACAGCCCTATAAATACGGCGGCCATCTTACAGTCAGATTTTTGGGGATCCAAATAGTCATCAGCTTTTTGTTATTAGGCTGCAAGTGGACACTACAGGGACTTTTCTGCGGCACAGAAACCACACAAGGACCGCGTCTCGCTCTTCCAGCGTGGACCTACTTCCTTCGCTACGTCCCGTTCACAGCAGGTATATCAGACAGCCTATAACCCTCTGTTGAAAAGCCTTTAGTGGCGTATATACGAATGTAGCAGGGTTAAGACTCCTGCTTTCTAAGATGTGTTAATTAAACTATAGTTAACTAAACTGGTTAAGCAATAGTTTCTCATTGGCTTTTGTTTCAAGATAAGTGACATAGACATAGTGAAATTTGAGTTAAGGGTTGGAGTCTTACCCCTGCTACATCTGTCCGTTCACTGTTCCAGTTATATGTGGTAAAGCCTTTAGCAGCGTATATCAGTAGAAAAATATATTTGGCGTTCAGCGTTGCAGTTATATGCAATAAAATCTTTTTAAAATTATTTCGGTGGAAAAAAATAGTATTCAGCGCTGCAGTTAGATGCGGTAAAATCTCCATGACGTCTCTATGATAAATCTGCAGCATGGGGGCCCCTGTGTGGCTTCTACACACTTTCAAAATAATCCTTCAGTGGAGCGAATAGATGCCGGATGACTGGGACACTCCATGACCTTCCCAGGAGTTTGTATTCAGCAATGCTGTTATATGTGGTGTGGGGAGTCGCTCTGGTAGATAGCAGTGCGGGCGCAGTATAGAGGCAAAACGGAGTCCAGAAAGTGTAGCAAACAGTGTTTAATTCACACTTGTAGCAAATACACAGCAAACAGTCACTTGGTGTTAATTCACACCCATCAGAAAACGTGCAGCAAAACGAAATAGTCAAAAACAGGTTCCAGTCACCTGGGAGGCTTTAGGTGCAGGTTCGCACCTGGCTGTCAGTCCAGCCGCAAGGCGATCGACCTTCGGCTTCCAGGCCGTCTGCACTCCTCCTTGCTTGGGGTCTTGCTTCCAGCCCAGAGAACTCCACACAGCACAGCATGGATCAGCACTCCCAAACTCAAGTGATTCCACAGCCTAACAGCAGCTCCAGGACAATCACACTCAGCTGCTGAGGAGGCTGCCTTTTAAAGGCCCGGATAAAGTCCGGCCTGGACCGTGGGGAATAGGCACCCACCCAACTCTTTGCCTACTCCCAGTAAGAGCCGGCCCGGATTGGCTTTGCAGCCAAACTAAAAAACAAGGTGTCAAACAGCACTAGCTGCTGCTGACACACGAAAACCCGGCTCTTACCTCACCGAGGCCAGGAACCTCGGTGACACGTACCTGCCATCGACCACGGTACCTTGCACCCTCTTACACACCCCCCCCTTTGTTCAACCCTGAGGGGGTGAACACATGTGAGGCAGTGGACGCGGGACAGGGCATCTGCGTTACCCTGCAAGCGGCCTGCCCTGTGTTCTACAGAGAACTTAAAGTTCTGCAGGGATAGGAACCACCTGGTTCGGTCTGTACGACGAACTCCCTGTTGAAGTCGGGTGTCACCAAAACCGGGGACCCACACAGGGCCAACTTCAACGCGGAGAAAGCCTCCTCCGCCTTCTCACTCCAGCTAACCTTCCCAGACTTTCGCCCCTTCAACAGGTCTGTCAATGGCGCTGCTATTGTGGCAAAGTGGGGCACAAACCGCATGTAGTACCCTACCATTCCCAGGAAGGACTTTACCTGCCTGGTGGTGACCGGTCGGGGCCAGTTACGTATGGCTTCTACCTTAGTTACCTGCGGCTTGATGACTCCCCGCCCAATAACATATCCCAGATATTTAGTCTCTTCCAACCCAATCGCACACTTCTTTGGATTGGCGGTTAGACCAGCTTTCCTCAGGGCATCCACTACCGCCTGCACTTTGGGCAAATGGCTTTCCCAGTCGGTGCTGTGGATGATTACATCATCTAAGTAGGCCGAGGCGTACCGGCGATGAGGTCGCAGCACTATGTCTATTAACCTTTGGAAGGTGGCGGGGCGCCATGCAGGCCAAAGGGTAACACCTTGTAGTGATACAGGCCCTGCGGAGTAACAAAGCGTTTTTTCCTTGGCCGACTCCGTTAAGGGTACCTGCCAGTACCCTTTAGTGAGGTCTAGCACAGAAAAATACCGGGCTTGTCCTAAATTCTCAACAAGCTCGTCTACCCGGGGCATGGGATACGCATCAAACTTGGACACTTCATTTAACTTGCGAAAATCGTTGCAGAACCGCAATGTCCCATCCGGCTTGGGTATTAGAACTATGGGACTGGCCCACTCACTTTTCGACTCCTCAATGACTTCAAGCTTCAACATTAATTGCACTTCCTCCGCGATGGCTCGTCGCCGAGCCTCGGGTACCCGGTATGGTTTTAACCGGATCTTGGCCTGAGGCTCAGTGACGATGTCATGTTGGATGAGAGACGTGCGGCCAGGGAGATCCGAGAACACATCCGTGTTCCGACTGATGAACTCCCTGACTTCCTGAACTTGTTTGGAAGACAGGCTGTCTGCAATTTTTACCGTGGCTACCACTTCGCAGGCCTCGAACTGTGGGGCTGAACCCTTCTCACCCAGAAGCCCTGGCCGGGGGCTGTTGTCGTCGGTCGCGTTCCTATCCTTCCACGGCTTTAGTAAATTCACGTGGTACACCTGCTCCGGCTTGCGCCGCCCTGGCTGGTGTACCTTGTAATTTACTTCCCCTACCTTCTCAATCACCTCATAGGGGCCCTGCCACCTAGCTAGGAACTTGCTGTCAAGGGTGGGTACCAGAACCAAAACCCGATCTCCCGGTTTCAAGCCCCGTACCCGAGCCTGACGATTATACACCCTACTCTGGGCTTGTTGCGCTGCCTCCATATGCTCCCGGACCAGCGGCAACACCCTTTCCATCCGGTCTTGCATCTGGGTGACATACTCAATGACACTTTTGTGGGGGACAGGCTGCTGTTCCCACGCTTCCTTGGCGATATCCAACAGGCCCCGAGGGTGTCTGCCATAAAGCAGTTCGAAGGGCGAGAACCCAGTAGAGGCCTGGGGCACCTCTCGCACTGCGAACATGAGATAGGGTAGAAGCAGGTCCCAGTCCTTCCCATCTCTAGGCACCACCCTTTTTAACATATTTTTTAGAGTTTGGTTAAACCTTTCGACAAGACCGTCCGTTTGCGGATGGTAAACGGACGTCCGCAATTGCTTTATACGTAATAATTTACACAGTTCCCTCATAACTTTAGACATAAAAGGGGTCCCTTGGTCTGTCAGAATCTCTTTTGGCAGGCCCACACGGGAAAACATTTCCATTAACTCTTTGGCAATGAGCTTAGCCGAGGTATGTCGCAGAGGCACCGCCTCCCGGATACCGAGTGGCGTAGTCGAGAACTACCAGAATGTGTTGGTGGCCCCTGGCAGACTTCGGTACAGGCCCGACTAGATCCATAGCGATACGCTCAAACGGGACCTCAATGATTGGAAGAGGAACAAGGGGACTACGGAAATGTGGCTGGGGGCTATTTACCTGACAGGTTGGACAAGATTTACAATATTCTTCTACCTCCTTAAACACACCAGGCCAATAAAACCGCTGCAGTATGCGGTCCTGCGTTTTCTGCCACCCCAGGTGTCCCCAAGAACATGTTGGTGGGCAAGCTCCATGACCAGCTTGCGATACGCTGTGGGCACCACCAACTGTTCAACAGATTCACCCGGATTTGGTTCACCCGATATAACATTTCTTGGTGAACGACAAAGCGGGGAAATATTAACTCAGCCCCTGGCTTCTGGGGTTTACCATCAATTTCCACCACATTCTCCCAGGCCCTAGTTAGGGTTTGGTCCCGGTGTTGGGCGGTCCCAAAATTGTCTCCGGAGACGTGGAGGTCTGCCAACTCAGGTCCTGGTGGCAAGTCCTCCATGTCTCCCACCATTACACTCAGTGGGGGTGTCTCCCCCTTTATCACAGCAGTGGTGGTCACCCCTACCACAGGCCTTTCGGACTCGGGCTCCCAGGGCTCTGGCCCCCACTGGAACCAGGCCACTCTGCTAGGGTTGCCCCTGTCTCAGGGCTATTAGTCACTTTCATCTCAGGCCATAGTGACGGAAAACCAGGAAGTCTCTCCCAATTATTAGTTCATACGGTAGCTTTGTGGAGATCGCCACTTCACAAGTCCATGTGCCGGCCGCCGTGGATAGAGACATTACAGCAGTGGGATAGTCCTTTAAGTCTCCATGTATGCACACCACACCAACTTTCCGGCCCGTATACTGGGTGGGCTGTACCAGGGCAGCACTTACCAGGGTTACTAGGCTCCCTGAGTCCAACAGCGCCACTGCCAGGTTATCACTCACTTGCACCTGGCACAGGTGACGATTGTCTACTGTCTCGGGGTGCCGGTTGCACACAGTCTCCGGGCATACATGGAAGCCCGGTACCCATAATTAATCTCCATGGGTTCTCCCCACTGTGGACAGTCGGCCCTTACGTGGCCAGGCTCGTGACACCGCCAGCAGACTATCGGGGCCGGGTCTACAGGGGTACACCCCGAGCAGGTTTCTCGGGTACCAGTCGTCGGGACTGGATGGGAGTCCTCCGGGGTTTGACCGGCCCCCTCCCAACAACACCCCCTTTCAAGTTTTGGGTGGCCTCATAGCGCTCCACCAGGTCGACCATTTCTAGGGCATTGGTGGGTGATACCTGGCCGATCCAGTGCTGAAGGGGGTAAGGCAAGACCCTCCAGAACATGTTAGCCAGCAGTCGGTCCAGCATAGCAGTCGGACTTAGAATATCAGGCTGCAGCCATTTTTGCAACCTGTGCAGCAACTCATAGTACTGCGGCCGGGCGGGTTCAGCCGCTTTAAAGTCCCACTGGTGGACCCGTTGAGCCCGGACTAACACGTTTACCCCCAGCCTGGCCAGGATCTCCCCCTTCACCGTGGGGTAATCAGCAGCCTGGTCATCTACTAAGTCAAAAAAAACTTGTTGGGATCCGGATGCCAGGAACGGAGCGACCACCTCAGCCCACTGGTCACGGGGTAACTTCTCCCTCAAGGCCACCTTTTCAAAGACCGCCAGATACGTCTCCACGTCGTCCGAGGGGGTCATCTTTGGGATCGCCGCACGGACCGCTTTCCGGGCATCATGGTCGTGGTGGGACGCTCCTGCAGCTTGTAACGCCATCACGTGCTGTAAAAGTAGTTGGTTGGTCTCCCGCTGCTGCACGTTAGCCTCCATGAGGGCTTTCACAGCCGCCTCCATGTTGCCAGAAATTCCTGTTTGCAACTTTGCCGGTTTTATATATGTGATTCTAGGTATCTGCTGGCTCACTTGGTATACTATGTCCCAAATATGGTGCACAAACCCCAAAAGTATGACTCACCCTGTCATACGGAGATAAATGAGAAAAAGAAAAATGTTTTGGGAGGCACACAATCAATAGGAGTACTCAGATAGATTAGGTTAAAAATGTCCTTTTTTACTTTATTCAATACAAAATAATATAAAATATAGAATATATGATCACGGAGTAAAGTTGTATATACGGTATATGGACTAAATTAGTCTGTCCTGACAGTGACTATTGATTGTTGTGTATGTCTCAATAAACAAGTAGTGTCTCTGTTGTGTAGCTGTTTGTAAATACTGTGGATATAAAAGTGCAAACGTGCCAAAAAGAGATGTATACAATAGATGTAAAAAGTGTGAGGAAAAAAGATTTTCTGTGAGCAAAAAGATAATTTATGTGAACAAAAGAAATGAAGGTACAAATTCTTGATATGGATAAAAAATATATATTGGTATAAAAAATATATATAAAATATATAGTACAGCAGGTCTGTTTAGTGAGTGTGAAAAGTAGTATGTAGGTAGGTATTACTTGATATTGAAGTCTTATAGCGTATTCAGTACATAGAAATAAAGAAATGTAAATAGAAATATAAAAGTAAAAAATATAAAAAATGAATATAGAAAAATGTGCAAAATCAGATAGTCTTTGCATTCAATCAATACAAGTAGATTGATTCCTTCTAATGCAGATAAGATTTAGGTAAAATAAAGAGCACTATAGTCAATATGAACAATATACTCGATGTATGTTGACTTTAGTTTATAAATCCACCTTCAAAGAATCCATCCTATATCATCAGTAGTGGAGCTTGCTGTCTATTATATCGCTGAAAAAACAAATGTCCCTTCGGTTTGCTGGTCCCTTGTTACAGTCAAATCACGGGTTAATTGCTATAATATTGACCAGAGTATCTTTATACAGAATGCATGCCGGCTAGTTTTCTTTTGTATAGTTGTAAGACACTTACTTATTATTTAGTATTGAAGTCCGTTGTTGCTGCGGCGTCCCGCTGTAAGTAGTGCTTACCCTGCTTATATGAGCCGGGATGTATCTTCTCTGCCTCACCGGGAGATAAAACTCGGCGTCCCACGTGGTATACCTGTTTTCAGCGTCTTGTATGAGCCGGGATGTGCCTTCTGTGTCTCACCGTCTCGGCGTCCCACGTGGTATTTCTATTTGGTTGTCGCACAGTCCGTGCGCGTTATCTGAGCCGCTCCTATCTCTGCTCGATACGCTATTCCTCTTTTGTGGTGATCTGTATTGAGGATTGGTGGGGTAACTGTATATCTGTGGTTTAAGCTGCCATACGCGTTTCAAGGGTATCTACCCTCTTCATCAGTGGCCATATTGTTTGCTAGTTACCCCTCTTCCTTTTATTGGTATCTGTTTGATTGGCAGTGTTCCCCACCAATCCGCTTCTACTTCATTTGTTTCACCATTATCATCGTAATTCTTTTGTCTTGAGTTGTTCTATATAACTTAATACTTATAAATTGTATACTTTTGAAAGAACAATATATATAAAAATAGAAATAGAAAAATAGAGATATAGAAATATATATAAAAATGTAAAAATATATATACAGAGATATATAAAGATAAAGATAAAATATACAAAATATATGTAAAAAGCATATATATAAAAAATATATATATGAAAAATATATATAAAATACAACCAATAGATGGGATGTTTTCATTAAATGATTCCTTAATTGGTATTTTGAAATGGGCATATATATTTATAGTAATTTTAGTTCTACGCCAGCATAATCTAGGTGTGTTAGTGTTCTGAAGGCTATATAGTAATAGATAATGTAGATCTTGATTATACCTCTTGATTATATAATTACATGATTAAATAAGTATATACATAAATATCCACATATATATACACACACACATCTAGATAAATAAATAGGTATATTGTATTTTGAATTATATTAAAGATAGCACCCAAATTATTGACATCATTGAAAAACTGGACTACCAACCACATTGGATATTAGGCACTTTAGATATTAGTTCATTATATACTGTAATAGACCACCAAAAAGGAATTTCAGCCGTACAGGAACAACTAAATAAAGATAAGAAGCTAATAGATTCTCAAATTAATTTTTTAACTGAAAGCATATATTTCATTTTAACCCATAATTATTTTGCGTACAATGAAGATTTTTATTTACAAGTACGAGGTACCGCCATGGGCACTAGATTCGCCCCGAGTTACGCCAACCTCTTTTTGGCGCAATGGGAAGATTGCAACATACGCCCCAAACTTGGGGCGGATCTAGTGCTCTGGCGTAGATATATAGATGATATTATTTTTATATGGAATAAGTCACATACAGAGTTATTATCATTTGTAGAAGAAATCAACATCAATCAGGAAAATTTAAAATTCACAGCAGAAATCAGCAAAGACCAAATAAATTTCTTAGATTTAAACATTAGAAAAGAAGACGGCAAATTAGTCTGTAGTACCTATCAAAAATCAGTGTCAAGGAATAGTTATATTCTCTATACCAGTTGCCATCTACCTAGATGGCTAATAAATATACCAACAGGACAATTTAGAAGGATAAAAAGGAACTGCACTAAAGAAGAAGATTTTTTAACAGAAGCAAATAAGATGAAAGAACAATTTTTAGAAAAAAATTACCCTATTCGTATAATAGAAACAGCTTTTAAAAAAGTAAACAGTATGAAAAGAGAAAACTTCTTTAAAGAAGATATCAGTATAGGTGAGAATCATATTCAGGAAGAAGACAAAATACGTATCATTTTACCCTACTCCACTGATTACAAAAAAATTGAACGGATTATAAACAACCATTGGCATTATGTACGTAATGACAAAATGATTGGTAATAAAATACCGGAGAAACCCACTATCACATACACTAGGGCCCAAAATTTATCGCTGAAAATAGCTCCAACAATTAAAGAACAAAAAACAAGGAATCACTTTAATCTAAAAGGTTTTTATCGGTGCGGACAATGTGGCAATTGTAAAATGACCATTTTCCCTAAAAAAACGACTACAATTATGTCCAACACGAATACGTTTAAATATGAAATTAAAGAGTTATTGACCTGCAACTCAAAAATGTTATTTACATGATTCAATGTTCATGTGCTAAACAATATATAGGAAGAACAAAACGCCCATTGAAAAAAGAATTGCCGAACATATGAATAATATCAAAAAGGGTTACGAGAAGCACTGTCTATCAAAACATTTTAAGGAAATTCATAACAAAGACCCTAGCTCACTTATCTTTGCTGCATTTGAAAAGGTGGAAATTAGTCGGAGAGGAGGCAACCATATATCGAACATGTCCAGGCAAGAAACAAGACGGATCTATGATTTTGAAACATTATTACCAAAAGGCCTCAATGCAGATTTTGAACTATTTGGATTTTTATAAAGGGGGTGGTTCTCTCTTCCAATGACCAAATGTGTGTCCGGCTGTCTACCAGCACCACATTCGGCCTTTGGTGTTAGAAACTCCCCCCATTTCTCAAATCTTTCTCAATCTTTCTCAATCTTACTCAATTATACCTTCTAGAAACAAATTTTCTGTAAACCAGCCCCTGTCCGCAACAAAAATATGTACTCTACATCACATACTATATACTTTACATCAAAAATATACTCTATATTAAAAACTATTATACATTCTATATCTATAATTATTTTAAACATTTTGTTAGTATTTGAGGTGGAAAAACGTTGTAATTCTCAACCTTTATTTCTCCATCTTTGAAGACATGCCTATTTATCAAGGGGAACATGTATATGTAAAAATCCTTCCCAATGAGTACAATATACCTATTTATTTATCTAGATGTGTGTGTGTATATATATGTGGATATTTATGTATATACTTATTTAATCATGTAATTATATAATCAAGAGGTATAATCAAGATCTACATTATCTATTACTATATAGCCTTCAGAACACTAACACACCTAGATTATGCTGGCGTAGAACTAAAATTACTATAAATATATATGCCCATTTCAAAATACCAATTAAGGAATCATTTAATGAAAACATCCCATCTATTGGTTGTATTTTATATATATTTTTCATATATATATTTTTTATATATATGCTTTTTACATATATTTTGTATATTTTATCTTTATCTTTATATATCTCTGTATATATATTTTTTACATTTTTTATATATATTTCTATATCTCTATTTTTCTATTTCTATTTTTATATATATTGTTCTTTCAAAAGTATACAATTTATAAGTATTAAGTTATATAGAACAACTCAAGACAAAAGAATTACGATGATAATGGTGAAACAAATGAAGTAGAAGCGGATTGGTGGGGAACACTGCCAATCAAACAGATACCAATAAAAGGAAGAGGGGTAACTAGCAAACAATATGGCCACTGATGAAGAGGGTAGATACCCTTGAAACGCGTATGGCAGCTTAAACCACAGATATACAGTTACCCCACCAATCCTCAATACAGATCACCACAAAAGAGGAATAGCGTATCGAGCAGAGATAGGAGCGGCTCAGATAACGCGCACGGACTGTGCGACAACCAAATAGAAATACCACGTGGGACGCCGAGACGGTGAGACACAGAAGGCACATCCCGGCTCATACAAGACGCTGAAAACAGGTATACCACGTGGGACGCCGAGTTTTATCTCCCGGTGAGGCAGAGAAGATACATCCCGGCTCATATAAGCAGGGTAAGCACTACTTACAGCGGGACGCCGCAGCAACAACGGACTTCAATACTAAATAATAAGTAAGTGTCTTACAACTATACAAAAGAAAACTAGCCGGCATGCATTCTGTATAAAGATACTCTGGTCAATATTATAGCAATTAACCCGTGATTTGACTGTAACAAGGGACCAGCAAACCGAAGGGACATTTGTTTTTTCAGCGATATAATAGACAGCAAGCTCCACTACTGATGATATAGGATGGATTCTTTGAAGGTGGATTTATAAACTAAAGTCAACATACATCGAGTATATTGTTCATATTGACTATAGTGCTCTTTATTTTACCTAAATCTTATCTGCATTAGAAGGAATCAATCTACTTGTATTGATTGAATGCAAAGACTATCTGATTTTGCACATTTTTCTATATTCATTTTTTTATATTTTTTACTTTTATATTTCTATTTACATTTCTTTATTTCTATGTACTGAATACGCTACAAGACTTCAATATCAAGTAATACCTACCTACATACTACTTTTCACACTCACTAAACAGACCTGCTGTACTATATATTTTATATATTTTTTATACCAATATATATTTTTTATCCATATCAAGAATTTGTACCTTCATTTCTTTTGTTCACATAAATTATCTTTTTGCTCACAGAAAATCTTTTTCCTCACACTTTTACATCTATTGTATACATCTCTTTTTGGCACGTTTGCACTTTTATATCCACAGTATTTACAAACAGCTACACAACAGAGACACTACTTGTTTATTGAGACATACACAACAATCAATAGTCACTGTCAGGACAGACTAATTTAGTCCATATACCGTATATACAACTTTACTCCGTGATCATATATTCTATATTTTATATTATTTTGTATTGAATAAAGTAAAAAAGGACATTTTTAACCTAATCTATCTGAGTACTCCTATTGATTGTGTGCCTCCCAAAACATTTTTCTTTTTCTCGGTTTTATATATGCCATGCACTTGTGCTCAGCAAAACACAAACAATTCGGCGTTCACGCCAGCCTCACTGCGCATGCCCGCATCCGACACCAAATGTGGGGAGTCGCTCTGGTAGATAGCAGTGCGGGCGCAGTATAGAGGCAAAACGGAGTCCAGAAAGTGTAGCAAACAGTGTTTAATTCACACCCATCAGAAAACGTGCAGCAAAACGAAATAGTCAAAAACAGGTTCCAGTCACCTGGGAGGCTTTAGGTGCAGGTTCGCACCTGGCTGTCAGTCCAGCCGCAAGGCGATCGACCTCCGGCTTCCAGACCGTCTGCACTCCTCCTTGCTTGGGGTCTTGCTTCCAGCCCAGAGAACTCCACACAGCACAGCATGGATCAGCACTCCCAAACTCAAGTGATTCCACAGCCTAACAGCAGCTCCAGGACAATCACACTCAGCTGCTGAAGAGGCTGCCTTTTAAAGGCCCGGATAAAGTCCGGCCTGGACCGTGGGGAATAGGCACCCACCCAACTCTTTGCCTACTCCCAGTAAGAGCCGGCCCGGATTGGCTTTGCAGCCAAACTAAAAAACAAGGTGTCAAACAGCACTAGCTTCTGCTGACACACGAAAACCCGGCTCTTACCTCACCGAGGCCAGGAACCTCGGTGACACGTACCTGCCATCGACCACGGTACCTTGCACCCTCTTACAGTGGTAAAATCTTTTGTGACTTATTTTGGTGGAAAAAAAACTTGTATTCAGCATTAAGCACTGCACTTATATGAGGTAAAATCTTTTTTGAAATATTTCGGTGGAAAAAAAATCTTGTATTCAGCATTAAGCGCTGCACTTATATGCGGTAAAATCTTTTTTTAAATATTTCGGTGGGTAAAAATATTGTATTCTGCGTTGCCAGCACCACGTAGGAGCTTATAAAGGCAAATGACACTGCGAGCCTGCTAAACGGAATTAGAGCATGATACCACAATACTTTTGATATTTAGCGAGAGTTTAAAGTGCCCAGATATAGCTCATAATGGGGCACTGCATCAAGATGAATCAGGCGTGGATCAGCCAGGATTTCCACACACCAATGCCTGATATATCAGACTAGATCATCCATGGTGCCACACCAACAATTTGACAAAAGTAAGGCTTTTGATACTGTCCCACATAGAAGGCTTATCAATAAACTGCAGTCTTTGAGCTTGGGCTCACATATTGTTGAATGGATTAGGCAGTGGCTGAAGGACAGAAAACAGAGGGTTGTAGTCAATGGAGTATATTCAGACCATGGTATTGTTACCAGTGAGGTACCCCAGGGATCTGTTCTGGGACCCATATTGTTCAATATCTTTATCAGCGAAATTGCAGAAGGCCTCAATGGTAAGGTGTGTCTTTTTGCTGATGACACAAAGATTTGTAACAGGGTTGATGTTCCTGGAGGGATACACCAAATGGAAAAGGATTTAGGAAAACTAGAGGAATGGTCAAAAATCTGGCAACTAAAATTTAATGTCGATAAGTGCAAGATAATGCACCTGGGGCGTAAAAACCCAAGAGCAGAATATAAAATCAGTGATACAGTACTAACCTCAGTATTTGAGGAAAGGGATTTAGGGGTCATTATATCAGACGACCTAAAGGTGGGCAGACAATGTCATAGAGCAGCAGGAAATGCCAGCAGAATGCTTGGGTGTATAGGGAGAGGCATTAACAGTAGAAAGAGGGAGGTGCTCGTGCCGCTCTACTAAGCACTAGTGAGACCTCATTTGGAGTATTGTGTGCAGTACTGGAGACCATATCTGCAGAAGGATATTGAAACTTTGGAGAGCGTTCAGAGAAGAGCTACTAAACTAGTACATGGATTGCAGGACATAACTTACCAGGAAAGGTTAAAGGACCTTAACATGTTTAGCTTGGAAGTAAGAAGAGACAGAGGGGATATGATAGAAACTTTTAAATACATAAAGGGAATCAACACGGTAAAAGAGGAGAGAATATTTAAAAGAAGAAAAACTGCTACAAGAGGACATAGTTTTAAATTAGAGGGGCAAAGGTTTAAAAGTAATATCAGGAAGAATTACTTTACTGAGAGAGTAGTGGACGCATGGAATAGCCTTCCTGCAGAAGTGGTAGCTGCAAATACAGTGAAGGAGTTTAAGCATGCATGGGATAGGCATAAGGCCATCCTTCATATAAGATAGGGCCTGGGGCTATTCATAGTATTCAGTATATTGGGCAGACTAGATGGGCCAAATGGTTCTTATCTGCCGACACATTCTATGTTTCTATGTTTCTAAAAGAGATCGTTTTTTTCTGGCTGCCTGCCTCAGCTATTATTCTGATGCTGTTACCCACCTGATGCCACACATCTGTTGCCAAGTGGTCCTTCTTTCACCCACAATTTTCAGCGGGTACTGGTATTGCCACCCACCTCCACAGTATGTCACCTTGCCACTCTGTGGCCTCCTGATTCTCCTGCCACCTCCAGACTCTGTCACTGTGCCACTCTGTGGCCTCCTCCTGATGCTGCTGCCGCCACCTCCAGGCTCTGTCATTGTGCCGCTCTGTGGCCTACTAATGCTGCCGCACCTCCAGACTCTGTCATTGTGCCGCTCTGTGGTCTTCCCATGCTGCTGCCACCTCCAGATTCTGTCATTGTGCCGCTCTGTGGTCTCATCATGCTGCTGCCACCTGCAGACTCTGTCATTGTGCAACTCTGTGTCCTACTCATGCTGCTGCCACCTCCAGACTCTGGCATTGTGCATCTCTGTGGTCTACTTATGCTGCTGCCACCTACAGACTCTGTCATTGTGCTGCTCTGTGGTCTCCTCATGCTGCTGCCACCTCCAGATTCTGTCATTGTGCCGCTCTGTGGTCTCATCATGCTGCTGCCACCTGCAGACTCTGTCATTGTGCAACTCTGTGGCCTACTCATGCTGCCGCCACCTCCAGACTGTCATTGTGCCAATCTGTGGTCTTCTCATGCTGCTGCCATCTCCACACTATGTCACCGTGCCACTCTGTGGTATCCGCCTGATGCTGCCATCTCCATACTATGTCATCTTGACACTCAGTGGTATCCTGCTGCTGCCATCTTCACACTATGTCACCTCGCCACTCTGTGGTCTCCTCATGCTGTTGCCATCTCCACACTATGTCGCCTTGCCACTCAGTGGTCTTCTCATACTGCTGCCATCTACACACTATGTCACCTTGCCACTCTGTGGTCCCCTCATGCTGCTGCCATCTCCACACTATGTCACCTTGCCACTCTGTGGTCTCCGGATGCTGCTGCCACCTCTAAACTATGTCACCTTGCCAATCGGTGGCCTCATCATACTGCTGCCATCTACAGACTCTGTCATTGTGCCACTCGGTGGTCTTCTCATGATGCTGAATCCGCCACCTCCAGGCTCTGTCATTGTGCCGCTCTGTGGCCTACTCATGCTGCCTCAACCTCTAGACTCTGTTATTGTGCCACTCTATGGTCTCGTCATGCTGCTGCCACCTCCAGGCTCTGTCATTGTGCCGCTCTGTGGTCTCCGCATGCTGCTGCCACCTCCAGACTCTGTCATTGTGCAACTCTGCGGCTTACTCATGCTGCCGCCACCTCCAGACTGTGCCATTGTGCCAGTCTCCTCATGCTGTTGTCATCTCCACACTATGTCACCTTGCCACTCTGTGGTATCCTGCTGATGCTGCTGCTGCCATCTCCACACTATGTCACCTTGCCACTCTGTGGTCTCCTCATGCTGCTGCCATCGCCACACTATGTCGCCTTGCCACTCAGTGGTCTCCTCATGCTGCTGACATCTTCACACTATGTCACCTTGCCGCTCTATGGTCCCCTCATGCTGCTGCCATCTCCACACTATGTCACCATGCCACTCTGTTATCTCCTCATGCTGCTGCCATCTCCACACTATGTCACCTTGCCACTCGATGGCCTCATCATACTGCTGCCATCTACAGACTCTGTCATTGTGCCACTCTGTGGCCTCCTCATGCTTCTTCCACCTCCAGACTCTGTCATAGTTCTGCTCTGTGGTCTTCTCATGCTGCTGCAACCTCCAGACTGTCATTGTGCCAATCTGTGGTCTCCTCATGCTGCTGCCATCTCCACACTATGTCACCGTGCCACTCTGTGGTATCCTCCTGATGCTGCTGCTCCCATCTCCACACTATGTCACCTTGATACTCTGTGGTATCCTGCTGCTGCCATCTTTACACTATGTCACCTTGCCACTCTGTGGTTTCCTCATGCTGCTGCCATCTTCACACTATGTCGCCTTGCCACTCAGTGGTCTCCTCATGTTGCTGCGATCTACACACTATGTCATTGTGCAACCCTGTGGCCTACTCATGCTGCCGCCATCTCCACACTGTGTCATTGTGCCACTCTGTGGTCTCCTAATGCTGTTGCCATCTCCACACTATGTCACCTTGCCATTCTGTGGTATCCTCCTGATGCTGCAGCTGCCATCTCCACACTATGTCACCTTGCCACTCTGTGGTCTCCTCATGCTGCTGCCATCTACACACTATGTCATTGTGCAACTCTGTGGCCTACTCATGCTGCCGCCACCTCCAGACTGTGTTATTGTGCCACTCTGTGGTCTCCTCATGCTGTTGCCATCTCCACACTATGTCACCTTGCCACTCTGTGGTATCCTCCTGATGCTGCTGCTGCTGCCATATCCACACTATGTCACTGTGCCACTCTGTGGTCCCCTCATGCTGCTGCCATCTCCACACTATGTAACCTTGCCGCTCTGTGATCTCCTCATGCTGCTGCCATCTCCAAACTATGTCACCTTGCCACTCAGTGGTCTCATCATACTGCTGCCATCTACAGACTCTGTCATTGTGCAACTCTGTGGTCTCATCATGCTGCTGCCACCTCCAGACTCTGTCATTGTGCCGCTCTGTGGTTTCCTTATGCTGCTGCAACCTCCAGACTCTGTCATTGTGCAACTCTGTGGCCTACTCATGCTGACGCCAGCTCCAGACTGTGTCATTGTGCCACTCTGTGGTCTCCTCATGCTGCTGCCATCTCCACACTATGTCACCTTGCCACTCTGTGGTATCCTCCTGATGCTGCTGCTGCCATCTCCACACTATGTCACCATTCCACTCTGTGGTATCCTGCTGCTGTTTCCATATTCACACTATGTCACCTTGCCACTCTGTGGTCTCCTTATGCTGCTGCCATCTCCACACTATGTCACCTTGCCACTCTGTGGTTCTCTCATGCTGCGGCCATCTCCACACTATGACACTTTGACACTCGGTGGTCTCCTGATGCTGCTGCCATCTCCACACTATGTCACCTTGCCACTCTGTGGTCTTCTCATGCTGCTGCCATCTCCACACTATGTCATCTTGCCACTCTGTGGTCTCCAGATGCTGCCGCCACCTCTAAACTATGTCACCTTGCCACACGGGGGCCTCATTATACGGCAGCCATCTAAACACTCTGTCATTGTGCCACTCGATGGCCTTCTCATGATGCTGAATCCGCCACCTCCAGGCTCTGTCATTGTGCCGCTCTGTAGCCTCCTCATGCTGCCGCCACCTCCAGACTCTGTCATTCTGCCGCTCTGTGGTCTCCTCATGCTGCCGCCACCTTTAGACCCTGTTATTGGGCTACTCTGTGGCCTCATGCTTCTTCCACATCACAACTATGTCATAAGGCCACTCTGTGGACTTCTAATGCTGTTCCCATTCTCCCAACTTCATAACTGGTCCACTATTTTAGCTTTCAGCCTGGCTGACATCATCATTTATTTGACAATTCTTCTAATCTGTCAGAAGGAAGGAAAAACGAGATGCACAAAGGATCCTGTCTGTGTAGCAGCTTTAAGGCCTGTATGGTCCCATCAGAATTGGCTTATGATTTGGTAGTCAAAAGCAGGAGTGGGTAGAAAACACAGAAGACAAGCAAATATTCCATTCACATGTCATCTCTGTTTTAGATCCACTCCATTTTTTTTTTTGTCTTTAGCAGGTAACAGTCAGGAAACATGGTACCAAAGAACAATTCAAAAGAGTATTCGGGCAAAATCCAAGGTCGAAGCAGGAAGCAAAGGGTCAGAAATGGTGGTCATTCCAAAATCGGTACACAGAAAGTCAGCAGGAAACAGTAAACAAGGCACCTAGGAGGCTTAGTATGTCTCACCATAAGGTGGAATAACTAAGTATTGAGCCAGGACTCTAGTCAGGTTTTTATAGCCAGGGGGTGTGAGTCCGCCCCCTGGTCTCTAAGGTGACCAGGAGGCTTCCTCTCCCGTAGACCAATGGCAGACAGAGGTGAGGTGTATGTGTGGGCAGTAACCTCTCCCAGCAAGACCCACAGCTGATGACCAAATGTGCGTATGCGCATTACGTGCGTGCCCCTGAGCTGTACACGCAGCCGCCTGTATATTGCGCACGCGCACACGTCGTGTGGCCTGTGCACGCACAGTAGCTGCTGGGGCGCTCGTGGGTTTTCCAGGCCGATAGGAAACCCGTACCTCACGCCGTACCCTCCGTCCCTGGGGGGAGATGACGTCCCCGGCTCCTAGACATAAACTTACTGCTGACACCCTCTCCACTCTGTCGGGGGGCTCTGCTTGTATAAGCATTTAATAAAACAGGTTCTGTTGACATCTATGTGGAATTACCTGACGAGGGTGTAAAATGCGTGCGCTTCTTCTTGACGCTAACCTAGATCTGTAAGGCCGACTTCATACTTGAGTTATTTGGTCAGTTTTGGCACCGTGACCGCCTAAATAAGTGATTTTAAGAGCAACGCCTGTCATCTGCATGTCATATGGACTCACAGTATTACTTCACTACCAAAGCAGACTCCCTATGCTTGTTACTGCAAGGTACAGTGTTCTACACCACTATAAAGGCTCTCAGCAGGCAGGAAATTGATGTTTTTTTAACGTAATTCACCGCAAATATATTCGGATCAAATTGAATTTTTCCTGAAAAATTCGGCAAACCGGCGAGTTGAATTTTTGAAAAATTCGTTCATCTCTATTTAGGACATTACAATGTTTTGGGCCCAAAAATTATTTACTTTAGGATATGTGCTTGGGTTATTTCAGTGTTTGAATCTTTCAGCCATACTGTATTTTAATTTTAAAAAGGATGTGCATTTGTTTTAGGCCCCATTCACACGTCCGCAATTCCGTTCCGCAAAATGCGGACCCATTAGTTTCAATGGGGACAGACGATGTCCCGGCCGGGTCCGCAATTGCGGATCCGCACTTCCGGGTCCGCAATCGCGTTCCCGAAAAAAATAGAACATGTCCTATTCTTGTCCGCAATTGCAGACAAGAAAAGGCATTTTCTATGAGAGTGCCGGCGATGTGCAGTCCGCAAATTGCGGAATGCACATCGCCAATGTCCATGTTTTGCGGATCCGTGGATCCGCAAAACACACGGACGTGTGAATAAGGCCTTAACATGTGTGACACAGTGAGAGGTTTGGTGATAAAAAACAGGTATTTTCCTCTCAGCCTGTGCTGCTGGGTTGATTGCAGCCAGGTGAGGGCAAATACTGGACCGGATTTTAAGTGACGGTCCGGGTTTTTGGTTAATACCTAGCTGCCTTTAAAAGACAGCTGGGTTTATGCAAAGCTCTCTCTGTGTGTGTTTGGGATCTCAGCCCTGTGCTGGGTTGAAAAACTGAGACCTGTGTGTCAGGAGAGCAGGCCATCAAAAGGCTGCCGGTGGACTTTTTGTGTTGCTGAGCATTCAGCCAGGTGTGAACTGACACCTAGGGTTCCAGGTGAACTTTGTTTCTGTTTTGCCGTGCAAGATCAAGCACCAACATTGTTTTGTTTTCTGTGTGTGAACAAGCACCAAGCCTGAAAAGTGACTGTTGGGTTGTGCCTAAAGTGTGAATAAACACTGCAGATTGATTTACAAAGTGTTTTTGCCTCTATACTGCACCCGCCTACCTTGTCTACCAGAGCGAGTCCCCACATTTGGTGGAGGATGCGCGCATACGCATTGAGGCAGGCCAGAAGGTCGAAAAGTTTTGTTTTTCCCGGGCAACGGAAAGTTCAGTGTTGCTAGGGGCAACAGAAAGGTGCAGACGCCCCTGCTGGATGCTGCTCTATAGCAAAGGATTTGCTGTGTGGAACTTAAATGACCAGAGGCCTGTGGATTCATTAGAGCTGGTGCTGCTGACTGCTGATGAAAACTCTTGTGCAGTGGCTTAAAGGGCCAGCAGCCCTAATTTACAGAGACTGACCTGTGGAAAAATTTTTGGGGTCTCTTATTAAATGGACTTGTATGCTGAGAGTCTGGTGCCATGAGTCTCGTGGAGGAATATGCCAGACAGTTGTCGCATGTAAAAGGGCGAGAAAGCCTGGCCAATGAGATGGGATATGCCCCATGGAAATTGCTGTGCTTGAGTCTAGAACGGGAGGCTCTGGAGGCGCAGCTGCAGTTGGCTCTGGAGAGAGAGTCATCAACGCTTAGTGGAGTGTTGGAGGAAAATATGTATGCAGTTGCCAAGGGCAACCGACGGGAAGACAAAGAGCTGGAGAGCGGTGCGGCTCTCAGGAGTTCAGATGTACTCGACATATGTGAGCAGAGTCCTGGAGAGGATGTGCCAAGGAACCGAGGGCTGATATGTGCCATTGCCAAGGGCAACCGTTGGGAAGACAAAGAGAGGGAGAGCGGTGTGGCTCTCAGGAGTTCCTGTGTTTCATGTCAGTGTGTACTGTGTCCTGGAGAGGATGTGCGGAGGAACTGTGATGCTGTTGCTAGGAGCAACCACTACTCGGTGAAAAATGGTCCGGTCTCGCGGAAAACCAGTGCCACGGAGGAAATCGTGAGGCAGCTGGGACAAAGATCAGATTGTTTGGAGTTGGAGCCGAGTGCTGCCCTTGGGAGCGCCAAGACCCTGATGGCTGTGGGTAAGAACGTTCCATTTATTCCATGTGTTGCAGAGGGTCAGGTGATTCTGGTTCAAACCAGCCCGGTGGCTGAGGACTATGTGCGGGACAGTCATGGCGATAGCATGAACTGTGCAGTGGCTCTCACCGAGTGTGAGACTCCAGTGCAAATCGTGAAATTTGTGATGCAGTTTCACGTATACATGATATGTTTTGGGCGATGATATTGAATCGTTGCTGTGGGGTAAGGAAGACCCTTCTTCAGAAAGTGACGAGGCTCATGCAGAATCGGTACCGACCCCTTTAAGTAATGTGACCGTTAAAACCAGTGGCGCTGATAAGGTGCAAAGCGATTGTGCCAAGTTTGCGGAAAAGCCTAATGAAAGTATGAAGTCATGTGAAATATGGAAGTGTGATGACATGCCTTTTTTCCTTGCAGGTGGGGGTTCAGGGGAGACGCACCCCCTGGTGATAAAAAGGTGTATGATAACAATGTTACTGCTGAGAGTGTACAGCTGGGTGAATCGACAGAGGAAAGTGTGGTAGTGCTAGAAAATGTACCCAAACGTACCAGAAAGGGAAAAGAGTGGTACCCCTAGGGTGCAAAGTGAAAGTGCCCAGTTGGCTGCAGTGCATAATGAGAACATGTCATGTGATGATGATGTTGACATGCATTTTCCGCTGCAGGATGTGACCAGGGGAGAAGTGTTCCCTGTCCCTAATTTCACACCTGAGCGTTTTACAGCGCGTTCAAACGCGCTGTAAAACGCTCAACACATGAAAACCAATGCTTTCCTAAGGCCCTGGTGCTCACTTGAGCGTTTCACAGCGCGTTTGAACGCGCTGTAAAACGCCCGACGCATAGACAAGTACTTGAGCTTTTTTTGGGGCGTTTGTCGCGCGTTTTGTGATTGACACCACAGTAGTTTCCTATTTGCAAAAACGCGCTGAAATACGCGCGGAAAAAGCGCGTTTTTAGAACGCTCAGGTCTGAACCCAGGGTGTAGGTAAAAAGATGTATGTAAAAGAAATTCTGATTTATGTTGTGACCACAGAGGGGAGCCAACCCACTGTGATAAACATACATGAAGGTGTGGTGGTGCAAAAGGGTGTACCACACACACCAGAGGTGGATGTGCAGTATCCACAGGTTTCCGTGGTCAATAAGGAAATGTCCAAGGTGGGGGTTAGCTCAGTGGTGCCCCTAGAAGTCAGGACGGATACGAGCGGTATGTATGACATGTACGCTGTGTCTGATGTCAACGCAGAGAGTGAGGTTGCCATGTCAAGGTCTGCTGAAACCAAGGTGGTTGCTTGGTGTTTGTGACGAAGTGGGTTCTGCTGGCGTGGTTGTGGCAGAACAGAGGGAAAGTTATAGGTCAAGTAAATGCCCTCTCACCAGCCTCATGTGGTCTGGCGTGTGTTCACCCCCTCAGGGTTGAACAAAAGGGGGGGGGGGTATGTGACACAGTGAGAGGTTTGGTGATTAAAAAAAAACAGGTATGTTCCTCTCAGTCTGTGCTGCAGAGTTGATTGCAGCCAGGTGAGGGCAAATACTGGACTGGATTTTAAGTGCCGGTCCGGGTTTTTGGTTAATACCTAGCTGCCTTTAAAAGACAGCTGGGTTTATGAAAAGCCTTCTCTGTGTGTGTTTGGGATCTGAGCCCTGTGCTGGGTTGAAAAGCTGAGACCTGTGTGTCAGGAGAGAAGCCCATCAAAAGGCTGCCAGTGGACTTTTTGTGTTGCCGAGCCTTCAGCCAGGTGTGAACTGACACCTAGGATTCCAGGTGAACTTTGTTTCTGTTTTGCCGTGCAAGATCAAGCACCAACATTGTTTTGTTTTCTGTGTGTGAACAAGCACCAAGCCTGAAAAGTGACTGTTGGGTTTTGTGCCTAAAGTGTGAATAAACACTGCAGATTGATTTACAATGTGTTTTTGCTTCTATACTGCACCCGCCTACCTTGTCTACCAGAGCGAGTCCCCACACATGTCAGTGCCCACTGAGTAATCTGTGCTAAAGCATGTAATGTTGTTTCGACATACATATACACAATGCATTAAGCAGAATGAGGTATTAGTTGGCACTTTGGCCCAAATAGGGTCCCCATTCATTTAACTTAACCAAAATGTTAGTTGAAAAAAGTACTAACTAAATAAAAAGTGAAATTAATGGCCACCAGAAATACATTGTCGCTGTCAAGGGACACCTCCTTCAGCAGACAATAAATAGTCTGCAAACACATCTAGGTTCCAAAGTCCAGCAATCCCTTGTCTAGCGGTAGACTGACAAACTGAATGAATGGGGGCAGTTGACAACGTAGATTCTACATCAGGGTTGTTTGGCACATCATATCTCCTTGAAAAATTATGTAACAACACATGCTTTAATGACAGCCTGCACATTTTGAGGTGCCAATTGCATGGTTGTTAAAAGAACTCTCCATTTGGATGTAAGGATACCAAAAGCACATTCGATGTACCGCCATGCTCTCAAGTCTGTAATTAAATATTCTTAGCCTGGTGCCTAAGCCCTGTCTTACAAATGGTCGCAAGACACTCTGGCTCAGGCCAAAGCCCTCATCAGCCACAAAAACAGGTGGGCCAGAAGATTCAGGAATTTGGGATGGTTCTGGAAGCTCCAGCTGGTTGTTCAGAAGCCGCCGACCCATTCTGGAAGCACTGAAGATGCAAGCATCTATAGCACTTCCATAGGTCCCCGATATCTACAATTACAAAGCAGTAGGAAGTGTCTGTAACAGCCAAAAGCACTACTGAAAAAAACTGCTTGTAATTGTATATCGGAACCCTGAGTTCGGTGACTTCACACGCACGTTTCCCATCAAGGGCACTGATACAGTTGGGAAACTGCACCACTTCTTGAAACCTCTGGGCAATCTCCAGCCACTGCTGACATGTATTGGGTGGCATTACTGTTGGCCGGAGTGTGTCCCAAATATACTCATATGTCTCAGCAATGAGCTTAGCAATCATTGACTTCCCAAGTAAAAATTCGAAGCGCAACGAAGCAAACGAGTTTCCAGTGAAAGTAAGTGGCACAACCTTGATTCCATGTGGGGTCTAGGACCTCATCGTCCCCTGCATAGTCTTCCACACAGTCTTCCTCCCTGACCTCCTGTTCGGTCTGCACACTGCAGAAAGACGCAGCAGTTGGCACTTGTGTTTCGTCATCAGCAGAGATGTGCGGACTGCGATGAGATGGTATTCCCATGTCCTCATCATCAGGAAACATCAGTGGTTGTGCATCAGTGCATTCTATGTCTTCCACCACTGGGGAAGGGCTAGGTGGATTCCCTTGGGAAACCCTGCCAGCAAAGTCTTTAAACAGCATAAGAGACTGCTGCATAACTTGAGGCTCAGACAGTTTCCCTGATATGCATGGGGGTGATGTGACAGACTAATGGGCTTGGTTTTCAGACGCAACCTGTGCGCTTTCTGCAGAAGACTGGGTGGGAGATAATGTTGTGAACGTGCTGGATCCACTGTCGGTCACCCAATTGACGAGCGCCTGTACCTGCTCAGGCCTTACCATCCTTAGAACGGCATTGGGCCCCACCAAATATCGCTGTAAATTCTGGCGGGTACTGGAACCTGAGGTAGTTGGTTCACTAGGACGTGTGGCTGTGGCAGAATGGCCACGTCCTCTCCCAGCACCAGGGGGTACACTAACACCACCACGACCGCGTCCACGTCCCTTACTAGATGTTTTCCTCATTGTTACCGTCCACCAAGCACCACAATAAGAAAAAAAATATTTGGCCCAATGTATTGATTTCAAATTCAGGCCTTTTTTTACAGGCACCTAACACTATTTGCCTATTTATTTATGTAACGTATTACACTAATCCAGGCACAGCAGTAACCACTGATTTAGGGGAATATCTCTTTTAGGGCTAGTATTTAGGCCCTGGATGAAAGGTATCCTTTTATGGACAGATTTAAACTAGGCCTGCAACAGCTGGAACACCAGATTCAGGGTATTGCTATTTTGGCAATTGAATTTCACCCCAGAACAAAATATTTGTTTTTACGGACACTATGAAACTTTGCCAGCCACAGCTGTGACACCAGATTTATGGTATTGCTATATTGGCAATTGAATTTCACCCCAGAACAAAATATATGTTTTGGCGGACACTATTATAGTTTGCCAGCCACTGCTGTTACACCAGATGTATGGTATTGCTATTTTGGCAATTGAATTTCACCCCAGAACAAAATGTATAATTTGCAGGACACTATAAAACTTGGCCAGCCACAGCTGAAACCACTGATTTATGGTATTGCTATTTTGGCAATTGAATTTCACCCCAGAACAAAATATATGATTTGGCGGACACTATTATAGTTTGCCAGCCACAGCTGAAACCGCTGATTTATGGTATTGCTATTTTGGCAATTGAATTTCACCCCAGAACAAAATATATCCTTTGCAGGACACTATGAAACTTGGCCAGCCACAGCTGAAACCACTGATTTATTGTATGGCTATTTTGGCAATTGAATTTCACCCCAGAAAAAAATATATGTTTTGGCGGACACTATTATAGTTTGCCAGCCAGTGCTGGGACACCAGATTTAGGGGATTGCTATTTTGGCAATTAAATTTCACCCCAGAACAAAATATACCCTGTTACGGACAGATTTAAACTAGGCCTGCAACAGCTGGAACACCAGATTCAGGGTATTGCTATTTTGGCAATTGAATTTCACCCCAGTACAAAATATTTCCTTTTCAGGACACTATAAAACTTGTCCAGCCACAGCTGAAACCACTGATTTATTGTATTGCTATTTTGGCAATTGAATTTCACCTCAGAACAAAATATATGTTTTTGCGGACACTATTATAGTTTGCTAGCCAGTGCTGGGACACCAGATTTAGGGGATTGCTATTTGGACAATTGAATTTCACCACAGAAAATAATCTATCCTTTGCCAAACAGCAGACAGTATTATACTTGGCTAGCCAAAGCTGGAACACCAGATTTAGGGGATTGGTATTTTGGCAATTGTATTTAACCCCTTAATAAAATATAGAAATTGCTATCCTGAGTTTCTAGGGGTGACAATTAGCACAGCCAAGCCCCTGATGTAGGATATAGCAAAAAAAAAAACTAGTATTGATGGACTTGGTGGCAGCTTGTTCTGGTGCACCACAAGTCACAAAATGGCCGCCGATCACCCCAGAAAATAAGTTACAGAAAAACGCTCTGTGCAGCCCAAAAACCAGTGAGCAAGTAACTAGCAGAAGTTCAATCATTCACAGCTGTAGATCGATCACTTCATTAGGTGCTTTTGCAGACTTTTCCCTGCCTAATCTCGCCCTCACAGCAGCTGCGTTCTTTCCCTACACTAATCAGAGCAGTGTGACATGCGGCGCTACGTGACTCCAGCTTAAATAGAGGCTGGGTCACATGCTGCACTTGGCCAATCACAGCCATGCCATTAGTAGGCATGGCTGTGATGGGCTCTTAGGGCAAGAAGTAAAACGCTAGCTGATTGGCTGAAGAAAACGCCGAACAACGAACCCGAACTTTTTTGAAAATGTCCGGGTCCCGAACATCCCAAAATTCGGTATGAACCCTAACTATTCTCGAACTGTTCGCTCAACACTACTGAGGATAGGCCAGTTTACAGAGACCCCCAATATGTGGTTGTAAACTGCTGTACAGGGACATGGCAGGGCGCAGAAGAAAAGGAACGCCATATCGTTTTTGAAAGGAAGATTTCACTGGGATAATTTTATGCTGCCATATCACAGTTGAAGACCCCCTGACGCATCCCTAGAGTAGAAACTCAAAAAAAGTGACCCCGTTTTAGAAACTACACCCCTCAAGGTATTCGGTACTTACTTTACAAACTTTGTTAACCCTTTAGGTGTTCCACAAGAATTAATAGAAAATGGAGATGAGATTTCAGAATTTCACTTTTTTGGCAGATTTTCCATTTTAATCCATTTTTTCCATTAACAAAGCAAGGAACAACAGCCAAACAAAACTCAATATTTTTTGCCCTGATTCTGTAGTTTATGTGTTTGTAAACTGCTGTACAGGCACACGGCAGGGGGCAAAAGAAAAGGAACGCCATATGGTTTTTGGAAGGCAGATTTCACTGGGATAATTTTAAGTTGCCATGTCCCATTTGAAGATGCACCCCTAAAGTAGAAACTCCCCCAAAAATGACCCCATTTTGGAAACTACAGGATAAGGCAGAAGTTTTGTTGGTACTATTTTAGGGTACATATGATTTGTGGTTGCTCTATACAGGGCCGTCTTTAAGGAGGGGCAAAAGGGGCAGCTGCCCCGGGCCCAGTTGCTCCTGGGGGGGCCCGCTACACTCACGTGTAATGGGAATGCTCTGACAGGGCCCAGCATGAAGTGCAGTGAATGCCGGGCCCTGTCAGAGCACTCTTCAAACATGAGGTGGCGCAGAGGCAAGGAGGAGGGGAGGAGGGGTGCGCACTCACCCGCCCAGCAGTTCTTGTCACTGCCGGGCTGTTCGTTTCTATAGTGAAGCAGGGAGACCTCTCTGCTCCCTGCTTCACTGATCTTCAAAGCTCAGAGGCTCCCCCTGCTGGCTGCACTTGGTACTGCTGGCTGTGGGAGGAGCTCTGAAGGCCCAGGAATCTGCCTTTAGCACAGCCAGCAGCGTGATGTGAGCGTGGGAGCCTGTCATCAGGAAAGAAGGTAAGTATTAACTGTTTTTTTTCCCCCATAAGGCTGCAAAAAAGGGGGGAACCACTAGAGTGAGGGGCCACAAAAGAACATAACCACTGTGAGGGGCACATGTCTGGGTATAACATCTACTGTGAGGGGGCACAGATGTGTGGGCATAACTGCTGTGAGGGAGGCACATATTTGGCATAACCACTGTGAGGGGCACATGTGGCATAACTGCTGTAAGGGGGCTGATTTCTGGCATAACTAGGGGCACATATCTGGCATAACTCCTGTGAGGGGGCACATATCTGGCATAACACTGGTGAGGGAGGCAGATATCTGGCATAACGCCTGTGAGGGAGGCACATATCTGGGCATAAAGACTGTGAGGGGGCACATGTCTGGCCATAACTACTGTGAGGGGCACATATCTGGGCATTACTACTGTGAGGGGGCACATGTCTGGCATAACACTGGTGAGGGAGGCAGATATCTGGCATAACTCCTGTGAGGGGGCACATGTCTGGCATAACGCCTGTGAGGGAGGCACATATCTGGGCATAAAGACTGTGAGGGGGCACATGTCTGGGCATAACTACTGTGAGGGGGCACATGTCTGGGCATAACTACTGTGAGGGGGCACATGTCTGGGCATAACTACTGTGAGGGGGCACATGTCTGGGCATAACTACTGTGAGGGGGCACATATCTGGGTATAACTGCTGTGAAGGGGCACAAGGAGGACATAGCTATTTTGAAGGGACCACAAGGTGGGCATTAGTACTGTGTGGTAGCACTAGATTACCCTGCTATACATTGGCATGGCTTAGTCTACCAGGCCAGCACAGCGCCCCCTGCTGGTGATTTCACAGGGGCAGTCACCATCCCTTCCTTAACCTTATATGATTATTCTCTTTTTCTCTATCATCACAGGGACCTTGTTCTGGATCCAGTGGACATCACGCCGACACCAGCGACACCCTGGATGAGGTAGGACCAGATTTTATTAGGACTGGGTGAGTGTAGCCGTGTATTTGGCTTAGGGCTCTTGCACACAAGCGGATCCCGTGCGGCTAATCCGCTGAGTGAAAGAGAGCCAAGCCCCGCTCCGTACAGCAGAGACACGAAGCAGTAACATGATTGATAATGCTCGGTGCCTCTCTGTGATCTTTTTACTACAAAATCACGGTGACGACTTTATCTCACTGTGATTTTGTAGTAAAAAGATCACAGAGAGGCACCGAGCATTATCAATCACGAGCCTGCTGGAGTCTTCAGACTGTGGTGGAGGGCGTGATTGCATGCTAGGGTGTGGGAAGGCGGGATCCAGGGGGCCCAAGTAAATTCTTGCCCAGGGTCCAATCAGTATTAAAGACTGCCCTGGCTCTATATTACACTTTTTGTGAGGCAAGGTAACAAAAAATAGCTGTTTTGGCACCGTTTTTATTTTTTGGTTATTTACAATGTTCATCTCACATGTTAGATCATGTGGTATTTTTATAGAGCAGGTTGGTAAGTATGCGACAATACCAAATATGTATACTTTTTTGGATGTTTGTTTCAGTTTTACATAATAAAGCATTTTTGAAAAAAATCATGTTTTAGTGTCTGCATATTCTGAAAGCCATAGTTTTTTTTATGTTTTGCGTGATTATCATAGGTAGGGTCTCATTTTTTGTGGTATGAGATGACGGTTTGATTGGTACTATTTTAGGGTGCATATGACTTTTTGATCGCTTGGTATTACACTTTTTGTGATGTAAGGTGACAAAAACGCCTTTTTTGACACACTTTTTATTATTATTTTTTACGGTGTTCACATGAGGGGTTAGGTCATGTGATATTTTTATACAGAAGGTTCTTACAGACGCGGCAATACGAATATGTAAACATTTTTTTATGTAAGTTTTACTCAATCATTTTTTAAACAGAAAAAAATCATGTTTTAGTGTCTCCAGAGTCTGAGAGTCATAGTTTTTTTTTGTTTCTTGTGCGATTGTCTTAGGTAGGGTTTCATGTTTTGCGGGATAAGATGACCGTTTGATTGGTATGATTTTGGGGTGTGTATGACTTTTTGATCACTTGGCATTACACTTTTTGTGATGTAAGGTGACAAAACATAGCTTTTTTTTACGGTGTTCACCTGCGGGCTTAGAGCATGTGTTATTTTTTAGAACAGGTTTTTACGCACGTGGCAATACATAATATGTCTATTTTGTTTATTTATTTAAGTTTTACACAACAATATCATTTTTGAAACAAAAAAAATGACATTTCAGTGTCTCCACATTATGAGAGCCATAGTTTTATTTTTATTTTTTGGGTGATTGTCTTAGGTAGGGACTCATTTTTTTTGTGTGATGAGGTGATGGTTAGATTGGTCCTATTTTGGGGCGAATAAGCCTTTTTGATCGCTTGGTGTTGCACTTTTACTGATGTAAGGTGACAACAAAATTCTTTTTTAGCACAGTTTTTATTTTATTTTCTTGAGGGTGTTCACTTGCAGGGTTAGATCATGAGGTAGTTTTATACAACAGGTTGTTACGCACATGGCAATGCCTAATATGTATACTTTGTTTATTTATTTAAGTTTTACACAACAATATCATTTTTGAAACAAAAAAAAAATCATGTTTTAGTTTCTCCATAGTCTGAGAGCCATAGTTTTTTTTTTAAGCGATTGTCTTAGGTAGGGTATACTTTTTACGGAATGACATGACGGTTTGACTGGCACTATTTTGGGGTGCCTATGACTTTTTGATTGCTTGCTTTTACACTTTTTGTGATGCAAGGTGACAAAAGTATTTTTTTAGCTCAGTTTTAGGTTAGGTCATGTGATATTATTATAGAGCTAGTCGATACGGACAGCGATACCTAATATGTCTACTTTTTTTTTTTTCCCCTATTTTTCTTAAAACTTTTTTTTTTTTTTAAACTTTTTTGTAAAGCTTTATTTTTATTACTTCTTTTTTCACTTTATTTTTTGTCCCACTCTGGGACTTCAACTTTTTGGGGTCTGATCCCCTTTAAAATGCTTTAGAATACTTCTGTATTGTAAAGCATTGGCTGTAAGTGTATTACTGAATGTAATACATTTACAGCTTCCTGCTTGTGAGATCCAGGGGGCTGGATCTCACAGGCTGTAGCCATGATGCCTAAGGAAGGCATCGGGTTGCCTTCTCTGCCATCGGGTCCCCGTCACAGCAGCGCGGGGACCCGATGGCAGCTCCGATCCCCGCAAGGACATCGCACGTGCCACAGTCAGCGCTGACAATCAACACATAATGACCTGTTAAGGCCAAAAAATGTCCTGTTTATGGCTAATAAAAAGTTTAATCTTTATTCAATTCATTTATAAAAAAGGGGACATTTAAATATGCCTCTTGCCAAACTAGTGAACCCTTTAAAAACAGTGAGGAGGGTGCTCTGTATGTTTATATCACTGTTGATTGATTTACAATTGTAAACAGAGTAACACTATTTTCGCAACATAGTGACAGAGTCAGTCTTAAAACGTCAACGCCAGTGTAGGAGCGCTGGTTATCTCCACCAGTGCTCAAATGGGGGAACCGTCTGCAGTACGGGCCTTAACCCCTTGCTGCACCACAACCTCGTTTAGTTAAAAAACAATCCCTATTAGCTCCCCAACATGTTTCACCACATATGTGGCTTCTTCAGGGGGTTGAGCTAAGGAACCGGGCGCCAAAACATTGCGATCTTTATTATCGGGGAGACCCCTCCCTGGCCGCTCCAGCTCCCTTATTGGGCAATGTAGATGAAAGACATCTGATGCTACCTATAGGGAGAAACTACTGTGATAGCAAGCGCCGTCACCAAAAGTGCGTCCAAATGGTGACGTATTAGATATACGTCATCCGCATCACTGTTCGCGCATGTCCTTCGACTTAGATTCTGCCGATGGAGAAAAATAGGTAAGTAATTACTGCGCATGACTTCGGTGATTGGTTTTACGAAGCAGGCACACAAGCGGTATGTGCGCATGTCATCGGACTTAAACACTACCATTAAGAGAAGAGTAATAACTGCGCATGACTTCAGTGATTGGTTCTACAGCACAGACACACGACAATATGTGCGCATGTCATCGGACTTAGGCGCTGCCGTAGAGAAAAAAATGATAACTGCGCATCACTCAAGTGATTGAATTTCCAGCGCAGTCATGATGCGCATACTTCAGATAACATGCACATGTTTGAATTAATAGTCTTTTAAACTGGTGTACATTAGTACTTGTATAGATACAATACGAAAACTTCAATTGAATTCAATAGTTAACACTGGAAATAGTAGGTCCAATGCTCAAATTGCACCACATTTATTAAAAGACTATTATTTTCAGGGATATTTAATTCAAGTTCATTTTGAGATTGAAGCAATCCACAGTTATTAACCCTTGTATATACATCAAGATGTCCTAGGGGAAACACGGTGGCAATCCCTAAATATTTATTCATAATTATATCTAAATGAAATAACTCATTGTTCCCTATGGGGTGTTATTTAGAGGAAAGCACTGAAGGAGAACCCTTCATTTAGGCCCACTGGATTCATAGTATTTAGTCTCTCTATCCACCTTGCTTCAACTTGAAGAAGTTTTTTATCTAGATTACCACCTCTAGGTCCAAGGGATAGTTTCTCTATACCCCAAAAGTTCAGGACATCCAATTTCCCATTATGTTGGTGTCGGACATGTCTAGAGATAGAGGTATCCTTTTTGGTACCAATAGCACTAAGATGTCCTGATATCCGTCGCCTTAGTTCTTGTGTAGTTTTACCTACATAGAGCTTTGGGCAGGTGCAACTGGCCACATATATCACCCCTTTGGACTTGCATGTAATTCTCTGTCTAATTTCATAATTTTTTCCATCATAGGGGTTCATAAAAGATTTGGTCTTGTAAATAAATCTACAAAAACTACAATCGTTACATGGTACCGAACCAGGGTTACTATCCAGTTGTTTCTGAGGTCGTTGGTCCTGATGATGACTATGGACTAATAGGTCTTTCAGATTCTGCCCCCGACGGTAAGTTATGTTTGGGTATGGGTTTATGACCCCTTGTAAGTCCTTATCTGTCATAAGAATACTCCAATGTTTACCTAGGATTGATTTTATCTCAGATGAGGCTCTGTCAAAGGTTCCAATACATCTGACCAATTTTTGTGTTTCAGTCGACTTAGGTTTCAACAAATCTTCCCGCTTAAGTACTTTGGCCTTGTTAACCACTTAAGCCCCCCTAGCTTAAACACCCTTAATGACCAGGCCACTTTTTACAATTCTGCACTACACTACTTTCACCGTTTATTGCTCCGTCATGCAACTTACCACCCAAATGAATTTTACCTCCTTTTCTTCTCACTAATAGAGCTTTCATTTGGTGGTATTTCATTGTTGCTGACGTTTTTACTTTTTTTGCTATTAATCAAAAATTACCGAAATTTTTGCAAAAAAATGACATTTTTCACTTTCTGTTGTAATTTTTTTTTTTTAAAACTACATTTCTATATACATTTTTCGCAAAATTTATTGTTCTACATGTCTTTGATAAAAAAAAATACAATAAGTGTATATTTATTGGTTTGGGTAAAAGTTATAGCGTTTACAAACTATAGTGCAAAAAAGTGAATTTCGGCATTTTGAAGCAGCTCTGACTTTCTGAGCACCTGTCATGTTTCTTCAGGTGCTAGAATGTCAGGATAGTATAAATACCCCCCAAATTACACCATTTTAGAAAGAAGACACCCCAAAGTATTCATGGAGGAGCATGGTGAGTTCATGTATCATTTCATTTTTTTTCACAAGTTAGCGGAAAATGACACTTTCTAAGGAAAAAAATAAAAATAATAAAGTTTCCATTTCTGCTAACTTCTGGCAAAAAAAAATGAAATCTCCCACGGACTCACTATGCCCCTCAGTGAATACCTTGGGGTGTCTACTTTCCGAAATGGGGTCACTTGTGGGGTGTGTTTACTGTTCTGGCATTTTGGGCGGGGCTAAATTGTGAGCAGCCATGTAAAAGCTAAAGGTACTCGTTGGAATTTGGGCCCCTTTGCGCACTCAGGCTGCAAAAAGTGTCACTCATGTGGTATTGCCGTACTCAGGAGAAGTAGGGCAATGTGTTTTGGGGTGTATTTTTACATATACCCATGTTGGGTGAGAGAAATATCTCTGTAAACTGACAACTTTGTTTAAAAAAATTTAAAAAGTTGTCGATTACAGCGATATTTCTCACACAAAGTATGGGTATATATAAAAATACACCCCAAAACACATTGCCCTACTTCTCCTGAGTACGGCGATACCACATGAGTGACACTTTTTGCAGCCTGGATGCGCAAAGGGCCCAAATTCCAATGAGTACCTTTAGGATTTCACAGGGCATTTTTACGCATTTGGATTCCAGACTTCTTCTCACGCTTTAGGGGCCCCTAAAATGCCAGGACAGTATAAATACCCCACATGTGACCCCATTTTAGAAAGAAGACACCCCAAGGTATTCTGTGAGGGGTATGGTGAGTTTATGTAAAATTTTATTTTTGTCACAAGTTAGTGAAATATAAGACTTTGTAAAAAAAAAAAAAAAAATATCAATTTCCGCTAACTTGTGCCAAAAAAAAAAATAAATTTCTGTGAACTTGCCATGCCCCTCACAGAATACCTTGGGGTGTCTTCTTTCCAAAATGGGCTCACATGTGGGGTATTTATACTGCCCTGGCATTTTAGGGGCCCTAAAGCGTGAGAATCCAAAATGAGTAAAAATGCCCTGTGAAATCCTAAAGGTACTCATTGGTTTTAGGGCCCCTTGCACATCTTGGCTGCAAAAAGTGTCACTCATGTGGTATCGCCGTACTCAGGAGAAGTAGGGCAATGTGCTTTGGGGTGTATTTTTACATATTCCCATACTGGGTGTGAGAAATATCTCTGTAAATGACAACTTTTAAAAAAATTTATACAAAGTTGTCAATTTATAGAGATATTTCTCTCACCCAGTATGGGTATATGTAAAAATACACCCCAAACACATTGCCCTACTTCTCCTGAGTACGGCAATACCACATGTGTGACACTTTTTGCAGCCAAGATGTGCAAAGGGCCCTAAAACCAATGAGTACCTTTTAGGAGGGCATTTTTATGCATTTTTCTTCTCACGCTTTAGGTCCCCTAAATTGCCAGGGCAGTATAAATACCCCACATGTGACCCCATTTTGGAAAGAAGACACCCCAAGGTATTCAATGAGGGGCATGGCGAGTTCACAGAAGATTTTTTTTTTGGCACAAGTTAGCGGAAATTGATTTTTTATTGTTTTTTCTCAAAAAGTCTCCCTTTCTGCTAACTTTTGACAAAAAGTTAAATTTTTCATGGACTCACTATGCCCCTCAGCGAATACCTGTTTGTACTGTTCTGGCATTTTGGGCGGGGCTAAATTGTGAGCAGCCATGTAAAAGCTAAAGGTACTCGTTGGAATTTGGGCCCCTTTGCGCACCCAGGCTGCGAAAAAGTGTCACTCATGTGGTATCGCCGTACTCAGGAGAAGTAGGGCAATGTGTTTTGGGGTGTATTTTTACATATACCCATGCTGGGTGAGAGAAATATCGCTGTAAATTGACAACTTTGTATAAAAATTTTTAAAAAGTTGTCATTTACAGAGATATTTCTCTCACCCAGCATGGGTATATGTAAAAATACACCCCAAAACACATTGCCCTACTTCTCCTGAGCACGGCGATACCACATGTGTGCCACTTTTTTGCAGCCAAGATGCGCAAAGGGGCCCTAAAACCAATGAGTACCTTTAGGATTTCACAGGGCATTTTTACGCATTTGGATTCTCACGCTTTAGCACCCCTAAAATGCCAGGGCAGTATAAATACCCACATGTGACCCCATTGTGGAAAGAAGACACCCCAAGGTATTCCGTGAGGGGCATGGTGAGTTCACAGAAAAAAATTTTTGGCACAAGTTAGCGGAAATTGATTTTTTTTTTTTTTTACAGTCTCATATTCCACTAACTTGTGACAAAAAATAAAATTTTACATGAACTCCCCATACCCCTCACGGAATACCTTGGGGTGTCTTCTTTCCAAAATGGGGTCACATGTGGGGTTTTTGTACTGCCCTGGCATTTGAGGGTCTCCGCAATCATTACACGTATGGCCAGCATTAGGAGTTTCTGCGATTCTCCTTATATTGAGCATACGGGTAATGAGATTTTTTCCGTTCAGCCTCTGGGCTGAAAAAAAAATAAAATGAACGGCACAGATTTTTCATTCGCATCAATCAATGTGGATGAAAAATCTCTGCCAAAATCAGTGACTGGGGTGCGGTGGGCTGGGCGCTAGCTACCTAACAAGTAGCTAACTAACTGGCGGTGATAAGGGACCCTTATGCCCCATTCACACGTCCGAAATTCTGTTTGCGGAGCGGAATTGCGGACCCATTCATTTCTATGGGGACAGACTTTGTCCCGCTCGGATCCGGAATTACGGATCCGCACTTACGGGTCTGCATTTCCGTTCCGCAAAAATATAGAACATGCCCTTTTCTTGTCCGCAATTGCGGACAAGAAAAGCATTTTCTATATAGTTCTGGCAATGTGCGGATCTGCAAAATGCGGAAAGCACATTGACGGTGTCCGTGTTTTGCGGATCCGCGCCGCGGATCCGTGGCACGGATCTGTGGATCCGCGGAACCGCAAAACACATATGGACATGTGAATAGAGCCTTACAGGGGGTGATCAGTGACAGGGGGTGATCAGGGAGTCTATATGGGGTGATCAGGGGTTAACAAGGGGTTAATAGTGGTTATAAAGTGAGGGGGTGGGGGTGGGGTTAGTGTAGTGTTTGGTGCAACTTTACATTGTTACCTGGTCCTCTGGTGGTCGATCCCAGTAAATGGGACCACCAGAGGACCAGGTATTAGGTATATCAGACGCTGTTAGCAACACAGCGTCTGATATACTACTTTGATCTCATTTATTTTACATTTACAGCCTGCCAGCGATTGATCATCGCTGGCAGGCTGTAGTACAACTGCAGAGCCGCGCTCTGCTGTGAACGCGCGCGTGCGCGCGTTCACAGCAGATCTCGGCTCTCGCGAGATGACGCACGGATGCGTCCAGGAGGAACAAACTTGCCGCCGCCTGGACGCATCCGTGCGTTCGGCGGTCGGCAAGCGGTTAAAGGACTTTCTAAGGAGGGCATGAGAATACCCTCGTTCTCTAAATCTTCCATACAGTTCCTTACTTTCTGATATAAAGCCTGCTTCAGTCGAACAGTTTCTTCGCGCCCGAAGATACTGTCCGTATGGGATACCCCTTTTCAGGGGAACAGGGTGCCAACTTTCCCAGTGAAGATAACTATTGGTTGAAGTCGATTTCCTATAGACCTCAGTGTTTAAACACCCATTTGGTGACTTCTTAATATTCAAATCAAGAAAGTGAATAGTTTGGTTTTGTATTTCATGTGTAAATTTCATGTTAATTTCATTTTGATTAAGTCGCTGTGTAAACTGTAAAAACAAATCCTCAGTGCCATCCCATATGATAAGTATGTCATCTATATACCTGCCCCAGAAAAGAATGTGGCAGGTATATAGAGACATATCATCAGTGAAAACGTGTAGGTCCTCCCACCACCCAAGAAATAAATTTGCGAGGGTCGGTGCACACGCCGTACCCATCGCTGTCCCAGTGGTCTGGGCGTAGATGCGGCCTTGAAAAGTGAAAAAATTATGTTCCAAAATAAATTTTAAAAGTGTCAATATAAATTTGTTGTGCTCCCTAAAAATAACGCTCTTAGTATCCAAAAAGTGTTTAACCGCGGTGAGCCCCTGATTGTGCTGTATCCTGCTATAAAGTGATTCGACATCCAGGCTTGCTAAAAAAATTCCTGGCGGGAAGGATAGGTCGTTCAATTTTACAAGGAGGTCCTTGGTATCCTGAATATAGGATGGCAGAGATGTCACAAAAACACGAAGTACTTTGTCTATATATTGGCTGGCACCCTGAGTTAGATTGTCAGTGCCCGAGACGATTGGTCTACCAGGGATCGGGAGTCTCTTCTTATGCACTTTGGGTAGTGCATAGAAGGTAGACATGACAGGAGATTTGTCAAAAATATATTGGTATTCATCCTTGGTGATTATATTTGATTCTTTAGCTGTATCTAGAATGCATTTGAGTTCTTTCAAATATTTTTCAGTAGGATCTTGTTTAAGAATCTTATAGGTCTCTTTATCTTCAAGGAGTTTCAATACCATATTTACATAATCCTCTCTGTCTTGTATGACTACATTACCGCCTTTATCACTCATTTTAATTACTATCCTTTGATTTTCCCGTAGATTTTGAAGGGCGACCGATTCTTCAGAGGTGAGATTGGATTTTGTATGTTTCCCAAATGTAAGGTGCTTAATATCATCTGTGACCATTTTTACAAAGGTATCAATTTCCTTAAATTGTGAAAACGGTGAAGTAGTTTTAGACCTAGGTCTTAAATCTGTACAGGGTGCCACCATTGATACCTCGTGCCCTGATGCCTCTCTCTGTAAGCTCTCTAGCGTCTCAAGGCAACTTTTTTCTTTTTCATATAGTTTCTTCCAGTCCTGTTCAGACTGCAAGTGCACTTTATGGAGGGCCAATTTTCTAGCGAATAAGTTTATATCCTTTATCCAGGAGAATTTGTCACAGTTGGGGACTGGGGTAAAAGTAAGGCCTTTTTTAAGGATAACTTGTTCTTCCTTAGTTAACCTGTAGGGCGATAGGTTTATAACCCTATTGTTACCAGGTTCTTGTTGCCTATTAATTAATGCTGTTTGTTGTAGCCCCATTTGTTCCGGTCCCTCAACTGAGTCTGGCCTAAAAAAATTGACGCCACTGGAGCAGATGTTGAGGTAAAGGTGGTTGGCATTGGATTCGCTGTAGTATTTAATACAGGGGTATTTTGTTGAACAAATCCCTGAGTCAGAAATTGCAAGTCCAAAGGGGTGATATATGTGGCCAGTTGCACCTGCCCAAAGCTCTATGTAGGTAAAACTACACAAGAACTAAGGCGACGGATATCAGGACATCTTAGTGCTATTGGTACCAAAAAGGATACCTCTATCTCTAGACATGTCCGACACCAACATAATGGGAAATTGGATGTCCTGAACTTTTGGGGTATAGAGAAACTATCCCTTGGACCTAGAGGTGGTAATCTAGATAAAAAACTTCTTCAAGTTGAAGCAAGGTGGATAGAGAGACTAAATACTATGAATCCAGTGGGCCTAAATGAAGGGTTCTCCTTCAGTGCTTTCCTCTAAATAACACCCCATAGGGAACAATGAGTTATTTCATTTAGATATAATTATGAATAAATATTTAGGGATTGCCACCGTGTTTCCCCTAGGACATCTTGATGTATATACAAGGGTTAATAACTGTGGATTGCTTCAATCTCAAAATGAACTTGAATTAAATATCCCTGAAAATAATAGTCTTTTAATAAATGTGGTGCAATTTGAGCATTGGACCTACTATTTCCAGTGTTAACTATTGAATTCAATTGAAGTTTTCGTATTGTATCTATACAAGTACTAATGTACACCAGTTTAAAAGACTATTAATTCAAACATGTGCATGTTATCTGAAGTATGCGCATCATGACTGCGCTGGAAATTCAATCACTTGAGTGATGCGCAGTTATCATTTTTTCTCTACGGCAGCGCCTAAGTCCGATGACATGCGCACATATTGTCGTGTGTCTGTGCTGTAGAACCAATCACTGAAGTCATGCGCAGTTATTACTCTTCTCTTAATGGTAGTGTTTAAGTCCGATGACATGCGCACATACCGCTTGTGTGCCTGCTTCAGTAAAACCAATCACCGAAGTCATGCGCAGTAATTACTTACCTATTTTTCTCCATCGGCAGAATCTAAGTCGAAGGACATGCGCGAACAGTGATGCGGATGACGTATATCTAATACGTCACCATTTGGACGCACTTTTGGTGACGGCGCTTGCTATCACAGTAGTTTCTCCCTATAGGTAGCATCAGATGTCTTTCATCTACATTGCCCAATAAGGGAGCTGGAGCGGCCAGGAGGGGTCTCCCGATAATAAAGATCGCAATGTTTTGGCGCCCGATTCCTTAGCTCAACCCCCTGAAGAAGCCACATATGTGGTGAAACATGTTGGGGAGCTAATAGGGATTGTTTTTTAACTAAACGAGGTTGTGGTGCAGCAAGGGGTTAAGGCCCGTACTGCAGACGGTTCTCCCATTTGAGCACTGGTGGAGATAACCAGCGCTCCTACACTGGCGTTGACGTTTTAAGACTGACTCTGTCACTATGTTGCGAAAATAGTGTTACTCTGTTTACAATTGTAAATCAATCAACAGTGATATAAACATACAGAGCACCCTCCTCGCTGTTTTTAAAGGGTTCACTAGTTTGGCAAGAAGCATATTTAAATGTCCCCTTTTTTATAAATGAATTGAATAAAGATTAAACTTTTTATTAGCCATAAACAGGACATTTTTTGGCCTTAACAGGTCATTATGTGTTGATTGTAAGCAATTTAAGTCCTGGGCACCATAGGGTCTCTTTTGGTGTGACAGTCAGCGCTGACCACAGCACTTCAAGGGTTAATGCACCAGCATCAGAATTTTCACCAATGCTGGTGCATACAGCAGGGGTCTGGCTATCAGTGATTGCTGGATCCCTGACACGGATTGGGCGGGGTTTAATCATTTTGGGAAATGGGGACATATTCATACTTTGCTGAGGATACTGTGGAAAATAAGATGTGAAAAATATTTGTACAGATGCCAGATTTCATGATTTTTCTAAACATATAATCTTTTGCCCACCTCTCTGCCAGTGTATGCATCTAATCTGTTCACAGAGAACTAATCTGTGCTCCTCTGGGATACAGATTTGCAGCTTTAGGGCACACATGCTCTTCTTTGTTATATATCTACTGTATAAGCAAAAGCAATTGCTAAGAACTGTAATTCATAAGAGCAAAACAATGACTCCGGCCAAGAAATTATTTTATTTATAAATCACTCATCAGATTCTGCCAAGGCCACTCAGCCATCGTCCTGCAGTGACAGGGAGGCCTATATTTGGTGTAACTGTAGAAAGGAACAGTTTGATTTCATGTACTTGAGAATTATCCATTGAGAATTATTTTAATGTTAAAAGTTCGGGTTCAGGTCTGTTGTTCGGTGATTTCTTCCCGCTTTCTGAAGGGCTGCACAGCAGCCAATGAGCTAGCGTTTTACTTCTTGCCCTAAGAAGCCGTCACAGCCATGCCTACTAATGGCATGGCTGTGATTGGCCAAGTGCAGCATATGACCCAGCCTCTATTTAAGCTGGAGTCACGTAGCGCCGCACATCACGCTGCTCAAAAATCTCATTACCCGTATGCTCAAAATAAGGAGAATAGCAGAAACTCCTAATGCTGGCCATACGTGTAATGATTGCGGAGACCCTCAAATGCTAGGGCAGTACAAACACCTCACATGTGACCCCATTTTAGAAAGAAGACACCCCAAGGTATTCCGTGAGGGGTATGGTGAGTTCATGTAAAATTTTACTTTTTGTCACAAGTTAGTGGAATATGAGACTTTGTAAAAAAAATTATAAATAAATATAAATTTCCGCTAACTTGTGCCAAAAAAAATAAAAATTTCTGTGAACTCGCCATGCCCCTCACAGAATACCTTGGGGTGTCTTCTTTCCAAAATATGATCACACAGGCTCAGGCTGGCCCACAGGGGTACAGGGAAATCCCCCGGTGGGCCCCTGAGCAAGGTGGGCCCCTAGCCTCCCACCCCCTGCACAAGTGGCACACAGCACAGTAGATTTACTGCACTACATACATATATTTAAAATATAGCACCTCAACCAGCCTATGTTCATAGAAAAAAAATTGTTAAATTATTTATTATATTTGAATGTATATGGTGTATATGGTGGGCCCTAGGTACCCCAGTCCGACACTAGGGTCACATGTTGGGTATTTATACTGTCCTGGCATTTTAAGGGCCCTAACGCGTGAGAATCCAAATTCGTAAAAATGCCCTGTGAAATCCTAAAGGTACTCATTGGAATTAGGGCCCCTTTGTGCATCTTGGCTGAAAAAAAGTGCCACACATGTGGTATCGCCGTACTCAGGAGAAGTAGGGCAATGTGTTTTGGGGTGTATTTTTATATATACCCATACTTTGTGTGAGAAATATCTTTGTAAACGACAACTTTTTACTTTTTTTTATACAAAGTAAAGCACAACATGGGTATATGTAAAAATACACCCCAAAACACATTGCCCTACTTCTCCTGAGTACGGCGATACCACATGTGTGACACTTTTTTGCAGCCTAGGTGTGCAAAGGGGCGTAAAGTCCAATGAGTACCTTTAGGTTTTACTGGGCTGCTCACAATTTAGCCCCGCCGAAAATGCCAGAACAGTACAAACACCCCACAAATGACCCCATTTCGGAAAGAAGACACCCCAAGGTATTCGCTGAGGGGCATATTCAGTCCATGAAAAATTGAACTTTTTGTCACAAGTTAGCGGAAAGGGAGACTTTGTGAGAAGAAACAATAAAAAATCAATTTCCGCTAACTTGTGCCCAAAAAAAATCTTCTATGAACTCTCCATGCCCCTCACGAAATACCTTGGGGTGTCTCCTTTCCAAAATGGGGTCACATGTGGGGTATTTATACTGCCCTGGCATTTTAGGGGTCCTAAAGCGTGAGAAGAAGTCTGGAATCAAAATGCGTAAAAATGCCCTCCTAAAAGGTACTCATTGGAATTAGGGCCCCTTTGCGCATCTTGGCTGCAAAAAAGTGTCACACATGTGGTATCGCCGTACTCAGGAGAAGTAGGGCAATGTGTTTTGGGGTGTATTTTTACATATATACCCATGCTGGGTTAGAGAAATATCTCTGTAAATTGACAACTTTGTATAAAATTTTTTAAAAAGTTGTCATTTACAGAGATAATTCTCACATACAGCATGGGTATATGTAAAAAAACACCCCAAAACACATTGCCCTACTTCTCCTGAGTACGGCGATACCACATGAGTGACACTTATTTGCAGCCTGGGTGCGCAAAGGGGCCCAAATTCCAACGAGTACCTTTACATTCAGTTCACACTTTCGCGTAAAACGCCGCGTTCGAACGCGCAAAAAAGCGCACAACAGTACAGGAACCATGCATTCCAATGGAGGTGGTTCACACTTGCGCGTTTTAATGCGCGTTCGTAGGCGCCTAAAAACGTCCGACGCATAGGCAAGTATGTTCGCGTTAATTCGGGCGTTTATCCAGCGTTTGGTTCCAATAGACTTCAATGGGAAACGCGATAGGCGTGTTGTTCTTGCGTTTGTGCAGCGTAAAACGCGCCTATGGACGCAAGTTTGCAACATGCTGAAAAAGGCCAAAACAACATGTGCAAAGCACACAGAGTTTAGCTGGAGAGCAGCCATGGAGGAGGCCTGTGATTTAGAAAACATTATCAGGCTGGTGCAGGCCAAACGGTGCCTATATGACACCCAAGACCCCTATTATAAAAACCGCAGGGTTCGACTGCAAGCCTGGGAGGACATTTGCAAGTCCATCTGGCCAGAGTGGCCGCAGTTTACCAAGAGTGTCCGACAAGGCAAAGGTATGTGTGATTTACTTTCTGACCTCAAAATCTAGTGTGCACTGGTATCCAAAATATTATATGTAATAGCTCTGGCCATCTCTGGCAGCACGGCTTGAGGTGATGTCCGACTGCACCTACACAAATGGTGGGCTGTATTGTACTTGCTGTAGCCTTGCAGGCATGCATGTAGCTGTATTTTGCCATCACCTACAGTGCCGCACCATCACCAAACTTATTATAGCATATGGGCACTCATTTTGCCTAGTTAGCCTTGCCTCATGGGCACATAACAATTTGGATACAGTACCCTCTGGCCTGTAGTAATTGCCTGCTGCTGTGTGTCACCTGTTTTATAGGTGTAAATATGCTAGCAAACGGCACAAACTGTGGGGGCTTCCAGAATGGTTAGTTTCTCCTCCTACATGTTATGTCTCCCTTCTAGTGAGGTCTGAGTAGGAGTTGTATGTGGGATGTGTCAGTTGTTATGTGGCCAGTTGGTAGTTGCCCCTGCGCACATTATGGGTCAGTGCAATGGGCCAGTACTATCAATCAAGTGGAAATGGTTCAGCTGAATAGTGTTTGTATGCGCAGTGTATGTAAGCTAATGTTGGGCAATGTAGAGAAGTTGCTCTAATTGTGGCCTTGTTATGCGGAATAGTAACTTGCTAGTGAGGTGATGTATGTAAAACAATATGACTGATAGTGGCCTATGTATTTACGGACACATTTCTGTGGTGTATACGTCAGGGCAGTCGAATCTCGGCCCTCCAGCCGTTTCATACATGCTACTGTCATCATGCTCTGCCATAGCTTCACACACAGTTAGCATGGTATTTCTTGTGAGTTATATTCAGCTGGAGGGCCGCGTTTTTGCTGAGAAAATATTTTCGTACATTCGCATTTATAGGCACATGAATGGCCACATTAATTGCTCCCTCATTAGGAATGAATCTAATGGCGGAGTCTTTACCACAAAATGGTGTGACCTAATTTCGGCCACCATTTGCTTATTACCACACGTAATTGGAATATTGCCTCCTAAAGGCCACTCTCCATGGGCCATAATATATGAAAAACTTGATGAGACAAAATGGCTCAAACCGAAAATTTAATTACGGAAATTATCAGCAAACAATAAAGAAAATGTTACTTATGACGCTAATTAACAGAAACTAAGTAACGCAAGAATATTTAAATAGCTTCTAACTGCCATGGTAACGCCCCATGTGGCGACATAAAATAAGCGGTAAACTGCTCCCGCACTGCTGCACCTTGTCTGTGGCCACGCACAACACTAGGACGATGACTCTGCAGGGAATGGGTGAGGGAATCATAAAAATTATACCCGTCTCTTGCCCGAACAAAATTATGCAGTACGCAGGCTGCTTTAACGGCCGATATGGCAGTCTCCAATTTGAGGTGAATGGGTGTGTGGAGAAATCGCCATTTGTTGGCGAGTATGCCAAAAGCGCACTCCACAACCCTGCGCGCTCTAGTCAGCCGATAATTGAAGACTCGCCTTGCTAGAGAAAGTCCCCTGCTGGAATACGGCCTCATCAGGTTTTCGCCCAGTGCAAAGGCCTCGTCGCCCACAAAGACAAAGGGCATCGCTGGTGAAGTGGTGCCAGGCAGTGCGGTGTGCTCAGGGAGATCCAGAGCCTTGTTCTGTAGCATTTTGCCAAATTCAGAATGGGCAAAGACCGCAGAGTCTGACCTACTGCCATATGAGCCCACATCTATGTACCGGAAGCTATAGTTGGCATCACACATCGCAAATAAGACGAAAGAAAAGTATTTTTTATAATTATAATATTGGCTCCCACTTCGAACCGGCTTCTTTATGCGGATATGTTTGCCATCTATAGCTCCGGCACAGTTGGGGAATTGGCAGGTTTGCTGGAAGACATCCGCTATTTCCTTCCACTGCTCCTTATGCGGTTGGGCCATCACTGCTGCATGGAGCGCATCCCATATTGCCACGCAGGTCTCACGGATGATCATACTTGCAGTGGATTTCCCAACCAAAAAGCATAATGTAGACTGGCCAAAGACTGGCCTGTACCTAGGTACCTGAAATGAGAAAAATATATAATTAGAATGAACGTTTTTTTAATATTTTTAGTCAACACCATTAAAAAAATGGAAAAGTATCAAGGACGCTTTCATACGACATCGCCGCCTAGAGAGGGAGCAGAGGAGCGGCTCATCACCCACACGCTCTTGTTATGTGCATGCGGAGCAAATGGCCTTCTTGATTCCCTGCACTGAAATGAGGAGGTGAGACATTGTAGTACACATTGGGGAGAGGATGTAGCATTACATAATGTCACATATATTCACATTGATATGGTGAAGATACTTAACTATATTTTTCTCGTTAACAGCACAGAGAGTAGCTGGGAACAGAGTCAGGCTGCAGATGAGGCGGAAGATGACTCTGGCCACACTCGGGACAGCGAGCCAGGCCCATCTTCTGCGGCAACCAGTCCACCAGGGACAGAGGGCCCTCCGACGCTTACAAGCCCCACACAGCCAGGCCCATCTGTGCCACTCGCCAGCAAAGGGCCAAAAGGAAGAGAGGTGAACGGCAGGAGGACCGACTGATAGCCAGCCTGGATGCCCTGGCACATCCGGTACCAAAAATGTCCAGTAACGGGTATTTTCTTCTCAGTCTGGAGGACAGAATGCAAAATGTGCCCAGACCGCAACTCAGCACAGTCCAAGAGATGCTGACCCGAACGCTGGACACTTTTGCGATACCGTTCCAGGAAACCCAGCCGGGACCCCAGCAGGCCTCACAACTGGCCTCACAACTGGCCTCACAACTGGCCTCACAACTGGCCTCACAACTGGCCATACAGCTTGAACCTGTGATGGCCCAACATCAGGCCCCGCAGCTGTCCCCACACCAGGCCACAAAGCTCGCCCAACAAGTGGCAACTGAAATGGCAACAGAAGTGGCCACTGAAATGACCACCAAAGTGGCTACAAAAATTGCTTCAATGCATGGCCCGATGCAGGCTCCTAGGCAGCCTCCTCTCCCGGCTCCTAGGCAGCCTCCTCTCCCGGCTCCTAGGCAGCCTCCTCTCCCGGCTCCTAGGCAGCATCCAATTCCGGCTCCTAGGCAGCATCCAATTCCGGCTCCTAGGCAGCATCCAATTCCGGCTCATAGGCAGCATCCGAATCCGGATCATAGGCAGCATCCGAATCCGGATCCAATGCAGCCTACTATGCAGGCCCCTAGGCAGGACCCCCAGTTTGGCCAACAATATGGCCACCCACATGGTCCACAATTTAGCCAACATGGGCCAACAAATCCAACAACATATGGGCAAATATATCCACAGCAGTATGCTCCACAGGGATCACAATATGCTGAACAATATTCTCAACCTGCGGAACCTGTGCAACAATATAGCCAATACTATGGCCAACATTACGACCAACATGGCCCCCAAGAAGGTCCACATTATGGCCACCAGTATGGCCTGACCACATCCACAAGCACCACCACCAGCACACAGGCCAATGCTGAGCTTCAAACGCGGCAAAACAATCAAACAAAGCGGCATCCGGACCCAGAAACAACCGGGCAAGGACCTGTGAGAAATGGTACTGCGATTTAAAGTGCCGGTAGTTGAAGTGGCAACTACTTTAGTTATATTCTATTAAAAGGATTAACATATTTTGTTTGCATTTTGCACAAATGTTATGTGCAGTTGTGTGTACTCCGTTTAAACATGAGTTTCTTTATTGCCCCAAACATAAAAAAATAACTAACTATATGTTTGGAGTCTTTTTTTAATGGGAAGGGTTACACCTTGCAAAGGTGGCTACATGATGCATGTGCTGAATATTTATGGTAACAAGCATACCACAGAAACAACACGACCACTAAAATGCAAAAACACTCATATACAGTCGCTACACAATAGACATGTTTGTGAAGGGCCCGATGTATATAATACTTACCGCAAAGTTATGACCAGTCTTTCCACAGGTGGAATGCTGTCCCGCATGAAGGTGTCCTGGTGCATCAAACGACTCTCCAACAGCCCCAGGAGCTCGTCAAAGCTGGAGACGATACAAAATCAGAAAAATAAACATTACTACATTACTACACTCTCTGTAAAAAAAAAAAAAAAAAAACACCACATCACTTATACATACTAACCTGGGGATGGACATTCTCATGTAGCCAAAAAACTGGTCCTCATGGGCACGTAGGTTCTGGTAGAGAGCCCAGAACTGTCCCCTCTCCTGCCGCTGGGAAATGACCGGATGGACCCAGAACCGTCGCCTGCTGTCCCTCCTTCTCCTCAAACGCTCAAGTTGGATTGCAGTCACAACCACTGCAACATGTCGCCTCCTGTAGCAGTCCATTTTGCCAAAACACACACTAAATGAGCCACCATGGAATTTCACACCTCAAAAGCACTCTGATTGGCCAAACTATATATAGCGAGGGCTGTTGGGTCATTGGCCCACTATGCAGTCAATCACATAAACGCGCGTCAAACGCGCCTACACTATTTACCAAAACGCTTGAAAAAAAACGCACCTAAACGCCTGTCTTGAACGCGCAAAAAACGCTAGGCTTCAAAACGCTCAGGTCTGAACCCAGTGTTAGGTTTTACATGGCTGCTCACAATGTAGCCCCACGCAAAATGCCAGAACAGTAAACACACCCCACAAATGACCCCATTTCGGAAAGTAGACACCCCAAGGTATTCACTGAGGGGCATAGTGAGTCAGTAGAAGATTTTTTTTTTTTTTGCCAGAAGTTAGCAGAAATGGAAACATTATTATTATTATTTTTTTCCCTCAGAAAGTGTCATTTTCCGCTAACTTGTGAAAAAAAATGAAATGATACATGAACTCACCATGCCCCTCCGCGAATACTTTGGGGTGTCTTCTTTCTAAAATGGTGTCATTTGGGGGGTATTTATACTATCCTGGCATTCTAGCACCTGAAGAAACATGACCGGTGCTCAGAAAGTCAGAGCTGCTTCAAAATGCGGAAATTCACTTTTTTGCACCATAGTTTGTAAACGCTATAACTTTTACCCAAACCAATAAATATACACTTATTGGATTTTTTTTTTATCAAAGACATGTAGAACAATAAATTTAGAGAAAAATTTATATAGAAATGTAGTTTTTTTTTTATATATATTTTACAACAGAAAGTGAAAAATGTAATTTTTTTGCAAACATTTCGGTCATTTTTGATTAATAGCAAAAAAAGTTAAAATGTCAGCAGCAATGAAATACCACCAAATGAAAGCTCTATTAGGGAGAAGAAAAGGAGGTAAAATTCATTTGGGTGGTAAGTTGCATGACCGAGCAATAAACGGCGAAAGTAGTGTAGTGCAGAATTGTAAAAAGTGGCCTGGTCATTAAGGGTGTTTAAGCTAGGGGGCATGATGTGGTTAATAATATACAGCAAAGGATATATTTTTTTCTGGGGTGAAATTCAATTGCCAAAATGCAATACCATAAATCAGTGGTTTCAGCTGTGGCTGGCCAAGTTTAATAGTGTCCTGCAAAGGATATATTTTTTTCTGGGGGGAAATTCAATTGCCAAAATAGCAATATCGTAAATCTGGTATCCCAGCAGTGGCTGGCCAAGTTGAATAGTGTCCGTCATAGGATATATTTTGTTCTGGGGTGAAATTCAATTGCCAAAATAGCAATACCATAAATTTGTGGTTTTTAGCTGTGGCTGGCCAAGTTTAATAGTGTACGGCAAAAGATATATTTTGTTCTGGGGTGAAATTTATTTGCCAAAATAGCAATGCCATAAATCCGTGGTTTCAGCTGTTGCAGGTCTAGTTTAAATCTGTCCGTAAAAGGGCATATTTTTTTCTGGGGTTAAATTTAATTGCCAACATAGCAATACCCTGAATCTGGTGTTCCAGCTGTGACTGGGCAATTTCCTTAGTGTCCATCAAAGGATATATTATTTTCTGGGGTGAAATTCAGTAGCAAAAATAGAAATACAGTAAATCTGGTGTCCCAGCAGTGGCTGGCCAAGTATAATAGCGTACGGCAAAGGATATATTTTTGTTCTGGGGTGAAATTAATTGCCAAAATAGCAATACCATAAATCAGTGGTTTCAGCTGTGGCTGGCCAAGTTTCATAGTGTACGGCAAAGGATATATTATTTTCTGCGGTGAAATTCAGTTGCAAAAATAGAAATACAGTAAAACTGTTGTTCCATCTGTTGCAGGCTTCGTTTAAATCTGTCCGTAAAAGGGTATATTTTTTTCTTGGGTGAAATTTATTTGCCAAAATAGCAATACCCTGAATCTGGTGTTCCAGCTGTTGCAGGCCTAGTTTAAATCTGTCCGTAAAAGGGTATATATTTTTTCTGGGGTGAAATTCAGTTGCCAAAATATAAATACAGTAAATCTGGTGTTCCAGCTGTCACTGGACAAGTTTAATAGTATCCGTCAAAGTATAGATTTTGTTTTGGGGTGAAATTCACTTGCCAATATAGCAATACCCTGAATCTGGTGTTCCAGCTGTAGCAGGCCAAGTGTTAATCTGTCCGTAAAGGGTAAATTACACTCAGCATGCATCTCCAAGTATCTTATTTTCGCAAAAGGGTATATTACAAAAAGTGTTACACTACAATTGCTGAAAGCATAATCCTGTAAATCTGCACGCACTATTGTGCATCTCATAGTGTATTTCTGTCCGTAAAAGGGTATATTACACTCAAGGTGTATATACAAGTGCTGAGAGGGTCATCCTCAATAACTTCACACGCTATCATGCATCTCCAAGTGTATTTCTGTCTGTTAAAGGGTTTATTACACAAAGTAATAAAATACAATTGCTGAAGGCATAATCCTACATATTTTTTCACATGCTACTGTGCATCTTCGAGTGTAAATCTGTCCATAAAAGGATACCTTTCATCCAGGCCTAAATACTTGACCTACAATTGATATTCTCCTAAATCAGTGGTTAATGCTGTGCCTGGATTAGTGTAATACGGTACATAAATAAATAGGCAGATAGTGTTAGGTGCCTGTAAAAAAAGGCCTGAATTTGAAATCAATACATTGGGCCAAATATTTTTTTTCTTATTGTGGTGCTTGGTGAACTGTAACAATGAGGAAAACATCTAGTAAGGGACGCGGACGCGGTCGTGGTGGTGTTAGTGTACCCTCTGGTGCTGGGAGAGGACGTGGCCATTCTGCCACAGCCACACGTCCTAGTGAACCAACTACCTCAGGTTCCAGTACCCGCCAGAATTTACAGCGATATTTGGTGGGGCCCAATGCCGTTTTAAGGATGGTAAGGCCTGAGCAGGTACAGGTGCTAGTCAATTGGGTCGCCGACAGTGGATCCAGCACGTTCACAATCACATTATCTCCCACCCAGTCTTCTGCAGAAAGCGCACAGGTGGCCCCTGAAAACCAAGCCCATCAGTCTGTCACATCACCCCCATGCATATCAGGGAAACTGTCTGAGCCTCAAGTTATGCAGCAGTCTCTTAGGCTGTTTGAAGACTCTGCTGGCAGGGTTTCCCAAGGGAATCCACCTAGCCCTTCCCCAGTGGTGGAAGACATAGATAGCACTGATGCACAACCACTTTTGTTTCCTGATGATGAGGACATGGGAATACCACCTTATCGGAGTTCGCACGTCTCTGATGATGATGAAACACAGGTGCCAACTGCTGCGTCTTTTTGCAGTGTGCAGACTGAACAGGAGGTCAGGGAGGAAGACTGTGTGGAAGACGATGCAGGGGACGATGAGGTCCTAGACCACACATGGAATGAAGGTCGTGCCACTGACTTTCATAGTTCAGAGGAAGAGGCAGTGGTGAGACCGAGCCAACAGCGTAGCAAAAGAGGGAGCAGGGGGCAAAAGCAGAACAGCCGCCGCCAAGAGAGTTTGCCTGCTACTGGCCACTGCCACCAGGGACCGAGCACCCCAAAGGCAGCTTCAAGGAGTTCCCTGGCATGGCACTTCTTTAAACAATGTGCTGACGACAAGACCCGAGTGGTTTGCACGCTGTGCCATCAGAGCCTGAAGTGAGGCATTAACGTTCTGAACCTTAGCACAACCTGCATGACCAGGCATCTACATGCAAAGCATGAACTGCAGTGGAGTAAACACCTTAAAAGCAAGGAACTCACTCTGGCTCTCCCTGCTCCCTATTCTGCTGCTGCCTCGGCCTCTTCCTCTGCCTCGGGAGGAATGTTGGCACCTACCGCCCACCAAACAGAGGATGTGCCACCGACACCACCACCTGCGTCACCAAGCATCTCCACCGTGTCACAGGGCAGCGTTCAGCTCTCCATCTCACAAACCTTGGAGAGAAAGCGTAAATTCCCACCTAGCCACCCTCGAACCCTGGGCCTGAATGCTAGCATTTCTAAACTACTGGCCTTTGAAATGCTGTCATTCAGGCTGGTGGACACAGACAGCTTCAAACAGCTGATAACCATGGCTGTCCCACAGTATGTTGTTCCCAGCCACCACTACTTCTCCAAGACAGCCATGCCTTCCCTGCACAACCAAGTATCCGATAAAATCAAATGTGAACTGCACAACGCCATCTGTGGCAAGGTCCACCTAACCACAGATACGTGGACCAGTAAGCACTGCCAGGGACGCTATATCTCCCTAACTGCACACTGGTTAAATGTAGAGGCGGCTGGGCCCCAGGCGGAGAGTTCCTTGGCGCACGTCGTTCCACCGCCAAGGATCGCAGGGCATCATTCTTTGCCTCCTGTAGCCTCCTCCTCCTACTCGGCTTCCTCCTCCACTGCTTCCACCAACTCATCCAGTCAGCCACACACCTTCAGCACCAACTTCAGAACAGCCTGGGGTAAATGTCAGCAGGCCATTCTGAAACTCGTATGTTTGGGGGACAGGCTCCACACCGCGCAGGAGTTGTGGCGTGGTATTGAACAACAGACCGACGAGTGGTTTCTGCCGGTGGGCCTCAAGCCCGGCCTGGTGGTGTGCGATAATGGGCGAAATCTTGTCGCAGCTCTGGGACTAGCAGGTTTGGCGCACATCCCTTGCCTGGCGCATGTGCTGAATTTGTGTCACGACCGCTGTCCCAGCAGCAGTCGTGTTGCACCAGACGGAGGGGAAGGGGGACCCTATCTACGGATGGGAAATGGAACGGCCACCCCTGACAAACCCTACGCTGGCATCTGTCTGCCCTGATACCCTAGACGGGGTGTGAACCCGTGCGGCGAGCAGGATGCCTAAACCCTGAGTGACCCTTAGAAGACTAGACTGGGGAAAGGCAGATGGGAGCACTAGTCACCATCACTCATGTCTAGGAGAACAACAGGGGAAGACAGTAACAAACAAACAAACAATCTCCAGCAGAGATAGACTTATCCAGTCACGAGCAGAGAAGATGATCCCAACAACGACAGTCCACGCCAGACACGAGCTCCACAGCAATACCGTCAAACGATCTCCTTCAAAGGTCAGAATAGCACTGGAAGTAAGGACTATATCTGGCAATGACTGCAAGTGAAACTGAAACTAATATAGTAGCTGGGAGTGGCAGACAGCACTCACCTGAGAAGAATGCCTACAAACTCCCAGTCAGGACAAAAAGGTTTACAAGGCAAAACCTGGATGACATACCCTGAACCATGAAGCAAACTCACAAGCTATCGCGAGTAGCAAGTCGCTGCGACCTTCTCTTCCCAGACCTATCTGGATCAGTCACAGTCGTGACAGTACCCCCTTTCTACGAGGGGCCACCGGACCCTCAAGACCAGGCCTCCCGGGTGGGACCTATGAAAAGCCCGAATGAGTCTATCCGCCTTTATCTCTGATGCTGGCACCCACATTCTCTCTTCGAACCATAACCTTTCCAGTGCACCAGGTACTGAAGAGAGCGGCGAACATATCGTGAATCAACAATCTTTTCTACCTGAAACTCAAGACTGCCATCAACAACCACCGGTGGAGGCGGTAGTGGCAATGGTTCAGGAGGTTCTACATATCTCTTAAGCAGAGATCTGTGGAAGACATTATGGATCCTTAGAGTCTGAGGTAGCTCCAGACGAAAAGCCACCGGGTTAATGATCTTAATTACCCTATAAGGACCAATAAATCTCGGACCTAATTTCCATGAGGGAACCTTCAACTTGATATTTCTGGTAGACAACCACACCAAGTCATTCACCCCAAGGTCCGGACCTTCAGAGCGCTTCTTATCAGCCACACGTTTGTATCTGCCACCAATTCTCTTCAAACTTTCTTGCACACTCTGCCACACTGATGAAAGTGAAGACGCAAATCGTTCCTCCTCGGGAATCCCAGACGGCCCCCCTCACTAAACGTACAAAACTGAGGATGGAAACCATACGCACCAAAAAATGGTGACTTATCGGTGGATTCTTGACGACGATTATTAATGGCAAACTCGGCTAACGGTAAATAAGATGACCATTCCTCCTGATTTTCGGAAACAAAGCATCTCAAATATGTCTCTAGGTTTTGATTGGTACGTTCAGTCTGACCGTTGGACTGAGGATGGAAAGATGAAGAAAACGACAGATGAACCCCTAAACGAGAACAAAAAGCTTTCCAAAATTTAGAAACAAATTGGGTACCACGATCCGAAACAATATCGGAAGGGACCCCGTGAAGCTTCACGATGTGGTCAATAAAAACCTGAGCCAGTGTGTTAGCATTAGGCAAAGCGGTCAGAGCAATAAAGTGCACCATTTTACTGAATCTGTCAACAACAACAAGAATAACAGTCTTCCCCGCTGATACTGGTAGATCAGTAATGAAATCCATTGATAGGTGCGTCCAAGGCCTGTTGGGGATGGCCAGAGGTAAAAGACGCCCTGCCGGACGAGTATGATCCACCTTAGAACGAGCACAGGTAGGACATGCAGACACAAAATTCAACACCTCCTGGCGCCACTTAGGCCACCAGAACCGACGAGACACTAATTCAGAGGTTGCCTTACTACCTGGGTGTCCTGCCAGTGCGGAGTTATGGTGTTCCTTTAGTATCTCCAGGCGTAAATTTTCTGGCACAAACAGTTTATCCGAGGGGCAGGAGGCCGGGCGTCCCCTGAGCTTCCAACACCCTCCCCTCTAAACCTGAGTGTAATGCAGAGACCACCACCCCTTTTGCAAAATAGGCTCTGGAACATCATCATCACCCCTCCAGGAAAACTTCGAGACAATGCATCCGCCTTAGTATTTTTGCCCCGGGCGATAGGTTATTACAAAATTAAACCTAGTAAAAACAACGACCACCGAGCCTGTCTAGGGGTGAGACGTTTAGCAGACTCCAGATATACTAAGTTCTTGTGATCGGTAATCACTGTGACGGGATGAACCGCCCCTCCAAAAAATGACGCCACTCCTCTAAGGCCAACTTAATAGCCAAAAGTTCCCTGTTGCCAATGTCATAGTTCCTTTCTGCAGTAGACAATTTCTTCGAAAAGAAAGCACACGGACGCCATTCACCAGGGACGGGCCCTGAGATAGTACCGCTCCCACCCCCACCTCTGATGCGTCAACCTCTACAATAAAAGGAAGCGAGACATCTGGCTGTACGAGAATAGGAGCCGAGGTGAATCTTTCCTTCAGAGATGTAAAGGCAGTTTTGGCTGCATGTGACCATTTGGAAAAATCGGATCCCTTTCGGGTCATGTCCGTCAGTGGTTTGACCACCAAGGAATAGTTCTTTATAAACTTCCTATAAAAATTGGCAAACCCCAGGAAGCGTTGCAATGCCTTCAGGTTCTCAGGCAGATCCCAGTCCATAATTGCCCGGACTTTCTCTGGATCCATGCGGAAACCTGAATCTGACAACACATACCCCAGAAATGGCAGTTCTTTTACGGCGAACACACATTTCTCTAATTTAGCAAACAATTTGTTGGCCCTTAATATCTGCAGCACTTGTCTCACATGGATCTTATGTGTATCCAGATCCGGAGAATAGACCAGGATGTCATCAAGATATATCACAACAAATCTCCCGATAAGGTGACTAAAAATATCGTTGACAAAATGTTGGAACACCGCAGGCGCATTAGTAAGACCAAATGGCATGACCAGATTTTCATAATGCCCTTCCGGAGTATTAAAGCCGTCTTCCACTCATCCCCCTCTTTGATGCGAACCAGGTTATAGGCTCCTCTGAGATCCATTTTGGAGAACCATTTAGCACCAGCAACCTGATTAAAGAGGTCGGGAATGAGAGGAAGAGGATAGGGATCTCGGATAGTTATCCGGTTTAATTCCCGAAAATCCAGGCAAGGACGCAGGCCCCCATCTTTCTTTTTAACGAAAAAGAACCCTGCAGCCACGGGTGAAGAAGAGGGTCTGATGTGTCCCTTAGCCAAACTTTCCGAAATATAATCTTTCATAGCCTTTCTCTCCGGGCCAGAAAGATTGTATAACCGGGTTTTAGGTAGTTTTGCCCCAGGTAACAGATTAATTGGGCAATCATATGGACGATGAGGTGGTAACCCCTGACAACCCTTCTCAGAGAACACATCCATAAAATCTGACAGAAAGGAAGGTAGAGATGTTACAGAGAGTGTTGAGCACCTACTACTCAAGCAGTTGTCCTTACAATGTTCACTCCACTCCACAATCTCCCCGGCCTGCCAATCCACCACGGGATTGTGAGTCACCAGCCAGGGAAGCCCCAAAACCATAGGAGCCGGAAGACCGTCCAGGACATAACAAGAGATATGCTCTTTATGGAGGTCCCCTACCTGCAGATGGATATTATGGACGATCTGAGTTAACTCTCTCTGAGTAAGAGGGGAGGAGTCGATGGCAAAAACAGGAATAGTTCTGCGTACTGGTTCCGGAGTAACACCCAGAGCCAGAGCAAACCGTGAATCCACCAAATTGACCCCCGCCCCACTGTCCAAAAAGACGGAACAGATCTCAGTCTTATTGCCCGCCACAACGGTAGCGGACAACAAAAACTGAGACATGCGTATGGAGGAAGCGAATACGCCCAGACTGTTATCCTCCGCACAGTCTGGGGACTCTAGTTTTCCGGCGGCTCCTTAGTTTGTGATCTCTTGGGTTCTGAGGGACATACCTTTACAAAATGACCCCTCCCCCACAACGAAAACAAACCTCTGACCTATGGCGGACCTTAGGAGGATTCACCCGTCTAGTGGCGCCCCTATTTGCATTGGTTCGACTGGATCACAACAAACCGATCGCTGCCCTATAGAGGCCTCTGTAGAATTTAATAGTCTCTCCCTGAGTCGTCTGTCGATTCTTATGGACAGAGACATAGCAGCCTCAAGAGACCCAGGGACCTCGTATACAGCCAGCGCGTCTTTTAATTTTTCAGACAACCCCTGGCAGAACTGACTCCTAAGGGCCGAGTCGTTCCATAATGTATCCGTAGCCCACCTACGGAATTCAGAACAATATAGTTCAGCTGACCGGTTCTCCTGCCGAAGTCTACGTAGCTTAGACTCAGCCAGTGAGACCCTGTCAGGGTCATCATACACGAGACCCAAGGCTTCAAAAACTCCTCCACTGATCGTAAGGCCGGAGAGTCAGATGGTAAAGAGAAAGCCCAAGCCTGCGGATCTCCTTGCAGGAGAGAAATTACAATGCCCACCCGTTGTTCCTCACCGCCGGAGGATCTAGGGCGTAACCTGAAGAACAATTTACAAGCTTCTCTGAAGGTTACAAATTGGTCTCTCCCTCCTGAGAACCTATCAGGAAAAGCCACTTTTGGCTCAGGAGTACATTGGTCTCCCTAGCAACGGTGGAACCCAAGGATTGCTGCTGCAGTACTGTTGCTTTTAATCCTGCCACTTCAAGGGATAACCCCTGTAATTGTTTCGCCAAAACCGTAACCGGATCCATAGTGAAACAGAAGAATACAAAGCAAAACAGCAGGCAAAAAAAAAAAAAAAAGGAAATGTCACTTTTTTTTTTTTTTTTAAAAGGCCAGATATACTGTCACGACCACTGTCCCAGCAGCAGTCGTGTTGCACCAGACGGAGGGAAGGGGGACCCTATCTACGGATGGGAAATGGAACGGCCACCCCTGACAAACCCTACGCTGGCATCTGTCTGCCCTGATACCCTAGACGGGGTGTGAACCCGTGCGGCGAGCAGGATGCCTAAACCCTGAGTGACCCTTAGAAGACTAGACTGGGGAAAGGCAGATGGGAGCACTAGTCACCATCACTCATGTCTAGGAGAACAACAGGGAAGACAGTAACAAACAAACAAACAATCTCCAGCAGAGATAGACTTATCCAGTCACGAGCAGAGAAGATGATCCCAACAACGACAGTCCACGCCAGACACGAGCTCCACAGCAATACCGTCAAACGATCTCCTTCAAAGGTCAGAATAGCACTGGAAGTAAGGACTATATCTGGCAATGACTGCAAGTGAAACTGAAACTAATATAGTAGCTGGGAGTGGCAGACAGCACTCACCTGAGAAGAATGCCTACAAACTCCCAGTCAGGACAAAAAGGTTTACAAGGCAAAACCTGGATGACATACCCTGAACCATGAAGCAAACTCACAAGCTATCGCGAGTAGCAAGTCGCTGCGACCTTCTCTTCCCAGACCTATCTGGATCAGTCACAGTCGTGACAATTTGGTGGTGCAGAAGTTCATTCACAACTACCCCGACATGTCAGAGCTGCTGCATAAAGTGCGGGCCGTCTGTGCGCGTTTCCGGCATTCACATCCTGCCACTGCTTGCTTGTCTGCGCTACAGCGGAACTTCGGCCTTCCCGCTCACCGCCTCATATGCGACGTGCCCATCAGGTGAAACTTCACCTTGCACATGCTGGAGAGACTGTGCGAGCAGCAGCAGGCCATAGTGGAGTTTCAGCTGCAGCACGCACGCGTCAGTCGCACTGCGGAACAGCACCACTTCACCATCAATGATTGGGCCTCCATGCGAGACCTGTGTGTCCTGTTGTGCTGTTTAGAGTACTCCACCAACATGGCCAGTGGCGATGACACCGTTATCAGCGTTACAATACCACTTCTATGTCTCCTTGAGAAAACGCTTAGGGCGATGATGGAAGAGGAGGATGAGGGGTCATTTTTAGCAGTTTCAGGACAGTCTGTTAGAAGTGGCTCAGAGGGAGGTTTTTTGCAACAGCAGAGGCCAGGTAAAAATGTGGCCAGTCAGGGCCCACTACTGGAGGATGAGGTGAAGGAGAATGAGGATGAAGCAGGTTCACAGCGGGGTGGCACCCGACACAGCTCAGGCCCATCACTGGTGCGATACGGAGGACGATGACGATACGCCTCCCACTGAGGACAGCTTGTCCTTACCTCTGGGGAGCCTGGCACACATGAGCGACTACATGCTGCAGTCCCTGCCCAACGACAGCAGAGTTACCCACATTTTAACATGTGCAGACTACTGGGTTGCCACCCTGCTGGATCCCCAGTACAGAGACAATGTGCCCACCTTACTTCCTGCACTGGAGCGTGATAGGAAGATGTGTGAGTACAAGCGCACACTGGTAGACGCTCTCCTCAGAGCATTCCCAAATGTCACAGGGGAACAGGTGGAAGCCCAAGGCGAAGGCAGAGGAGGAGCAAGAGGTCGCCAAAGCAGCTGTGTCACGGCCAGCTCCTCTGAGGGCAGGGTTAGCATGGCAGAAATGTGGAAAAGTTTTGTCTCCACGCCACAGCTAACTGTACCACCACCTGATACGGAACGTGTTAGCAGGAGGCAGCATTTCACTAACATGGTTGAACAGTACGTCTGCACACCCCTCCACGTACTGACTGATGGTTCGGCGCCATTCAACTTCTGGGTCTCCAAATTGTCCATGTGGCCAGAGTTAGCATTTTATGCCTTGGAGGTGCTGGCCTGCCCGGCGGCCAGCATTTTGTCTGAACGTTTATTCAGCACGGCAGGGGGCGTCAGTACTGACAAACGCAGCCGCCTGTCCACAGCCAACGTGGACAAGCTGGCGTTCATAAAAATGAACCAGGCATGGATCCCACAGGACCTGTCCCTCCCTTGTGCAGAATAGACATTTATAACTGCCTCCCCCTCAACCATGTATTCTTGTACTCCAGGGCACTTCTTTATTGAATCCTCATTTTTTTTAACTTTACCATGATCTTGCGATGCAACCCAAAGTTGAAAGAACCTCTCCTCAATCTTGGCGCCGGGGCCTAAATAACTGAAAGTGTCCTGTTACAATGGTGGGTAACATGAAGCCTGAACCTCTGCCATACGACCTCTCTCCTCTGTCTGGGTGCCGTGGGCTAAATATCTGGAAGTGGCCTTCTCCAGTGGTGGGTGATATGATGCCTTATTCCTTGCTGTGGGACCTCTCTCCTCTGTCTGGGTGCTGGGGCCTAAATAACTGAAAGTGGCCTTCTCCAGTGGTGGGTGATATGATGCCTTATTCCTTGCTGTGGGTCCTTTCTCCTCTGTCTGGGTGCTGGGGCCTAAATAACTGAAAATGGCCTTCTTCAGTGGTAGGTGATATGACGCCTTATTCCTTGCTGTGGGACCTCTCTCCTCTGTCTGGTGCTGGGGCCTAAATAACTGAAAGTGGCCTTCTCCAGTGGTGGGTGATATGACGCCTTATTCCTTGCTGTGGGACCTTTCTCTTCTGTCTGGGTGCTGGGGCCTAAATAACTGAAAGTGGCCTTCTCCAGTGGTGGGTGATATGATGCCTTATTCCTTGCTGTGGGACCTCTCTCCTCTGTCTGGGTGCTGGGGCCTAAATAACTGAAAGTGGCCTTCTCCCATGGTGGGTGATATGATGCCTTATTCCTTGCTGTGGGACCTCTCTCCTCTGTCTGGGTGCTGGGGCCTAAATAACTGAAAGTGGCCTTCTCCAGTGGTGGATGATATGACGCCTTATTCCTTGCTGTGGGACCTCTCTCCTCTGTCTGGGTGCTGGGGCCTGTATAACTGAAAGTGGCCTTCTTCAGTGGTAGGTGATATGACGCCTTATTCCTTGCTGTGGGATCTCTCTCCTCTGTCTGGTGCTGGGGCCTAAATAACTGAAAGTGGCCTTCTCCAGTGGTGGGTGATATGACACTTGATTCTCTGCTGTGGGACTTCTCTCCTCTGTCTGGGTGCTGGGGCCTAAATAACTGAAAGTGGCCTTCTCCAGTGGTGGGTGATATGACGCCTTATTCCTTGCTGTGGGACCTCTCTCCTCTGTCTGGGTGCTGGGGCCTAAATAACTGAAAGTGGCCTTCTCCAGTGGTGGGTGATATGATGCCTGATTGTCTGCTGTGGGACCTCTCTCCTCTGTCTGGGTGCTGGGGCCTAAATAACTGAAAGTGGCCTTCTCCAGTGGTGGGTGACTTGAAGCCTGATTCTCTGCTATGGGACCTCTCTCCAATTCATATTGGTTAATTTTTCTTTATTTTATTTTAATTCATTTCCCTATCCACATTTGTTTGCAGGGCATTTACCTACATTTTGCTGCCTTTTGCAGCCCTCTAGCCCTTTCCTGGACTATTTTACAGTCTTTTTTAGTGCCCAAAAGTTCGGTTCCCCTTTGACTTCAATGGGGTTCGGGTTCAGAATGAAGCTCGGGTCGAGTTCGGAACCCGAACATTTTCGGGAAGTTCGGCCGAACTTCTCGAACCCGAACATCCATTCGCTCAACTCTAGTGGCTATCCTATGTCAATGCTCAACCATTTAAACAGGTCTTGAGACATAACTTTGATTACAGCTAATCCATTACCTCATCTGCAGACAGCTGTTTCAGGGTAATTGTCCCTTATCAGTGCAAAGCAGAAAGAACCAGCTTAAACTCGGTAAGAGGCCTTCAGCAGGATTTGAGGATAAAGAGAAATAGTACCCCCCGAATCATGACAAAGGCCTCTCACCCATTTGAGCCTATTGGTACTCGTCTTAACTTTTCACCATGTGAAAAATCACTCTGGCTTTTTTAAACCCTGCACTTCCTTTTTGTATAGCTAACCAAACCCATGATGCACTTCTTCTTTCTTTGTCACAGCTCTAGCACCTCCCCTAACAACACCCAGCTGGTTTATAGTTCTTACAACCCAGTTAGTTAAAAAGACACTGCCCTGTAGCTGCTTTAACATACCCATGGGCATAACATAATAGGAGATAAGAAAGAGCTGCATGGACAATGTCATGTGACCACAGCCTAGAAGATAGGAGCAATAAATGACAGGAGCTGTGCTTGCTTGATCAGTACAGGTGTATTGATGTTGCTGACAGCCAGGTCTCTGCTGTATCTGCCAGAATCGCTGAAAATGCCAACGCTGGTGGATTACCCCATTAGATGTCACAGTCAATGCTGATTGTGGCATCTAAGGGTTATACAGAGGCCGGGGACTCCCTCTCTATCTCTATTGGCTTCTTTCTATGCGGTTGTGAGGTGCCAATTTTTGCAATGGCACCTAGAAGCCTTAAAGGGGTTATCTAACACCTATAATGCCCCCCAAAATGCCCGTGCACCTCATTTAGGCTATACGTAGCCCGTTCCCCGGCACCCACGTCACTCCTGATGCCCGCACGGCCGCTGCTGCATCTCGCTGTTGCGCAGATCAAAACATCTGGTGACAGATGGTGGGGGGGGGGCAGCCAATGGTGGTGCTCGGGAGGCTTGTCGCCTTCCCTTAAAATACCCCCCCCCCCGGTCGTCAGATGTTTGGATCGGCTTGATGGGGAGATGCGGCAGCAATGCGGGCATCAGTAGCGACGCGGGTGCTGGGGGGTGGGATAAGTATAACCTGTATGAGGTGCCCCTGCATTTTGGGAGGCATTATAAGAGTTTGATAACCCCTTAAAAAAAGACCCCAGGACCTGCCATTTATGGAATTCTATGAGGCCCAGCCCACAGACTGGGTCTCATAGGCAACTACCATTCTAATACTGACAGTTTCAACACAGTATGATACAGCATGTATTATACTGCATTGAAACAGGGATCAGATTCTCAAAAGTGGAAGTCACATAATGGGACAAAAATAAAAACAAAAAAAAATTAAAAAGTGTTAAAAATAAGTTTCAAGTGTAAAAAATAAAATAAAGAGAAAAAGCGCCACTTCCCCCTCATCAAGCCATTTACAAATGTAATAAATAGAAAAAAAATAAAAATAAACAAACTGGGCATCAAATAAATAAATAAGAGCAGCACCAGAATAGAAATTTTATGATCACCTCGCCTCACAAAAACCTTTATATTGAGTGATCAAGTACTATGTACCCTAAAAGGAAAGGAAATAAAATGTCACTTCACCCCCCAAAAAACAAGCCCTCACACAAATCCATTGTCTGAAAAATACAAAACAAATACTTCTGTTAGAAAATGGCCACACTAAAGGCTCCAGTACAGTAGGCCAATATATGTGATCTAGTTCGAACCTTTGCCTTAGAGCTGGCCTGGCATAGTAAGGCATTGGTCGCAGCTTTTTAGGAGGGTTTCTCCAGCCAAATAAAATATGAATTAGCAGGCTGAGACATCCAAACTCTTCTTTGATATCCTAGTAAATCTGGCTACCCGGATTGATACCAGGAGATAGTTCAAGAGAGAGGATTCTTTGAAATGGCACAAAAACCCTAGAAACTATTGTTCCCTTCTTCTCCACAGTCAGTGCCCTGCCTAATGCTCCCTTACGGCACACATGCTTATCTCGTCTCTTTAAGGGCCACAGTGCGCACTCCCAAATTTTTCCCAGAGCAATGGCTTAAGGTACTTCGGTATTTAAGGCAACTTCTTCAGGCAATGGATGCCTGAGCTTTAGATTTTCCTAGTGACCAGAAAGTGTTAATAATTTAGTGCTAATGCAATTTACCTGCACTTATTTCCTGCCTATGTTTCTGCAGTGCTCCAGGTTCTGTTTCCATCCTGCCTGTGTACTACTACACTTTTAAGTCCAAGTTCAGTTTTGTTTAAAGGGGTTGTCCAACATTTTTTTTTGTTCTTTGTATGTTTCTAATCAAGCAAATGAAATGGGTTATCAATTCACTTACTTTATCTACAGTGGCCCTGTTCTCCTAGTTAGCTGAGCGTCAAATGATCTGTGATGTCAGCTTTTTCCCCTGCTCTGATGACATTCCATGCACAAGCCTGAGGGAGCATGGAACGTCAATGGTTGGAGCAACAAACCATTGCCACTGCACTGCCTGATCTGCTGGCTTAGATGTCTTCCCTGTGTAACCCCTCTCCATGGATTTTTCAGGAAACTTTAACCCTTTCTACCATCAGCAACACAGACTCAGGGTTGGAGGCTTTGCCTCAGGTACTGAGAAGCTGAGCGTTTCCTCTTCTCCAGACACTGAGGAGATAAATTTTGTGCACGGATCTTCCCTCCCTCCTCAACCTGCAGACACAGAGCTGACAAAGACCGAAGAGTTCTCTCCTCTGTACTCCTCTGCTGGCTGTGAAACAGTGTTTGCAGAGCATTGCACAAGAACAGGTAGGGGGAAGATCCTGTGTGTGTCAGCAATGTCATTGTACTGTACAGCTCGGACTTGTAGTCCCACATATATGACATGAGTATCCCAGCAGTTAGACTACAGATAAGGCAGCACTTTTATGCACTCCCTTTGCAGAGCAGGGGGAGGGGAAAGGCAGTCTTTATTGACACCTACAAATGTCCATGAGGAAAACTCAGAGAATGTTGTTACATGCCTTCACAGCGCTGCAAATGCATGTCAATAAAGGGTCAGAACAGAACTAGGGAAATCAGGAAAAATTATCATTTATTGTTCTTTACCTAAAACTTGCTTAGCTTATGTATATATTACAGACCATCAGATTTACAGTGCTTTATTTTATTACATTTTTTACATAATTTGGACATCCCCTTTAAGATAACCCAGTCTTTCTTCTATTACAGCAGGTGCACCCACAACAAAAAAAGACTGCTATGTTTGGTGGGGAAAAAAATGCCTTTATCATCCTTGTACATGCCTTTTATGCCTTGTACTTTCAATGTCCCTGCTGTAGTAAATGGCTCTAAGCAAGATTTGGAGCCTGCAATGCTGTGATCAGTTCATACATTTTGGATTATCCAGATGGTTTGTCAGTGGTCACTGGCACAGTGGGGGGAAGTCCTGCTTTGCTGATCTCTTCTTTGTCTACCATACACACACACACACACACACAGGGCGCTGTCTAACCTACGGTAAGCAAGGTATTAATATTAGGACAGGCAAGCTGATTTGCAAAAGACATCAGAAGGAGTTGATGTCTTGTTTTCTCATCAGTCTTCTAATGAGTTGAGAATTTCAGCATGGAAGGTTGTGATAGCAGATTATACTCATAAATTTCTGTAAACTTTGTTAAAAATTGGATTGGATCCTCATTGTCTTTCACAATAACAGAAGGGAGTATAGTCCCTGTCAGAAAAGGCAGCAATTAAACATTTAGGAGGTCATTTATTAAAACCAGCGTTTTAGACACTGGTCTTAATACACCTTTAGCTGGCGGTGGATGCGCTGACATTATGTAGAAGTGCCGGCCTCTATATAACTTTTATACACTCCCTGTCTAAATCTACGCCAGATCCCTTGCTGTCTTAGATTTCGACCATTATCTATAGCTGAAACAGGCATAGAAAATGATAAATGAGATGGGCCTTTCCCCTTCCAGTGCCGCCTTTTTTAGACCTGGCATGAGCGGGGAAAAGTTGCAGATTGCAGAAAAAATAACCTTTGTGCTGCAACCTGCGACAGATATACGCCAAAAGTGGGGTTAATTTGTTAGTAAATGACCCGCTTAGTACTAACTTGCATGTTAGGACAATACCATTTCATAGATTACCCTCCTTCCCGTAATGTATGTACGTATGTACAGTGCAGCAAACACTGCTTGGCAGAGGATGTGTCTGTGGGGGGAGAACCCTTGCTGACTAGTACTGCTGCTGGCAAAAGTTCTCTCCTGGCAGTGCTAGGACAGGGTGCACAGTAAGGCCTCATGCACACGACTGTTTTTTTATGCTGTCCGCAAAAAGGGGTTCCGTTGTTCAGTGATCCGTGTCCGTTTTTGCCTTCCGTTGTGTTTCCGTGTGTCTTCCGTTTTTTTTTTGCGGACATGACCCAAAAGATTTTACCAAAAGACAGGCTGACAATGTTTCCCAAGTGCCTGCCAAGGGATCCGCAAAAAAAACGGACACGGAACGCGGATGACACACGGATGGCCATCCGCATTTTTCACGGACCCATTGACTTGAATGGGTCCGTGAACCGTTTTTCATGGACAAGAATAGGACAGGTTATATTTTTTTGACGGACTGGAATCACGGACCACGGACGCGGAGGACAAACGGTGCATTTGCCGAGGTTTCCACGGACCCATTGAAAACCAATGGGTCCGCAGAAAATAACGAAAAACGGAGCAATGGACACGGAATCAAACAACGGTCGTGTGCATGAGGCCTAAAGCAGACTTTACTGAGCAAAGGATATGGCTGATGACGTTTGCGAAGAAAAGAGACTAAGAACTAGTGATGAGCGAGCATGCTTGGCCGAATATCTGTTCGGCTCGAGCATCGCTATGCTCGGCACATGGCAGTACTCGACCGAGTACCACATGTGCTCGAGCGCAATGCTGGAACCCACACTCGGATATTTCGAGGAGCTCTTTCCAGCGCCACTAATAGATTTGGCTCTCGCGCCCAGCACGCTTGAAGAGGTACCTGAGATATTGTGCCCTGATTCTCAACCTCTTGAGCTTTCACAGTCTCAAGAAGATGACGGTGGTGAACGGCAATCATTCGTTCACGAGGTGGATGATGATGAGACACAGTTGTCAATCACTGAGGTTGTGGTTAGGTCAAGTCAGGAGGATGAGCAGAGTGAGAAAGTGGAAGAGGAGGTGGTGGACTATGAGGTCACTGACCCAACATGGGAGGTGAAAAGCCGAGCGAGGACAGCAGTACAGAGGGGGAGAGATCTACAGCAGCGCAACAGTCTGGAAGAGGCAGTGGGGTTGCAAAAGTGAGACGTCGGCCCACACCAAACAGGCCCGCAACCGTTACACCGAGCACCCCCATGCATAAATCTACCTTGCCAAGGAAAGTGCAGATGACAAAAGAGTGGTAGTTTGCAACCTGTGCCGTACCAAAATGAGCCGGGGCGTGAACACTAGCAACCTCACCACCACCAGCATGTTTCGCCACATGGCATCCAAGCATCCTAATAAGTGGGGAAAACGCCTGGGTCCACAATCTGGGTCTGCAGGTCACACCACTGCTACCCACGCCTAGGATTGCAGGTTCTACGTCCATCAGGGTCTCCGCCAGCAGCTATGTTACTGGTGTTCACCCTTCTCGACCCCCGCTACAAGGAGAACTTATCATCTCTCATTCCTGTGAGGGAGAGGACGAGTGAAACGGTGCAATACCAGAAGGTAGTTGGGAGAGGTAATGGAGACAAAGGGAACACAAAGCAGTTCCAACAAAGGCAGGGCAACACTCATCAAGGCATGGGACACTTTCATGACACCCGGCCAGCAACCTCACCCTGAAGCATGGCCTAGTGGTACAAGGAGAGAAAGGTTTTGGAAGATGGTGAAGGAATACATAGCAGACCGTGTCAGCGTCCTAAATGATCCCTCAGTGCCTTACAACAACTGGGTGTCCAAGCTGGACACGTGGCATGAACTTGCGCTCTATGCCTTGGAGGTGCTGGCCTGCCCTGCCGCCAGGGTTTTGTCTGAACGTGCATTTAGTGCTGCTGGTGGCATTATAGCAGATAAGCGTATACGCTTGTCCACTGGCAATGCTGACAGGTTGACTCAGATAAAAATGAACAAGGCCTGGATTGCCCCTGACTTCTCAACTCCACCAGAGGAGAGCTGAGCTGATGATGAACATAAAGGGAATTTCAATTTATTATTTATAATGTACTCAGTCTACTGTAGTGTATTCCCATGCACCGTTTCCACCACAAAAAAAGAGTATATGGTTGAATCTTGTTTTCTCTTCCTCATCCTCCTCATCCAGATTCTATATATTCCCTCTACTCCAATTTTTTTTATAGGTTCAGCTCAACTGCAGGCCCTCAACTCAAATTACTTTATAGGGTCAGCTGAACAGCATGCACTCCCATATAATGTTTTAGAGCATCAGCTGAACAGCATGCACTTGCATATAATGTTTTAGAGCGTCAGCTGAACAGCATGCACTCGCATATAATGTTTTAGAGTGTCAGCTGAACAGCATGCACTCGCATATAATGTTTTAGAGCATCAGCTGAACAACATGCACTTGCATATAATGTTTTAGAGTGTCAGCTGAACAGCATGCACTCACATATAATGTTTTAGAGCGTCAGCTCACCTGCAGGCACTCGCATATAATGTTTTAGAGCGTCAGCTCATCTGCAGGCACTCGCATATAATGTTTTAGAGTCTCAGCTGAACAGCATGCACTCGCATATAATGTTTTAGAGCGTCAGCTGAACAACATGCACTCGCATATAATGTTTTAGAGCATCAGCTCACCTGCAGTCACTCGCATATAATATTTTAGAGCGTCAGCTCACCAGCAGGCCCTCACGCCTAATGTTTTAGTGTATCACCAGCAGGCCACCAATCATAATTTTTCAAGGGTCTGTATGATGCCCTCCTTTATGTGTAATAAAGGGTGTTTTGTAGTGTCGGTTCCTTGTAATTTATGGCAGCCCTTTCACTTAGTGCATAGGCTTTATGTGTGTAGGAGTCCCACTACCTGAACAATTGTACCACAATGTGAATGAGGCCCTCCTTTATGTGATATACAGGCTGTTTCGGAGTGCCTCTTGCTTGTATTTTTTGGCAGCACTTGCACTTTATATACTGTACAATTGAATATCCAGGAAAGAATTATTTCCTAACAATTTTCCCTGTAAAATAGTTTTTTTTTTTTTTTTGGGGGTTTGTGTGTAATTTTGTCAGTCTGTAAAAGTGGCGTACAACTTGGACAACATGGTTCCCAGCAGTGACCTGGGAGTCCAAGATGCATCCAGACATTGTCCCCATGCTGTTCCCGATCCATTTTGGTAGTGTTTCTGTCACTTTCTGACCTTTTCCAATGGACCAGGCACCCTCCCCTCTTCAGAGCAGGGGGTGCCTGGTTGTCTCCCATTGACTTCCATTATACTCAGCCGAGCACACGAATATAGCAATGTGTTCGGGCCGAACACCCAAATACTTTGGTGCTCGATCATCACTACTAAGAACCTTTCTTCCTGCTCACCAGCAGCAGCTTTGTCCTCAGGCTACTTTCACACTAGGGTTTTTGCTGGATCTGGCAGGGATCAGCAAAGCTGCTTCTAATGCTGATAATACAACCATCTGCATCCGTTATGAACGGATCCAGTTGTATTATCTTTAACATTGCCAAGACGGATCCATCATGAACTCCATTGAAATTCAAGGGGGATGGATCCGTTTTCTAGTGTGTCAGAGAAAACTAAGTCTTCCCTCTTTGACTTGCATTGTGGGTCATGCTGGATCCGTTTTGCTCCACATCCCATGACGGAAAGAAAACCGCAGCTTGCCGCAGTTTTCTCTCCGGTATGGGAAAGCAACCAAACGAAACGGAATGCTTTCTGGTGCATTCCGTTCTGTTCAGTTACATTTTGTCCTCATTGACAATGAATGGGGACAAAACAGAAAAGGTTTTTCTCCGGTATTGATATCCTATGACGGATCTCAATACCGGAAAAGAGAAACGCTAGTGTGAGTATAGCCCTAATCTAGTACAATATGAGCTATAAGAATGAAGTGGGGGTTGCAGTGTACACTAAAAATATCCAACATTAATATCCCCTGGCTAATTTTCCAATATAATGGTAGAAATATGAATAATAGATAGCAATATCAATCATGAATGAGGAACAGACAATACCTCTAGCATTAGTATTACTAGGAATAAGATATTACATTTTCATATAAGATAAAAGATACCTTTAGGGAGAGTTCACATCACTGTTATTTTTCTGTTGTTCTGATCCGTCAGAAGAACAGAAGAAAAAGGATCCTGTAAAAAAATGGAACCTGTGCATCAATTATGCACAGTTTGCATCCGATTGAGCTACTTCCATCTGAGATCTGTTTTTTGTAGATGGAAAAAACAGTCCTGCAGGAGAATGAAAGAATAACTGTGATGTGAACTCTCCCTTATTTAGGCTAATTTCACATCTGCACTTTGTATTCCGATCTTGAGATCTGGCAGAGGAGCAAAATGCTTCCATTCGATTTAATATATGAGGATGCATCCATTCAATTTAGATGCGGGTGTAATAAATCAAAACTGAACAAACCGGATCTATCACTAAAAACAATATGAGTGAAGGGGTGATGGATCCGTTTTTTAGGATCCGAAAAATTGTTTCCGGCACCACTGACTTACATTGTTTTTAGTGCCAAATCTAATTTTTTTCTGTTTTGCAGACCAGAACCAAAAAAATAAATGCAGCAAAAGAGTATGGTGACTTGGAGCATGTGGATTTTACTGTTAAAAAAGAAAGTTAAAATAGGATCAGTTTTGAATGAAAAATCTCTCCGCTACATAGGTGACGCTCAGTCTCTCCTCCGGATAAGTCGGTCTGCACTGCAGGCCAAGTTCCACTTGTTATTTCGGCAGTCCTGTAGTCTCTGTAGCTTATTCCCTCTGGGCATTCAGTATAGTAATCCACCCTCTTCAGGAAAAGAAACTCTGAGATGATGTCACTTGTAGCTATTTTCCAGACCTTTGTGCAAAAGAGAAAGAATAGAAAGAAAGATACACTTCGTGCAGGACATAATGGTAAAGGAGATTGTTTTATTAGGTTATACTCACAAAATTAAAAACTTTTAAAAGGCATATCATGATAAAAAGGCAGATCTCTCTGTGCGATCGGTTTCGCCTGTAGAAGCTTTCTTAAGGGCTATAACTGCAGTGGTCAAGTTTAGGGTGGCCCCAATGCTACACTGGGTCCCCTGGACACTGTCTAGGTGTCACCATGTGTTGCTGCTCTCCGCAAGGGATGGTAAGGCGTGGTGCACCCCAATGGGAAATAAGTCCAGAGAGTCAGGGTCTGCAGTAAACCAGGGTGCTTCTTTACTGGAGGAATTAAGGTGCAAAACAATACAGACGAGGCATAGGGCTGGCTTCTCCAGTCTCTTCCCTGGCAGAATAAAGGTTTGATGCTGAGGAAAGGACTGAGCTAGTTGTCCCTCTCTCTCTCAGAAGGCTGGTACCTTGGCCAAAGGCGGTAGGCCAACTGTCTGTAGCTCAGTAGTCTGGGTGGCTTTTTGGTCACAAGGCTGGTGACCCATGGTCAGTGGCTCAGCATTCCCATCTCAGCGTCTTCTGGTCACTCACGCACACTGGCAGTGTCTCTCTTTCCAAGCACTGATCCCTAACTGCAGAACACTAGGGGATCTAACTGCTCTCCTTATATACCATTTCTAGCTGAACTAGACCCTTCTAGTGGAAGGGGTGGAGATGAGAAACTCAGCACAAGCAGTTACAATGTTACAACTCCCGTCTGTCATAGTCTTGCATTAGACCTTCAATGGCAATGACACAGCAGTTTTTCCAAATCACAGAACAGACGTTCACCCGTCTTAGGTTAAATATTAATAGTGGCAACACAACCTATAGAAGTTACTGGAATCCACTATTTATAACTTAGCTTTTATTTATTAGTAAATTATAAAATTCACCCCACATTTTATATCATAAAGTAGAAATAAACATAAAGATATAGAGATAAATTATACTATTCCGTATCGGAGGGTATGTGTAGGGTAGAAAAGGGATGTGATAATTGCGATGGATAAACTGTCCCTAGAGATCTCCCTACACTGTAGGCCTTACCCGTGTCTCATACCTCCCAAAGACCCTGGAGGACCCTGACAGGGGGGTATGATATGTTTCTTATACTAATCCTAGGTCACTAAACATGAAAAAACAAAAAACAATATATAGATATTGCCCCCAGTGATGTGCACAACTAAAAATGTGAAAACATGCAACACGAAAAAATATCTCAGGACAGTCCCAACGCATTTTGCCTCTTTAAAAATAGGCTTCTCGAGGGACAACTCAATTGTAGCGGGGGTGTGGATGCCTCCCGATAATCAACAAGATTCCTCAAAAGGATGGTCTAGGACAAAAGGATAATTTCTGGTACATTAGATATAAGCATTCATTTCCAAAGCTCAAAGATGTTTATAAGACAACAACATTAACTAATTTTCAACAAAAGTAATGATCAGATATCAGTGTAGGTAGATCTCTAGGGATAGTGTATCCATTGCAATGATCAAATCCCTGTATTACCCTACACATACCCTCCGATACGGAATAGTATAATTTATATCTTTGTTTATTTCTACCTTTTGCTATATATGTGGGTTGAATTTTATAATTTACTAATAAATAAAAGCTACGTTTTAAATAGTGGATTCCGGTGACTTCTAGGGCAGTTTTTCCAGACAGAAACAGGTTTTCAGACATAACAATAGAGCTAAACCAGACATTCAAAATTCATTCTGTCTGGTTTTGTGGTAAACAAGTCTGAGATCCAGAACCAGTCCTCACGTCTCTGAAAATCACTACGTACAAACAATACAGCACTCCATGAAATGTATAAAAACTTTATTTTCAACCATTATAAACAGCAACAGCTATAGAATTTATGACTGAGGACCGCGATGGGTCAGAAACGCCTCAGATATTTGTTTTCCCCCCTGTTTTGGACATTGGATATGGGAGTTGCTGTTTTTAATGGATTGAAATAAAGTAAAGTTGTTTTGTATGTTTCATGGAGTGCTGGATCATTTTCACATGATGATATCTGGCTTATAGTCTGACACGGGGCGAAATGGGCCAAGGGGCAATTGCCCCCTGGGCCTCTCTGTTGCCTCTTTAAATGGCCCCCGTCGCCAAAATGACTGACCGCTGCGCTGCTGTGTGTAACTTACTAAACTAACTTACTTATGACAGACAGGCCGGTGCAGCGGGAGCGCACTTGTATGCAGCAGGGCAGCAGCAGCCTGCGCAGGGGTGGGAGAGGTGTGTCCCCTTCCTATGATAGGCTGCAGGCACTAGGCCGGCAGCCTATCAGAGCGAGGCCGGCGCAAGCGGCGCGATAACGTCATGTCATCGCGCCACCGGCCTGACTTATTAGAGCCTGAGAGCCGTACCATACAACGGCGGTGGTCAAGACTAGGCGCTGGCGCACTGCACAGACTCACTCAACATCTTTCACGCTCCCAGCCTGGCCACTTGTCCTGATGGTAAGTATGTGTTGTTTTCTTTTGTTTGTTTTTTTGTCACTTTTTTTTTGTTTGTCAATTCTAACTTTACTGTACTGGTGGCTGGCTACAGGGGGGGAGGGGATGCCTGGCACGTGATGGGGCCTGGGGGGTTCTAAAATATATGGCTACTTTAGTGGGGGGCCCTATGCTATGGCTGGCTACTGGCAGTCTGACTGGCACTTATAGGGGGCAGGGGGGCCTATGGCTACTGTACTGGCACTTATAGTGGGGGCCCGATGGCTACTGGCACATTATAGGGGGGACCTATGGCTAGCAGTGTCTGGCACTTATAGGGGGGCCCTATGGCTACTGGCATATTATAGGGGGGGGCCTATGACTACTGGCAGTCTGGCACTTATAGGGCGGGCCTATGGCTACTGGCACATGTTGATGGGCTCAGGCCACTGGCACATGATGGGGGCCCTATGGCTACTGGCACATGATAAGGGGCCCTATGGCTACTGGCACATGATAAGGGACCCTATGGCTACTGGCACATGATAGGGGGGGCTCTATGGCTACTGGCACATGATAGGGGGGGGCTCAGGCTACTGGCACATGAATGATAGGGGGGGCTCAGGCTACTGGCCTATGGCTACTGGCACATGATGGGGGGTTTAGGCTACTGGCACATGATGGGGGGGCTCTGGCTACTGGCACAAGATGGGGGCTCTGGCTACTGGCACATAGTAGGGGCAGGACTATGGCTACTGGCACATGATGGGGGGGCTCAGGCTACTGGCGCATGATAGGGGGGCCTATGGCTACTGGCACATGATGGGGGATGCTCAGGCTACTGGCACATGATAGGGGGGGCTCTGGCTACTGGCACATTATTGGGGGACATCTATGGGGGCACTTATTACTGGCACATTGGGGGCACTTTTTACTGGCACATTATTGGTGGGCACTATAGGGGCATCTACTGAGGCCACAAAGAACGGTTATTTTATATGGGGGCTCTGTATAGGGGCATTTTATACTGGGAAACATTATGGTGGGTACTATGGGGAAGGTGGCAGAGGAGTACTATAGGTTCATCTATGGTGGCACTGAGAAGGGGTATTTTATACTTACAAATTATGGGGGACACTGAGGGCATCTACAGGGGCACTATATATGGGGCATTTTATACTGGTACATTATGGGGGGCACTAGGAGGGAGGGGGGAGAGGAGCACTATGGGGGCATTTACTGGGGGCACTATAAAGGGGGAATTTTATACTGGCACATTATAGGGGCACTATGGGGACGTTAGCTCAACTGGGGGCATTACAAGGAGGTATTTTTTGTCACATTATAAGGAGAATTATTTCTACTGGGGGGGGGCCATTATGGTGGGATTTATTACTCCCCCATGGTATGACCCCCTATTAGCAGCACCAGCCTCTCCCTGCTCTGCTATCCCTCTGCCCCTTCTCCAAATCCTTATAAGGAAATCTTTCTCATTAGGATAAAACACATCAGCTCTGCCGAGCCCCCGGCCAAAGTGAGGAAGATGAAGTGGTGTCCGAGGGTCAAGCCAAGTAATTGTAAGTTTTCATATGAAATATGTTTATGCATACACATATAGCATACACCATGCCCCACAATATAGCAAGTACAATATAGCTTGGTCCTCTCTCCTTCATCTAGGACCGCACTGAGTGTGAGCAGAAAGGCAAGGGGCACAAGCAAGAGAACAAAGAGAGCCCAGGTGTATTGCTACTATATTCACACCTGGAATTACTCGTGCCTGTGCGTGGGTTGGCCCTAGGAACAGGTCAAAAACTCTTTATTCCCTCATTGTCCTCACTCCAGCCTTGTCAGATGGTTGCCTCTAGCCACAGGATAGTTTCTTTGCTAATGCAACGGTATATTTCTCACGGTGCACCTATTATGCCTCCTCCACTCACAGTCTTAAGTACACACTTAGTAGGGCAGCTTCAAGACATAGTGGCTGGCAGGGTCACAGTCTGCTCCCTCCAAAGTCTCAGACTGACCATATGACATTACATTTTCTGTAGGGAAGTGGTCCACAATCCTTTGCATTACTCATGGCAGATTTCTCATCAAGGAGCACTTACCCAAGCAGCCCAGTCTGCAGCAGTAGTTGCGAGCAGGTCCCCAGAGCTAACAGCAGTCTTTCATCAACCTATTGGATCTCAGGGTCTCTACCTCCCTCAGTAGGTTCAGCTCCAATGCTGGATTTTACTCACTACACACTAACTACCAGCAAACAAGGGGCATACACAAAAAGCAGAGCCCCATAGCAAATTAAGAACCCCCCACCCAAAATCAATGTCTATTAATGAGGTGTAGTTGAGCCTAGTGTTTTCTGTAACATTTGTGAGGCTTCCGTCACACATGGAAGCATGCTGCATTAAAAAAAAAGTCAATTGACCCCAAAAATACACCAAAAGTGAATACGTAGTACATTATATATATCCCTACTGCCTTTAAGCTAACATCTGGCTGCAGTTTAAAAAAAAAAAACACTGGGCAAAACAATGCCAAAAAAAAGGGCTTAATTTTTTTTTCTAAAAATGTTATAAACACAGAGATTGTTAGCTCTGAGAAACATTGCACTTTTTGTTGTATTTATGTTATAAAATTGTCATAAATACACTGATTAATCTTCTCAGTGAGCTCCATATCCCACTGTAAAAAAGAAGTTGACTGCCTGTAATCACCACTAGGGGGAGCTCAGTACATATGAATTTATACAGCTATGTATAGGAACTATATGCAGCTAGCTACCCCTAGTGGCAACTCCAGGAAATCCATTTGACTATGGCCTCATGCACATGACCGTTGTTTGATTCCGTGTCCGTTGCTCCGTTTTTCGTGATTTTCTGCGGACCCATTGGTTTTCAATGGGTCCGTGGAAAACTCGGCAAATGCACCGTTTGTCCTCCGTGTCCGTGGTCCGTGATTCCAGTCTGTCAAAAAAATATAACCTGTCCTATTCTTGTCCGTGAAAAACGGTTCACGGACCCATTCAAGTCAATGGGACCGTGTGTCATCCGCGTTCTGCGTCCGTTTTTTTTGCGGATCCCTTGGCAGGCACTTGGCAAAAATTGTCAGCCTGTTTTTTGGTAAAATCTTTTGGGTCATGTCTGCTAAAAAAAACGGAAGACACACGGAAACACAACGGAAGGCAAAAACGGACACGGATCACTGAACAACGGAACCCCTTTTTGCGGACAGGTGTGATGTCATAGGGAGGCGTGACCGGCCTTCACTCAAACTGCATAAGCCCGCCCAGCCTTAGCAGCAGCAAACCAGGAAGTGAGCAACAGAGCTGGCTGAGGTCTGACAGTCGGTGCCGCTTTGATGCCCAAGTTTGGAGCCTTAGTAACCACTATTGCCCTCTGTATTTCTTTTTCCTCTCTCCCGCTGGCGCGCGGACGCTGAGAGTGAAGAGTTTGGGAGACGCCACAAACAAACTGACGGGCCGCACGAGTGAAAATTGAAAATTGAAAACTGAAAACCACCGCAAACATATCGGCGCCCTGCAGGTCACGTAAGTGAAACCATCTGTGACAATATCGGAGACCGCATCGCGGCATTAAGCAAATATATTTATTGAACTATTGTGGAGTATAAAACCATATGTGTCCGGTCCTCTTCGTGACCAGATTGAGAGCTCTCTAGGACCGGGTTACATAAGAACTATTTCAGGGATTACATGAATGGACATGAATAGCGGCATAGCCGCCATATGAATCTTTCTCTACAGGAACTTTGGATTTTCCTTTCCCCACAGGAACGCTAAATAGCTTCTTTTCAGGAACATCAAGTTTTTATGAATTTTAGGAATTTTTTAAAAGGGGATTGTTCATTGCATCTACTGCCATTATTGCTTTTTTGTTATAGGACTTTTCTGAAGCCGGCTTCATAGAAAATTTATTTGATTGCACAACATATTGATATAAATTGAAAGTATTTTTTACACAAACAATTTTTGCACATTTTTGCACAAGGTACCTCTTTACACACATCTTTTTTTGCACATGTCACTTTTCATTTTTCCAGCACATGTCACTTTATAGACATTCAACTTTGGTTGGCTGCACTAGCCACTTTAGATAGTTCCTATTTACTTATAGGATCTTAGTTAGTTCCTATTTACTTATAGGATTTATGGTGTATGATCTGATTTCCTAGATCAAAGAGTATATTGCATAGCATCCTTTACTATTAATAGATTTTATGTGAGAATTAAAACATTTGATTTACCACACGTATAGGAGTGCCAGCCATATTTTTGATTCAGCATAAAAAAACGGTCGTGTGCATGAGGCCTATGTCAGAAGCAGTGAAAGCAGCACTTGCATAAACACTAGCTGTCTTACCAGTACTCTAGCTCCTTCTTTTTATAACCTTGGCCTTACCTAAAATGCACCAGTGTGGCACAGTGTTACAATGTCCTGTCTGAACATGTGACCTCTGACCTCAGGTCACTGTTACAGTAGAAACTCACAACGGTACATCCCAACTACAGTGCCAGCAAATAGACATACAGTTCTCCTGTCCAGCACAAATTGTATAATGTAGCATTTCACACAGGACATAAAATGCCATAATATCCCCCTTCAGGCCGCAGATTGCACTGCTGGCTGTGGAAGGAGAACTCAGAGCCTGGGAATCAACCTCGTGCACAGCAAGCAGTGTGATGTGTGTGGGGGCACATCGTCATAAAAGCAGGTCAGTATTTGTGTTTTTTTTCTTTCATTCATGTGTCTGGAGAGGGCAGTGGGGGCCGCAAGGAGGACATAACTCTGTGATGACGTCACCACACTCACCACGTGGTGAGCGCCATCACATCATCGCAGGTCCTGCTGAAAGAACATAGAAGACACTCTGGCAGCATGATCAAGTAGATGAGGTGAGTCGTTTTGTTTTTTTTTAACCCCTAAATTGCCATATTCTTTTGCATTCTGTCTTAAGAATGCTATTATCTTTCGCTATAACCATGACTTAATACTGTCAGTGTCATACCAAAGATTCCAGAACTCTAAGGCCCCTTTCACACGGGCGAGAATTCCGCGCAGGTGCGATGCATGAGGTGAACGAATTGCACCCGCACTGAATCCGGACCCATTCACTTCAACGGGGCTGTGCAGATAAGCGGTGATTGTCATGCATCACTTGAGCGTTACATGAAAATCGCAGCATGTTCTATATTCTGCGTTTTTTACGGAACGCAGGCCCCATAGAAATGAATGGGGCTGCGTGAAATTCGCATAGCATCTGCAAGCAAGTGCGGATGCAGTGCGAATTTCATGCATGGTTGCTAAGGAGATGATGTTAGTAAATTGATTACAGTCAATTTGCTGTATTATTTTCCCTTATAACATGGTTATAAAGGAAAATAATAGCATTCTTAATACAGAATGCTCACTAAAATGTGGATTGAGGGGTTAAAAAATAAAAAAAATTAACTCACCTCATCCACCTGATTGCGCAGCCGGCATCGTCTTCTTTCTTCTTCTCTCGGGACCTGCAAAAGGACCTTTGATGAAGGCACATTTTAGTAAGCATTCTGTATTAAGAATGATATTATTTTCCCTTATAATCGTGTTAAAAGGGAAAATAATAAAATCTACACAACACCATGCATTGCACTCGCGCAGAAACTGAACAACGCTACGCAATCGCAGTCAAAACTGACTGAAATTGCATGTGCACTCGCGCAGGTTTCCTGCAATGCACACGGGACGCATCCGGAGCAAATTCGGGACGCCCATCTGAAAGAGGCCTAAGGGTTATTACACAGTATTGAAAATCAGTATAATGCTCTGCAATCCTGTAATCACTGATCTCTCACTGACACACGCTGCAAGTTTATTGCATTGAACTTGCCCGTGTGTCTCTGGTATAAGTTTGCATTATCTGAATAGCATGCAGGAAATTAATATTTTATGTAAAGTCTTATGTTTAATCCAACTATATTTTCAAGGTTTTCCCTTCTAGCAGCAACACTGTATGAAACTTAATGAACCCACAGCAAATTCTTTTGCTTTGCACATTTAATTATAGTAAAGATTATGGGATCTTCTCTGGGCTCTGCTGTGTGGATAAAAAATATGCTGTAAGCAATTTTCAGAGCGCAGCAGAGAGCTATAGAAGTAAATTGTGCAATCCAGGTGTAATCTGAATAAGCAAAGCAATGGTCTACTAATTGTTTTTTGGGAACCAAGTAAGGCATTCCTCCAGGCTGCTAAAAAAAGTTCTATCTATCTATTTATCTATCTATTTATCTATGGTCTGTTTAACATTGTTGTTTTTAGATCTGGCCGGCTGTTTCGGCAGGGCCTGCTAGACCTCTCTGCATTTCGGCATTACCAGAAGCTACCTTATTGCCGCCTGGCCCCATTCACTATGATGGTGACTGGCGGAGATCCACCCCCAGTCCTGCAAATATTCTTAGCATGTTTGCCGGGTTGCAGCCAGATCTCCGCCTGTCTTTTTTATGGTGAATGATACCGATGGATGTCAGATAGCATCCAGCAATGCCGAATCCACACATCTCCAGCACACTGTTCCCTGCCAGGGAAGCCTGCCAAAGATGGTAAACAATATTGTTAAACTTACCTAATATCTATATCTCTAAATACTGTATTATAAAACTCCTTTCTGTTTCTCTGACCATTTAAAAGTCTGCATGTTCACTATAGTGTTAAGAGTCTCATGAAAAGAAAAATATCAGGACAGTAAGTATTTGCAATGTATGCTATGAAACTAGAGAAAACAAAGCTCCAAGTCTAAATTAATATTCTCCCACAAATCCTTGAGGACACTGAAACTGAAAGTGTGAGGAAATCATCAAGGTCAATCTCTTCTGCTCTACATTATTGTGGGATATCCAGATAATTGGCTGCTGAAGTGTTAAAATATAAAGCGGACATAAAAAAAAAAAATCAATACAAATTGTGCAGGGAAGCCACTAGTCAATAACCCTGAGGGTTCTGTGTTACCTACAATAATGAAAGACTGGCCTTTTCTAGTCGTCTTAACATAATGAAAGATCCAGTGAGTGAACGATTATTAATCTGCAATTTGTCAGCAGTAATTCCATGAATCGCAAATGTTAATACACTGTAAATATAATTCTGTAGGAGATATACAATACTTTATAATACATGATTGACTTTTCTTCTGTCTTGTCGTAACAGGTAATTATGAGCTTTTTGGTGGGGAAGTAATATACACAATTAGATACATTACCACCACCACAACCACCACCACCACAGACAAAGGCATTTAGATTTACTGTATTTTACACCTGATGAAAAACAAAAACAAAGAAAACGTAAAAGTAATATTGATATATATAGGTACATCTCAATAAACTAGAAAATCAACAAAAAGCTAATGGATTTCAGTAATTCAATTCAAAAAGTTAAACTCATATATTATATAGATTTCTTACATACAGAGTGATCTATTTCAAGTGTTTATTTTAATGTTGATGATTATGGCTTACAGTCATTGACACATCCACAAGGAGGGTAAGCCACAAAGGGTCATTGCTAAAGAAGCAATTCACAGAGTGTTCACAGAGTGCTGTATCCAAGCATATTAATGAAAAGTTGAATGAAAGGAAAAAGTTTGGTAGAAAAAGATGCACAGGAAACTACAGGATACTGTAGCCTTGACAGGATTGTCAAGAAAAGACCAATAATTTGGGGGAGGGAACTGTGGCTGGAGTCAATACTTCAAGAGCCAACACACACAGTACATGGGCTACAACTGTTGCAATTCTTGTGTCAAGCCACTCATGACCCAGAGACAACAGAAGCATCTTACCTGGGATAAGGAGAAAAAGGACTGGACTGCTCAGCGGTACAAAAATCCTGTATTCAAATGAAAGTAAATGTTGCATTTAATTTGGAAATCAAGGTCCCAGAGTCTGAAGTAAGACTGGAGAGACACACAATTCAAGTTGCTTGAAGTCCAGTATGAAGTGTCCACAGTCAATGATGGTTTGGGGAGCCATGTCATCTGCTGGTGTTGACCCACTGTATAATATCATGTCCAAAGTCAGCACAGCGATCTGCCAGGAAATTGTAGAGCACTTTATGCTTCCCTCTTCTGACATGCTTTATGGAGATGGTGATTTCTTTTTCAAGCAGGACTTGGCATCTGCCCACACTACCAAAAGTACAATTACCTGGTTTGATAACCATGGTATCACTGTGCTTGATTGGCCAGCAAACTTGCCTGACCTAAAGCCCATAGACAGTCTATGGGGTATCTTTAAGAGATAGATGAAAGGCACCAGACCCAACAATGCAGATAAGCTGAAGGCTGCTATCAAATCAACCTGGCTTTCCATAAAACCTTAGAAGTACCACAGGCTGGTTGCCTCCATGCCACACTGCATTGGTGCAGTAATTCATGCAAAATTAGCTCCGACCAAGTATTAAATGCATATAGTTACACAGTTGATACGGTTGAAAAAAGACATAAGTCAATCAAGTTCAACCAGAAGGAAGTGAGATTCAGATTTCTACACGTTTACACAAGCATTAATGTTGCTTACTTTTAAGAATTCATCTAAACCCTTTTTTAACCTGTCCACTGTTCCTTCTGTGACCACGTCCTGAGGAAGTCTATTCCACAAATTCATAGTTCTTACAGTAAAGAAGTTTTAATGCTTCTGGAGACTGAACTTTTTCTTCTCCAGTCAGACGCAGTGCCTCCTTATCTTTTGAGGGCATTTGACATGGAATCGTTTTTCACCCTATTTTTTGTATGGCCCATTTATATATTTGTATAGGTTAACCATGTACCCCCATAGACGTCTCTTCTCAAGACTAAATAAATTCAATTATTTTCAACTTTCATCATAACTAAGACCCTCCATGCCCCTTATCAGTTTAGTCACTCTCCTTTTTACTTTTTCCTGCTGCAGTGTGTCCTTTCTATAGACTAGTGCTCAGAACTGAACTGCGAGAAGGCGTGATGACGTGAACACGCCACGTTGCGCTCTCCTCCTCCTGCCCTCCTCCCTCCTCCTCGCTCTCTTGCTCCTCGGCTCTCCGGCTGATGCTCTGAGCCCTGGGCATGCCTGAGCCCTCTACTGCCTGCCACTTGCTGCCTGCCGCTGCCATCCTGAGAAAAGTGCCGGACCCCTTGTACTCTGCCGCTGCCGCTTGTTCCTAGCCTGCTGTTCCTAGTGAGCTTCCAGACCTCCTCGATGTCGTCTTCTGTTGCCTTGTGCCCTGTGTCCTGGGAGATTCGGGTTCCGCCTGCCGTCCGTCTGCTGCTGCCTACAGGGAGTGTGTGTCCGTCTTCCCATCTGCTTCCACTGCTTGTTGCCCTGCTGGACTGGATCTGTCTGTGCCCTAGCTTTCCGGCCTTTTTCCCTCCTACTCCGGTTTCGCTTGCTCTCCTGTTCATCCCCGTTCTCCTGCTTCTGGACGCTGGACATGTGAGAAAAAAAGCCTTTTTGGCTCTCCTTTTTGCCTTTTGCTTATAAGTCCTGTATTGGCTGTGTGACTCTTCCCTTGTGTGACTTTGCCTAATATTATAGGCTCTGGTGGTTGGCATTTAAGAAGGGAGAATAAAGAAGGGAGAATAAAGGAGAGTAAAGGGGAATAAAGAAAAGAAAAGGAGAGAAAGAGGAAAAAAGGAAAAGGAAAAAAAAAAGAAAGAAAAAAAGGGGAATTAAAATTAAACTAAAGTCAAAAGTCAAAACAGAAAAAAACAGTGCTGAAAGCAGAGCAGAGGCGGGTGTGAAAAGGTGGAGAAAGGAGGAACTAAAAAAATATACAAGATAAGGAAGAAGAGGAAAGAGGAACCAAATAAACAAAAACAAAAAATATATATAATAAAAAAAAAAGGATCTCCTAAAAACTAAAATAAACTTAAATATATATATATATATACTGAAGGGGGTCTTATACGAACAATGGCTCCAAAGTGGCGGTCGGTTGATTCCTCTGGAACAAAAGTGGGGACTAAGACAACAGAGGGCAAAATTGATAAGTTTCTGAAATCCCCCTCCCTCAATGAAAAGGGGTTATTCAAAGGGAAAATAAGTACCAACCCTAAGAAAACTGCTAAAACTGTTCAAGTTGAAGAACTCTTTGAGGATGGGTTAGTAGACCAGGAAGGAGGGTAGGAAAGTCTTTTAGCGCAAGCAGAAACTGAACAAGACCCCCCAGCTCTGGAAAAAATTTTGTGCGCTGTGGAAAAAAACGGTATGTTAGCGCAAGAGATGTCTACTCAATTAGGGTCAATGCAGAGCGACATATCCCTAATAAGAGAAGACCTGACTAAAATCCGGGATCGAGTACTTAATATGGGGAAGACGGTTAACTCTCTCCAATCCGATATGGATATGATAAAATCTAAGACTCTATCTCTTTCTTCAGAAAACCACCTCCTACAAAATAAATTGGAGGATTTTGAAAATAGATCAAGGCGGTATAATATCTGCTTAGTTGGATTCCCAGAAGGAGTTGAGGGTTGGCAGCTAGTTGAACAACTTAAGGATGTAATTTTGAAAAATCTGGGCAGTGAACATTTTTCCTCCATGTTTCAAATAGAAAGAGCCCACCGGATTCCAGGGGGAAAACCCACTCCAGGGAGGCCGTCGCGAGCAATCCTAATGAAACTATTACTATCTATGGATAGAGATACGATACTGAGAAGGGCAAGAGAATGTTCACCCATTGACTGTCAAGGCACTAGACTGCTATTCTTCCCTGATTTTGCTCGGCAGACTCAGGAAAAAAGAAGAAGCTTCAGTGAGATAAAGAAACGTTTGGCGTCAAAAGACATTAAATATTCTTTACAGTATCCAGCGAAATTAAGAGTAATTTATAACGGGACTATCCAATTTTTTGAGAAACCGCAACAAGCGTTGGATTGGATGGAGCAAATGGGCCTTTGAAATATTTTTTATAATAAGTGATGGAGTGGATGGAGGGAGGATGGGACTAGTGGGGGAGAGAATGGCCGGAAGGTAGAGGTTTGCTGACTAGATCAGGCGGACCAAAGGGGGGGGGGGGAGAGGGAATGGGGGAGGGAATTCAACCTGCAGGGAAGTTTTTTTTTTTTTCTTTTTCTCTCTTTTTTTTTATTTTAACTGATGTCGGTTAGAATCGTTTCTTGGAATGTCAGAGGTCTTGGGGAAAGGGTTAAGAGGCAAGCTATTATGGATGCAGTAAAGAGACATCTTCCCGCAATTATTTGTATAGTGGAAACCCATCTCACTGAAGAGACCGTGTCCCGTTTGATGACGGGATGGCATTCTCAATCCTACCATTCTACTTTTAGCGGTGCCTCTAGGGGTGTATCGGTTCTGATACATAATTCCATAGATTTTTCCTTAATAGAATCTTACATAGATAACCAGGGCAGATTTATTTTTCTGTATGGGAGGCTCCATGGATATAGTTACATTCTCGCCTTTTTTTATATACCTCCGCCATTTTCTATGTATCCACTTACCCAACTATTGCGTTTTTTGGAAAAGAAACCAGAATGTCGGCTCGTTCTGATGGGAGACTTTAACGCTGTTATGGATCCTAAAAAGGACAGACTGACTTTAGACGCAGATCGGGGAAGGAATATTTGTAATTCTCCATTGCCTCAGTTCTGTACGGAAGTTGGATTGGTGGATATATGGGAACATGTTGGCGGAGGAAAGAGAGTGTACTCCTGTGTTAGCAGAGGAGGCAGAGCAATGTCTAGGATTGATTTGGCGCTTACTAATGAGAATAACTTGAATAATAATAAAAGGATACGATACTGAGTAAGAACAGTTTCAGACCATTCACCTGTTTTAATTGAGGTTTGCATTGGGGAGAATAAAGACAATAGGGGATTTGGGTTTAAGCTGAACCCGTATTGGCTTACTATTATGGATAATTATCAGTCTATTAAAATACATGTATCTTCCTTTTGGGAGGTGAATCTCCCCTCTGCTAACATCAATTTAGTCTGGGACGCTCTGAAAGCGTATCTTAATGGGGTTCTTATTAGTGATATCACTGCTGTCAGGAGATCATTTAAGAAAAAAGAGGAGGACCTGACCGATATAGTGGCTTCCACAACGGAGCGATTTATCGATCAATCTACTGAATATAATAAAGAAAAGATGCAGAAGGCTAGTTGCTCTCTGAAGGAATACGTAATTGAGAAAGCAAACCATAGGTTACTTTTAAAGGGACAGAAGTACTTTTCAGAGTCCGGACGTCCTGGTAAGCTTCTAGCTAAAATAATTTCACAACAGGACAAGAAAAAGAAAGCTATTACTATTCGTAATTTAGATGGGGTAATTATATCAGACCCAAAGGGAATTAGAGACACTTTTCTGCAATACTTCTGTCAGATATATAGAGCTTCTCCTGGTCTGCCACCTGACCTGGCGGGACAGTTCCTGGAGAGAATTTTCCTTCCGATGTTAACAGAAGTCCAAAAAGAATCTCTGGAAAGAGAGTTGTCTCTTGTAGAGATTCAAGAGGCCTTGAGGTCTATCTCCGGGAACTCATCACCAGGGTCAGATGGTCTTCCATATGAATTTTATCGTAAGTATAGTGATGTCATCCTCCCTCATCTACTGGAAGTGTTCTCTCAAGCATCGCAGGGAGGGGCTCTGCCACAGTCTATGATGGAAGCCGTGATAGTTTTAATCCCTAAAAAAGATAAAGATCTGGCGGACTTGAGTTCATATAGACCAATTTCCTTAATAAACACGGATGTAAAGTTGTTATCAAAGGTTCTGGCCAAGAGGCTGTCTCAGGTTATGTCTTTTCTGATTCATCCAGATCAAAATGGCTTTATGCCAAAAAGGGGCACCCATCATAACCTGCATAGGTTTTTCACTAATATTCAGTCTCCTGGTGGCGACGCCCTCTCGGTCCTGTCACTGGATGCCACTAAGGCGTTCGACAGGGTCGAGTGGACGTTTCTCTGGGAGGTGATGAAAAGAATGGGTTTTGGCCCTAAATTTATGGGGATGGTTCAGTTGTTATACACATGTCCAGTGGCCAGGATTAGGATTAATGACATGCTGACAGAGAGTTTTGTATTGGGAAGAGGTACACGTCAAGGATGTCCTCTTTCCCCTCTTTTATTTAATATCTATATTGAACCTTTTGCAGTTAGTATAAGGCAAGATTCGAGAATGGCTGGCTTTGGTGTAATGGAGAAACAGGACCGTATATCTCTCTATGCAGATGATATCTTGGTTTTTATTCACCAAACAGAAAAAACACTCCCTCGAATAATGGAATTGGTCAACCTATTCTCTGATCCTTCTGGCTTGGAGGTTAATTGGGGGAAGACTGTTCTTCTCCCTGTAGACGAACTGCGAGGATCTATGGAAAATTTTGACAATCGGTTATTGATCTCCGATTCAATAAAATACCTGGGGATAACAGTTTCTGCCAAAACCCAAGATTATCTTCAACTTAATTTGATTCCTTTATTGTCAAAGGTGAGATCCAAGATTAAGATATGGCAAAAAATTCTGCCTGCAAGAGCAGACAGAATTTCATTAATAAAAATGGTGGTGCTGCCCCAGGTTCTTTATGTTCTTCGCAGTTCGCCTGTTTGGATTGAAGATAAGTATTTTAGGCTGATAGAACGGATGATTAATGATTTATTATGGGGGAGGAAGCGGGTGAGACTAAAGCCGCTTTACTTTTCCATGCCCTATAATAGGGGAGGCCTCAACCTCGCCTATTTTAGGGGATATTTTATGGCTTCACAGCTCTGCTTTTTTAACGACTGGGAAAATAGCCAACTCTGTAGAAAATTGGTGAAAGATTCAGGTTTTTCAGATTTATTTACAGTATTAGAGTCCGACTATTTACTTAATATACAGATTGGATATAAACCTTCTGCAGAATGGCTACAAAGGTATGGCTGGTTATAAAGAGTTGGTTTAAAATCAAGGCATCACTTATCTGTACCCCATTATGGCATAACTCAAAGCTTTTGAATTTAGATGATCCAAACTGTTGGCAATATTGGAGGATGAGAAATATTCAATATCTGAATCAGGTGGTTAAAGATGGGCAAATCCTGTCTCTTATGGAGCTAAAACAAAATTTAAACGTCGGTGAGGTGGCTTGGTATGCATATTTTCAATTGAGGTCGGCATTTCTTAGTATTGCCGACAGCTATTCACTTGAGGTAGACACTCCTGAATTTTTGCACAATTTGATTTGTAAGAAAGGTGGTATGAAAGTTAAATTATCACATTGTTATAGACACTTGATGAAAAGCTTTTTTTCGGAATGTTCTTCTCCAGGACAGAGATCCTGGTCTGTTTCACTATCAGAGGTGGGTCCCCCGGATTGGGAGAATATAGGGGAGAATCTAAGTCAAGTTTCGCACAATTTTAATCACACTGTTGTACAGTTTAATATTATACACAAAATATATGTGACACCTCTATGGCTCCATAAGAGGGGATTTAGAGCCTCCTCTAACTGTCTTCGCTGTGGGGACCCCAGGGCAGATCATCTACATCTGTTCTGGGACTGCCCGATAGTGAGCAAATATTGGAGAACGATTCAAACAATCTTGGCTCGGAGACTTAATATAGATATTCCTCTATCTCCCAAGGTATGGGTTTTGGGGGATCTATCAGAGGTTAATTGCCAGCCCTTGAAGGGCCGATTATTGACTAGGGTGATGTTTCTGGCCAGGCTTCTTGTAGCCAGAGAATGGTTTTCCCCCTCTGCTCCAGATTGTAATAATTGGTTATGTTTAGTTGATAAGGTGAAAATCTATTAGAGGATTATGTACAAAGAGGGTCCTACGCAAAGTGGGACAATATTTGGAAGGATTGGGATGGTTAATTAAAAAAAATTTTTTTTTTCCCCTGCAGGATTGGGGGGTTATGGGGGTGCGGGAGGAATGGGGATGTTCCTTTGTAATTTTGTTTTATGGATTGTGTTTCTTGAGATGATTAAAATAAAGATTTAAAATAAAAAAAAAGAACTGAACTGCATATTCCAGATTTGGCCGCACCAACGCTCTGTAAAGTGGTAATATTACATCCCTGCCCCGCGAGTCCATGTCTCATTTAATGCATGACAATATCCTGGTGGCCTTAGAAGCAGCTGATTGACATTGTATGCTGTTATTCAATCTAAGATCTACAAGGACACCCAAATCCTTCTCTACAAGTGACTCCTCCAATGTTGTCGCACAGTTTGTACATTTTAATTCCGTACCATGCCGGCTTGCTGGGCAGGTACTGACAGAATTTAACCCTTCCTTTAAAATGTACAAGGGACTCGTCTATGCTCACCTCTGTAAATTTGGAGTTGAGGTGCTCCAGGAGGGGTCTTATTTTGAATAGACGGTCAAATTGTGGGTAATTTTTTTGGGGAGGGGGGGGTCGGTGAATTTCAAAATGGATTCAAATCTTGAGCGGGACATGGCCATATTGTAAATTGGAGTCTGGTACAAGACATCTGAATTCCAGTATTGTCTGATTTTGTTTTTTTTACCAGACCCATACGCGGTGCGTGACCGGAGTTAACCATGACGTACTATTACGTAAAGATGTGGGAGCACACTGACTTCTATGACGTAATAGTATGTCATGTGTTGGGAAGGTATTAAAGACGGCGCCTGGGTTTATGCTGTTTTAAACCAGGCATTAAGGTCTGCGTCTTTAATGGCGATCACTGACATATAACCCCACAGATGCCATGGTCAAATATGACCACGGCATCTGAGAGTGCTAGAGCTGGAAGTCGTGCACTTCCCAGCCTGAGCTGGCGGAGGTCGGGGAAGGTGTCATGTGCTGTTAATAGGCTTGAGCCTGTACAAGGCTTCCAGGCTGATTACTAATATATTCCAATACAGGCCACCAGGTGGTAGCACTGCATTGGAATATACAAAATCCTGTATTTTGTAATGGATAGATATCCATTTCAGAATACAAAGTAAAATAAGGAAGATGAAGCACCACTGTGACAGTAATTAAAATGGGTGGCAGCCTGCATCAAGATCCAACCCAAGCTCTCACCAGTCCATAAAATTGCAGAAGAAAGCAGCATTCCAGTTCATTCACCCAATATCAGACAACCAACATTTAAACTGCTCAATGCAGTTATTCTCAAGTAAGGCTCCATTCACATGACCGTACGTTGTCCGCAAAAAACTGATCCGTTTTTTGCGGACAGTTCAGCATGTCCGCAAAAAAAACGGATTGCATTCCATTTTTTTGATGATCCATAGACTACAATAGGGTCATGGTCATGATTTTTACTGACAAGTATAGGACGTGTTTCATTTTTTTTGCTGAGCTGTGCAATGGAAGAAAAGGACCCCATAGAAGTGAATGGGACAGCATCTAATCCGCAAAAAAACGGATCCGTTTTTTTGCGGACAACATACGGTCACGTGAATGGAGCCTAACAATGTAAACATGTGTCATAGAATAAATAGGGTTGATGCCAATTACAATCAATTCATATGATTATAAAAACATCAGGAAAATACATGATTACATGAAAAAGGTAAGTATACAGTGTCAAAGTGCAAATATATCCCAATTCATCCATCTATAAATGTACTGATAAATGCTCAAATAAAGTGCAAATAATGCCAAAATTCATAGATTGCATAATTAATTTGAGATGAGTGAATCGAAGTTGAAATTTGGTCCAAAGTTCAGGAAAAATTCGATTCGCACCGAATCCAAATTTCCTCACACTTTGTGGTAACGAATCAAATTTTTTCCTAAAATGGCTGCTGCACATGTGAGGACATGGAGAAAGTAACTCTGGGAAGGCAGGATCACCCATAATGCCATGCATGCAGCCAATCAACAGCCAGCCAGCCCGGTGATGTCACAGCCGTATAAATAGCGGCAGCAAGCTTAGATTCTGCCATTTACCAGCGTACTTGGTGTAGGGAAGAGACGTGTCTGCAGGCGCTAGGGACAGTGATAGAAAAGACTGGATTGTGGTTAAAAAACTATGTATAAGTGCAGGGAAGGATATGGGGGAATATTTCCACAGCATTTATGTAGAACAGGGTTCAGTAGGGGAGGTTACAGACTGGGTAATAGAAACAATCCTATTACACCTTGGTGCACTGACTGGGGATCCAAATTGCCATTATACAGCTCTGTCATCATAGCAAACCGTTCTTGTTATTGGGGTACAAGTGCTGTTTAATATAGACATTAACAGGGTTTATTACAAGTAAATATTTCTACAATACTTATTTGCCCTTGTGCGGTGCAGTTATATGTTGTAAAGCCCTTTTTGCCATGTATTAGTGGCAAAAGAAAAATATATTTGCCCTTGTGCAGTGCAGTGATATATTCTAAAACCCAGTTTGCCGTGTATTAGTGGCGAAACAAAAATATATTTGCTGTTCATCGTTGCATTTATCTGTTGAAAAGCCTTTTGTGTTATGAAAAAGTGGAAAAAATTAGGGCCTAATTGCTGTTCTGTGGTGCAGTGACATATTCAAAAGCCCAGTTTGCCGTGTATTAGTGGCAAAATAAAAATATATTTGCCATTAAGCGTTGCACTTAAGCCATTTGCATTGTGTAAAAGTAGAAAAAATTTAGGGCCACACTTTTATTGTGCCACTCTGTGGTCTCCTCATGCTGCTGCCACCTCCACAATATGTCACCTTACCACTCTGTGGGATCCTGATGCTGCCGCCATCTCCGCACTGTCATTGTGCCACTCTGTGGCCTCCTCCTGATGCTGCTGCTGCCACCTCCACACTGTCATTGTGCCACTCATGCTGCTTCCACCTCACCACTATGTCATAGGGCCACTCGGTGGACTTCTCATGCTTTTCCCACCCTCCGCACTTCATGACTGGGTCACTATTTTGCCTTTCAGCCTGGCTGACATCATCATTTATTGGACCCTTCTTCTGATCTGTCAGAATGAAGAAAAATGAGACGCACAACGGATCCTGTCTTTGTAGCAGCTGTAAGGCCTGTATGGGGTATTGTTCTGACGGATAATAGGAAGGGCAACACAAACTTACTGCTGCCACCCTCTCCACTCTGTCGGTGGGCTCTACTTGTATAAGCGTTTAATAGAACATGTTCTGTAGACATCTATGTGGAATTGTTGAGGAAGGGTTGAAATATATGTATGTATATATATATATATAAATAAATATATATATATATATATATATATATATAAATATATATATATATATATATATATATATATATATATAATATATCCCCTTATAGAATGTGTCACCCTTATAGAATATCAACTCGTATCAACTTGATACAGGCCCATGTTTAGCCTGTAGGCCTTGGCTTGCATTGTTATTAGTGTTGAGCGCGAATATTCGAGCGAATTTTTAGCGAATATCGGCACTCGCTAATTCGCGAATATTTCGAATATAGCGCTATAAATTCGCTATTTCGAATATTCGTTTTTTTTTTTTTTTTAGTTATATTTTTTCTTTCCCACTTCCCAAAAGTAGTTCTTACCTGTCATGAGGATTCCTGGCTTCCTGGCTGCTCCAGTCAGTGCCCGTTGCCGCTTCTGCCGACTTCCGTGCTCATGGAGCGTCCCCTTCCATGGGAAAATCTCTATATACTAAAATGTACTGTCGGTTTGAGGAATTACGTTGAAATCGCAATGCGATTAATTCAAGTTATATTAATCGCATTGCGATTTCAACTTAGAGATGGGTTTATAATGGGTCAGCTTGCTAGAATTAACGAAGTTAACGAATATGGAATATAGCAGCAGTGCTAAGTTGAAATCGCAATGCGATTAATTTAACTTAAAGTATTCGCATTGCGATTTCAACTTAGCACTGCTAGTGCATAGCTATATATTCCATAATGGAATATATAGCTATGCACTAGCAGTGCTAAGTTGAAATCGCAATGCGAATACTTTAAGTTAAATTAATCGCATTGCGATTTCAACTTAGCACTGCTGCTATATTCCATATTCGTTAACTCGTTAATTCTAGCAAGCTGACCCATTATAAACCCATCTCTAAGTTGAAATCGCAATGCGATTAATATAACTTAATTAATCGCATTGCGATTTCAACGTAATTCTCAAATCCGACAGTACATTTTAGTATATGGAGACGTTCCCATGGTGATGAGGACGCTCCATGAGCACAGAAGTTATGGTTGGCTTGGTAGAATTAGCGAGGATGACGAATATGGCGAATGTATTCGTCATATTCCTCAAAACGAAGATAGCGAGTATTCTACATCTTCGTTTTAGCTACCTATTCGTCAACTTCGCTAATTCGAGCAATCATCATCATTCATCAAATAGGAAGGTTGACTTACCAGAGAGCTGTGTTAAATTAGCTATGCGATTTTTTTTTTTTAATACAATAATTATATTACTTGATATGATAATATTATTATAAGTATTCTATTTATTAAAAAAAAAAAAATGCATAGCAATTACTACAACTGTCTCTATAGTCAACCTTCCTATTTGATTGCTAGAATTAGCGAGGTTGACGAATATGACGAATGTATTCGTCATATTCCTCAAAACGAAGATAGCAGTATTCTACATCTTCGTTTTAGCAACCTATTCGTCAACTTCGCTAATTCTAGCAATCAAATAGGAAGGTTGACTATAGAGACAGCTGTGTTAAAAATTAAGCTATGCGATTTTTTTTTTTAATACAATAATTATATTACTTGATATGATAATATTATTATAAGTATTCTATTTATTAAAAAAAAAAATCGCATAGCGAATTAACTACAACTGTCTCATTAGTCAACCTTCCTATTTGATTGCTAGAATTAGCGAAGTTGACGAATAGGTTGCTAAAGCGAAGATGTAGAATACTTCGTTATCTTCGTTTTGAGGAATATGACGAATACATTCGTCATATTCGTCATCCTCGCTAATTCTAGATATGAAACCAATAGGAAAGTAGCCTTAAGTACAAATCGCAATATGCGATTATTTAAATCGCATTTTAATCGCGATAACTAGAAAAAATGACGAATATTCGATTTCGACGAATATGAAACGAATATTCATTCGAATATTCGCGAATTTCGTCGAAATCGAATATGGCACCTGCCGCTCATCACTAATTGTTATCTGTTAAATCGCCCAACTGTCCCTGGGGGGTAGTTAGCATAGAGATGCTAACTAGGATGTGGGTCCAGGACAGGAGATTGCAGACTTTATGGCACCTTTTGATCAGTACATGGCTTTCATGCTAAACCTGTCCCCCCCCCCCCCCCCATCTCCAAACTACTTGGGGGGAGGGCTCACAAGGTACAGTGGACTTCACTGATATTAGGGCAGACACTAACTAACACACAGAGACTAAAATACTTTTTTAAATTAACAAATAATGGAAAAAAAATAAAACTAGCACATTAACTGGACGGACACTAACTGACAGACAAAACAGACAGATAGACCCTACACTATACTATATTACTAACTAACCTAAACTACACCCTGTCCTGAAAAATCTAAACTTTACTATTCCCTAACTGTAGCCCTAATACCTAACCTAAACTATCAAGCACTATCTATCTATCTATATTATATATTAAAGCTACCTACCTAACTCGATGCCCTACACTTAACCCTGCACTGAACCCTATCTGCTACACTAGGCCCTAACACTAACTATATTTTTCTGCTAACTTCACTGATACTAGGGCGCTTCTGAACTTGGCTCCTGACAGAGAGGAAAGACTCACAGATGGGACCTGGAGATGGCTGAGTACCCCTAATACCCCTGCCCTAATTTCCCATATCCCTACATTCCCATGTACCCCTTCCCTGCCCAGCAGCATCAACTCCTGCTGCTGTGTACCCCTTATCAACCCCTTAACTGCTGCAGCCCTTATCCAGCCCAGTAGTACCCCAGCCCAGCAGTCCTGTAACCCTGTTCCCCTTCAAGGCTGCTGTGTGCAGATTGACCCCTGCAGCCCATGTTGTGTTAACCCTTGCAGTGCCATTATCCCTGGACTGCATTGTGATATTGCAGTAGGGACAGTGTGAGTAGCCAGGTGGGTGGGTTACTGCTGTAATGTATGTTAGTGTAATTGTATAGCTAGTTTGTGGGGTGGAATTGGGATTGTATGTAGAGTAGTAATATTGTATGTGTTGTAGTGTTGTAATTGACTGTATTACTGTGCGGCTATAAATATATATATTCATTCATATTGCCTTGTATATGAATATATATAATTATAGACTATAGACGTGTATTGTGTTAATAAATACCTTTTATTGTCTAAGCACAGCGTGTAGTCTTTTGTTATCGTAGGCGCCACAGTATATAGTAGCAGTGTAAGTCGTACGTAGTTGAGTTCAGTGGATAGTGTAAGGCAAAATGAGGTATTAGATCATTATTTAAGGTATAAATAGGCGGAGTCATCAACAGACGGCCCCGTCTATTTATGAATATTAATTATTGATATTTGCATAAATATTAATAATTAATATTCCACCTTAACAGGAATCATCTGACGACGGTGTAAAAGGAGTGTGCTTTTTCTTGACGCTAACATTGACCTGTAAGTTCACACTTGAGTTATTTGGACAGTTTTGGCCCCATGACTGCCCAAATAAGTGAAGTGTGCAGTGATTCTAAGAGCGATGCCTGTCATCTGCATGTCATACTGATTCATAGTATTATTTCACTACGAGGGCAGACTCCCTATGTGTGTTAGGCTCCATTCACACGTCCGCAATTTGTAGAACAGATGTGGACCCATTAATTTCAATGGGGCCGCAAATGTTGCGGACAGCATTTCAGTATGCTGTCCGCATCTGTAGTTCTGTTCCGCTCCTTTATGCGGATCCGCACAAAAAATAGAGTATGCCCTACTTTTGGCCGTAATTGTGGTCCGTGGCCCCGTTGTGCCAAATGTCATCCGCATGTCATCCGCAATTGCGGATACGCAGGAAATAGAAAAAAATAGACCTTCCCCCTGTGACTTTCAGAACCAGGGAAAGTAGTGTCTACAGAAGGAGAAGTAGAAGAATAGAGAGATGATTATCAACATAGGATCATTTGATGTTGAAAAATTGATTGTCTTAATCCAGGAGAGCCCAGCACTATGGGACACCAGTGCTGGGGTCTACCATGACAGTGTCAAAAAGGACCTGTCGTGGGAGGAAATTGGAAAAGAACTACTAGCGACAGCATGGCCTCAGCCTCAGTCCAGAAGCAAATAAAATCAGTGGGTATATAAATTTATTAAAGAGTATGTTTATTTTAAATTGCTTCATACACACATCCGTGGAGCACGGTCTGTGAAAATCCCGCCTTCCGTGCTGCTGAGAGCAGGAGTGCACGGCGTCATTAGTTAGTCATGTGTGCATGACGCCTTATGTTCCGTGAGTGGGCCATATGTCCTGGAACAGCATAGATAGCGTACTTTTGAGTGATACAGTACTTTATATGCTCATTTGCACATATTTTATGCTTCTTCATGACAGATACCCACTCACTTTTGTGTATATATTGTAAGTTATATATATTTTCTGAAAGAGGCCTAGTCAGAAAATGTCTGGCATAGCATACATTATAAATTCCCTTTTTGCAATCCATAACTTATTGCATAGCACCCGATGAAAATGTAAAAAAAAATATTTTTTTATACTTTAACCACTTCAGCCCCCCTAGCTTAAACACCCTTAATGACCAGGCCACTTTTTACAATTCTGCACTACGCTACTTTCACCGTTTATTGCTCCGTCATGAAACTTACCACCCAAATGAATTTTACCTCCTTTTCATCTCACTAATAGAGCTTTCATTTGGTGGTATTTCATTGCTGCTGACATTTTTACTTTTTTTGCTATTAATCAAAAATTACGAAAATGTTTGCAAAAAAATGACATTTTTTTAAAAACTACATTTCTATATAAATTTTTCACAAAATTTATTGTTCTACATGTCTTTGATAAAAAAAAAAATCCAACAAGAGTATATTTATTGGTTTGGGTAAAAGTTATAGCGTTTACAAACTATGGTGCAAAAAAGTGAATTTCGGCATTTTGAAGCAGCTTTGACTTTCTGAGCACCTGTCATGTTTCTTCAGGTGCTAGAATGCCAGGAAAGTATAAATACCCCCAAATGACACCATTTTAGAAAGAAGACACCCCAAAGTATTCGTGGAGGGGCATGGTGATTTCATGTATCATTTCATTTTTTTTCACAAGTTAGCGGAAAATGATACTTTCTGAGGAAAAAAATAAAAATAATAAAGTTTCCATTTCTGCTAACTTCTGGCAAAAAAAAAAAAATCTCCCACGGACTCACTATGCCCCTCAGCGAATACCTCGGGGTGTCTACTTTCTGAAATGGGGTCATTTGTGGGGTGTGTTTACTGTTCTGGCATTTTGGGCGGGGCTAAATTGTGAGCAGCCATGTAAAAGCTAAAGGTACTCGTTGGAATTTAGGCCCCCTTTGCGCACCCAGGTTGCAAAAAAGTGTCATTCATGTGGTATCGCCGTACTCAGGAGAAGTAGGGCAATGTGTTTTGGGGTGTATTTTTACATATGCCCATGTTGGGTGAGAGAAATATCGCTGTAAATTGACAACTTTGTATAAAAAAATTTAAAAAGTTGTCGTTTACAGTGATATTTCTCACACAAAGTATGGGTATATATACAAATACACCCCAAAACACATTTCCCTACTTCTCCTGAGTACGGCGATACCACATGTGTAACACTTTTTTGCAGCCAAGATGCGCAAAGGGGCCCTAAAACCAATGAGTACCTTTAGGATTTCACAGGGCATTTTTGCGCATTTGGATTCTCATGCTTTAGGACCCCTAAAATGTCAGGGCAGTATAAATACCCCACTTGTGACCCTATTTTGGAAAGAAGACACCCCAAGGTATTCCGTGAGGGGCATGGTGAGTTCACAGAAAAAAATTTTTGGCACAAGTTAGCGGAAATTGATATATATATTTTTTTTTTACAAAGTCTCATATTCCACTAACTTGTGACAAAAAATAAAATTTTACATGAACTCACCATACCCCTCACGGAATACCTTGGAGTGTCTTCTTTCAAAAATGGGGTCACATGTGGGGTATTTATACTGTCCTGGCATTTGAGGGTCTCCGCAATCATTACACGTTTGGCCAGCATTAGGAGTTTCTGCTATTCTCCTTATATTGAGCATACGGGTAATGAGATTTCTTTTTTCCGTTCAGCCTCTGGGCTGAAAAAAGAAAAAAAAATGAACGGCACAGATTTTTTCATTCGCATCGATCATCGTGGATGAAAAAATCTCTGCCAAAATCAGTGACTGCAGTGCGGTGGGCTGGGTGCTAACTACCTAACAAGTAGCTAACTAACTGGCGGTGATAAGGGACCCTTATGCCCCATTCACACGTCCGAAATTCTGTTTGCGGAACGGAATTGCGGACCCATTCATTTCTATGGGGACAGACTTTGTCCCGTTCGGATCCGGAATTGCGGATCCGCACTTACGGGTCTGCATTTTCGTTCCGCAAAAATATAGAACATAGCTCTATATAGTTCTGGCAATGTGCGGATCTGCAAAATGCGGAAAGCACATTGACGGTGTCCGTGTTTTTCAGATCCGCGGCGCGGATCCGTGGCACGGATCTGTGGATCCGTGGATCCGCGGATCCGCAAAACACATATGGACATGTGAATGGAGCCTTACGGGGGGTGATCAGTGACAGGGGGGTGATCAGGGAGTCTATATGGGGTGATCAGGGGTTAACAAGGGGTTAATAGTGGTTATAAAGTGAGGGTGGGGTGGGGGGGGGTTAGTGTAGTGTTTGGTGCAACTTTACAGAGTTACCTGGTCCTCTGGTGGTCGATCCCAGTAAATGGGACCACCAGAGGACCAGGTAGCAGGTATCATCCACTTGAGAGGGGAATATGAATAATTAGATTAAAAATGAGATAAAAAATATAGATAGATATAGAAAGACTTTCATAAAAACTCTGAATAGGCAAAGACAGTTGCCTATCCCAACTGGTTAAGGATCCTAATAGAGGGACAGCCATACTGGACTTAATACCAACCAATAAACCTGACAGAACAAAAGACGTGCAGGCATCTTAAACTCCAATTGTGAGAGGTACATACATATGGAAAAAAAGGGTGAAGAACAAGAAAAAAAACAATATGGATAAATAGAAATGCAAAGGGGGCGATAAATGACAAAAATAAAGCATTTAACTCACTAAAAGAGGAACGTAGAGAGGAAGCACTGAAAAACTATAAGGAAAAAAATTGAATATGTAAAAGACAAATAAAAGTAGCTAAGCTGGAGACCGAGAGATTGATTGCCAAAGGGAGTAAAGCTAAAACTAAAATGTTCTTCTGTTATACAGATGGTAAAAAGTTTAAACCTGAAAGCGTTGGCGCTTCACAGAGTGATGAGGGAGGCGTTGTAGAGATACATTTTTTTATCCACCTTATTCACTGAGGAAAATGAACTGTCAGATGAAATGCAGAGTATAAAAGTAAGCTCTCCATTAAAAGTGGCCTGTCTGACCTAGGAAGAAGTGCAGCGGTGTCTCAAGATTAAAATAGACAAATCACTAGGTCCAGATGGCATACACCCCTGTACCCTAAGACTTAAGTAATGTAATAGACAGACCCTTATTTCTGATACTTAATGACAGGAAGTGTTCCACAGGATTGCCGCTTAGCAAATGTAGTGCCAATATTCAAAAAGGAGTCAAAAACAGAGACCAGAAACTATATGTTAGTAAGTCTAACATCTGCCATGGGCAAGGGTGTAACTACCATAGCGGCAGACCATGCGACTGGGAGGTTAAAACTTGGTCACGACTCTACCCTCCAAAAGAACAACTTTTAGCAAAGGAAGGATTAAAAATAAGGCCCAAGGCTCATTAGAAAGGATTTAGGCAGAAACCCTTCTGTCCTGTGTGGGGGGCCTGGTTTGATAATTGCTATGGGGCCCTTAATTCTCTATGTTTGCCACTGGTCATGGGTAAACTATTTTAGGGTTTTCTAATAAATGCTATTCTAGAGTATCAAAATCAAAATAAGCGTATAATGATGTATTAACATGGCTTAATGAGGGATCGGTCCTGTTAAACTAATTGAATCCGTTTTTATGAAGAGGTAAGTTCTAGACTTGACCAGGGGGAGTCAATGGATGTCATATATCTTGACTTCCCCAAAGTATTTGATACTGTGCCCCATAAATGGTTAGTACATAAAATGCTAATGTTTGGACTGGGGGGAAATGTGTGTGTTGGTAAGTAACAGGTTCAGTGCAGAGAGTGGTTATTAATGGTACATATACTCAGATTGGGTTACTGTCACCAGTGGGGTACCGCAGGGGTCAGTATTGTGCCCTATTCTCTGGAGTTTAATAATATTATAGGTTATAGCTACTAGATTTCTGGAGAAGGGTCATTTATCCAGGGAGTTATTCTGATTGGACACGGGAAGGAATTTTTTCCCTAAAATGAACAAAATTGGCTTCTACCCCATGGGATAACATGCTGAACAGGATGTACAGATGTCGTTTTTCAGCCTTACAAACTATGTTACTATGTATGTTCCAGTGGTTTTCTTGATGCCACCCAAATCTGAACAATCCATGTGCATACTGGAGAAGAAAACTTGTCTCCTTATCTAAAAGGGTGATGTCCAATTCCTTCTCCCACGTGAGTAGAAAGGCAGGTTTTGTGATACATGATTGGGCTAGCGGCTTGGGAAACATTGTTTGCAAGGTTGCTACATTGGGGATAACTTTATTAAGCAAAACTTCACCAATGGGTAAAGAGGCCATAAGTTCCTAACTTCATAAGCCGTAGGAGGGAGATATAGAAACTTAGGAAGTAGAGGAGTGAGTTGAGGGGCCAATGTAGGGCCTAAGGATTTCCAGACCTCTCTGAGGCCTCTTATCATAGGATCTAACTCTCGTATTTTTAATACGCTGGATCCCGGGGTAGCCTCTACATGAGGACAACAATGAAAAAGGGTCCAAATCAATACGTGGGCTGAACAGGTTTAACCATCTATCGAACTGAATAGCTCGACCACGTTTAACTATCTTTTGAGCTAATTAGCTGTAAAATATGAAAAGGCATCAGAAAGTCCTGCCTATGAGTGTTGTATTAAATACGAATTAGCTAACCTTGGTCTTTGGTTCTTCCATAAAAATCTATAAAAGAGGCTTCTAATGGAACTAAAGGAAGAGGATGTAGATGTATTAGAACCATCTGCCTTACATATAGCAATTTTGGCATGATGTACATGTTTAAGGGGCTTTGCCTACCAAACCAGGAAAGCCACAGTGAGTTATAGGATTTCAGTAGTTTAGTGGATTCAGTAAGCAGTGGGGAATACTATATTTGTAGCCCTATAAGACTCAACTGCCCATAAGGCACACCAAGGTTTTAGAAGAGGTAAATAAGAAAAAAATATTTTTCATTAGACCTCAGATCAGACACCCAATGTTAGTCAGGCCCCATTCAGACCTCAGATCTGACCCCCAATGTTAGTCAGGCCCCATTCAGACCTCAGATCTGACCCCCAATGTTAATCATACCCCCAATCAGACCTCAGATCAGACCCCCAATGTTAGTCAGGCCCCATTCAGACCTCAGATCAGACCCCCAATGTTAATCAGACCCCCAATCAGACCTCAGATTAGACCCCAAATGTTAGTCAGGCCCCATTCAGACCTCAGATCTGACCCCCAATGTTTATAAGACCCCCAATCAGACTTCAGATAAGCCCGCCATGTTAAAAAGGCTCCCATGTTAATCAGACAAAAAAAATAAATCAACTTACCTCTCCTATTCCAAATGCAGCTGCCGCCACTCCTGCAGTCGAGCGCTCTTCCTGCTCTTCATGCTGGGCTGTGCTGTGACCCAACGTTGCACAGCAAAAGGTCACAGAATGTGCCAATGTCCCCATGCTGTGCGCAGGGCAATGCACAGCGTGTGGAGCCTGCAAGTATAGACCAGTGAGTACAGAGCCCACACAGGGAGCGCTGCATTCACAGCTCCTTGGTCCTACTGTACTCCAAAATGGAAGCACTCATTAGTAATTGCCCCTTATGACGCACTGACATTTTCCCCCCACTTTGGGGGGAAAAGCGTGTCTTAGGCCTCATGCACACGACCGTTGTTTGATTCCGTGTCCGATGCTCCATTTTTTGTGATTTTCTGCGGACCCATTGGTTTCCAATGGGTCAGTGAAAAACTCGGCGAATGCACCGTTTGTCCTCCGCGTCCGTGGTCCGTGATTCCAGTCCGTCAAAAAATATAACCTGTCCTATTCTTGTCCGCGAAAAACGGTTCGCGGACCCATTCAAATCAGTGGGACCGTGAAAAAATGCGGATGGCCATCCGTGTGTCATCCGCGTTCTGCGTCCGCATTTTTTTGCAGATCCATTGGCAGGCATTTGGCAAATTGTCAGCCTGTCTTTTGGTAATATCTTTTGGGTCATGTCCGCTAAAAAAACGGAAGACACACGGAAACACAACGGAAGCAAAAACGGACACGGATCACAGAACAACGGAACCCCGTTTTGCGTACAGCAAAAAACAACTGTCGTGTGCATGTAGCCTTATAGAGTGCAAAATACAGTAATTTGTATATGGTATGTCAGTCACATCCCTAGACACTTTAATGCCTTCATAAGAAATTTATGTTTTCACCCATGCAAAAGGAGTTTGGGTTCTTAAATCATATACAGTCAGCTGTGGGGAGGAGATGTTGAGAATTTCTGAATTGGTGGAGTTTACTTTGAAGTTGGATAAAGCACCAAAAACCTGGAATAACTTGGAAGGGTGAGGAAGACTAACTGTCGGGTTTATTCTGGTTTAGAACAAACAGCACAGCACTCACCTTAGGACAAATTAAAAATTTTTGTATATTGAGTCATATCTGTGTAATGTACCCGCCGTAGAGGTAATAAAAGATGGTGGATTTGTCCTAAGGCGAGTGTCTGCTGTTTCTTCTAAACCTGGATAAAATGACGTATTTTCTCTTGTGCACTGTGTATCTCACCTCAAGTTCAGAACCACAGGGGCCTTTCTGTCCTTGGTGTGTCTGCTGCTTTCCGCTTGCTGACTAATTAATTCATCTACATCTCTATATAAGCTGGTTCCATGTTCCACTGAGCGCCTGACCTACAGTGACTGAGTGGAACATGGAACCACCCAGTGCCTGATCTACAGGTCCAGTCTGGTTCTGCTAGAAGGAGCTATATCCTGTTTTTCATGTATTTGAACCCGCTATGTCTGAACGGTGTCCAATAGTTCTGTGCATGTCCTATCTTGCTAATGTGTTTATGCACATGTATCCACTATATCTGAATTCTGAATTGTGTCCTAAAATCTGTTCTGTGGATTTTGCATGTTCTCTGCCTATTTGTCCACAGTCTGGTTCTGTCCGTGTTTTGACTTGGATTCACTTGTGTTCTGCCTGTTAGTCCTTTTCAGTTTTTTTGTATGATCTTCCCTGTGCTTTTAGTGCTTGCACTCATGGTTCTGACCCTCTCTGTCAGCTGACAACTACACTCGGACTATTCCAAGACGTAGTGGCCTGGTGGCTCCCCTGCAGCGAAGTCTAGATCCCTGTATATTGGTTAAACTATGAATACCAGGGGACCACCAGGATAATGCCCTTATGTCTAGCCCAAAGCCAAACCGGTTAGTTGGCACAGTGGTTCCTCAACCTCAAATAGAGATGTTGTTTTTTTGTTTTTTTAGCGCTATGGGATCATATACAGAAAAAAATGAAATTGGTGCAGCAGGATTTTGGTAATTACATAATTTCACAATGGCGCTGTCACTGTTTTTGTGTGATTTGTCTGAAGCAAAACAACATATTAAATTCATTTGGCAGTAGAATTTTTGGGAAATTAGTAATAAATCCAATACATCTCTAGTGCAAATGCTTTACTTTCTGTGACTAGTAAAACACCTGACAAATGACAATTAAATGATCACTAACTTTTCAAACAACTTCTTCTCAAAGGTCACTTTAAGTGATCCTGAACAAAACTGTAAATCACTTTGATTAAACATTTTGATGTTATCTACCCTAAAAACACTTCTGAAATGTCTGCCACGAGGGTCTCCCTTCTAGCAATTTTGATGTCCAGTCACTGTTACTAGGTGAATGCCATCCAACAGGAGGAGCTAGAAGGAAGGAAGTGAGTGTATCTCACTGTTCATTGGGTGGCTCCAGAGCTCAGTGAGCTTCTAAGATCAGTGCAGAAGCCCCTCCCCCATCCAGGGCTCCCAGCTTGAACACTGCAGAATGCTCGACATCTCAGACTGATGTTTTCTGTGTATGACAGCCACATTTTCCCACCAGTACATAGTAAGTACATTTATTACTCCAGTCATAATAGAATTCATTTATGAATGTTGGTTTTAGTTTGTTTATTAGTCAGTATCCGTCACTGGACTGACCCTTCCTCAGTTTACATAGTCCGTGCCCCATCTGTGCTGTAATCAATAGTGTCTCTTGTGTTCTAGATTTTTCCCCTCTGTTTGCTGTGAATATAAATTGTCTCTTAGAAAGTCTAGACCAGTATAGTACTGGCAGACTGCCTGTCTTAGGACACGCCCCTAGACTTAAAGAGGTTGTCTCACTTCAGCAAATGGCATTTATCATGTAGACTAAGTTAATACAAGATACTTACTAATGTATTGTGATTCTCCATATTGACTCCTTTGCTTGCTTGATAAATTTTTCCACCACGTTATACACTTCTCGTTTCCATGGTTATGACCACCCTACAATCCAACAGTGGTGGCCGTGCTTGTGCACTATAGGAAAGGGTGCCAGGACCATGGGGACACACATAAGACAGCACTTTATCTTACAGTGTGCAAGCACGGCAACCATTCCTAGATTTTAGAGTGGTCATTACCATGGAAACCAGAATCAAGCCAGCAAAGGAGGCAATATGGACAATCAAAATACATTAGAAAGTGTTTTGTAGTAACTTTTTCTACATCATAAATGCCATTTGCTGAAGTGAGACAACTGCTGGATGTAGGAGCCGCATACTGGGGAAGCTAGAAATCAATATACTGTAAGCAGAGGGGTGGCAGCCGACAGCAGGCCACGATGGGGAGGAGCCTTCCCAGTGTCACCTGCGATGCTAGGAAGGCTCGTCCCCGTCACGGCCTGCTATCCACTGCCCGCCCAACACCCCCCATCACTGGATGTTTTGATCCGTGCAACGGGGAGATACAGCAGCGGCCATGCGGGCAGCAGAAGCAATATGAGTTCCAGGGAGCGAGGTAAGTATAATCTGTGTGAGGGGCCCGGGCATTTGCGGGGGCATTTTTGGGGTTGGACAACCTCTTTAATGAACCCTTCATAATCTATTTCTGCATAAAATTCACCTAAAACTGTGCTACATTTTTAAACAAGTCCTAAAAGTACTGACCAAAGTAATGAAAAATAAATAAAAGTGACCGACTCACTATTATTTTATACGGACCTGCCTCTACACAACCGTGTGCTCAGTCAGCTCCCAGTACTAAAAAACAAAAAATATAGCAGAATAATGTACAAATGACAAGTTTGGCACTCCAGTCCAGTCAAGTTGTATGATATCTAGAGCAGTGTACTGCATCAAATTTGCATTATATCATTTGATACTATCATTGTATTTCATGCTGACACACTGTTATCTATATTGATAATAAGAGGTGTATGGTGCCATATTTTATTTGTATATGTTTCCATAATTTTATTTATTTAACACTGGTTTATATTAAATCTTTTAGGTATTCTTCTCATCTGGAGTGCCAACCTTGTGATAAGTCCTAAAAGTAGATAAAGACAATCAAATCAAACAAATGAGTCAAAAATATTAGACTTGGAAATTTATATATTGAAGAAAATGATCCTATATCACATGATATTATGAAACTTTGCTTTCAGTATTTGATGTGCCCTCCCCTCCCCCCAGGGGCATACATAAAAGTCATTGGGCCCCATAGCAAGGATATGAATTGGTCCCCCATGTCCCATTCATAGCCTCTCCAACTACCCATTCCTGGTCTCTCCTTTTAACCGTCCCTGGCCCCTCCCTTTACTCAACTAACTGTGATTCCTGCTGCGTTTTATATAGTGTGCCATCAGGGCCAGATTGGGATTACAAAACAGCCCTGGCACAAACCCCACCAGCCCAGATATGACATTATATAAAACTAATGGTGTGCAACGAACACTGCAGAGGTGAATTTTTTTTTTCCTTGGTTATGCCCCTATGTAAACCATCAATACAAGAAAGGAAATAAAAGTGCAACACAAAATGCCTAATCATATGGTCTAGGACATTTGTTATCCTCAAATAGCATATGCACTTGATGCAGCTAATTTTAACTTTTTTGTTGGCTCACAAAAGCTCTTTTAAATCAGAACTAATAAAAGTTACATTTTATATACACTGCATATCAGGGTCAAGTTTGGGTAATTAGCCTTTTTTGGCTTTTAGTGCTATTAGTATACATTCTCCCATACCCTGATAGGGTCAATTTGGGAATTTTGGTACATGCCTCCCCAACAACCCAACAACACATACCATAATAAAGCTCCTCAGCAGCATCTGATACCAGCGTACAAAATATCTTCCCAACAGCACCAAATAAATAACACCATAAAGTAAAAGATGCCCAGCATTATTGTCACCTGTCAAACCCTTTCACACTGGCAGCAGCATGGTCCTTATTTAAATGCCTCACCTCTGTTTGGGAATTTTAGGACAGGAGCAGTGAGGCTGGAGTTAGAGGGAGAGCCTTCTGGTAGAAGGTAGAATGTAGTTGGTAAAAGGATGTGTGATGTCATAGGTTACAAGGTAAGAGGTATAATAGATGCATTATGTACAGATTTACAGTTTATACAGCAGTGTACTGATATGTGAAGTACAAGGTATAAATTTCACCTCGTACCTCACATATCAGTACACTGCTGTATATACTATATATCTGTACACAATGCATCTATTATATCTTGTACCTCACATATCAGTACACTGCTTTATATACTATATATCTGTACACATTGCATCTATTATTGTCACGAGGGTGTCACGACATATCGCTGACCCTGTTGTGCCTGGGGTGAGAAGGTCGCATCGGGTGGCTATGCACTCTGTCTCAAGAGATCGATCCATGACCTAGTGGTGGGAATGGATTCCGGTCCAGGTTTTCCTGCTTAGGTTTGCAATCCGTTTTGTCCCATTTAGGTATCTGTAGCTTTTTATTTCAGCTGATCTCTGTCAGCCACTCCCAGCTACTATATATTCTCCCTTTCTGCTATCCTTGTTGCCAGATATAGACCTTCTTTCCAGATCTTCTATTCTGACCTCTGGTGGAGTTGAAGTTGCTGTGGAGGTGTTGGAACTGGAGCTGTTCGATCTCCGGTTCACTCCTGTTGTTGACTCCTGTTTGTTGTCTCCCTTTGACGATTGGTTTTGGTTAGAGTTGAGCGAACACCTGGAAGTTCGGGTTCGCCGGGTTTGGCCGAACTTCGTCGCAAAGTTCGAGTTCGGGACCCGAACTTGACCCCGAACCCCATTGAAGTCAAAGGGGACCCGAACTTTGGGGCACTAAAATGGGTCTAAAAGAGTAATGGAAAGGGCTAGAGGGCTGCAAAAGGCAGCAAAATGTGGGTAAGAGCATGACAAGTGCACTGCAAACAAATGTGGATAGGGAAATGACTTAAAATAAAATAAAATAAAATAAATTAAAAATAATAATCTTGAACTAGGAGGAGGAGGTCCATATGGAGTAGGGGGTTGAGGAGGCGGTGGATGTGGCAGTGTAGGTGGAAGCGGCAGTGGAGGAGGAGGTAGCCACCACTTTTTTATTTATTTATTTGGGTAGACCACAAAACATTGTGGAATATATAAAATAAAACAAAGAGAAAGTGCGCTGGAGTATAACAATAGCTGTGTACAATGAACATGAGCTTGTCCACATTGGCTGTTGAATGTGCAGTGAGCCAGACCGACAAGGGGATTATATGTGAGGTCACGGTGTGAGTAACAGTAGTCCGAGTGAAAACACAGTTCTGGTTACTCACGATTATGTCGTCCCTGTGCAGGCTTGCATAAGTGATAAGGAGACCGGCACAACGATTCTCTGGGGCACGCTCTGATAAGGGACACAGGCCAGATGGTGGTTCGAGGTGCCCTTGGTGGTCTGTATTAATGTGCCTATGGCAAGGTCCCTGATTTTCGTGACACCAATACCTTTTGTGGTGGTACAGCCATTTATAGTAGTAGTAATTGAGGAATTGGAAACCGAGACAGCAGTGAAATCCAACTTATGACTTTTACTGAATATTGCTCCTGGTAACAGTTACATTCAAGTATAAAACGGTCTCTAGTACATCCAGATATGAAATAAAGTCTCTTTTACATCCAGATATGAAATACAGTCAGGCACACAAAGTTAGGGAAAATGTAAGTCCTCAGGGAAAAACAGGCTCTTTGTCTTTATATATATATATATATATATATATATATACACATATAGGAAAGATTGTGGCAGCACCGTATCAAGTTCAAAAGGCGGGTGCACGCCTCACAGAGACCAGCCAGTCTCAAAATAAGTATACCAGGGAAAAAAAGGCAGCACTCCAAAAATATAAAAGCAACGACCAAGTTTTATTCACCCATGTGGGCACTGCCCACATGGGTGAATAAAACTTGTTTTTTGCTTTTATATTTTTGGAGTGCTGCCTTTTTCCCTGGTTTATATATATATATATATATATATATATATATATATACACACAATACAGTTGTGTTCAAAATTATTCAACCCCCACTGAAATTGAGTGTTTTGGCCAGTTTGACATTGATTTTGATCATTTCAGTCATCTTGTTTACAATTAAATCAAAGAGGCACTTGTAAGTCAGACAAATATAACATAACATTTATAATGAAATAACCACAAATGTCTTTTTCTGTGCTCACATCATTATCAGTTTTATTCAACCCCCAAGTGACATTCAATCTTAGTACTTAGTACAACATCCTTTTCCAGTTATAACAGCTTTTAATCGTGAAGCATAGCTTGACACAAGTGTCTTGCAGCGATCTACAGGTATCTTTGCCCATTCTTCATGGGCAAAAGCCTCCAGTTCAGTCACATTCTTAGGCTTGCGCGCTGCAACTGCTTTCTTTAAGTCCCACCAGAGGTTCTCAATCGGATTTAAGTCTGGTAAATGCGATTGCCACTTCAAAATGTTCCAGCCTTTAATCTGCAACCATGCTCTAGTGGACTTGGAGGTATGCTTGGGATCATTGTCCTGTTGAAAGGTCCAACGTCTCCCAAGCCTCAGGTTTGTGACGGACTGCATCACATTTTCATCCAATATCTCCTGGTACTGAAGAGAATTCATGGTACCTTGCACACGCTGAAGCTTCCCTGTACCTGTAGAAGCAAAACAGCCCCAAAGCATGATTGACCCCCCGCCATGCTTCACAGTAGGCAAGGTGTTCTTTTCTTCATAGGCCTTGCTCTTCCTCCTCCATGGGCCCAAACAGTTCTAATTTTGTTTCATCAGTCCACAGAACACTATCCCAAAACTTTTGTGGTTTGTCCACATGACTTTTGGCATACTGCAGTCGACTCTTCTTATTCTTTGGAGACAGCAAGGGGGTGCGCCTGGGAGTTCTGGCATGGAGGCCTTCATTACACAGTGTGCGCCTTATTGTCTGAGCTGAAACTTCAGTACCCGCATCTGACAAATCTTTTTTCAGTTCCTCAGCAGTCACACGGAGACTTTTCTCCACTTTGCGCTTCAGGTAGCGCACAGCAGTCGAAGTCAGCATCTTCTTTCTGCCTCGACCAGGTAGCGTTTCAACAGTGCCCTTTGCCTTGAATTTGTGAATGATGCTTCCTATGGTGTCTCTTGGTATGTTTAACATCTTTGCAATCTTCTTATAGCCATTGCCCTTCCTGTGAAGAGAAATCACCTCTTCTCTTGTCTTCCTGGACCATTCTCTTGACTTCACCATGTTTGTAAACGCACCAGTAAATGTCTAGAAGGAGCTGAGTATCACAGTCATTTTACATCTGCCTAATTGGTGCTAATTATGCTTGATTTCTGCTCCTTGACATCCACAGGTGTTTTCAATACCTGATCGAAAACACTTGAATGAACCTCTGTTCTTAAGAGTGGTAGTCTTTAAGGGGTTGAATAATTGTGTCAATGAAGAAATCACAAAAAGAACATTTAATACTGTATTACAAAAACAATTGATGTCATTTTAGTTGCATTTGGTTCTTTAAAAAGTCCTTTAAAGATTTCATTCTGAACACAATTGCAAATGTACACTAAATTTCCTAAAACCCTTTACAGCACTGGGGGTTGAATAATTTTGAACACAACTGTATATCTGTATTAATTCCGGCAGCACTCACTCACTCAGGTGCACGCGTCTCACCCTTGACATCAGGTATGTATATCCATGAAAAATCAACGCAGCACTCTTCTTATGAAAAAACCGCAGTGTCTTTATTCACATATGTGACACAAAATAGGCAACGTTTCAATCCCCTTCCGGGATCTTTCTCAAGCCAAGTGCACAGACCAACACAATTCTAGTGTCTATATACATATCCAGCATTTCATTACATGTGTACATAATTATTTAGTCAAGTGATTACAATTAGTAACAAATGGTGCAAAATCAAGTGTTGTGAAAAACTTCAGTCCATTCAAGTATTTCAGGTATTTTCTCATATAGTGTTCTTAATACATATCCCCATGGATGTCATTATATAAAGTGCTTTGTGCTACTGCTTCACACTAGGCTTTCAAGTATAAAAAGTCTTAGGCTGGTATTAACTCTCGCCTTATTCTAACCTTGATAAAAGGTGGTTTTCAGAATCCTTTAACCTCTATTTCCAGTGCTTTTCTGACAGTTGGCCTGACTGTCCTCAGGATCTAGACTGGAGGTGTGGATGCCGGAAGCTGTGCCTACACCTAATTGCAATGGTGCCTGGGAAGCCATTGAGTATGGCCGTTATGCTATCCTTTGACTTGAATACTTGCAAATATATATATTAATCCCCTTAAAACTTGCTGTTTGCAGCTTGTCACTGGTCACCCCCGAGCAAGCTTTAGAAGTAGATTTCTCACCTCTAGTCTGAATCTTATAGGCTTTAACCCTGGACTGTGGAGCCATCAGGGAGAGAGCAGAGAGGCATCAGGCATCCCTCTAGCAAGCAGCTACATCTTGACTGCACACTGACTAAACTTCTTGAAAAAACTCCCTCTAACTAGGCCTGAGCTAAGCTATATATACACTGTCACAATGCCCCGATCTAGTAGTAAGACTAGTGTAGTGCAATTTAATTGGCCTGAATGAAAGGATCTTACATAGAATCACAGTGACATGGGAGAACATGACATGAGATGAAGTATGACATGCAGACATAATATATGACAATAAAACATAATAAAACAATAACGAGTGGGACACTGCTAATGGGGCAGACCCATCAGTCAGTACTTGCAGGCGTGTGCACACGTACTGTTCCACGATGTTGCTGAAATGCTGCCTCCTGCTAAGACCCTCCATATCAACTGGTGGTGCTGGTTGTTGTGGCGTGCTGACAAAGCTTTTCCGCATTTAGACTATGCTAAACCTCCCTTCTGAGATGCTGGCGGTGCCCCAGCTGCATTGGCAACTTCTCCCTCCTCCTCTGCCTTTGTCTTGTGCTTCCACTGAGCCCCCGCTGTACCACCGTGCGCTTGTATTCGCGCATCTTCTGATCACGCTCCAGTGATGTAATTAAGGACGGCACATTTTCTTGTAGTGTTGATCCAGCAGGATGGCCATCCAGTAATCAGCACAAGTTAGAATGTGGGCAACTCGGCGGTCGTTGCGCAGGCACTGCAGCATATAGTCGCTCATGTGTGCCAGGCTGCCCAGAGGCAACGACAAGCTGTCCTTGGAGGCAAAGAGAAATGCCCTGCAATCCTACGTGGCGGAAGGATATGTGCCAAACAGCGATCTGCCTCAGGCCCAGCCACCACTGCATTTACCCAGTGTGCTGTTAAGGAGATATAACGTCCCTGCCCATGCTTACTGGTCCACGTATCGGTAGTAATATGGACCTTGCCACAGATGGCGTTGTGCAGTGCACACCTGATTTTGTCCCCCACTTGTTTGTGCAGGTAAGGGATGGCTCACTTGGCAAAGAAGTGGCGGCTGGGAACGACGTACTGTGGGACAGCCAACGCCATAAGTTCTTTAAAACTCCGTCTCTATCAGACGGAATTACAGCATTTCAAAGGACAGGGATTTTGAAATGCTGACATTCAGGGCCAGGGATCACAGGTGGGTAGGGGGGTACTTCCTCTTTCGCTCCATTGTTTAGAAGATGGACAGCTGAACACTGCCATGGGACATTACGGTGCTGCTTGTTGAAGGTGACGGAAGTGGTGGCATTGCTGACACATCCTCTGGTTGCGGGGTGGCCGGAGCCACTATCACTCCAGATGTGAAGGAAGAGGCGTAGACTGCAGCAGAAGAGGGAGCAGGAGGAGCCTGAGACCTTTCTTGGTTTTGGAGGTGTTTACTCCACTGCAGCTCGTGCTTTGCACTTAGATGCCTGGTCATGCAGGTTGTGCTCAGGTTTAGAATGTGTATGCATCGCTTCAGGCTTTGATTGCACAGCGTGCAAACCACTCATGTCTTGTCGTCTGCACATTATCTCAAGAACTCCCACGACAGGAAACTCTGTGGAGCTGGCTTTGTTGTGCTTGGCCCCTTGGTGCGGTGGGTAGTAGCAGGCGTACTGTCTAGAGGACGGCCACTCTGCTTTTGTACCTTGCTCCCTCTTTTGTTGTGCTGGTGGCTCTGTGCGACCACGGCCTCTCCCTCTGAACTGCACAGGTCACTCGCAGGACCTTGATTTCATGTGGGGTCTAGGACATCATCGTCCTCCACATCATCTTCCAACCAGTCTTCACCCCTGCCCTCCTTGTCGGTTTGCACACTGCAGAAAGCCGCAGCAGTTGGCACCTGTGTTTCATCATCAGAGATGTGTTGCAGTGATCTTCCCATATCCTCATCCTCAAACATAAGTGGTTGGGCATCAGTGTACTCAATCTCTTCAACTTCTGGGGCAGGGCTAGTTGGATGGCACTTGGAAACCCTGCCAGCAGAGTCATCAAAAAACATAAGAGACTGCTGCATGACTTGGGGCTCAGACTGCTTGGTTTAATTGCAAGGGGGTGAGGTACTAGATAGATGCCTATGGCCTGCAGGTGCCAATTCTGAGCTTTCAGCAGTGGCCCGGGTGGGAGACAATGTGAAGGTACTGGAGGCACTGTCAGCCACCCAATCTACTAGCAACTGTACTTGTTCATTTGGGCGTGTAGCTTGCACAGATTGACCACGTCGCAACAGGAGCTCCACCAACACCAACAGTACCACGACCAGGGCCACGTCCCTTATTTGACGCTCTCATTATTTGCGGTCACCCACCAAAGTTAAAGACGTTTTTACTAAATTTAGTTTCCTGTCAGCAATGCAGAGCAGGGGTTTTTCACTGGAAAAACTGGGTTAATGTCACGCACCAATGGAACAGACGATTTTTAAAAATATAGGTCCCTGTCACCTCTGCAGAGCAGGAGTTTTTCACCAGCAAAACTGAGTTAATGTCACCCACCAATGGAACAGACGATTTTTTGAAATATAGGTCCCTGTCACCTATGCAGAGCAGGGGTTTATATATGGCAAAAATGGTAAAAGGTCACCCAAGAATGTAACAGAGGATTTTTTAGAAATATAGGTCCCTGTCACCTATGCAAAGCAGGGGTTTGAATACAGCAAAAATGGTAAAATGTCACCCAAGAATGTAACAGGTGATTTTTAGAAATATAGGTCCCTGCCACCTATGCAGAGCAGGGGTTTGTATACGGCAAAAATGATAAAATGTCACATGAGAATGTAACAGGATTTTTAGAAATATAGGTCCCTGTCACCTATGCAGAGCAGGGGTTTGTATAGGGCAAAAATGGGTTAAAGTCACCCACCAATGGAACAGAGGATTTTTTGAAATATAGGTCCCTGTCACCTATGCAGAGCAGAGGTTTATATATGGCAAAAATGGTAAAATGTCACCTAAGAATGTAACAGGTGATTTTTAGAAATATAGGTCCCTGCCACCTATGCAGAGCAGGGATTTGTATACAGCAAAAATGATAAAATGTCACACGAGAATGTAGCAGAGGATTTTTAGAAATATAGGTCCCTGTCAGTTATGCAGAGCAGGGGTTTGTATATGGCAAAAATGGTAAAATGTCACCCAAGAATGTAACAGAGGACTTTTAGAAATATAGGTCCCTGTCACCTATGCAAAGCAGGGGTTTGTATACGGCAAAAATGGTAAAATGTCACCCAAGAATGTAACAGAGGATTTTTAGAAATTTAGGTCCCTGTCACCTATGCAGAGCAGGGGTTTGTATACGGCAAAACTGGGTTAATGTCACCCAACAATGTAACAGACAAATTTTTGAAAAATATTACACTGTCTGCTATGTAGAGCAGGGGTATAAAACAGAAAAAATTGGGTTAATGTCACCCAACAATGGAACAGACAACTTTTTGAAAATTATTGCCCTGTCTGCTATGCAGTGCCGCAAAGGTACTTTATGGCCCAAAAAAGGTGGGTTTTTTTCACACACAATTAAACAGATGGATTTAAGTGTATTTCTTTCACTGTCAGAAATGCAGCGCAGTCCGCAAATGTACTATCTAGCGCAAAAAGTGTGCTTTTTTCTACCAAAAATGTAAATGCAGTATTTAATGGTTTTATTGGACTGTCAGAAATTCCAATGGGAATTTGTCAACTGACAATGTAACAGCAGTATTTACTGCCAGATATGCAGTGCCAGTGTCAGAAAGGGAATTTGTCCCCCTAGAATTTAACAGATGAATTTAATAAATAGATTTTCCCTGTCAGATATTCAGCACAGGGGTAGTTCACAGAAAAAAGTAGTTCACAGGTTGTGCAGAGGATGACAACCTGGGTGTATACATCTCCTCCGTACGAATGTCTCAGTTTGTTTTGCCAGCTATAGTAGTTTCGGGTAATAAAAATGAGACGATTTCTGTTTTCTTAGACAGTAGGGCGGGGTCAATTTAGTGGATGCCTGATTTGCTCAGACTCTGGGTTTTTATTTTAGTCCTTTACCCAGATCTATCCCCATATTCGCTATCGACTCAGCTCCTCTTACTCCGGGGAACCTGACACACATTGTACATAACAAACATCTTCGGGTGGGGGCCCTCCATAAAAAGTTTATTTCTTGTTATGTCCTTGAAGGTCTTCCTACTCTTATGGTATTGGGTATTCCCTGGTTGGTAGCACACAATCCTGTTGTTGATTGGCAGGCAAGGGAGCTAGTGGAGTGGAGTGAGCATTGTAGGGACAATTGCTTAAGTAGCAGTTGCTCAGTCACCTCCATTACAACCTTACCAGCATTTGAGTCCAATTTTGAAGGGGTGTCAGGAGTTACCACGCCATCATCCATATGATTGCCTAGTTAACCTGGTCCCTGGAGCAAAGTTACCTAAAACGAGGCTATATAATCTTTCTAGCCTCGAAAGACAAGCCACAAAGGACTATATTTCCGAGGGTCTAGCTAAAGGACATATCAGACCCTCTTCTTCACCCGTGGCTGCAGGGTTCTTTTTTGTTAAGAAGAAAAATGGGGGCTTACATCCTTACCTAGATTTTCGTTAAATAAATCAGATAACTATCCGAGACCCCTATGGTCTTTTCTGACCTCTTCAATCATATTGCGGGTGCGAAAATGGATTCAAGGGGCGCCTACAATCTGATTCGCATCAAAGAGGGGGATGAGTGAAAGACAGCTTTTAACACTCCTGAGGGGCATTATGAAAACCTGGTCATGTCATTTGGCCTGACTAATGCTCCTGCTGTCTTTCAACACTTTGTCAATGATATCTTTTTTCATCTTGTGGGAAGATTTGTGGTGATATATCTTGACGATATTTTGATCTACTCGCCCGATCCGGAGACATGCAAGGGACATGTCGGCAGGTGTTGCAGATTTTACGGATGAAAAATTTATATGCTAAATTGGAGAAATGTGTATTCGCCGTACAGGTGGTACAATTTCTGGGGTATCTGCTATCAGCTTTGGGGTTCCGTATGGATCCAGAGAAGGTCCGCGCAATCCTACAATGGGATCTTCCTGAGAACCTAAAAGCTCTGCAGCGTTTTTTGGGTTTTGCCAATTTCTATAAAAAGTTCATTCAGAACTATTCTGCGATTGTCAAACCCCTTACAGACCTGACAAAGAAGGGGACTGATTTTTCTAATTGGTCTGGCGCTGCTAAACTGGCTTTTTCCTCTCTGAAGGAGAGTTTCACCTCGGCACCCATACTGGTCCAGCCTGATGTTTCTCAACCTTTTATTGTGGAGGTTGATGCAACGGAGGTGGGGGTGGGGGCTGTACTGCCCCAGGATCCATCTCCAAGTAAATGGCATTCTTGTACTTTCTTTTCTGAGAAGAATTATGATATAGGCAACAAGGAACTTTTAGCTATTAAATTAGAGTTTGAGGAATGGCGTCACTTTTCGGAGGGGGCAGCTCATCCCGTCATAGTGATTATTATGGATCATAAAAAGCTGTTATACCTTGAATCTGCTAAACGTCTTACCCCTAGACAAGCTAGGTGGTCTTTGTTTTTTACCAGGTTTAATTTTGTTATCATCTATCATCCGGGGGCAAAAAAATACCAAAGCTGATGCGTTATCCCAAAGTTTTCCTGGAGGGGGTGATGTTGACGATCTGGTGCCGATTTTACCAAAGGGGTGGTTGTCTCTGTATTACACTCAGACCTGGAACGGATGGTGTTGGAGGCTCAGGGGGACACCCCGGGCTCCTGTCCCCCAGGAAAGTTATTTGTGCCCTTGGATTTGCTCCTTGAAATATTAAAAGAACATCATAATTCTGCATTCGCTGGGCACCTGGGTAGTAGGGCAACCTTGGAGCTATTGGTTCATCATTTTTGGTGGCGGAGGTTGCGCCAGGATGTAGTTGGTTTTGTGTCTACCTGTATAACCTGTGCACTCATACTCGTCCGGCGGGATCCCTGTTGCCACTGGTCATTCCCAACAGACCGTGGACACACCTGTCGATGGATTTTATTACTGACCTACCTGTATCTGCTGGTAAAACTGTTATCCTGGTAGTAGTAGACAGTTTCAGTAAAATGGTGCATGTCATTGCCTTACCCATGTTGCCAAATGCTAGAACCCTGGCTCAGGTTTTTATCAGTGAAATAGTGAACCTTCACGGGGTCCCTTCCAATGTTGTTTCGGATCGTGGAATCCAGTTTATTTCTAAATTCTGGAGAGCTTTTTTGTCTTGGGGTACATTTGTCCTTTTCCTCAGCCTTCCGAACGGCCAGACCGAACGCACCAACCAAAACCTAACGACTTACTTTAGGTGTTTTGTGTCTGAAAATCAGGAGGAATGGTTATTTTACTTATCTTTAGCAGAGTTTGCTATAAACAATCGCCGTCAAGAATCAACTGGTAAATCCACCATTTTTTTGGGGCATATGGTTTTTTCCTCAATTTTGCTTCAGTGAGGGGGAGCCTTCTGGGATCCTTGAGGAAGAATGGTTTATGTCATCACTCTCTTCTGTATGACGAAAGGATCAAAGCAATTAGAAAAATATGAGAGATAAATATAAACGTATGGCTGATAAAAAACGTTCGCCAGGTCCGGACCTAGGGGTGAATGACTATGTGTGGTTGTCGACTAGAAATATTAAGTTAAAGGTTCCATCATGGAAATTGGGTCCTAGGTTTATCGGTCTTTATAAAACAGTCGCCGTCATTAACCCCACGGTATTTTGCCTGGAGCTACCTCAAACATTGAAAATTCATAATGTATTTAATAAATTGTTGCTCAAAAAATATGTCGCACCTCCGGAACCATCCCCGTTACTGCCCCCTCCAATTATTGTCGATGGCAATTTGGAGTTCGAGGTGGCAAGAATTGTTGATTCTCGTTTTGTCGCTCCCTTCAATATCTGATGCATTGGAGGGGTTACGGTAAGGAAAAAAGAATGTGGGTGCCAACGTTGGAAGTAAATGCCAGCAGATTAATTTGTTTTTTCCTCATTTCTCATCCGGAAAGACCTGGTCCTGAGTGTCCGGGGGCCTCTCGTAGAAAGGGGGATACTGTCATGACCTATCGCTGACCCTGTTGTGCCGCAGTGAATGGCTACTCACTCAGTTTCAAGAAATTGCTTTATGACCTAGGGGTGGGAATGGATTCCGGTCCAGGTTTTCCTACTTAGGTTTGCAATTCTTTTTGTCCCATTTAGGAATCTGTAGCTTTTTCTTTTAGCTGTTCCCTGTCAGCCACTCCTTACCAACTATATATTCTCCCTTTCTGCTTCTGTTGTTGCCAGATATAGATCTTCTTTCCAGGACTTCTATTCTGACCTCTGGTGGAGTTGGATTGCTGTGGAGGTATTGGAACTGGAGCTGGTGGAGCTCCGATTCCCTCCTGTTGTTGTCTCCTGTTTGTTGTCTCCCTTTGGGGATTGTTTGTGGTGTTTGTGTTGTTTTTCCTTTTCCTGTTGTTACCCTAGGTGTCAGCGGTGAGGACTAGTGCTCCAACTGCCCTATTCACTACCTAGGTCTTATTTCAGGGTAAGCGAGGGACGAGGCACGTGATCGGCGTATGGGTTAGCAGCCTGTCTAGGGACATCAAGGCAGCCAGGTGCCAGTGCTAGGTGAGTTAAGGGTCACCACTTCTCCCTCTCCCTAGTGAAAGGGTACCCTCCTTCCCTCCTCTGCGCCGCACGTCTGTTACCTGCCATATCAGACGTGATAATTATACCTCGTACCTCTCATGCTAATATACTGCTGTATATATTACATGTCTGTGGCCACTGCATGTATTATGTCTTGTACCTCACATATCAGTACACTGCTGAATATACTATAGATCTGTACTTACTGCATCTATTATACCATCTAATACCATATAATATACTATCTACGATAAGAAAGAAGCAAGGCAGCTCTCACCAGCTGTAGAACACCCTCTGTGCACGGATGCCGCACCTGGATGCGGAAGTATGCAATCAGAAGAAAGAAAAATCCAGCTCAGCTCGGGTGACTCGTATTCATAGACTTTATTCCAGCGGTAAAAACTTCATACAAAATGCGAAAAACTGTTACGCGTTTCAGACCTCCATAATATCTGGGTCCTTCTTCATGACAAACACACAAAGTATGATGGAAGCTGCCCCTGATATACACCCTCCAGAATCAGGCAGACAAGCAACACCTGAATAGAGGAGGTGTCAGAGGGAGGTTCCACACAAACCTCACAAAACACTACATAAACAAGCAAAATAGAATAAAAAGATCCTAATATAAAAAGATAAACAATATGCTGATGTATTGAAAAACAGACATAGTACAATCAGTACTGTAAAATCAGATCATGTCGCTTGTTGAGACCCTCTGGTTGCCGGGATCCCAATTGAAAGATCCAAAAGGCCTCTCTGTTAAGAAGTTTTCTTCTATGGTCTCCACCTCTAGGGGTAGAGAGACCCTTTCAATACCCTGTACCTTTAATCCAGAGATATCACCCGCATGAACAACCGCAAAGTGCAAACTTGCAGCAGAAATATTGCGGTTCTCATGGTGTGGTATATCAGATATATGCTTGCGGATCCTGTTTTTCAGGGGATTAGTAGTACAACCCACATATTGCAAAGAACATACGTCACAAGTAATAAGATATACGACGTGTTTAGTGTTGCAGTTGATATACGATCGTATGTCATATTGTTTGCGATGTGCAGTCGATCTGAATATTTTATCTGTAACCATGTGTTTGCAACAAATACATTTTCTGTGGCCACACCTATGGCTGCCTATATAATGTAGCCATGTAGGTATTGTAGCGGTTTTTCACAGAAAAGCTGGGGCTAACCAAATTGCTGAGGGTGGGGGCTCTTTGGCAACACATTTGACACCATTGGAGACAATATCAGACCATTGTCCATCAATATTAAGAATGTGAAAATATTTCTTTATTATTTTACAAATCGCAGGGAACTCCTTGCTATATTGTGTGACAAAATATGTGGACTTTTTTTCAGTAGACTTTTTTTCAGACACAGAGACATCTGATTTACACTGAAGATCAGGAAAAATCAGAGTATGTCTATCTATGTCAGAAACTGCTCTCTTTGCCCGGTCTATATCATGTTGAGAATACGCCCTACGCAAAAGTCTGTTTTTTACATTAAATGCTTCTTTCTCATAGATGTCATCATCAGAACAGTTGCGACGGGCACGAATTAATTCACCTTTAGGGATATTTCTGATAATGTGTGGTGGATGACATGAACGGGCAAATAGAGTAGTATTCCCGCCAATTCCTTGCGATAGGTAGATGTAATAACCCTCCGAGTGTGGACATTCCCCTCAAACACAGGTCCAAAAATGAATCTCAGCACAGTCATACTGAAAAACAAACTGTATGGAAGAAACACAAGAATTGAAAATGTGATCAACTCCGGTATGGACGCCATATCACCAGACCACACCATCAGTGTATCATCGATATAACGTCCATACCAGAGTAGACGATCCAAAAGGAGAGGTGTCGATGAGGAGAAAACAACCCTCCCACCATGCCATGAAAATATTAGCAATGGAGGGGAGAATTTAGCCCCATCGACACCCCAGATACCTGCAGAAAAAAGTACCATCAAACAAAAATAATTGTGTCTGAGGAGAAAGTCCACCACCAGCGTAATATACTCTATAAGTTCCAAGGTATAATCACTATAGTGGTTCAAAACCAATTGAGAGATACAAGGGCCAGTTCGTGTGGGATGCTGGTATAGAGAGAAGTAATATCTGCAGAAATCCACACCAAATTCTTATCCCATTCAAAATCTGTGAAGACTTGTAACACAGACCGAGAGTCTTTGATAAAACCCGGAATGAGGGGTATAAGAGGCTGGAGGAGGGAATCCACCCACTCACAGAAACGCTCACAATAGGAGCCAATTCCAGCCACAATAGGTCTGAGCGGGGAGGAATGTATCTTTGTGGACCTTCGAGTGCATGGAATATGGGGATACCGGATGTTCCACAAAGATATAATCCTCTCTTTAATGCTGAGACAGCCAGTGGATACTCCCAGATCAAGGATACTATCCATTTTTGTTTGAAAAACTCGTAGAGGTCACTGGATAAACGAGTGTAGATTTTAGTGTCTTGTAACATATTCATGATTAAATGTTTAAACAATCCCGTATCCATTATAACCACTGCCCCACCTTTATAAGACTCCTTAATCATGATGTCCTTCCTATCCCCTAATTCTTGAAGAGCCCGTTTCAACTGCCGTTAAATTAGAATGAGTTCCAGATTTGGTCGCATCATATAAAAGCAGAGATCCTTTCCACCAATTCCTGATACTTGTCTAATGCCACAGAACGAGACTGAATAGGATAAAATCCTATTGGACGTTCTGAAATATTTAGAGGAATTGGTGCGACCAGGGTAAAGCCTGCAGTAGTCTGGAGAATGCTGGAATGGACCATATCCACAAAGGTCATAGAAATGTTGGCCTTCATGAACAGTACCAGTATCATCAGATACAAAACATTATTAACAGTATTGACAGATACAATAGAAGATGACACATGCATAGATCCCTCACATATAGGCATTCCTGCTGGGGAGTGTCAGTCTGATCAAAACTGTTCATAAGAGGTGGATCCTGAAAGTGTTTTTAAAGTAAGATTGCGGGCAAATTTGTTAGCGTCCAAATGGTACGATACAAGTCGAAATGGTGAGTGGGCGAGACCATTTCGACTTGTATCGTACCATTTTGGACGTTAACAAATTTGCCCGCAATCTTACTTTAAAAAAAAAACCACTTTCAGGATCCACCTCTTATGAACAGTTTTGATCAGACTGACACTCCCCCAGCAGGAATGCCTATATGTGAGGGATCTATGCATGTGTCATCTTCTATTGTATCTGTCAATACTGTTAATAATGTTTTTGTATCTGATGATACTGGTGCACCGTTCCACGAAGGCCATACACTTTCTATGACCTTTGTGGATATGGTCCATTCCAGCATTCTCCAGACTACTGCAGGCATTACCCCTGGTCACACCAATTCCTCTAAATATTTCAGAACGTCCAATAGGGATTTTTATCCTATTCAGTCTCGTTCTGTGGCATTAAACAAGTATCAGGAATTGGTGGAAAGGGATCTCTGCTTTTTATATGATGCGACCAAATCTGGAACTCATTCTAATTTAACGGCAGTTGAAAAACGGGCTCTTCAAGAATTAGGGGATAGGAAGGACATCATAATTAAGGAGGCTGATAAAGGTGGGGCAGTGGTTATAATGGATACGGGATTGTATAAACATTTAATCATGAATATGTTACAAGACACTAAAATCTACACTCGTTTATCCAGTGACCCCCTACGAGTTTTTCAAACAAAAATGGATAGTATCCTTGATCTGGGAGTATCCACTGGCTGTCTCAGCATTAAAGAGAGGGATTATATCTTTGTGGAACATCCGGTATCCCCCATATTCCATGCACTTCCGAAGGTCCACAAAGATACATTCCCTCCCCACTCAGACCTATTGTGGCTGGAATTGGCTCCTATTGTGAGCGTTTCTGTGAGTGGGTGGATTCCCTCCTCCAGCCTCTAATACCCCTCATTCCGGGTTTTATCAAAGACTCTCGGTCTGTGTTACAAGTTTTCACAGATTTTGAATGGGATAAGAATTTGGTGTGGATTTCTGCAGATATTACTTCTCTCTATACCAGCATCCCACACGAACTGGCCCTTGTATCTCTCAATTGGTTTTTGAACCACTATAGTGATTATACCTTGGAACTTATAGAGTATATTACGCTGGTGGTGGACTTTCTCCTCAGACACAATTATTTTTTGTTTGATGGTACTTTTTTCTGCAGGTATCTGGGGTGTCGATGGGGCTAAATTCTCCCCTCCATTGCTAATATTTTCATGGCATGGTGGGAGGGTTGTTTTCTCCTCATCGACACCTCTCCTTTTTGGATCGTCTACTCTGGTATGGACGTTATATCGATGATACACTGATGGTGTGGTCTGGTGATATGGCGTCCATACCGGAGTTGATCACTTATTTCAATTCTTGTGTTTCTTCCATACAGTTTGTTTTTCAGTATGACTGTGCTGAGATTCATTTTTGGACCTGTGTTTGAGGGGAATGTCCACACTCGGAGGGTTATTACATCTACCTATCGCAAGGAATTGGCGGGGAATACTACTCTATTTGCCCGTTCATGTCATCCACCACACATTATCAGAAATATCCCTAAAGGTGAATTAATTCGTGCCCGTCGCAACTGTTCTGATGATGACATCTATGAGAAAGAAGCATTTAATGTAAAAAACAGACTTTTGCGTAGGGCGTATTCTCAACATGATATAGACCGGGCAAAGAGAGCAGTTTCTGACATAGATAGACATACTCTGGTTTTTCCTGATCTTCAGTGTAAATCAGATGTCTCTGTGTCTGAAAAAAGTCTACTGAAAAAAGTCCACATATTTTGTCACACAATATAGCAAGGAGTTCCCTGCGATTTGTAAAATAATAAAGAAATATTTTCACATTCTTAATATTGATGGACAATGGTCTGATATTGTCTCCAATGGTGTCAAATGTGTTGCCAAAAGAGCCCCCACCCTCAGCAATTTGGTTAGCCCCAGCTTTTTCTGTGAAAAAACACTACAATACCTACATGGCTACATTATAAAGGCAGCCATAGGTGTGGCCACAGAAAATGTATTTGTTGCAAACACATGGTTACAGATAAAATATTCAGATCGACTGCACATCGCAAACAATATGACATACGATCGTATATCAACTGCAACACTAAACACGTCGTATATCTTATTACTTGTGACGTATGTTCTTTGCAATATGTGGGTTGTACTACTAATCCCCTGAAAAACAGGATCCGCAAGCATATATCTGATATACCACACCATGAGAACCGCAATATTTCTGCTGCAAGTTTGCACTTTGCGGTTGTTCATGCGGGTGATATCTCTGGATTAAAGGTACAGGGTATTGAAAGGGTCTCTCTACCCCTAGAGGTGGAGACCATAGAAGAAAACTTCTTAACAGAGAGGCCTTTTGGATCTTTCAATTGGGATCCCGGCAACCAGAGGGTCTCAACAAGCGACATGATCTGATTTTACAGTACTGATTGTACTATGTCTGTTTTTCAATACATCAGCATATTGTTTATCTTTTTATATTAGGATCTTTTTATTCTATTTTGCTTGTTTATGTAGTGTTTTGTGAGGTTTGTGTGGAACCTCCCTCTGACACCTCCTCTATTCAGGTGTTGCTTGTCTGCCTGATTCTGGAGGGTGTATATCAGGGGCAGCTTCCATCATACTTTGTGTGTTTGTCATGAAGAAGGACCCAGATATTATGGAGGTCTGAAACGCGTAACAGTTTTTCGCATTTTGTATGAAGTTTTTACCGCTGGAATAAAGTCTATGAATACGAGTCACCCGAGCTGAGCTGGATTTTTCTTTCTTCTGATTGCATACTTCCGCATCCAGGTGCGGCATCCGTGCACAGAGGGTGTTCTACAGCTGGTGAGAGCTGCCTTGCTTCTTTCTTATCGTCTATTACCTGGTGGCGTGCACTCCCAACTTTGGACTGAATACAGACATAGCGGTTTTTTCTTCACTATCTTCCTGCTGGAACATGGCACATATATCCTTACGCCCTATGGACAATGATGATGACAGGGTAAGAAAAATGAATGCCATTTTTGATGTTCCTAAACAGGAATTACAAGATATTTTAAATGTGAAAACGCAAATGTCATCTCTTGAAACATTACTGCTTAAGGAACTACGTACTTGGTGGGATGCCACATCACTACAGAAATATATAGATAAAAAAATGATTCCTCGTGGCTTGAGACTCAAGAAGAAACCTACCACCATTTATTCCGATTCCTTTACTACGCAGTGGCAAGCAATTCTGTCAGATTGTTCCCTGAAACTCATGGAGCTAATAGTACAAGAAGAAAAACTTGTCCTCTCCAATTTACGAGAAGAAATTAAAACAGTTCAGGACTCCTTAACTGCATATGCTAGCTCTCCTGAGTTTACCAAACTGGATGATCACCTCAAGGACAATCTGAATAAAGTGGAAGAAGATCTGATGTTATTTAAACAGACTAAGTTTAACAGAGATTTGTTGGACTATAGTAACAATTCAGTATACACGTGGGCGGAGTCTCGAGGCAACACCCCTCGTTCCATTCTACGGAGATCTCGCTCCAGAAACAGACATGCTAAGGTGTCCTTCAGTTCGACCGAACGGGACTCCATGGAATCCTCACCGGAAGCCTCTAACTCCACTGTTGATACCACTGAAACAAATGTGGGCCATCCGCCACAGTATGTTGCTCCACACAAGAGGCAATCATCAAAAACGAAGGGCAGGTAAGCGGCACCGGAAAAATCGCCGGTATCCTTCCCGACAAAAGAGATAATTGCGGACATTCAAGTTTTGAACTTGTCAGCGTCCATTGTTTCCTTGGATCAGATTGGGGTCTTGACTAAAGGCCTAACATTCTCGCCCACTCACCATTTCGACTTGTATCGTACCATTTTGGACGTTAACAAATTTGCCCGCAATCTTACTTTAAAAAACACTTTCAGGATCCACCTCTTATGAACAGTTTTGATCAGACTGACACTCCCCAGCAGGAATGCCTATATGTGAGGGATCTATGCATGTGTCATCTTCTATTGTATCTGTCAATACTGTTAATAATGTTTTTGTATCTGATGATACTGGTGCACCGTTCCACGAAGGCCATACACTTTCTATGACCTTTGTGGATATGGTCCATTCCAGCATTCTCCAGACTACTGCAGGCTTTACCCCTGGTCACACCAATTCCTCTAAATATTTCAGAACGTCCAATAGGGATTTTTATCCTATTCAGTCTCGTTCTGTGGCATTAGACAAGTATCAGGAATTGGTGGAAAGGGATCTCTGCTTTTTATATGATGCGACCAAATCTGGAACTCATTCTAATTTAACGGCAGTTGAAAAACGGGCTCTTCAAGAATTAGGGGATAGGAAGGACATCATAATTAAGGAGTCTTATAAAGGTGGGGCAGTGGTTATAATGGATACGGGATTGTTTAAACATTTAATCATGAATATGTTACAAGACACTAAAATCTACACTCGTTTATCCAGTGACCCCCTACGAGTTTTTCAAACAAAAATGGATAGTATCCTTGTTCTGGGAGTATCCACTGGCTGTCTCAGCATTAAAGAGAGGGATTATATCTTTGTGGAACATCCGGTATCCCCCATATTCCATGCACTTCCGAAGGTCCACAAAGATACATTCCCTCCCCCGCTCAGACCTATTGTGGCTGGAATTGGCTCCTATTGTGAGCGTTTCTGTGAGTGGGTGGATTCCCTCCTCCAGCCTCTAATACCCCTCATTCCGGGTTTTATCAAAGACTCTCGGTCTGTGTTACAAGTCTTCACAGATTTTGAATGGGATAAGAATTTGGTGTGGATTTCTGCAGATATTACTTCTCTCTATACCAGCATCCCACACGAACTGGCCCTTGTATCTCTCAATTGGTTTTTGAACCACTATAGTGATTATACCTTGGAACTTATAGAGTATATTACGCTGGTGGTGGACTTTCTCCTCAGACACAATTATTTTTTGTTTGATGGTACTTTTTTCTGCAGGTATCTGGGGTGTCGATGGGGCTAAATTCTCCCCTCCATTGCTAATATTTTCATGGCATGGTGGGAGGGTTGTTTTCTCCTCATCGACACCTCTCCTTTTTGGATCGTCTACTCTGGTATGGACGTTATATCGATGATACACTGATGGTGTGGTCTGGTGATATGGCGTCCATACCGGAGTTGATCACTTATTTCAATTCTTGTGTTTCTTCCATACAGTTTGTTTTTCAGTATGACTGTGCTGAGATTCATTTTTGGACCTGTGTTTGAGGGGAATGTCCACACTCGGAGGGTTATTACATCTACCTATCGCAAGGAATTGGCGGGGAATACTACTCTATTTGCCCGTTCATGTCATCCACCACACATTATCAGAAATATCCCTAAAGGTGAATTAATTCGTGCCCGTCGCAACTGTTCTGATGATGACATCTATGAGAAAGAAGCATTTAATGTAAAAACAGACTTTTGCGTAGGGCGTATTCTCAACATGATATAGACCGGGCAAAGAGAGCAGTTTCTGACATAGATAGACATACTCTGGTTTTTCCTGATCTTCAGTGTAAATCAGATGTCTCTGTGTCTGAAAAAAGTCTACTGAAAAAAAGTCCACATATTTTGTCACACAATATAGCAAGGAGTTCCCTGCGATTTGTAAAATAATAAAGAAATATTTTCACATTCTTAATATTGATGGACAATGGTCTGATATTGTCTCCAATGGTGTCAAATGTGTTGCCAAAAGAGCCCCCACCCTCAGCAATTTGGTTAGCCCCAGCTTTTTCTGTGAAAAAAACACTACAATACCTACATGGCTACATTATAAAGGCAGCCATAGGTGTGGCCACAGAAAATGTATTTGTTGCAAACACATGGTTACAGATAAAATATTCAGATCGACTGCACATCGCAAACAATATGACATACGATCGTATATCAACTGCAACACTAAACACGTCGTATATCTTATTACTTGTGACGTATGTTCTTTGCAATATGTGGGTTGTACTACTAATCCCCTGAAAAACAGGATCCGCAAGCATATATCTGATATACCACACCATGAGAACCGCAATATTTCTGCTGCAAGTTTGCACTTTGCGGTTGTTCATGCGGGTGATATCTCTGGATTAAAGGTACAGGGTATTGAAAGGGTCTCTCTACCCCCTAGAGGTGGAGACCATAGAAGAAAACTTCTTAACAGAGAGGCCTTTTGGATCTTTCAATTGGGATCCCGGCAACCAGAGGGTCTCAACAAGCGACATGATCTGATTTTACAGTACTGATTGTACTATGTCTGTTTTTCAATACATCAGCATATTGTTTATCTTTTTATATTAGGATCTTTTTTATTCTATTTTGCTTGTTTATGTAGTGTTTTGTGAGGTTTGTGTGGAACCTCCCTCTGACACCTCCTCTATTCAGGTGTTGCTTGTCTGCCTGATTCTGGAGGGTGTATATCAGGGGCAGCTTCCATCATACTTTGTGTGTTTGTCATGAAGAAGGACCCAGATATTATGGAGGTCTGAAACGCGTAACAGTTTTTCGCATTTTGTATGAAGTTTTTACCGCTGGAATAAAGTCTATGAATACGAGTCACCCGAGCTGAGCTGGATTTTTCTTTCTTCTGATAATATACTATCTAGTATATACAGTAGGGTAATTATGTGAAAGGTACAGGGTATAATAGATGCATTGAGTACAGATATATATTACGTATATTCAGCAATGTAAACAGTCTAAAGATTTCAGTTAATTGTTGATTAGTTCTGCCCATTGTTATGGAGGAATTTTAGCTCATTCCTCCGTACAAAACACCTTCAACTCTATTATGTTGGTGGATTTCCTCCTATGAACTGCTCACTTCTGGTCCTTCCACAACATTTCTATTGTATTAGGGGACTTTCACACTTGAGTTGCTGGATTCTGGCAGGCAGTTCCATCGCTGGCAATCTGTATGCAAACGGACAGCATTTGTAGACAGATCCGGATGTGGATCCGTCTCACAAATGCATTTCAATACCGAATCCGTCTCTCCAGTTGTCATCCAGAAAAACTGATCCGGTATTTCTTTTTTTCACATTTTTAAAGGTCTGCGCATGTGCAGAACGGGTCCGTCAATGCGGTAATTTTAATACTGGATCCGGCACTAATACATTTCAATGGAAATTAATGCCGGATGCGGCATTCCGGCAAATGTTCTGTAATTCTAGACGGAGACAAAACTGCAACATGCTGTAGTATTTTCTCCGTCCAAAAACCATACAGTGACTGAACTGAAGACATCCTGATGCATACTGAACGGATTTCTCTCTATTCAGAATGCATTAGGATAAAAACAAAGTTTAACGCAAGTGTGAAATAACCCTAAGGCCACAAAATTTCACAAAATCGGGTACCACAGTATCTATTTAAAAGAAGGTGATGCTCATGTCCAAAGAACACAAAGTACAATCAATAACGTTTCCAAAGCATGATCACAAAAAACATTAAAAAAACATTTAAACAATGTTTCATGGGATGTGTACAGCAAAGATAATGAATAAACCTACACCTCCCAAACAATCTGCCCCCAATAAGGTATTATATTCAAGTGAGACAAAGTACCAAATGCATATCTAATACCCCAGAGAGGTATTGCCATTCTTACACCCTGCTACTGTCTCTAATGTCTAACAATAATGTCATCTTTGTATTTATTCCAGGTCCTTTACACTGTGCATTAATTGTCCTGCTATGTACCTTTGAAGGAAACAAGACACCCTACTAGCTTATATACCGTATATATTTTGATAGAAAATGATATAAAGCAGCACTCTAACTTATAAAGGAAAACCTAGAGCATACCCTAAGCACAAGCCGAGGGCGGTTTGGTTTTAAGTAAGGGAGTATGTAATACCCCAGGGTGGGATTACCATTGGTACACCCTGCTAACAATAATGTTATCTTTGTATTTATTCCAGGTACTTTGCACTATGCATTAATTGATCTGCTATGTAACTGTTATTTTTTGTATTACATGTTATATGCCTGGTTCACCAGAAGATGGCAGCGTATATAGCAAAGAGATCTTTAGATAGAATGGAACATACCATTTCATTCTCCCCTTTTTTGGCAGAAGTGGGCCAGTCCTGTTTCCTACCAAGTGAGGGGCTGCAGGAAGATCTTGGTCAATCTTAGTATAGTCTAGAGTTGGAAGGAGAGGAGAATCACCCTGACTCCTTACAGATTTACAGACAGAATGTTGCGAAGGGTCAACAGCCAAAGGCACCCCACTCTAAAGGTACCAAGCCTGCCAGTTTAACCTAAAACCTGCTGGAACAAAAAAAAGACTGCATATTGTCTGGATGCAAGTTGATTCAAGTAAAGCTGTTGAACGTTATAAAGGACTCCACCTCCACCATTACTCTCCCCTTTATTGCTTCGGAGCCTAACTCTGGGGAGCGACGGTATCTGGGTAGGAGTACAATGACACACAGAGAAAACTATTGAGGCCGCACCACACCACTCGGAATTCCGATAAACCTAGGACATGATCGGCCCAGGCAGACAGCAAGTTAAACATACAGAAAACCAAATCGATAAAGTAGATATAAAGTGCAAGTGAAAATAAGTGTAACAACTTTAAATAACATTAATGATATCTATTGAAAGTGCTCAATATCTGAAAAGGGAAATACAACAACATGCACGGTATTTAGTAATGCAAAAGATAAGACAAATATACCCATAATTGAAATTACAGTGAAATACCAGTCTAACATATCAAGTATGGTGGAAGGACCAAAGGCGTACAGTATTCCCTGGCATTACACAACAAATGATTTTGTCAGAATGTTCTACAGCAGTCTAGTTTTTCTTATATTAAGTGTATGTGCAATATCCCAGTACAGCGGTATCTGCAAATGTTTGGTTTGTAATGTTTTTTAATGTTTGCACTGTACACTAGCAGGTGAGGTACGGTTGGCATCAGGAATGTGGCTAACTTCCCCATTTAGCCCCTATTGGTAGGAGTGTGCTGATCCTATTTCCTGCCAGGAGAAGGGAGTTCCAGTCTAAATAGAGTAATCACAGAAAGCACATATGAGATCCTACTCCTTGGAACCATATGTTATTCTCCTGTGAGGTCATCACTGTTAGCTATGACTGTAAAGAGTGAGGAAGCACATACTATTGCTCCTGCTCCAAAGGAAGAGATAATCAACTCCAGTGAGACCACAGAGTGACCAGCAACCATAGCTATCCAGACTTTGCTGCAGATGAGAGAATATGGCTCAACACCCATCACCTTAGACCACATCCAGGCCAGGCCAACTAAAAAAAGACTGCATTACACTGTGGACTTCTACAGCCTCAAGTACCAGCTTACAGCTGTATGTGAGTAGTTCATGGGAGAGACATCAGCAAGACAGCATACCAGAGGTGTCATTATCTGTCACTTTGCCAGCTACCATACCTCATCATCTTGGAAGGGAAATTGAAATGTGTACAAACTACTGCTGGATGTACTGCAACTTCTATTTTGCACCATAACTTTTATGCTTCTACTTTTGGCCTCATTCCTTATACCTCCTTTTCATTGCACTGATTCTCAGGAAGCATGGCCTGAGGGAGTACACTGTGATGTATTTATCTGGCATTGTCTATGAAATCCAAAGATCTATTTGAGACCCCCCCCCCCCCCACTGCAAACACTTAGGTGATGGTATTTGTTTTGCCTAAAAAAAATACAGGGCCATCTCAATAAATTAGAATATCATCAAAAAGTTAAAGGGGTTGTCCAACCGTTAATATTGATGACCTATCGTCAGGATAGTTCATCAGAATCTGATTGGTGGGGGTCCAACTCCTGGCACCCCCACCATTCAGATGTTTAAAGAGGAGCCGGTGCTCCATGCCGCTCAAGTGAAGGGAACGAGTACTTGTAATTACGTTACACCACTTTTCCACAGGAGACAAGGTGTAGTGTCAGACCCCCAACAATAAGATATTGATGACCTATCCTGACGAGAGATCATCGATATTAATGGCTGGACAACCCCTTTAATTTATTTCAGTAATTCAATTAAAAAAGTAAAACTCATATATTGTAATAGATTTATTACACACAGAGTGATCTATTTTAAGCACTTATTTATTTTAATGTTGATAATTATGGTTTACAGCTAATGAAAACCCAATAGTTCTCAGAAAATTAAAATATTATATAAGACCAATTAAAACAAAATATGTTTTAAATAGAAATGTTGTCCTACTTAAACATACCTGCATTCTAAAGTATAAACGGCTAAAATGAAACCCTCCATTGCTTACATCTACTATAAAAAGGGCAATAAATGATTTAAAAAAAAGGGCATTTGAGGGTACTTTCACACTTGCGTTATTCTTTGCCAGCATAGAGTTCCGTCAAAAGGGCTCTGTGCCGGAAAAGAACTGATCAGGCATATTCCCATGCAATCTGAATGAATAGAAATCCGTTCAGTTTGCATCAGTATGCCTTCTGTTCAGTCACTGTCAGGCGTTTTGGCCGGACATAATACCGCAGCATGCTGCGGTATTATGTCCATCCAAAATGCCTGATCAGTCGCTGGAATGCCGCATTAATTTACATTGACTTGTATTAGTGCCGGATCCGGCATTGCGAAACAACGGAAAAAGAGTGAAAAAGAGTGCAGGACGGATCCGTCCATCCGCATGACAAGCGGAGGGACGGATCTGTTCTTGCAATGCATTTGTAGACGGATCCGCATCCGGATCCGTCTACAAATGCTGTCAGTTGTGACACTAAACGGCGGATCCGGCAGGCCGCTCCGACGACGGAACTGCCTGCCGGATCACACGAACGCAAGTGTGAAAGTACCCTAAAAAACACAAATCTGTGGGGTCAGATGAAGCTTTTGAAGTTTACAAAGGGCTTAACAAAATCTGTAAAACGGAGATAACATTTGCAAAAATACAAAACGAACAGCAAGTGGCAAAAGAGAGCAAAACAAATCCCAAAAAGTTATTTAAATATATAAATGCCAAAAAACCAAGGTCTGAGCAGGCAGGCACCCTAAATAATGGTAAAGAGGGGTTATTCACAGAAGATAAGGAAAAGACAGAGTTACTAAATGTTTTTTTTAGCTCTGTATATACAAAAGAAGAGAAAGGAGCAGATATCTGTGGTGCTGGGGCTGTTAGTACATCCAGTAATATACTCAATTGGCTAACTGTAGATATGGTCCAAGCTAAGTTAAATAAGGTAAATGTGAACAAGGCTCCGGGTCCAGATGGATTACACCCAAGCATTCTTAAAGAGCTCAGTTCAATTATTGATGTTCCCCTGTTTATAATTTTTAAAGATTCTCTAGTTACAGTGCCAAGTGATTGGCGCAAGGCAAATGTGGTGCCTATATAAAAAAATGGATCTAGGTCCTCCACAGGTAATTATAGACCAGTTAGTTTAACTTCTTCCCTGGGAAAAATGTTTGAAGGACACTTAAGGGACTATATACAGGAGTATGTGACTGTAAATAATATTATAAGTGATAACCAACATGGGTTTACCAAGGACAGAAGTTGTCAGACTAACCTGATTTGTTTTTATGAGGAGGTGAGTAGAAGCCTGGACAGAGGGACAGCTGTAGATTTTGATACTGTCCCCCATAGACGTTTATAGGTAAAGTAAGGTCTAAAGGCTTTGAAAGTATAGTTTGTAATTTGATTAAAAACTGATTGAAGGGCCGTGTCCAGGGAGTTGTGGGCAATGATTTCTATTCAGAATGGTCCCGGATTATAAGTGGTGTATCCCAGGGTTCAGTGCTGGGTCCTTCATTATTTAATTTATTTATTAATGATATCGAGGACAGGATAAATAGTACCATATCTATTTTTGCAGATGACACTAAGTTGTGTAGTACTGTGCAGTCTATGGAAGATGTCCATAAAATACAAGCTGACTTGAACACTCTTCAACTTGGCAACTGAGGTTCATTGTGGATAAATGTAAAGTTATGCATCTTGGTAGTAATTATCTCTGTGCTTCCTTTGTCCTATGGGAAATAACACCAGGGGAATCACTTATAAAGAAGAATTTGGGTGTCCTTGTGGATCATAGATTGAATAACAGCATACAATGTCAATCAGCTGCTTCTAAGACCACCAGGATATTGTCATGCATTAAACGAGGCATGGACTCACGGGACAGGGATGTAATATTTCCACTTTACAAAGCGTTGGTGCGGCCTCATCTGGAATATGGAGTTCAGTTCTGGGAACCATCCATAAAAAGGATTCTCTGCAGCTGGAAAAAGTACAGAGGAGAGCGACCAAACTGATTAGGGGCATGGAGGGTTTTACAGATTTAGCAGGTTTAAGACTCCTGCTTTCTGAGATGTGTTAATTAAACTATAGTTAACTAAACTGGTTAAGCAATTGCTTCTCAATGGCTTTTGTTTCAAGATAACGCAATGAGATAATGAAATTTGAGTTAAGGGTTGGAGTCTTAACCAACCACGCATCAATAATAACCCTTACATTGTATAAATACACAAAAATGTGGTTATATAAAATATATAATTTTATTGAGATAATAATAAACAAAAGATCACATGGCACAATTCATGATCGGTCAGGGAAAAGAAACCCCACTAAATCATGTGTAATGCAGACAAGGAGACATACCTGGACAGCCAAGCTACCTAGTATCATGTGGATAGTAACATGTATAATGATGACCTACGTTCTGTAACAAGTGTGGACAGTATCCAATAAATGCCGCACTATAGTTATAATGCGTGCATGAAATTGCAAAGCCCCACATGCTCAAAAAGAGCGGTTACTATCCAGGGCAACCGCAGGCACCGCCACAAGCTATAGAGTATCCACACAGTTGCAAATATGACACATATTTAACACGTTTATCATCCTGACAAAGCCGGTCCTTGGCGAAACGCGTGTCGAGGTGTGCTCTTTCCTGGATGACCTGCTCCCCTTTATCATGAGTAATTGTTGTTAAGTTGTATTTATGTGATTGCAGATCATAACGTGTTAAATATGTGTCATATTTGTAGACTGTGTGGACACTCTATAGCTTGTGCTGTAGTTATGGAAAAAGATTAAAAGAATTGAATTTATTTAGTCTTGAGAAGAGACGTCTAAGGGGGACCTGATTAAGCTATACAAATATATAAATGGACCATACAAAAAATACGGTGGAAAACGGTTCCATGTAAAATGCCCTCAAAAGACAAGGGGGCACTGCTTCTGACCGGAGAAGTAAAGGTTCAGTCTCCAGAAGCATCAAAACTTCTTTACTTCTTTACTTAACATATGTCCATCAAGTTCAACCAAGGGATAGGTGGGGACGCTAACCCCAGAAGGAAGTGAGACTCAGAGTTATATACATTTTCATAAGCATTAATGTAATTTACTTTTAAGAAATCATCTAAACCCTTTTTAAAACTGTCCACTGTTCCTGCTGTGACCATGTCCTGAGGAAGTCTATTCCAGAGATTCAAAGTTCTTAAATTAAAACCACCTGTGCTGAATGGGAGGAGTGCTGACACCAGTAAAAAAGAAAGACTAAACATACAAATATCCAGGAGAGAGAGCACTGGGTCGCACATCCACAATACTATGCTTTGATCTATTGCTTGTCAGCATTCTATTAATGTGTACAGCCCCCTATACTGCATGCTGCACCAGAGGCATTAGTGTACATTTTGATCAAAGGCATAAGCCCACTCACCACACCAAGGTTGCCTCTTTGAGTGGGACCTACTCTGACTAAGGGGTGGAGCACAATACGGTGACAATGCGGAGCCTTTCTAATTCTCTGGTGTCTAGTGGTTATAGCAGAGGGTCAGCACATTGCTGACCCTCTGCTATAAACTGCTCACATCTGTGCCATACAGATGTCAGCAGTTTAACCCCTTCCTGTATGGAAGGGTTAACAGGAGGAGCTCCTCCTCTCCCATCAGGGGCTGCAAGGCACAGCAGCCCCGATTCTTCATGGGATCGCAGAGAGAGGGGGCTCCTCCCTCCCCATCACCCACTGCTCTGTTCTGGCAGCGGGTGATGGTTACCATGGCAGCAGGACGCTTTCAGAGGCATCCTGCTTGCCATGGTAATGAGAATCTAATCAGACTTCTGCTAAAGGCAGAAGTCTGATTAGACTAAGTGTAAGTAAAAATACAGTACAGTACACCATATAGTGTACTGTACTGTATTATATAGATATCATACCCACTGGATCTTCAAGAACCAAGTGGGTCTGGGTAAAAAAGTTAAAAAAGTGAAAAAGTAAAAATAAAAACACATCACAAAAAAATAAAAAAATAAAATACACTACACATATTAGGTATCTCCGTAAAAGTGACCTAACCCCTCACGCAAATACCGTAAAAAACTGGTGTATAAAAAGCCATTTTTGTCACCTTACAGCACAAAAAGTGTAATTACAAGTGATCAAAAAGGCGTATGCCTCCCAAAATAGTACCAATAAAACCGCCATATCATCCCGCAAAAATGAGCCCCTACATAGGACAATTGCCCAAAAAATAAAAAATATGGCTCAGACCATGGAGACACTAAAACATAATTTTTTTCTAAAATGCTGTTCTTGTGTTAAAGTGAAATAAATTAAAAAAAGTATACATATTATGTATCGCCGTGTCTGTACAAACCTGGTATATAAAAATATCGCATAATCTAACCCCTCAGGTAAATGCCGTAAAAAAATAAAAATAAAAACAATGTAAAAAAAAACATTTTTGTCACCTCACATCTATAAAACTGTACTAGCAAGCGGTCAAAAAGTTATATGCACCCAAAAATAGTGCTAATCAAACCGTAATCTCATCCCGCAAAAAATGATACCCCACATAGGACAATCGCCCAAAAAAAAAAAATGTATGGCTCTCATGATTTTTTTTGTTTCAAAAATGATATTATTGTGTAAAACTTAAATAAATAAATAAAAAGTATACATATTAGGTATTTCCGCATCCATAACAACCTGCTCTATAAAAATAACACATGACCTAACCCCTTAGGTGAACACAGAAAAAAAAATTATATAAATACCGTGTCAAAAGTCATTTTTATCACCTTACATCACAAAAAGTGTAATAGCAAGCGACCAAAATGTCATATGCACCCTGTGGGGAGTCGCTCTGGTAGATAGCGGTGCGGGTGCAGTACAGAGGCAAAACAGGGAGTCCAGAAAGTGCAATAAACAGTGTTTTATTCACACTTGCACAAAATAAACGGTAAACAGTCTCTTGTTGTTAATTCACACACGTCAGAAATCATGAGGCAAAACAAAACAGTCGAATACAGGTTTCAGTCACCTGGGAGGTTTTAGGTGCAGGTTCGCACCTGGCTGTCAGTCCAGCCGCAAGACAATCGACCTCAGGCTTCCAGGCCGTCTGCACTCCTCCTTGCTTGGGCTCTTGCTTCCAGCCCAGAGAACTCCACATAGCACAGAATGGATCAGAACTCCCAAACTCAGATGATTCCACAGCCTAACAGCAGCTCCAGGACCATCACCTGCTGGTGCTGGCTGTCTTTAAGGGCCCGGGAAAACCGGCCTGGACCGTGGGGAATAGGCACCCACCCAACTCTTTGCCTACTCCTAGTAAGAGCCAGCCCGGATTGGCTTTGCAGCCAAACTAAATATCAAGTTGTCAAGCAGCACTAGCTGCTGCTGACACACAAAAACCCGGCTCTTACCTCACCGAGGCCAGGAACCTCGGTGACACGTACCTCCCGTCGACAACGGTACCTTGCACCTTACCACAACCCCAAGATAGTGCCAGTCAAACCACCATCTCATCCCGCAAAGAATGAGCTCCTACATAAGACAGTCACCCCCCAAAAAAATATATCTTTTAGAATGTGGAGACACAAAAAAATAATTTTTTCAAAAATGCTTTATTATGAAAAACTGAGACAAAAAAACAAAAAGTAGTCATATTTGGTATTGTCGCGTCTGTAACAACCTGCTCTATAGAAATAGCACACAATCTAATCTGTCAGATCAACGAAATAATAAAACAAAAAAACGTCCCAAAACAGCTATTTTTTGCAAATGTTCCATTTGAATTCATTTTTCCAGTAACAAAGTAAGGGTTAACAGCCAAACAAAACTCAATATTTATTGCCCTGATTTATTGCCCATATGTGGTCGTAAACTGCTGTATGGCCAAATGGCAGGGCATAGAAGGAAGGGAACACCATATGGTTTTTGGAAGGCAGATTTTGCTGGACTGGTTTTTTGACGCTATGTTCTATTTGAAGCCTCCCTGCTGCACCCCCATAATTTTTAGAAATTCTCTAGTGACTGGTACAGCAGCAAGCAACTGGCGCAAGGCAAATGTGGTGCCCATATTCAAAAAGGGCTCTAGCAGAGAAGAATCTGGCTGTACTTGTAGATCATAGACTAAATAACAGCATGCAATGTGATAGTAGTCGGAAAGTCACATGCACTTGTGGGACAGGAAGTAATATTACCATTTTACAAAGCTTTGGTGCAACCTCATTTGGAATATGCAGCTCAGTTCTGGCCATTAGTCCATAGAAAGAATGCCCTGGAGCTGGAAAAAAACAACTAAACTAATAAGGGCCATGGAGAGTAAAACATTTAGGTTAATTTAGTCTTGAGAAGAGGTTTCTAAGGAAGGACATGATTGACCTACAGTATTAAAGTGTGAAGATGGAGTCTCTGATCATTTGCACTTCATTGTGTTTGACAAAACTATCATGATCTGTGCATGAATTGAAGACCCGATTGACATGTTTGTGCAAGACCTTGTCCATTTTTGTCTGATGGAATGAACAAAAAAATTTGTCTGAAATGTTTGTGGAAGACTTTGTCCATGTTATCTGATAGACTGAACAAAAAAAAACGTTTGCAATATGTGTACAGTGTATTGTTTCACTTATTTGACCTGAAAACAAAATGTTTGTGCAAGAGAGTTAGCATTGTCTGCCAAGGTTATCTTGGGATTGTGATTTATTGCAGATCTGAAAATTGGCCACTCCAGGGTCTGAAATAATAACAGATATACAGAGTGACTCTTATAGATTACAAAAGCTGGCTGCATTTCGCTAGGGTGAAGCTCTTTGGTTAAACAGAATGAAAGCTGAATATTTTCAGAAAGCTGTTGAAGTGTACCTACGGAAGGACGCTTCACGTAGAAATGTTTTCCCTGCTTTTCGCTGAAATGGGCTTCCCATCTGATGTGTCCTGTCAGATGCAGTGGTGGATTATAATAGGGACGTTCGGGTCGGCAGCCCTGGGAGGCCCAACGCCAACCCGAACGCGCACATACTGCAGCGGGGCAAGGGAGCACATAGTTCCCTGTCCTGCTGCCTATAACTGCCATAGGCTTGAGGCCTGAGGCCTATGTAAAAGCCCGGGGCAGGTGTGCGTGATGACTTGTACCTGTCTTTGTTCAATATAATAATTGCTGCATAGAGTTACAGCCTGGAAGGCACTTACCCCTCTTCACTGCTCTCCCGCGGCTTGACCGCCCGGCTACCTCGCTTACGCGGCATCCCACGTGTTGTTCTATGCTCCAGAGTGGCGTCCCACATGACCCGGGCACTAGATGATCAAGGGAAGCAGAGGTGCCGTCGGTATGACTTCCGTATGCTGGGTCCTAAAGTCCCGAGTTGTTTCAGCGCTTTACTGGACCAATGATGAATCCTCTTTAATGTCCTCAATATATTGCAACAGTAGATCACTCATTCTATGTATTTATTTATTTAGATTTTACACAATAATATAATTTTTAAAACAAAAAAAATCACTTTTTAGTGTCTTCATAGTCTGAGAGAGATAATTTTTTTATTTTTTGGGTGATTTTCTTAGGTAAAGTATAATTTTTTGCAGGATGAGGTGACGGTTTGATTAGTACCATTTGGGTGTAGATACAACTTTTTTGATCACTTTTATTACCTTTTTTGGGAAGTGAGGTGGGCAAAATTGCAATTTTAGCATAGTTTATTTTTTATTTTTTTTATGACGTTCACCATACGGGAAAAGTAACAAACCCATTTCATAGATCAGTTTGTTACGGACGCGGTGATATACGGACGCGGTGATATTATTATGTGTAGTGTATTTTATTTTATTTAATTTTTATTAGTGATAAATGTGTTTTTTAATTTTAACTTTTTTTTCACTTTTTTGCATTTTTTTTTACCTAGACCCACTTGGTTCTTGAAGATCCAGTGGATCTGGTGTCCATATAATACAGTACAGTACATTATATAATGTACTTTACTGTATTTTTTTACTTTACACTTAGTCTGATCAGACTTCTGTTACCATGGCAAGCAGGATGCCTGAAGGCATCCTGTTGCCATGGTTACCATCCTCTGCTTCTATAACAGAGCAGCAGAGGATGGGGAGGGAGGGAAGCTGGGGACTGGAGCTAGGGGGACTGCAACAGGCACAGCAGCCCCCCAACAGCAACTCCCTCCCTCTTAACCCCTTCCATTTAGCGGTCCCTATGGACCACGGCATGGAAGGGGTTAAATGGCTGACATCCGTGCCTGCCCGAATGTCAGCCGTTTCAAGCAGAGTGTCAGCAATGTGCTCGGCCATCCTGAAAATTATCAGGGGGCGGGCAGAGGATTGCGCGCCTGCCCGCCCGCCCCCTGCACCGCACTGCCTGCCGCAATGCCGCCCACCCCTCCGGGGGGGTCACGGACCGCGGGCATCAGAAATGAAAGCGCTGCAAACCACAGGTCTGAATTGACCTACGGTTTGCAGCGATCGCCGATACGGGGGGGTCACAGAACCCCGATCGCATTTGAACATGGTTCCTGCTGCACGATCGCAGCAGGAACCATGTTCCTATTACGTTTTTTTTTTTATACTTAAAATTTTTTTTAGGACGTATGAGTACGCCCTGTGTCCTTAAGGACTCGGACATTAGGGCATACCCATACGTCCTATGTCCTTAAGGGGTTAATGGGGCAGTGTGGGGGGAAATCACTTAATGGGGGCAGTGTGGGGGCAAATTACTTAATGGGGCAGTGTGGGGGCAAATTACTTAATGGGGACATTGTGGGGGCAAATTACTTAATGGGGGCAGTGTGTGGCCAAATTATTTAATGGGGACAGTTTTGGGGGAAATAGTGTGAGAGAAATTACTATATGGGGAAGTGTGGGGGAAATAACTAAATTGGGGCAGTGTGGGGGTAATTATTACTATATAGGGGAAGTGTGGGGGTAATTATTACTATATGGGGGCAATGTGGGGGAAATTATTATATGGGAGCAATGTGGGGAAAATTATTATATGGGTAGACACTATAGGAATATAGTGCTGTAGGCACGATAGGGATCTTTGGGATAGTTTATCAAACTAGCGTAAAATAGAACTGGCTTAGTTGTCTATAGCAACCAATCTCACCTTTCATTTTTGACAGCTCCTTTGGAAAATTAAAGGTGGAATCTGATTGGCTGCTATGGGTAACTAAGCCAGTTTTACTTTAAACCAGTTTGATAAATGACCCCCTTATGTCTACTGGTGTCACTATTTTTCAACAGTATAGTACCTGGGACATTGGGGAGCACACTGGGCACAGTATTGGGAGTGGCAGCAGGATGACATTGTTGGGAGACCAGGATGGGTAGGTTGATGGAAAAATTGAGAAATTTAACAGGTCTGTGTAACAAACTCTATAGAGACGAGATGCGGCTGAAAGAATTTGTCATGGTGGCCTGGGTCAGACGCAGGAAAAGAGGAAAGAGAAGGTCTACATGACAGGAGATGTCCTTGGATATAAGAGGTATGTGGTGCTGTATTCTCCTCCAAGTCTTTTTTATCTTAATTATATGTATTTAAAATTTGGCAAATTTGTAACAGCCCAGATAACAATGATAACTTTCTGTGTACAGATAACGTAGTAGATGTTCCCTGCAGTTCTATATAGCACCCCACATAACACAATAGTTCACTGTGTTATGTGGGGTGTTACATAGGACTACAGGTAACATCTATGACATCTGTACTCAGAGAGTTATGAGATGGTGGGGGTTAGACTCCTGGCACCCCCGCCAATCAGCTGTTTGAGGAGACTGTGATGTCCCAGTGAGCGCCGCAGCCTCTTTGCTCCTTACCAAGCACAGTTCTGTCCATTTGATAGCACTATGCTTGGTATTGCAGCTCAGACCCAATCACACAGCTGGGACAGGCTGCACGTAGACCATGTGAACGATGGATGTGATGTCATATGGCCTAGGAAGAAACTGTGGCGCTCTTCATACAGAATTTTTAAAACGGAGGGAGGGGTCCGAGTTGGGGAGACAGCCCCAGGCCTATCATGAACTTAATCCGCCCCTGTTCAGTGCATCATGCACTTAATCCGTCGCTGGTTCTTTGTATCTACTTGCCAAAAAAGGACATAGAATCTTTTTATATCTACTGTATCTATATACTTATTGTTATACTTAATAAAATCATATTATCAAGGTTCATTTGAATTGTAGTTGTGTAGTTGTCACCTTCATTTGAAGTTGCAGTTAAGAGTCTCTCTTTAGGGTCCATTCACACATCTAAAAGTGTTTTGCGGTCTGCAAATTGCAGATCCGCAAAACACGGACACCCGGCCATGAGCGTTCCACATTTTGCAGACCGCACATGGCCGGCACTATAATAGAAATGCATTTTCTTGTCCATGTCTGCAGACAAGAATCGGACATGTTCTATTTTTTTGTGGAACGGAAGTTCTGATCCGGACAGCACACTGTGTCTACTTTTCCGGGCCATATTAAAAATTAATGGGTCTGGATCCGTTTTGCAGACGTGTAAACGGACCCTAAAGAGTATCCAAACCTGCAATCTTGCTCTTATCAGCAAAACAAGTACAGTATACAAATATATAAATAGGCTGTATGGTGAAAACTGTTCCATGTAAAATCCCCTGTAAATTCCCCAAACAGAGAAGAAAAAGTTCAGTCTTCAGAGTCATCAAAGCTTCTTTACTGTAAGAACTGTAAATCTGTAGAATAGACTATCTCAGGATGTGGTCACAGCAGGAACAGTGGATGCTTTAAAAAAAAAGGCTTAGATGAATTCTTAAAATAAATAACATTAATGTTTATGGAAATGTGTAGAACCTGGGTCTCACTTCTCTTCCTAAAATACATATCCCCACCAATCCCTTCAATGAACTTTATGGATTTATGTGTTTTTCAACCATACTATGTAACTATGCAACATTGCAACACTTCCTTGGCCTGACCATTTGCCAAATGTATCCCCAGTTGAGCATTTATGGGACTAGCAGGGCTGCCAACTTTGGTAACCTACAAGTGGGACGTATCTTAAGGCCCAGCTCCAAAATCTGTGGAGAAATGTGCTGCAGGATACCATACGGAACCTGTATGCCTCCATGCCCACCCATATGTCAACTTGTATCTAGTCTAGAGGTGGCCCCACAGGGTATTAGAGCTTCCTTTCAACTATACAGTTTCCTCAATAAACTTATATTTTTGATCTAATATTGTAATCATTTACATTTATCATTATTTTAGAATATATATATATATATATACATACAGTATATATATTTTGAAACTTAGGAAAAAAGCCTGATATCGAAATAAAAGAAGTCCTTCAGCTGTTAATGCCTTTGCTCTCACTTTCTTTCCAGTCATTATTTTACTTAATAGAAATCATCACTAGCAGACACTGAGACAGTCTGTACAATAACAGACAATCTGACTGAAATCAGACTTGCTAATGCAAATCCCATGTGGGTGTTTGAATACACTTTAAGCAGTTGCCTTAGCCATTAATTTGCTCTTTGTGATCTTACACAGTAACATTATGTTTTATTCTGCTGTAAAAGGCAATTTCCTAGAAAAACCAAATAGCACATTGGTTCCTGTACTGCTCTCTTTATTTGGGGTAGGATAGTTTCTATTCCCACTGGTGCCAGTCCATTTCCATGTACAACAGTTACTGGACAATATATAAGAATGGGACCAGGGCAGCAAAGCTGTTAAGAAATATTTTTAGGTAGAAAGAATCTGTAGTTTCTATCTATCTAATAATTGTAGTATTCAAGATTTTCAAATGAGATAGATTTATATTTTCCTTCTATTTTCCATGGTTTATTTGTGCAGAGAAGCCTGTATATTAGGGGTATGATTACGACCATAGCAGCCATAGCAGCAGCTAAAGTGCCTATGGTATCAGGGGCCTGGGCCGCCTGACCCGATGCTCTTGGTGAGCACCAATGTTAACTGTACCTACAATCTCAAGCTACAAATACAATTAGATTGTGATTTGGAGATCATTTAAGAAAAAAGAGGAGGACCTGACCGATATCGTGGCTTCCACAACGGAACAATTTATTGATCAATCTACCGAATATAATAAGGAAGAGATGCAGAATGCTAGTTGCTCTCTGAAGGAATATGTAATTGAGAAAGCAAATCATAGGTTACTTTTTAAGGGACAGAAGTATTTCTCAGAATCCGGACGTCCTGGTAAGCTTCTAGCTAAAATAATTTCACAACAGGACAAGAAAAAGAAAGCTATTACTTTAGTTCGTAATTTAGATGGGGTAATTATATCAGACCCAGAGGGAATTAGAGATACTTTTCTGCAATACTTCTCTCAGATATATAGAGCTTCTCCTGGTTTGCCACCTGACCTGGCGAGACAGTTCCTGGAGAGAATTTCTCTTCTGATGTTAACAGAAGCCCAAAAAGAATCTCTGGAAGGAGAGTTGTCTCTTGTGGAGATACAAGAGGCCTTGAGGTCTATCTCCGGGAACTCATCGCCAGGGTCAGATGGTCTTCCATATGAATTTTATCGTAAGTATAGTGATGTCATCCTTCCTCACTTACTGGAAGTGTTCTCTCAAGCATCGCAGGGAGGGGCTCTGCCACAGTCCATGATGGAAGCCATGATAGTTTTAATCCCTAAAAAGACAAAGATCTGGTGGACTTGAGTTCATACAGACCAATTTCCTTATTAAACACGGATGTTAAGTTGTTATCAAAGGTTCTGGCCAAGAGGCTTTCTCAGGTTATGTCTTTTCTGATTCATCCAGATCAAAATGGCTTTATGCCAAAAGGGGCACCCATCATAACCTTCATAGGTTCTTCACTAATATTCAGTCTCCTGGTGGCGGCGCCCGCTCGGTCCTGTCACTGGATGCCACTAAGGCGTTCGACAGGGTCGAGTGGACGTTTCTCTGGGAGCTGATGAAAAGAATGGGTTTTGGCCCCAAATTTATGGGGATGGTTCAGTTGTTATATAAATGTCCAGCGGCCAGGATCAGGATTAATGATATGCTGACAGAGAGTTTTGTATTGGGAAGAGGTACACGTCAAGGATGTCCTCTCTCCCCTCTTTTATTTAATATCTATATTGAACCTCTTGCAGCTAGTATAAAGCAAGACTCGAGAGTGGCTGGCTTTGGTGTAATGGAGAAACAGGACCGTATATCTCTTTACGCAGACGATATCTTGTTTTTTATTCACCAAACAGAAAAAACACTCCCTCGAATAATGGAATTGGTCAACCTATTTTTTGATCCTTCTGGCCTGGAGGTTAATTGGGGGAAGACTGTTCTTCTCCCTGTAGACAAACTGCGAGGATCTGTGGAAAATTTTGCCAATCGGGTATCGATCTCCGATTCAATAAAATATCTGGGGATAACAGCTTCTGCCAAAATCCAAGACTATCTCCAACTTAATTTGATTCCTTTATTGTCAAAGGTGAGATCCAAAATTATGATATGGCAAAAAATTCTGCCTGCAAGAGGAGACAGAATTTCATTAATTAAAATGGTGGTGCTGCCCCATGTTCTCTATGTTCTTCGCAATTCGCCTGTTTGGATTGAAGATAAGTATTTTAGGTTGATAGAACGGATGATTAATGATTTACTATGGGGGAGGAAGCGGATGAGACTAAAGGCGCTTTATTTTTCCATGCCCTATAACAGGGGAGGCCTTAACCTCCCCTATTTTAGGGGTTATTTCATGGCCTCTCAACTTTGCTTCTTTAATGACTGGGAAAATAGCCAACTCTGTAGAAAATTGGTGAAAGACTCAGGTTTTTCAGATTTATTTACAGTATTAGAGTCCGACTATTTACTTAATATACAGATTGGATATAAACCTTTCTGTAGAATGGCTATAAAGGCATGGCTGGTTATAAAGAGTTGGTTTAAAATCAAGGCATCACTTATCTGTACCCCATTATGGCATAACTCAAAGCTTTTGAATTTAGATGATCTAAACTGTTGGCAATATTGGAGGATGAGAAATATTCAATATCTGAATCAGGTGGTTAAAGATGGGCAAATCCTGTCTCTTATGGAGCTAAAACAAAATTTAAACGTAGGTGAGGTGGCTTGGTATGCATATTTTCAATATTGAGGTCGGCACTTCTTAGTATTGCCGATAGTTATTCACTTGAGGTAGACACTCCTGAATTTTTGCACAATTTGATTTGTAAGAAAGGTGGTATGAAAGTTAAATTATCACATTGTTATAGACTCTTGATGAAAAGTTTTTTTTCGGAATGTTCTTCTCCAGGACAGAGATCCTGGTCTGTTTTATTGTCAGAGGTGGGTCCCCCGGACTGGGAGAATATAGGGGAGAATCTAAGTCAGGTTTCGCCCAATTTTAATCACACTGTTGTACAGTTTAATATTATACACAAAATATATGTGACACCTCTATGGCTCCATAAGAGGGGATTTAGAGCCTCCTCTGACTGTCTTCGCTGTGGGGACCCCAGGGCAGATCATTTACATCTGTTCTGGGACTGCCCGATAGTGAGCAAATATTGGAGAACGATTCAAACAATCCTGGCTCTGAGACTTAATATAGATATTCCTCTATCTCCCAAGGTATGGGTTTTGGGGGATCTATCAGAGGTTAATTGCCAGCCCTTGAAGGGCCGACTATTGACTATAGTGATGTTTCTGGCCAGTCTTCTTGTAGCCAGAGAATGGTTTCCCCCTCTGCTCCAGATTGTAATAATTGGCTATGTTTAGTGGATAAGGTGAAAATCTATGAGAGGATTATGTACAGACAAAGAGGGTCCTACGCAAAGTGGGGCAATATTTGGAAGGATTGGGATGGTTAAGTAAATAAAAAAAAATTTTCTTCCTCCCTGCAGGATTGGGGGGGTTATGGGGGTGCGGGAGGAATGGGGATGTTCTTTTGTAATTTTGTTTTATGAATTGTGTTTCTTGAGATGATTAAAATAAAAATCTAAAAGAAAAAAGATTGTAATTTGGAGTTATCAGCTTCTTGCCCTACCATTCAAAACTTCTGTTGGCACTTAGCAAAGGAAGAGAAGTGGAAATTATGGAGGTGGGAACAGGAAAGGTAGAAGTCTGGAAGCACATGGTGCGAGGAAGAAGAGAAAAATTGGCAGGCAGTGAGAAGACCATTGAAAGGGAGGTAGAAAATGGCAGAGAAGGGTTCCGCAACCAAGGATGGCAGCACGTTTCAGGAGACAGCCAGACTGAGCAGAAGTCAATAGGCTCCAGTAGTCCCTAAGTGCTCCAGTGGCACTGTTGCTGTTTAGGGAATAAAGGGGGGCAGTATTACTGTGCATTGTAAAAAATATAACCTCTCTTTGTGTGATGCTTTTATCATGATGATAATGTATATTTTCAGTAAAAGTGAGATATTTTTCTACTTTGCCCAGATTACTTTGTATTTGTTGTAGGTTTTCTTTCAAAGGAAGGTTTGCTTTTCCAAATCTTCTGGAAGGAATAATTGTTCAAATAACAAAAGTGTGCGGCACTGGGAGTTTGCCTTTGCAAATCCAGAGAGCATCCATGTTGCTATGGATTTGAAATTCTGCAACATGCCCTCAGATCTAGATTTTTGAGGGCATGCTGCATTTGCATGGAGTTCTGTTATATTGTTAAGTGCGTTTAGTACTTTAGTTATTTTAAGAGTAGATTTTGTAGCATAAATCTGCAACCAATCTGCCAGTAAACAGTCACCCAGCCTAAAGGATAACTGTTACTTTAGGGCTACTTTCACACTTGAATTTACATTTTCGGAATTGAGATCAGGCAGAAGATATAATTTTTAGTGATAGCGAAGTTTTCAAAAATTCAATTTAGTTGCTTTGCTTGACTTCAAAACCAAATTTGATTCGTTACTAAGTACTTTGTAATAAATCGCATTCCATTGTATGGAGCGGGCGCAATGACAGCAAATGGACGCCACCCCCTAATTTAACCCTTCATATGACTCTGATGGCGGCATCTGAGAGTCACATTCAGCCTATCTGGTGGTTAATCAGGGGTTAAAACAAAAATACATACTCACCTCATCCATTTGATCACAGAGAGTCTGTCACAGCTATCTTGATTGAAGAAAACGCACCATTTCTCGCACGCTCTGACGTGATGACGCTGGGCGGGCCCAATGACATCATCACTGATGTGACTGTCATCACATGTCAGTGCCCGTGAGAATTGGTGAGTTTTCTTTAATCAAGATGGCTGCGACTGTGTCTCCGTGATCAAATAGATGAGGTGAGTATTTTCTTACCACCATTTCAAGAAAAATTGATTCATTGCCACGAAGCGCCAAGAAATTCGGGTTTGTCGCTAATCAAATTTTTCCTGAAATTCGGATCGAATTCCACTTCATTAACTTCGATTCGATCAACACTAATAATTTTGGCAAAGGGAATGATAGGGACACCAGGTGTCCATCCCAAGTGTGTTCTCTTCCGCAGAATGGTACTCCATAATCTTCATGTGATAAGGTTTGCTGGCAGTCTACCAACTGCTCTGGTGGCTAAGTGTTCAGTTGGTTTCAGTGCTGGAGTCTTGGGTTCAAATCTGACCAAGGACAACATTCTGCATGGAGTTTTCTTGTTTTCCCTGTGTTTGTGTGGGTTTTCTCCGGGCACTCAGGTTTCCTGCCACACTCCAAAGACATATTGGGAAGGAAATCTAGATTGTGAGCCCCACAGGGGACACCGAGTGTTGATAATGGCAGTAAAGCTGTGAAATATGTTTGTACCCATGGGTAAACGATTGGCAGCCCAAGTAATTTGGTAAACTGCTACCAATGCATGTAAATTATAAGCCACCTATTGACTTTGTTTTTTATGTGTTGAATACTCGTATTTTTGCCAGTTAACCTGATGGAATAGCAATGCAAAATGAATGGACACTGTTATAGCTGTTAACCTAACAAAGACTCAGTCAACTGGTAGTACAAGTAAATTGTAGTCCTCTGGAAAACCAAGTAAGTGGATTTTTAATCCATTGTAACACAAATAAATAGTAATGCACTTTTGACAAAGATGCCTTTTGGGCTATTTTGGTTTAGTCCCACAGGTTCCCTGGATGCTTTCTGTAGCAATCATTGTTTTTTTTCTGTGTACTTTGTGCCCAACTGATTGGAAAACTTGTGGGCAGCCCCTGTGGATTGACACAACTTATAAATATTACAAACCAAAACATAAAGCAGCACAAGGGCATTTGATATGTGGTTTCCCCTTAAACTCCATACAACCACAGTGAGAGCCATTAACTGCAAACTCCATTATATGGAACCATATAATAATATCCTTGTCTTTTTTGTGTTCTGCATTGCAACTCCTACAACTGCTGAAGAGCACTGTAAGGGTTGAAACAAAGCTTTGGGGGGCCCTGAGATTCCATTGTCTCCATATATCTTTCTCTATAAAGGCATTTATAATAGGACAAACATACATTACATATTACTTAACAGTACATATTACTAGCCATAAATAGTCTTAAAATATTTTCCAGATAGTGCTTAAATATTTCACTGCCAAGTCTTACTGCTGGAAACATGAAACATGAATTATTATGAAGCAGCACATAATTCTTTTTATTTGTATTCTCAGTAAAATTCATAAAGCCCCCTGTAGGACCAAGGAAAATGTGGGCCTTGCCGTACACTTGTAATCCATCAATTATTATACTTTTTGCATTCAGCAGGCAAGACATTTGCATTTACCAAACAGTTTGCAAGTTGCTACTGTTAATGGCTTTCTTAAATTGACTCATGAAAAGCTCTTAGAAGAACCAATTGGTAAAAACATGCAAAGTTTACATGGATGTTTATAGTGAATAAAATGAGCAAAATGATTCATGTTTTATACACTAAGATTCTACTTAAAACCTTGAAAGTCTATTTAAATGTGTATCTTGTTTATAGGATTAAATTTTGTATGATTCTGTTGGTGTATTTCCCATGTATACTGTATGTGGTCCATGTACACGTATGCCAACGCGTTTCCATGCGGATTTAGCGCATTTCATCAGGACTAAGAGTAGATGCTGTTAGTATGCGGCATATAATCACCACACATAGTGGCATGCGGTACTGCAGATACCGGCGATGTGACGGCCATGACCAGCCACTCAGACCCCGGTATTAAATGGCCCCAAGCTCGCCCCCCCCCCCCACCCCTCCAGCATTATGCGAGATACAGCCCTGCCAGGGAAGCGCCTATAGATGCGCTATGGTATCAGGGGGAACTCATAACATATTAGAGTCTGGTAAGCATCACTGAGTGTTTCCACATATGGATGGAGTTTCGTCCATTCTGGATCCAACATGTTATAACTCTATATTCATTTTTATTGTTAGTGACATTTTTGCCCCAGATACATAGGGAGCATGTTTTTTATTAAAGAGCACATAATTTTGACAAAAGTACCTGTATGTGAGTTAAAGTTATGGTATATTGAGATATTGTCAACATAATAGGGCTCAGCTCGTACTGGTGCCTTTTCGTGAAAGCAGCCCAAGACAGATATTGAGTTACCCTAGATGATTCCCTCACATTGTCCACTTGCTGTATATCCATAATTACAGTATTTTATATAGATAGCAGCTAACGATGGACATTGAACTACCATCAATGATTACCCTCTATCATTTTAGGCTTAATTTCATGTATCAGAAATAAATAAAGGTCATATTAAACCTGTATTTTGTTGCCAGGGGTAAACATTCTTGTCCATTTGCTGTATATGCGTAATAACAGTGTTCTAAAGCAGCCACATTTCTGATAATATGATATCATAATGCAGCCACATTTATGATGATAGGCAGTGTCGGACTGGGGTACCTAGGGCCCACCAGTAAAATTTATTTTGGGGGCCCACCGTGCGGATACATTTAAATATTACCTGCTTACACAGCAGCAAGATGCTACCAGGTGATTAAATATGGAGATCCCTGCAGAAAATTTGAGAAGGTAGGTCCCGGGGAGAAGAGGACACTGGCTAGCTTTCTTCTATACCTAGAATGTATATCTGCTCTGATTGTATCTATAATAATAAACTGGCGAGTTTCTTTAATAATCTATCAAGTTTTTATATGGAACATAGGCTGGTTGAGGTGCTGTACATAGAATATATGTATGTAGTGCAGTAAGTCTACTGTGTTATGTGCCACTTGTACAGGGTGTGGGAGACTAGGGGTCCACCTTGCTCAGGGGATTCACCTGTACCCCTGTGAGCCAGTCCGAGCCTGATGATAGGGCCCAAGATGGTTCCCGGTATAGAGGTATAGCGGTTAGACAGTACTTTACCTGATACTAGGAGATGCTGAGAGATGAAGATCAAATAAAACAGGTATAGGAGATGGTATTATTCAGGCCCATCAGTTTCATCGTTTGCAGTCGCCTGAAGATCCATTGTGCCTTCTTTAGTAACAAAATTAAATCCACATCACCTCCTCGTGGCGGTCGTTTAACATGTTCGATACCTCGGAATTTGACTATTTCCCTTCTGCCATGATGACATTCACCAACATGCCATGCTATTATTGTTTCTGATATCTGATAAATGTTCACCGGTCCTTCTCCTAAATTCTTGCTTCGTTTTACCAAATTATTTTTTGCCACCTTTACATGTTAAGAGGTATAAGAGGTAAACCGCATCTACCGTTTTGCAGTTCATGACCCGCAGCTAATGACTACCACTGGCAATAATGCCGATTGCGGTCATTAAAGCCTTTAGATGCCATGATCAATTAAAGAGTCATGGTCATCTAAAATGCGTGTGAAACTAAGACATGCGTCACGCCTTCCCAGTGCTTCCTAACCACGCTCCTCTGCGCCCAATGAGGATGCCCGGATAATCCGATTTCTAATGTGCCATTGGCTCTACTGAAGAGAGCCTGCAGGGCATTGAAGCTGCAATTCTTATTTTGACACAGCATCGGTGGCAGGCCAAATAAGAAAGCCAATTCTCGAGATCAAAGCAATCTCATTCATTGTTCAGAATGAATAATTATAGCTGCAAATCGAGTTGCAAAATCATAAAAATGTAAAAAAAAAACTGTTAAAAAATTTATAAAAAAGATTACATTTTAAATCACCCCCCTTTCTGTAGAATAAAAAAATAAATACATAAATAACAAAAAATATAAAATTCATGACTAAAAACGCCCATACTATTTAAATATAAAAATATTTTTCCAATACGCAAATGGCATAATGGAAAAAAGGGTCAAAATGGCCAATTTGCCATTTTTTCATTGCTTCTCTTACCCAATAAAATGTAATAAAATGTGATTAAAAAGTCACACACACTCCAAAGTGGTATCAATAAAAACTACAGATTGTCCCGCAAAAAATGAGCTCTGACACTGCTCAGTAAGTTATGGGGGCCAGAATATGGTCATGTAAAAAAAAATTTTTTCACAGTTTACATTTATTTTTACACTTTTTAGACATAAAAACCTATACATATGTGGTATCGTTGTAATAGTAACAGTTTTTGCCGCAAATGGAATGCCGTGGGAACAAAACCCTTAAAACAGTGGAGGAATTGCGTGTTTTTTCCAATTTCAACCCATTTGGCAGTTTTTTCCCACTACATTGTTTGCCATATTAAATGGTGGCTTTAGAAAGTACAATTTGTCCCGCAAAAAATAAGTCCTCATACAGCTATGTGAACAATAAAAAATAAAAATGAAAAGATAATGCCTTAAGGAAGATAGGGAAGAAAAATGAAAAAGCAAAAGTGAAAAAAACCTCTGGTTACCTAAGGGTTAAAAAAGATCAAAATATGCACTAATTGCATTCCTCATGTAATAACAATTCTAGAGCACCCTTTTTATGACTTTATGATGTTCTATTTCTCCATTTATTTTTCCTACTTGAAGTTATGAAAAGTTGTCAGCAGTCTACAATAAAAATTAAATTGGGTGTTAGCAGTTCAGGGTTTGTCCCTGCACAGTCTGATATTATCCAATCAGTGCTGGTAGTAGCAGGATGTGTAGGAACAGACTCCAAACTGGTAACACCCATTTGGACCTTTATTGTAGACCAGTGAACACTACTTCCTCTTCATTACACTGCCGGTTGTCTCTGAAGCGAGTGTAATTACAAGTACAAATTACTTGAATGTAGCGAGTACTTGTAATTAAACTACGTCGATGCAAGGGAGATGACGGGTAGTGTAATGAAGAGGAAGCAGTGCTTGCATGGAGTGCTGCCTCTTTTTCAAACATCTAATTGGCAGGAGTACTGGGTTGTCAGACCCCCGCCAATTTAATATTGATAACCTATTCTGAGGATATAATGTCTGTAAACATCAAGCTTTTGTACCAAGTTGTGAGTGTAAGCACTATGCCTCCTGCTGGAGTAAAGTCAAGCTGCAAGTTCAGTTAAAGAGTCGGTCTCATTGCTGCGCCATCCTCAAGTGGTGGACCCTGAATAGGGTCAATAGCCACACATAGAAATGACTCCCTTACAATGAGTATAGTTGGCAGGATGAGTCTCTATGGGGCAACCCTTGAACCAACCAGTGTGTTTCAAAAAATCATCAAGAAGTGTTGGACTTGGGGGAACTTTCCAAGGAGATTTCCCAAATGACAGCAGCCAGTGCAAGCAGTGGAAATAGTGCCCAAGTCTCCAGAAATATTATAGCTGAGTCTTGCAGTTGCTGGAGGTTTGACCAAAGGGGACATTTTGGCCAAACCTCCAAGAGGCTGCAATCTAGGGATGACTACTGTCACACACAAATCACAGAAATGTTTTATCACCATAAAATATAACTTTTAATTAATTTCTTAAAAGATTAGACACAAGGAATCTCATATCCGAGTAGGGAGGGTAGCAGACGGATCAAAAGGCCAGAAATTATCTATCCCTGATCTGTCCGCTAAACGCTATTTAGGCCCCTGCCTACAAAACGGAATAGCCGCCCGATAGAGGCGATCCCGTGTCAGGAACCTCCTAGAATCCCTAATGAGGCCCTGGCACAGGATAGTACCCACCACCAATGTGAAGTGTATTGGTCAAAAGTCTGTCAGTAGTCAAAAAGATGTATTATGACCTGAGGAATCACATAGAGTGCGAGCTCCCATTCACTGGGATGATATCTCTCACTCCTAGTGATTCTCCCAATAGACAAAATTACTGTTCAGACATGATACATAATATAAAGGTATATAGTCGTCCCAAATAGGTATACAAATTCCCTATAGTAGACCCAAATAGGTATACAAGTCACACACAGAAAAAAAAGAGAATGCTAATGAGGATTGTGTAGTAGTAGACCTTGTTAAAGAGTCTGTAGGACATTTAACTGGGCCCATTAGATATTTCCTAGTGGAGCAGGGCATTTTTTTATGATTGCATTTTACTCATTTTGGGCTAAAAATAATTTTGTTAATTGGTCTTTATTAAAATATTGAGCCCATTCTGTCACAAGGGTTAACAGTTTTCTTGCTCTCTAAATGGTACTTTTTACTTTCACTTTGTGCCTGTCAGCTAATAAACCTTATCACTAAATTGCTAAGAGGTCATAAACATTTATTTATTATTCGTATCAGTGCAGCGAACCAGACCGCAGGGGCAATCTGTGAGCACACGGCAGGCTGATGGGGGTAGTAGTCATACTCATGATTTTAGTAGCTCCCTGGGGCGGCATGCAGTGATGGGGAAGACTGCACTAAGTCCTCCGGGACACTTTCTAGTATAGAGATCTCCAGCCAGATGGTAGTTGAGGTGCCCTTGATGTTATAGGTGGTTAGAGTGCTTTTGAGGCTAGGACCCTGGTTGTTCGTGATGCCAGCACCGTTAGGTGCAAAGGTTGGTGGTGGAAAACATGAGGAGTCGGATGTAGTAAAACAGTTGAACTTTTACTTAAATCACTTTTCTCCAGGTAGTCAGTACAGTTCCTTTTTATGGCATAAAGATATGACTCAGATATTGGTTTAGCTGTAATCCTTGTAACAGGCTGGGCAGTTATCAGTTAAGGAGTTTTCTTAAGACTTTTACTTTAACAGGCAAGAAAAAGGCTCTTTCTTATATAAGTCTGCACTAAGTCCATTCTCTAGCACTCAGGTACTGAATATAATAACTCTTACTGGTCAGTAACAATCCACAGGGTGGCTCCCTAATGGCAGGCATCAGTCTTCTGCTCCATTCTTTGGAAAGGATACTTACTGAAGAATTACAGTCCACTATGTCCATAAAGGCATGTGGTAAAGGATAATTTTACGCATTAATCATCCGGCTGTGTCCAGGTACTTTTAGGATCCTCCTGGTCACTGTTGCTTGTGAAGTCCATTGGCTATTTTAGCTCTAACCTCCACTAGACTTTCTCTATATCCACACACTGTAATACTGTTCTCTACTCCCTTAGCCCAGCCAGAGCCAAGGGGCTAAAATAGCAGCTACATTGTGAACAAGGCATGTTCTGCTCCTCCATTAACTTCCTACCTTCTCCTCTGTTCTCCTCTCAACAACAAACAACTTCTCCCTCTTCCTATTAGCATACCCCAGATATATATATATATATGAGTGATGCCAGCACCACCTAGGAGCGAATGGATGCAATGACACTTTAACAGCCTGTTAATAAGAATTACAGTTTACACAGAAATACATTAGATAGGCATATACAAAAGTTTGAAGTGCCCAGGGCCATGACCATCACTGAGTGGGACTCTGCATGAGAAATATAGAAATTGAGCTATAATGAGTGTTTATAAGGTCAGAGATCAGAGCTGCCTGACAGAACATAGTGGAAATTCAGATCCTGCTTCTAGAGAAACTCAAGGCTGCACAAAGACACTGGTTCAAAACTTTTAATAAAGAGCAACTGAAAAAATATGTTTAGCTCAGAATGAGTACAATGCAATAATAAAAAAATTGTCATCAAAGGTGTACATAGTAATCCAGACATTACAACAAGACCAATCTAACTGTGGGAATGGAATCGTAAAGTGGTTTGATGTCCACAATGGGCATGGTTTTATCAGCCAAATTGGCTCTGAAGAGCATGTGTTTGTACACAGAGCGATTTTAAAGCAGAGTGGCAGACCTAGGTGCTTTCATCATCTCAGAAAGGGAGAAACGGTGGAGTTCACTCTGGTGGAGGAAGTAAGTAGTAGCTGGGCTGCCTGTGTCACAAGTCCTGATGGTCTCCCAGTCAAAGGGAGGAGGTCTGCTCATAGAAGGAGACAACTTTGTTTGGCATTTCTCTTGGCCAAAAAGATATGACTCTGTAAATTATCAAACTCATGCAGCTGCTAATAAATCTAGTCTACGGGTCATTAATTCAGCACTCCCTTATAGGGTGGAGAAGTGACACAGTGCCACCAATCCCTGGATCCACACATTGGCTCACGTGTCCAGCACAGTAAGAGACAGATCCAGCCATCATCAGCTGTAGGGTTGAGCGAACCCGAACTTTTCAGTTCGGGTTCGTACTGAATATTACGGATTTTCGCACCCGGACCCAAACCCGAACATTTCAGTAAAAGTTCGGGTTTGTTGTTTGGCGATTTCTTCCCGCTTTTGAAAGGGTGCAGGGCAGCCAATGAAGAAGCGTTTCACTACTTTGCCCTAAGAAGCCATCACAGCCATGCCTACTATTGGCATGGCTGTGATTGACTAAGTGCAGCATGTGACCCAGCCTCTATATAAGCTGGAGTCACATAGCACCGCACGTCACTCTGCTGCTCTTAGTGTAGGAACAGGCTGTTGCTGGTGCTCTCAGGGAGAGATTAGGGAAGAAATCTGTTGAACTTGGTGGGGTAAATCTTCAAACTACAGCAATTATTGAGGGTCCTATGCTACATATTTGTACCCAGCCCTGAGCCCAGTGATACTGCAAAATAATTTTAAATCCATCTATTACTGAGGTGGGGACTGGCGGCCATTTTAGAAACTGCAGTGTCCTTGGAACTGTCTGTGACCTGCATGTGTGCCAGCCTGCCAGGGACATCAGTCTAATTATTTTTGGTAGCTCAGTGGAGGAAAAATTCCTTTTTCTGGAAGGTCAAGTCCCCTACATTGACTATTTTATAATTTTGGGGTGACATAGTACATTTCTGTAGTTGGGGGAATAAACCCGTACTGTCGTACCACAGAGCACGTTTGCCTACACTGCTGAAAAACCTATTTTAAAATTTCGCAGTGATATAGTGCATTTCTGTAGTTGCTGTAATAAATCCGTACTGTCGTACCAAAGAGCATGTTTGCATACACTGCTGAAAAACCTATTTTAAAATTTTGCGGTGACAGTGCATTTCTGTAGTTGCTGTAATAAACCTGTACTGTCGTACCACAGAGCACGTTTGCATACACCGCTTAAAAACCTATTTTAAAATTTTGCGGTGAAAAACCGCATTTCTGTAGTTGGGTTAATAAACCTGTACTGTTGTGCCACAGAGCATGTTTGCATGCAACGCTGAAAAACCTGTTTTATAATTTTTGGGGTGACATACTGCATTTCTGTAGCTGGGTTAATAACCCTGTACTGTTGTCCCACAGAGCACATTTGCATACAACGCAAAAAAAAACAGTTTTATAATTTTGCAGTGAAAAACTGCATTTCTGTAGTTAGGTTAATAAACCTGTACTGTTGTGCCACAGAGTACATTTGCATACAACGCTGACAAAACTTGTTTTATAATTTTGGGGTGACATACTGCATTTCTGTAGTTGGGTTAATTAACCTGTACTGTTGTGCCACAGAGCATGTTTGCATACAATGCTGAAAAACCTGTTTTATAATTTTTGGGGTGACATACTGCATTTCTGTAGTTGGGTTAATAAACCCGTACTGTTGTGCCACAGAGCGCGTTTGCATACAACGCTGAAAAAACTGTTTTATAATTTTTGGGGTGACATACTGCATTTCTGTAGTTTGTTGCAATAAACACTGGTTTTGTGCTACATAGCAGATCTGAGGCCTACCCTGTATGTCAGTCATTTTAAGTAACATAGTAACATAGTATATAAGACCGAAAAAAGACATTTGTCAATCCAGTTTGGCCTGTTTCCTACAAGTTGATTCAGAGGAAGGCAAAAAAAAACCTGTGAGGCAGAAGCCAATTTTCCCCACTTAAGGGGAAAAATTCCTTCCCGACTCCATTCAGGCAATCAGAAGTAACTCCCTGGATCAACGATCCCTCTCTAGTACCTATAACCTGTAATATTTTTACACTCCAGAAATACATCCAGTCCCCTCTTGAATTCCTTTATTGTACTCACCATCACCACCTCCTCAGGCAGAGAGTTCCACAGTCTCACTGCTCTTACCGTGAAGAATCCTTTTCTATGTTTGTGTACAAACCTTCTTTCCTCCAGACGCAGAGGATGTCCCCTAGTCACAGTCACAGGGAAAAATAGATGATAGGAGAGATCTCTGTACTGATCCCTGATATATTTATACATAGTTATTAGATCTCTCCTCATTCGTCTTTTTTCTAAAGTGAATAACCCTAGTTTTGTTAACCTTTCAAGGTACTATAGTTGCCCCATTCCAGTTATTACTTTAGTTGCCCTCTTCTGAACCCTCTCCAGCTCTGCTAATTATGCCTTGTTCACAGGAGCCCAGAACTGTACACAGTACTCCATGTGTGGTCTGACTAGTGATTTGTAAAGTGGTAGGACTATGTTCTCATCACGGGCATCTATGCCCCTCTTGATGCAACCCATTATCTTATTGGCCTTTTACAGCTTAATTTGCTGTTTATTAAAATTCCTAGATCCTTTTCCATGTCAGTGTTACAGAGTGTTTTACCATTTAAAATGTACGGGTGACTTGCATTATTCCTTCCCATGTGCATAACTTTACATTTGTCAGTGTTAAACCTCATCTGCCATTTCTCTTCCCAAGCCACCAATCTATCCAGATCCCTCTGTAGCAGAAAACTGTCCTCTTCAGTGATAATTACTTTACACAGTTTAGTGTCATCTGCAAAAATGTATATTTTACTATGCAAGCCTTCTACAAGATCATTAATAAATATATTGAAGAGAATAGGGCCCAATACTGACCCCTGAGGTACCCAACTAGTGACAGTGACCCAATCTAAGTGTGTACCATTAGTAACCACCCTCTGTTTTCTGTCACTCAGCTAGTTACTTACCCACATACAGACATTTTCTCCCAGTCCGAGCATCCTCATTTTATATACTAACCTTTTATGAGGTACAGTGTCAAATGCTTTGGAGAAGTCCAGATATATAACATCCATTGATTCGCCGCTGTCAAGTCTAGAACTTACCTCCTCATAGAAACTGATTAAATTTGTTTGACATGACCGATCCCTCATGAAGCCATGCTGATATGGCGATATTTGCTTATTTTCATTGAGATACTGCAAGATAGCATCTCTTAGAAACCCTTCAAACAGTTTACCAACAACAGATGTTAAACTTACCGGCCTATAATTTCCAGGCTCTGTTTTTGGACCCTTTTTGAATTTTGGCACCACATTTGCTATGCGCCAATCCTGTGGAAAATTCCCTGTCAGTATAGAGTCCGTAAATATCAGAAATAAAGATCTGGCTATGACATCACTTAATTCCCTTAGGATACGGGGGTGTATGCCATCCGGTCCTGGCAATTTGTCTATTTTAATCTTTTTAAGTCGCTGTTGTACTTCTTCCTGGGTCAGACAGGGCACTTTTAATGGGGAATTTACTTTTACATTCTCCATTTCTTCTGAGTTTATTTTCCTCAGTGAATATAGTGGAGAAAAAAATAATTTAATTTAATAGTTTTGCTTTATCCTCGTCGCTCTCTGCACCACCCTCCTCATTGCTATGTAGAGGGCCAACTCCTTCAGATTTATATTTTTTACCATTTATATAATTGAAGAACATTTTAGGGTTAGTTTTACTCTCTTTGGCAATTAATCTCTCGGTCTCTAGTTTGGCAATTTTTATTAGTTTTTTTACATATTCTATTTTTTTCCTTATAGTTTATCAGTGCATCCTGGCCCTCCTGTTTTAGTGATTTATATGCTTTCTTTTTGTCATTTATTGCTTTCTTTACGGTTCTATTTATCCACATTGGTTTCTTATTGTTTCTTAGCCTTTTATTCCTATAAGGTATGTACCTCCCACAATTAGATGTTACAATGCTTTTAAAAATCTCCCATTTTGTGGTTGTATTTTTATTTTTGAGGACTTTGTCCCAGTTAGTTAGGCCTATGGCCTCGCTTAGTTGGCTAAATTTTGCTTTTTTGAAGTTTGTTATTTTGTTTCTCCCTTTAGAAACTCTAGTTTGAAGGATAATTGGAAGGTTATTACTTTATGGTCACTATTTGCTAGGGTGTCTCCCAACCTGCACATCTGTTGCTTCTGTCAGGTCTATTGGTTAATACTAAGTCCAGACACAAGGAATCTCATATCCGAGTAGGGAGGGTAGCAGACGGATCAAAAGGCCAGAAATTATCTATCCCTGATCTGTCCGCTAAGCGCTATTTAGGCCCTGCCTACAAAACGGAATAGCCGCCCTGATGAGGCGATCCCGTGTCAGGAACCTCCTAGAATCCCTAATGAGGCCCTGGCACAGGATAGTACCCACCACCAATGTGAAGTGTATTGGTCAAAAAGTCTGTCAGTAGTCAAAAAGATGTATTATGACCTGAGGAATCACATAGAGTGCGAGCTCCCATTCACTGGGATGATATCTCTCACTCCTAGTGATTCTCCCAATAGACAAAATTACTGTTCAGACATGATACATAATATAAAGGTATATAGTCGTCCCAAATAGGTATACAAATTCCCTATAGTAGACCCAAATAGGTATACAAGTCACACACAGAAAAAAAAGAGAATGCTAATGAGGATTGTGTAGTAGTAGACCTTCTTAAAGAGTCTGTAGGACATTTAACTGGGCCCATTAGATATTGCCTAGTGGAGCAGGGCATTTTTTTATGATTGCATTTTACTCATTTTGGGCTAAAAATAATTTTGTTAATTGGTCTTTATTAAAATATTGAGCCCATTCTGTCACAAGGGGTTAACAGTTTTTCTTGCTCTCTAAATGGTACTTTTTACTTTCACTTTGTGCCTGTCATCTAATAAACCTTATCACTAAATTGCTAAGAGGTCATAAACATTTATTTATTATTCGTATCAGTGCAGCGAACCAGACCGCAGGGGCAATCTGTGAGCACACGGCAGGCTGATGGGGGTAGTAGTCGTACTCATGATTTTAGTAGCTCCCTGGGGCGGCATGCAGTGATGGGGAAGACTGCACTAAGTCCTCCGGGGCACTTTCTAGTATAGAGATCTCCAGCCAGATGGTAGTTGAGGTGCCCTTGATGGTATAGGTGGTTAGAGTGCTTTTGAGGCTAGGACCCTGGTTGTTCGTGATGCCAGCACCGTTAGGTGCAAAGGTTGGTGGTGGAAAACATGAGGAGTCGGATGTAGTAAAACAGTTGAACTTTTACTTAAATCACTTTTCTCCAGGTAGTCAGTACAGTTCCTTTATATGGCATAAAGATATGACTCAGATATTGGTTTAGCTGTAATCCTTGTAACAGGCTGGGCAGTTATCAGTTAAGGAGTTTTCTTAAGACTTTTACTTTAACAGGCAAGAAAAAGGCTCTTTCTTATATAAGTCCATTCTCTAGCACTCAGGTACTGAATATAATAAACTCTTACTAGTCAGTAGCAATACACAGGGCGGTCTCCCTAATGGCAGGCATCAGTCTTCTGCTTCATTCTTTGGAAAGGATACTTACTGAAGAATTACGGTCCACTATGTCCATAAAGGCATGTGGTAAAGGATAATTTTACGCATTAATCATCCGGCTGTGTCCAGGTACTTTTAGGATCCTCCTGGTCACTGGTGCTTGTGAAGTCCATTGGCTATTTTAGCTCTAACCTCCACTAGACTTTCTCTATATCCAGACACTGTGATACTGTTCTCTACTTCCTTAGCCCAGCCAGAGCCAATGGGCTAAAATAGCAGCTACATTGTGAACAAGGCATGTTCTGCTCCTCCATTAACTTCCTACCTTCTCCTCTGTTCTCCTCTCAACAACAAACAACTTCTCCTTCTTCCTATTAGCATACCCCAGATATATATATATGAGTGATGCCAGCACCACCTAGGAGCGAATGGATGCCATGACACTTTAACAGCCTGTTAATAAGAATTACAGTTTACACAGAAATACATTAGATAGGCATATACAAAAGTTTGAAGTGCCCAGGGCCATGACCATCACTGAGTAGGACACTGCATGAGAAATATAGAAATTGAGCTATAATGAGTGTTTATAAGGTCAGAGATCAGAGCTGCCTGACAGAACATAGTGGGAATGCAGATCCTGCTTCTAGAGAAACTCAAGGCTGCACAAAGACACTGGTTCAAAACTTTTAATAAAGAGCAACTGAAAAAAATATGTTTAGCTCAGAATGAGTACAATGCAATAATAAAAAAATTGTCATCAGAGGTGTACATAGTAATCCAGACATTACAACAAGACCAATCTAACTGTGGGAATGGAATCGTAAAGTGGTTTGATGTCCACAATGGGCATGGTTTTATCAGCCAAATTGGCTCTGAAGAGCATGTGTTTGTACACAGAGCGACTTTAAAGCAGAGTGGCAGACCTAGGTGCTTTCATCATCTCAGAAAGGGAGAAACGGTGGAGTTCACTCTGGTGGAGGAAGTAAGTAGTAGCTGGGCTGCCTGTGTCACAAGTCCTGATGGTCTCCCAGTCAAAGGGAGGAGGTCTGCTCATAGAAGGAGACAACTTTGTTTGGCATTTCTCCTGGCCAAAAAGATATGACTCTGTAAATTATCAAACTCATGCAGCTGCTAATAAATCTAGTCTACGGGTCATTAATTCAGCACTCCCCTTATAGGGTGGAGAAGTGACACAGTGCCACCAATCCCTGGATCCACACATTGGCTCATGTGTCCAGCACAGTAAGAGACAGATCCAGCCATCATCAGCTGTAGGGTTGAGCGAACCCGAACTTTTCAGTTCGGGTTCGTACCGAATATTACGGTTTTTCGCACCCGGACCCAAACCCGAACATTTCCGTAAAAGTTCGGGTTTGTTGTTTGGCGATTTCTTCCCGCTTTTTGAAAGGGTGCAGGGCAGCCAATGAAGAAGCGTTTCACTACTTTGCCCTAAGAAGCCATCACAGCCATGCCTACTATTGGCATGGCTGTGATTGGCTTAGTGCAGCATGTGACCCAGCCTCTATATAAGCTGGAGTCACGTAGCACCGCACGTCACTCTGCTGCTCTTAGTGTAGGAACAGGCTGTTGCTGGTGCTCTCAGGGAGAGATTAGGGAAGAAATCTGTTGAACTTGGTGGGGTAAATCTTCAAACTACAGCAATTATTGAGGGTCCTATGCTACATATTTGTACCCAGCCCTGAGCCCAGTGATACTGCAAAATAATTTTAAATCCATCTATTACTGAGGTGGGGACTGGCGGCCATTTTAGAAACTGCAGTGTCCTTGGAACTGTCTGTGACCTGCATGTGTGCCAGCCTGCCAGGGACATCAGTCTAATTATTTTTGGTAGCTCAGTGGAGGAAAAATTCCTTTTTCTGGAAGGTCAAGTCCCCTACATTGACTATTTTATAATTTTGGGGTGACATAGTACATTTCTGTAGTTGGGGGAATAAACCCGTACTGTCGTACCACAGAGCACGTTTGCCTACACTGCTGAAAAACCTATTTTAAAATTTCGCAGTGATATAGTGCATTTCTGTAGTTGCTGTAATAAATCCGTACTGTCGTACCAAAGAGCATGTTTGCATACACTGCTGAAAAACCTATTTTAAAATTTTGCGGTGACAGTGCATTTCTGTAGTTGCTGTAATAAACCTGTACTGTCGTACCACAGAGCACGTTTGCATACACCGCTTAAAAACCTATTTTAAAATTTTGCGGTGAAAAACCGCATTTCTGTAGTTGGGTTAATAAACCTGTACTGTTGTGCCACAGAGAATGTTTGCATGCAACGCTGAAAAACCTGTTTTATAATTTTTGGGGTGACATACTGCATTTCTGTAGCTGGGTTAATAACCCTGTACTGTTGTCCCACAGAGCACATTTGCATACAACGCAAAAAAAAACAGTTTTATAATTTTGCAGTGAAAAACTGCATTTCTGTAGTTGGGTTAATAAACCTGTACTGTTGTGCCACAGAATACATTTGCATACAACGCTGACAAAACTTGTTTTATAATTTTTGGGGTGACATACTGCATTTCTGTAGTTGGGTTAATTAACCTGTACTGTTGTGCCACAGAGCATGTTTGCATACAATGCTGAAAAACCTGTTTTATAATTTTTGGGGTGACATACTGCATTTCTGTAGTTGGGTTAATAAACCCGTACTGTTGTGCCACAGAGCGCGTTTGCATACAACGCTGAAAAAACTGTTTTATAATTTTTGGGGTGACATACTGCATTTCTGTAGTTTGTTGCAATAAACACTGGTTTTGTGCTACATAGCAGATCTGAGGCCTACCCTGTATGTCAGTCATTTTAAGTAACATAGTAACATAGTATATAAGACCGAAAAAAGACATTTGTCAATCCAGTTTGGCCTGTTTCCTACAAGTTGATTCAGAGGAAGGCAAAAAAAAAACTGTGAGGCAGAAGCCAATTTTCCCCACTTAAGGGGAAAAAATTCCTTCCCGACTCCATTCAGGCAATCAGAAGTACTCCCTGGATCAACGATCCCTCTCTAGTACCTATAACCTGTAATATTTTTACACTCCAGAAATACATCCAGTCCCCTCTTGAATTCCTTTATTGTACTCACCATCACCACCTCCTCAGGCAGAGAGTTCCACAGTCTCACTGCTCTTACCGTGAAGAATCCTTTTCTATGTTTGTGTACAAACCTTCTTTCCTCCAGACGCAGAGGATGTCCCCTAGTCACAGTCACAGGGAAAAATAGATGATAGGAGAGATCTCTGTACTGATCCCTGATATATTTATACATAGTTATTAGATCTCTCCTCATTCGTCTTTTTTCTAAAGTGAATAACCCTAGTTTTGTTAACCTTTCAAGGTACTATAGTTGCCCCATTCCAGTTATTACTTTAGTTGCCCTCTTCTGAACCCTCTCCAGCTCTGCTAATTATGCCTTGTTCACAGGAGCCCAGAACTGTACACAGTACTCCATGTGTGGTCTGACTAGTGATTTGTAAAGTGGTAGGACTATGTTCTCATCACGGGCATCTATGCCCCTCTTGATGCAACCCATTATCTTATTGGCCTGACACTGGTTTTACAGCTTAGTTTGCTGTTTATTAAAATTCCTAGATCCTTTTCCATGTCAGTGTTACCGAGTGTTTTACCATTTAATATGTACGGGTGACTTGCATTATTCCTTCCCATGTGCATAACTTTACATTTGTCAGTGTTAAACCTCATCTGCCATTTCTCTGCCCAAGCCTCCAATCTATCCAGATCCCTCTGTAGCAGAAAACTGTCCTCTTCAGTGATAATTACTTTACACAGTTTAGTGTCATCTGCAAAAATGTATATTTTACTATGCAAGCCTTCTACAAGATCATTAATAAATATATTGAAGAGAATAGGGCCCAATACTGACCCCTGAGGTACCCAACTAGTGACAGTGACCCAATCTGAGTGTGTACCATTAGTAACCACCTCTGTTTTCTGTCACTCAGCTAGTTACTTACCCACATACAGACATTTTCTCCCAGTCCGAGCATCCTCATTTTATATACTAACCTTTTATGAGGTACAGTGTCAAATGCTTTGGAGAAGTCCAGATATATAACATCCATTGATTCGCTGCTGTCAAGTCTAGAACTTACCTCCTCATAGAAACTGATTAAATTTGTTTGACATGACCGATCCCTCATGAAGCCATGCTGATATGGCGATATTTGCTTATTTTCATTGAGATACTCCAAGATAGCATCTCTTAGAAACCCTTCAAACAGTTTACCAACAACAGATGTTAAACTTACCGGCCTATAATTTCCAGGCTCTGTTTTTGGACCCTTTTTGAATATTGGCACCACATTTGCTATGCGCCAATCCTGTGGAAAATTCCCTGTCAGTATAGAGTCCGTAAATATCAGAAATAAAGATCTGGCTATGACATCACTTAATTCCCTTAGGATACGGGGTGTATGCCATCCGGTCCTGGCAATTTGTCTATTTTAATCTTTTTAAGTCGCTGTTGTACTTCTTCCTGGGTCAGACAGGGCACTTTTAATGGGGAATTTACTTTTACATTCTCCATTTCTTCTGAAGTTTATTTTCCTCAGTGAATATAGTGGAGAAAAATAATTTAATTTAATAGTTTTGCTTTATCCTCGTCGCTCTCTGCACCACCCTCCTCATTGCTATGTAGAGGGCCAACTCCTTCAGATTTATATTTTTACCATTTATATAATTGAAGAACATTTTAGGGTTAGTTTTACTCTCTTTGGCAATTAATCTCTCGGTCTCTAGTTTGGCAATTTTTATTAGTTTTTACATATTCTATTTTTTTCCTTATAGTTTATCAGTGCATCCTGGCTCCCTCCTGTTTTAGTGATTTATATGCTTTCTTTTTGTTATTTATTGTTTTCTTTACGGTTCTATTTATCCACATTGGTTTCTTATTGTTTCTTAGCCTTTTATTCCTATAAGGTATGTACCTCCCACAATTAGATGTTACAATGCTTTTAAAAATCTCCCATTTTGTGGTTGTATTTTTATTTTTGAGGACTTTGTCCCAGTTAGTTAGGCCTATGGCCTCGCTTAGTTGGCTAAATTTTGCTTTTTTGAAGTTTGTTATTTTTGTTTCTCCCTTTAGAAACTCTAGTTTGAAGGATAATTGGAAGGTTATTACTTTATGGTCACTATTTGCTAGGTGTCTCCCAACCTGCACATCTGTTGCTTTGTCAGGTCTATTGGTTAATACTAAGTCCAGTATGGCTATCCCTTAGTCGGGTCCTGAACCAGTTGGGAAAGGTAATTGTCTTTGTCTATTGCCAAGAACCTGTTTCCTTTATGGGATGTACAGCTTTCAGTTTCCCAGTCTATATCTTGGTAGTTAAAGTCCCCCATAATAACGGCTTAATTATGATTTGCCGCCTCGTCTATCTCGTTTAGTAATAGTTTTTCTGTGGACTCTGGTATATTAGGTGGTTTATAATAAACTCCTATTAGTAATTTATTATTGTTTTTTGCTCCATGTATTTCTACCCACAGTGACTCCACATGTTCATGTCCCTCACAGATGTATTCTCGAATTGTGGGCTTTAGACAGGACTTTACATAGAGGCAGACCCCTCCACCTCTCTGGTTTTGACTATCCTTTCTAAACAGATTGTAACCTTTCTATTAACTGCCCAGTCATAGCTATCATCCAGCCATGTCTCAGTTTTTCCCACTATGTCATAGTCCTCCTCACACATCACTAATTCCAGTTCACCAGTCTTGTTAGTCAGGATTCTGGCATTAGTATACATACATTTGAGAGGTTTATGTGTATTTTTTACCCTACACCTTTCATTCTGAACTGTTCTAGTCCCCCCTTCCATTCCTCCCCCAGTCCCACTACCTTGTCCCCGGTCTCTATCTTTCCCTTCTATAATGTAATTACCCTCCCCCCCAGTCCTTAGTTTAAACAATCCTCCAACCTTCTAGCCATCTTTCTCCCCAACACAGCTGCCCCTTCCCCATTGAGGTGCAGCCCATCCCTAAGATAGAGCCTGTAGCCGACAGAGAAGTCGGCCCAGTTCTCCAGGAACCTGAACCCCTTCTTCCTACACCAGTTCTTGAGCCACTTGTTAACCACCCTTATCTCCTGCTACCTTTCTTGTGTGGCTCGTGGTACAGGCAGTATTTCAGAAAATACTACCTTTGAGGTCCTTGCCCTAAGCTTTTGACCTAAATCCCTGAAATCATTTTAAGGACCTTCCACCTTCCTCTAACTTTGTCATTGGTTCCGATATGGACCATTACTGCTGGATCTTCTCCAGCCCCTCCCATTAATCTGTCAACCCGATCGTGATGTGTTGAACTTTAGCGCCGGGAAGACAGCACACTGTTCGGCGATCACAATCTTTGTGACAGATCGCCCTATTTGCTCCCCTAATAATGGAGTCTCCCACTACCAACACCTGTCTGGCCTGCCCTGCTCTCCTGGTCCCCTGCTTACTGGAGCTGACATTCCCCTGACTGGCAGAGGAAGTGTCCGGCTGCAGCAGTGCCATCCCTGAACTGTCAGCCCCCTCATCTGCCAACCGTGCAAACTTGTTGGGTTGTGTCAGATCAGGGCTAGCCTCCCTGGCACTATTCCCTCTACCCCGCTTTCTTACTGTTACCCAGCTAACTACCTCAATCTCCTCCGCCTCCTCACTGTCACTCTCCCCCTTATCTGCTCCATAGAGTGCTTGCTCGGTGAGCAGCAAACTCTTTTCCAAATTGTCAGTGGCTTTCAGTGTTGCAACTCGCCTGTTTAGAGTCTCGATGTGCTATTTCAAACTGGTAATTTGCTCACATTTTGAACAAACATATACACCCTTGAACGGCTGTTCCAGGACTGCATACATCAGACAAGATGTGCACTGGACTGCGTTGTCAATAATGGAAGTCATACTGGGGATTATGCAGGAAAAGAGAAAAATAAAAAATAAAGATACAATATAGAGCAGTGATAACAAGATTCTTACTTACTGCGGTCCCCTTACAGTAGTAGGAAGACTAGCTAGAATCAAGCCAACAAGGAATATACAAGGAAGATCTTATGAATCTTTGTTTCTTGCTCCTTTTCTTAAACTCCGGTTTCTTTAAACTCCACTTATAAAAGCAGCCACTTAATAAGAGCAAAGTAACCTGTGGAATGCCGCATTTACATAGTTGGTTGCAAAAACACTGGTTTTGTGGTAGATAGCACATTTGCAGTGTACGCTGCGTTTCTGACAGTCAAATTAAACCGTTAACCTCTGCTGTTACATTGCTAGTTTGAAAAATCTAATTTTTGTTGATAGTGAAGTAATTGTATTGAATTGCTCCATTACACTGTTGTGTGACCTAAAGAAATGTATTCTTTTTATGACACGGGCACTGCCTTACTGTTAGTGAACTTAATTGTTGACTTTTGGCAGTTAAATTGACACCTGAGATAAACCATCTTTTAGTTTGGTGGGTGAACGCAAATAATGAGGAGAACATCAAATAAGGGACATGGACATGGTCGTGGTGGTGTTAGTGGAGCTCCTGTAACTGGAAGAGGTCGTGGCCGTTCTGCGCCAGCTAAAGGTCCAAGTGAAACATCTTCCTTAGGTGCGAGTAGGTGACAGAACCTGCAGCGTTATTTGGTAGGCCCGAATGCCGTTCTACGGATGGTGAAGCCAGAACAAGTACAGGCTGACAGTGGCGCCAGTTCCTTCGCAGTATCTCCCACCCAGTCCTCTGCAGAAAGCTCAGAGTTGGCACCTGCAGCCCATGCCCATCAGTCTTTCACCTCACCCCCTTGCAAAGCAGCCAAGCAGCCTAAGCTCCAAGTCATGCAGCAGACTCTTATGCTTTTTGATGACTCTGCTGGCAGGGTTTCCCCGGGCCATTCACATAGCCCTGCCCCAGAAGTGGAAGTCATTGAATGCACTGATGCCCAACCACTTATGTTGCAGGATGAGGACATGGGAATACCACCGCAACACGTCTCTGATTATGACAAAACACAGGTGCCAACTGCTGCGGCTTTCTGCAGTGTGCAGACCGACGAGGAGCCAGAATCCTACTCCACACTGATGAGGGGAAACACCCTGAAACAGCTGTCTGTGGATGGATAACTGGCTTATGTTTTCCCCGTCACATCCTTAAAGCTTGTAAAAAAGCGGGATCTTGACATAGGGGCCACTTAATATGGTGGATTTGGTGATCTCTGTAATGAAGACACCCCTTTGCACCGGTTTTCCTTCCTTTGAGGGATATCTGGCTTTCATTGTGTTGTAGACCCAATACTGGGGATCCACATTTATTTTGCATATTACTGTTTCCCAGGGAGCTTTGCACTTTGGATTGCTGTGTTGTGGCTGGTCTTCCTGAGATCAGCTATTGTTTTGTTTGAGTAGTCTCCAAGGCATTGCTCCCGGTTAGCCAGAATCCTACTCCACACTGATGAGGGGCAATACCCTGAAACAGCTGTCTGTGGATGGATAACTGGCTTAGGTTTTCCCCGTCACATCCTTAAAGCTTGTAAAAAAGCGAGATCTTGACATAGGGGCAACTTAATATGGTGGATTTCGTGATCTCTGTAATGGAGACACCCCTTTTCACCGGTTTTCCTTCCTTTGAGGGATATCTGGCTTTCATTGTGTTGTAGACCCAGTACTGGGGCTCCACATTTATTTTGCATGAGACCGACGAGGAGTGCAGGGGTCAAGAATGGGTAGAAGATGATGTGAAGAACGATGAGGTCCTAGACCCCGACTGGACTCAAGTTCATGCTAGTGACGTGTGCAGTTCTGAGGAAGAGGCGGTGGTTGCACAGAGGCAACAGCACAGAAAGAGAGGGAGCAGACTGCAAAAGCGGAGTGGTGGTCCCTGAGACAGTACGCCTGCTACTGCCCACCGCACCCAGGGACCTAGCACACCAAAGCCAGCTCCAAGGAGTCCATTAGTGTGGCAGTTCTTCAGACAATGTCCTGACAACAAGACATGAGTCTGTGCCATCAGAGCCTGAAGCGAGGCATAAAAGTTCTAAACCTGAGCACAACCTGCATGACCAGGCATCTACATGCAAAGCACGAACTGCAGTGGAGTAAACATCTTAACAACCAAGAAAGGTCTTCTCCTGCTTCTTCTTCTGCTACTGTCTCTGCCTCTTCCTCCACCTCTGGAGTCACAGTGGCACCTGCCACCGAGCAAACAGAGGATGTGCCACCAACACCACCCCCTCCGTCATCATCACCAAGCATCTCCACCATGTCACACGCAAGCGTTCAGCTGTCCATCTCCCAAACACTGGAGAAAAAGAGAAAATACCCACCTACCCACCCTCGATCCCTGGCCCTGAATGCCAGCATTTTAAAATTACTGGCCTTTGAAATGCTGTCATTCCGTCTGGTGGAGAGAGACTGTTATAAACAGCTGATGGCGGTGGCTGTCCCACAGTACGTCGTTCCCAGCAGCCACTACTTTTCCAGGCGAGCCATCCCTTCCCTGCACAACCAAGTGGAGGATAAAATCAAGTGTGCACTGCGCCACGCCATCTGTGGCAAGGTCCACATAACCACAGATCATTCGCTGGCAGGCTGTAGATATAAAATAAAAAGCATCAAATAGGTATATCAGATGCTGTTTTGTTAACAGCGTCTGATATACCTGCTACCTGGTCCTCTGGTGGTCCCATTTACTTGGATCGACCACCAGAGGACACAGGCAGCTCTGTAAGTAGCACCAAGCACAACACAACACTACACCCCCCCCTCCCTGTCACTTATTAACCCCTCATTAACCCCTGATCACCCCATATAGACTCCCTGATCACCCCCCTGTCATGGATCAACCCCCTGTAAGGCTCCATTCAGACGTCCATATGTGTTTTGCGGATCCAAGGATCCGCAAAACACGGACACCGGCAATGTGCTTTCCGCATTTTGCGGATCCGCACATTGCCAAAACTATATAGAAAATGCCTTTTCTTGTCCATAATTGTGGACAAGAATAGGACATGTTCTATATTTTTGCGGAACGGAAGTGCGGACCCGGAAGTGCGGATCCGCAATTCCGGATCCGAGTGTAACAAAGTCTGTCCCCATAGAAATGAATGGGTCCGCAATTTCGTTCTGCAAAACGCGGAACAGAATTGCGGACGTGTGAATAGGGCCTAAGGGTCCCTTATCACCGCCAGTTAGTTAGCTACTTGTTAGTAAGTTAGCGCCTACCGCACCGCAGTCACTGATTTGTCGCTGATTAGCGTCATCAACACTAGTACTACTGTATATAGTATCTGTAAGTGATCAAGACTGATCGCAATCAGATCTATATCAGTACATTACGGTCACCTTAGGCTCTACAAAAAAACACAGTGTTCTCCTGATCAGGCCTGATCTTGTGCGCACACTTGCGTTTAGTCCGCCCCACCACAGTGTCAGATATTTTTTTTTTCTGATCACTGCAGAAACACTGTAAAATCACTGCGGCACTATAAAGATCACTTTTGAAATTTTTGGATCTTTATTAGCGATCGCAGCTTTACCTCGCAAGCACTCCTATGTCCTTTCCCCTCTTTTTTTGCACATTTTTTGGCAGAGATTTTTTTATCCACATTGATCGATGCGAATGAAGAAATCTGTGCTGTTCATTTTTTTTTTCAGCCCAGAGGCTGAACGGAAAGAAAAAATCTCATTACCCGTATGCTCAATATAAGGAGAATAGCAGAAACTCCTAATGCTGGCCATACATGTACTGATTGCGGAGACCCTCAAATGCCAGGGCAGTATAAATACCCCACAAGTGACCCCATTTTAGAAAGAAGACACCCCCAAAGAATTCCATGAGGGGCATGGCGAGTTCATAGAAGATTTTTTTTTTTGGCACAAGTTAACTTGTGACAAAAAATAAAATTTTACATGAACTCACCATACCCCTCACGGAATACCTTGGAGTGTCTTCTTTTAAAATGGGGTCACTTGTGGGGTATTTATACTGCCCTGGCATTTTAGGGCTCCTTAAAGCGTGAGAAGTAGTTTGGAATCCAAATGCTTAAAAATGCCCTGTGAAATCCTTTTCAAAAATTTTTATACAAAGTTGTCAATTTACAGAAATATTTCTCTCACCCAGCATGGGTATATGTAAAAATACACCCCAAAACACATTGCCCTACTTCTTCTGAGTACAGCAATACCACATGTGTGACACTTTTTTGCAGCCTAGGTGCGTAAAGGGGCCAAAAGTCCAACGAGTACCTTTAGGCTTTACAAGGTTGCTCACAATTTAGTCCTGCCCAAAATGCCAGAACAGTAAACACACCCTGCAAGTGACCCTATTTCGGAAAGTAGACACACCAAGGTATTCACTCAGGGGCATAGTGAGTCCGTGGGAGATTTTTATTTTTTTTGCCAGAAGTTAGCAGAAATGGAAACTATATAATTTTTTTTCCTCAGAAAGTGTCATTTTCCGCTAACTTGTGAAATAAAAATTAAATCATACATGAACTCACCATGCCCCTCCGCGAATACTTTGGGGTGTCTTCTTTCCAAAATTGTGTCATTTGGGGGGTATTTATACTATCCTGGCATTCTAGCACCTCAAAAAACATGACAGGTGCTCAGAAAGTCAGAGCTGCTTCAAAATGTGGAAATTCACTTTTTTGTACCATAGTTTGTAAACGCTATAACTTTTGCGCAAACCAATAAATATACACTTATTGGATTTTTTTTATCAAAGACATGTAGCACAATAAACTCTGACACAAACTTGTATAGAAATGTAATTATATTTAAACAATTTTACCAGAAAAAGTTAAAAATACACTTTTTTTGAGAAAATTGCGGTCTTTTTTGATTAATATCAGAAAAACGAAAAATCTCAGCAGCAATCAAATACCACCAAAAGAAAGCTGTATTTGTGAGGAGAAAAGGAGGAAAAATTCATTTGGGTGGTAATTTGTATGACCGAGTAATAAACGGTGAAAGTAGTGTAGTGCAGAATTGTAACAAGTGGTCTGGTCATTAAGGGGGTTTAAGCTAGGAGGGCTGAAGTGGTTAAATTGTTTCATAATAAATGCTTTTGAGTTGAGCTGCAGGGGAGAGCAGAGAGGTTAGGAGTGGTTGTAGACAGCAGTCCTCATGCTATTTCGCTCCCCTGGGGCCATACAGAGATGGGGAGGGTGCACATCCTAGTTTTAATACAGCATTCACAGTTCAGACTTTGCATGGACAAGCAGGTTTTCCACAGCTTTACAATTTCGGAGATCTTACAACTGAAAAGGTAGTTAACAGGCCAGGGTCTTTCTCTGAAGCTATTCTCCTCAAACTGCTTTTTTCTATCCCAAAATTCTCACTTCCTCTATGCAACCATGGGCCGGCCTCCTCTTTATGACAGACTAAGTTCTGTTCCTTTTCCAGGTTGCTGTACTCACAGTAAATTATTCTACAATGTTCTCAGAGGGATGTTGGTCTTAGTAAATGTACAGTCTGCCTGCAAAGTATGTCCAGACATCTCCTGGACAAGTAAGCTGTGGAGTCCATAAAACAGATTATCTCCACAGAACTTCTGTACCCACCTCTTCTAAACACTGGTATGTTCCAAAAAGTATATACTTTGCTCTTAGCTGGTTTAAAGCTTTCTCTATTTGCTTCTCTCTGGCTGATTCTATCACAGGGCTGTCCTTAGTTTGCATGCTCTCTTCACTCTCAGGCTAGACTGACTACACTGAGTTCTAAAAACTCCCTATGTGACAACAGCCCCACCTAGTGATGGTAACTAAGACCTGTTAACTCATTGTGCAAGTTAGATATGAAATGCATAAAAATACATTAGCACATTGTTAACCCTTTTTGCAGTGGAGCACTGTCAGAGCAGTGGGACACTGCATTTTGAGTGTGTGTGTGTGTGTGTGATATCTGATCTGTTTAACTCATTTGCAACCCTTGACATATTATTACGGGGGGGGGGGGGGTGAGAGGTTTATGGTGAGGCATCATCAGCTGATTCCACTTCACACAAAGCAGTTGCTGGCTGTCTATAACAGTCTATTGCTGTAACATCTCAGCAGTTACATAAAGACGGGTTCCCAGGTCATAGTGAGCTGCTGGCAAAGCCATTCCCAGCCTTCCAGAATCCTATAGACTGCTAAAGTATTCTAATAAGGTACATCTTAGATTATTACTGTTGGGGACTAAATAGAAGCACTATTGGGCCTAAATGGGAATTATTTCTGAGTGGGACTGGGGACCTAAATGAGACATGGTTCTATAAAAAGTGACATGTCCACAGGTTAGGGGATGCAATATTTGGCCTGCCCTAGGAACTAGCATCCCATGCTACACCACTGCTACTAGGTCTCAGGATGCTTTACTGTTGGCATGACACAGGACTGATGGTAGCTCTTACCTTTTCTTCTCCGGACAAGCCTTTTTCCAGATGCCCCAAACAATCGGAAAGAGGCTTCATCGGAGAATGACTTTGCCCCAGTCCTCAGCAATCCATTCACCATATTTTCTGCAGAAGATCAATTTGTCCCTGATGTTTTTTTGGAGAGAAGTGGCTTCTTTGCTGCCCTTCTTGACACCAGGCCATCTTCCAAAAGTCTTCGCCTCACTGTGCGTGCAGATGCGCTCACACCTGCCTGCTGCCATTCCTGAGCAAGCTCTGCACTGGTGGCACTCTGATCCCACAGCTGAATCCTCCTTAGGAGACGATCCTGGGGCTTGCTGGACTTTCTTGGACGCCCTGAAGCCTTCTTAACGTGAATTTAACCTCTTTTCTTGAAATTCTTGATGATCCTATAAATTGTTGATTGAGGTGCAATCTTAGTAGCCACAATATCCTTGCCTATGAAGCCATTTTTATGCAACGTAATGATGGCTGCACGCGTTTCTTTGCAGGTCACCATGGTTAAAAATGGAAGAACAATGATTTCAAGCATCACCCTCCTTTTAACATGTCAAGTCTGCCAATTTAACCCAATCAGCCTGACATAATGATCTCCAGCCTTGTGCTCATCAACATTCTCACCTGAGTTAACAAGACGATTACTGAAATAATCTCAGCAGGTCCTTTAATGACAGCAATGAAATGCAGTGGAAAGGATTTTTTTGGGATTAAGTTAATTTTCATGGAAAAGAAGGACTATGCAATTCATCTGATCACTCTTCAAAACATTCTGGAGTATATGCAAATTGCTATTATAAAAACTTAAGCAGCAACTTTTCCAATTTCCAATATTTATGTAATTCTCAAAACTTTTGGCCACGACTGTAGTTTCACAACAGCTGGAGTGCCGAAGTTTGTGGATCCCTGCCTTAGGTGCCTAGTTAGGCTACATGCACACGACAGTGAAAAAAAACGTCCTTTAAAAACGGACACACTGTCAGTTTTTCATGGCCATTTTGCATCAGTGTGTGCATCCATTTTCTGGCCATGTGTCCGTTTTTAATGTACATTTTGCATCCGTTTTGCATCAGTTTTTCATGTCCGTGAAAAACGGACATGAAAAATTGATTAATTTGATTGGCAGTTATTTCTAGACCCATCTTTCTGACTGCCCTGATCTGTGGGCTGACAGTGTCATGGGGATCTGTAGGCGACACTGTTATGGACGGGGATCTGTGGGCGACACTGTTATGGAGGGGATCTGTGGGTGACACTGTTATGGAGGGGATCTGTGGGTGACACTGTTATGGAGGGGATCTGTGGGTGACACTGTTATGGGGTGAATTTTCCATTTTAATCCATTTTTTCCAGTAACAAAGCTAGGGTTAACAGTAAAACAAAACTCTCTATTTATTGCCCCGATTCTGTAGTTTGCAGAAACACCCCATATGTGCTCGTAAACTATTGTATGGCCAAACGGCAGAGCGCAGAAGGAAAGGAACGCCATATGGTTTTTGGAAGGCGTATTTTGCTGGACTGGATTTTTGACACCATGTCCCATTTGAAGCCCCCCCGATGCACCCCTAGAGTAGAAACTCCAAAAAAGTGACTCCATCTAAGAAACTAAACACCTCAAGGTATTCAAAACCGGTTTTACAAACTTTGTTAACCCTTTAGGTGTTCCACAAGAGTTATTGGCAAATGGAGATGAAATTTCCGAATTTCTATTTTTTATTACCTTTCCTCAAAAAAAGTGTAATATAGAGCAACCAAAAATCATATTTACCCTTAAATCATACAAACAAAACTGCCACCGTATCCCGTAGTTTCCAAAATGGGGTCACTTTTTTGGAGTTTCTACTTCTACCTTCTACGCCCTGCCGTTTGGCCATACAGCAGTTTACGACCACATATGGGGTGTTTCTACAAACTAGAGAATCAGGGCAACCCATATTGAGTTTTGTTTGGCTGTTAACCCTTGCTCTGTTACTGGAAAAATGGATTAAAATGGAAAATTTGCAAAAAAATTGCTGTTTTGGGACCGTTTTCATTTTTTGTTATTTACATTTACATCGTTAGATAGTATGCTATTTCTATAGAGCAGGTTGTTACAGATGCGACAATACCAAATATGACTACTTTTTGGGTGGTTTTGTTTCAGTTTTACAGAATAAAGCATGAAACAAAAATGATTTTTTTTAGTGTCTCCACATTCTGAAAGCCATTTTTTTTTTTTTGGGCGAATGTCTTATGTAGGGGCTCATTTTTTGCGGGATGAGATGGCGGTTTGATTGGCACTATCTTGGGGTGCATACGACATTTTGGTCGCTTGCTATTAGACTTTTTATGATGTAAGGTGACAAAAATGGCTTTTTTGACAATGTTTTTATTTTTTATGTTTATGGCGTTGACTTGAGGGGTTAGGTCGTGCTATATTTTAATAGAGCAGGTCCTTACGGACGAGGCGATACCTAATATGTATACCTTTTTTATTTATTTAGGTTTTACACAATAATATCCTTTTTGAAACAAAAAAAACATGTTTTAGTGTCTCCATAGTCTGAGAGCCATATTTTTTTCCGTTTTTAAGCGATTGTCTCAGGTTGGGTATAATTTTTGCGGGATGAGGTAACAGTTTGATTGGCACATTTTGGGGGGTCATATGACATTTTGATCGCTTGCTATTACACGTTTTGTGATGTAAGGTTACAAAAAAATGGCTTTTTTGGCTAGTTTTTTTTTTTTTTCAGTGTTCACTTGAGGGGTTAGGTCATGTGATATTTTTATAGAGCAGATTCTTACGGACGTGGAGATACCTAATATGTCTACTTTTTAGTTCTTTTTACATTTAACACTAAAAGCATTTTTGAAACAAAAAAATCATGTTTTAGTCTAAGAGCCATAGTTTTTATTTTTTGGTCAATTGTTTTAGGTACTCATTTTTAGGGGCTCATTTTTTGTGGATGAGATGGCGGGTTGATTGGTACTTTTTGGGAGGCATACGCCTTTTGATCGCTTTGTAATATACTTTTTGTGACATAAGGGGCCAAAAATGGCTTTTTACACCATTTTTTTTTTTTTTTAATGGGTTCACCGAAGGGGTTCGGTCATGTGATATTTTTATAGAGCAGGTTTTTACGGACATGGCGATACCTAATATGTGTACAGTATTTTATGTTTTTCATTTTTATTCAGTGATATGTGTTTTCTTTTATTTTCACTTTTTCACTTTTTACATTTTTTTACCTAGACCCACTTGGTTCTTTTAGATCCAGTGGATCTGGGTCTATAAAATACAGTAAGTACACTATATAGTGTACTTACTGTATTTTTTTACTTTAGAAAGCCTGAATAGACCTGCCTATAGCAGATCTGTTCAGGCTTTCAGCACCATTGAGAGAGCAGGGCGCTTCAGTAAGCGTCCTGTCTCCATGGTGACCATCACCCGCTGCCAGAAGAGAGCAGCTGGTGATGGGGAGGGAGGGGAGCTCCCTCCCTCTGTGACCCCATCCTGTCGGGGGGCTGCATAGGCACGGCAGCCCCCCAATGGGAGAGAGAGGGAGCTACCTCCCTGTTAACCCCTTCCATACCGCGGTCCGTACGGGCCGCGGTATGGAAGGGGTTAAACTGCTGACATCTGCAGCACAGATGTCAGCAGTTTATAGCAGGGGGTCAGCAATGTGCTGACTCCCTACTATACCCACTAGACACCAAGGAATTCTTTTTAAAGGAAGCGGGCGGGGGATCGCAATTGCAATTGCCGCCTGCCGCACCGCCCGCCTCCCGCCACAAAAATAGCGCTGCCACAACCCCCCCCCCTGCACAGACCCCCAACCAAATCAGCAAGAGGGCTGCAGGGGGTGGAATGGGGTCAAAAATGTTTTTAAAAAATGGACATTTAACTGTCTGATCCCCGCGGTCACAGACCGCGGGGATCAGACAAGTCAGAAATCGCTGCAAACCGCAGGTCTGAATTGACCTGCGGTTTGCAGCCAATATGGGGCCACCATTCATGGCCTGTCTACACGTTTTTAACGGCCGTGAGACGGGTGCCTTCCTGTCAATCGGCCGTTAAAAACGGTCCCATTGATTTAAATGGGTCCGCACGGCCGTGGAAACGGACAGAAATAGGACATGTCCTATTTTTGGACGGACGCTATTCACTGGCCGTTAAAAGAACGGCCATGTGAATAGCTCCATAGACTTACATTGGTGCTAAAAATGGCCGTGTGACGGCCCTTACTTAGGCCTCTTTCACACTAGCGTTGTTTCTTTCCGTCCTAGAGTTCCGTCCTCGGGGCTCTAGGACGGAAATAAACTGATCAGGATAATCCCAATGCATCCTGAATGGAGAGAAATCCATTCAGGATGCATCAGGATGTCTTCCGTTCAGTATGTGAACGTTTTTGGACTTTTAACAAAAGCACAGCATGCTGCGGATTTGTCTCCGTCCAAAAGCCGAAGACATGCGCACATGCCGATCCGGAATTAATGCCCATTGAAGAGCATTATTCCGGATCCGGCATTAAGCTAAACGTCGATTCGGCGCATCGCCGGATCCGACGTTTAGCGCTGAGCATGCGCAGCAGCAGTTCTGATCGGTGCCCCAGTGTTGGGTGCCATGGTAAGTACAATGCAGCAGTGTACTTACCTGCGCTGCGGCCGCTGGCGCTCCATTATGACATCACAGGTCCGGGCGGCGCATTGATCTATGCGCCGCCCGGACCTGTGACGCCATTAACCCCTTAAGGACACGGCCCTATTTCACCTTAAGGACCAGGCCATTTTTTCAAAATCTGACCATTGTCACTTTATGTGGTGATAACTTTAAAACGCTTTTTCTTATCCAGTCCATTCTGAGATTGTTTTTTCGTCACATATTGTACTTCATGACAGTGGTAAAATGAAGTCGAAAAATTTCATTTTTATTTATAAAAATACCAAATTTACTCAAAAATTTTGAAAAATTTGTAATTTTCCAAGTTTCAATTACTCTACTTCTATAATACATATTAATACTGCCAAAAAGTTATTGATTTACATTCCCATATGTCTACTTCATGTATCGATCATTTTGGGAATGCTATTTCATTTTTGGGGACGTTACAAGGCTTAGAAGTTTAGAAGCAAATCTTGAAATTTTTCAGAAATTTTCAAAAACCCACTTTTTAGGGACCAGTTCAGGTCTGAAGTCACTTTGTGAGGCTTACATAATAGAAACCACCCAAAAATTACCCCATTCTAGAAACTACACCCTCAAGGTATTCAAAACTGATTTTACAAACGTCATTAACCCTTTAGGTTTTCCACAAGAGTTAATGGCAAATAAAGATAAAATTTCAGAATTTCGATTTTTTGAAAATTTTTCCGTTTGAATCCATTTTTTCCAGTAACAAAGCAAGGGTTAACAGCCAAACAAAACTCAATTTTTATTGCCCCGATTCTGTAGTTTTCAGAAACACCCTATATGTGGTCGTAAACTGCTGTATGGCCAAACTGCAGGGCGCAGAAGGAAAGGAGCGCCATATGGTTTTTGGAAGGCAGATTTTGCTGGACTGGATTTTTGACACCATGTCCCATTTGAAGCCCCCGATGCACCCCTAGAGTAGAAACTCCATAAAAGTGACTCCATCTAAGAAACTACGCCCTCAAGGTATTCAAAACCAGTTTTACAAACTTTTTAACCCTTTAGGTGTTCCACAAGAGTTATTGGCAAATGGAGATGAAATTTCCGAATTTCTATTTTTGTTACCTTGTCTCAAAAAAGTGTAATATAGAGCAACCAAAAATCATGTTTACCCTAGAATAGTACCAACAAAACTGACACCTTATCCCGTAGTTTCCAAAATGGGGTCACTTTTTTGGAGTTTCTACTGTAGGGGTGCATCAGGGGGCTTCAAATGGGACATAGTGTCAAAAACCAGTCCAGCAAAATCTGCCTTCCAAAACCATATGGCGTTCCCTTCCTTCTGTGCCCTGCCGTTTGGCCATACAGTAGTTTACGACCACATATGGGGTGTTTTTGCAAACAAGAGAATCAGGGCAATAAATATTGAGTTTTGCTTGGCTGTTAACCCTTGCTTTGTTACTGCAAAAATGGATTAAAATGGAAAATTTGCAAAAAAATAGCTGTTTTGGGACTGTTTTTATTTTTTGTTATTTACATAGTTGAACTGACAGGTTAGATTGTGTGCTATTTCTATAGAGCAGGTTGTTACGGACGCGACAATACCAAATATGACTACTTTTTGGGGTTTTTTGTTTCAGTTTTACATAATAAAGCCTTTTTGAAAATATTTTTTTTTTAGTGTCTCCACATTCTGAAAGCCATAGTTTTATTTTTATTTTTTGGGCGACTGTGTTATGTAGGGGCTCATTTTTTATGGGATGAGATGGCGGTTTGATTGGCACCATCTTGGGGTGCATATGACATTTTGGTCGCTTGCTATGACACTTTTTGTGATGTAAGGTGACAAAAATGGCTCTTGACACCGTTTTTTTTTTTTTTTTTGCTGTGTTCAGCTGAGGGGTTAGGTCATGTGTTATTTATATAGATCAGGTTGTGACGGTCGCGGCGATACATAATATGTATACTTTTATTTATTTATATAAGTTTTACACAATAATATAATTTTTTAAAACAAAAAATCATGTTTTAGTGTCTCCATAGTTTGAGAGCCATATATATTTTTTTTTTGGCCGATTGTCCTATGTAGGGGCTCATTTTTTATGGGATGAGATGGCGGTTTGATTGGCACCATCTTGGGGTGCATATGACTTTTTGATCGCTTACTATTACACTTTTTGTGATGTAAGGTGACAAAAATGGCTTGTTTGACAACGTTTTTATTTTTTATGTTTACGGCGCTCATCTGAGGGGTTAGGTCATGTTATATTTTTATAGAGCAGGTCCTTACGGACGCGGCGATACATAATATGTATACCTTTTTTTATTTATTTTGGTTTTACACAATAATATCCTTTTTGAATGAAAAACATGTTTTAGTATCTTCATAGTCTGAGAGCCATATATTTTTCAGTTTTTAGGCAATTGTCTCAGGTTGGGTATCATTTTTATGGGAGGAGGTGACGGTTAGATTGGCACTATTTGGGGGTCATATGACTTTTTGATCGCTTGCTATTACACTTTTTGTGATGTAAGGTGGCAAAAATGGCTTTTGACAAAGTTTTTATTATTTTTTTTACAGTGTTTACTTGAGGGGTTAGGTCATGTGATATTTTTATAGAGCAGATTCTACGGACGTGTAGATACCAAATATGTCTACTTTTTTTTTTTTTTTTACATTTAACACTAAAAGCATTTTTGAAACAAAAAATCATGTTTTAGTCTGAGAGGCATAGTTTTTTTATTTTTGGCCAATTGTTTTAGGTAGGGGCTCGTTTTTTGCGGGATGAGATGGCGGTTTGATTGGTACTATTTTGGGAGGCAAACACCTTTTGATCGCTTTGTATTACACTTTTAGTGATGTAATGTGCCAAAAATGGCTTATTTACACCATTTTTTATTTTTTTTTTTATGGCGTTCACCTGAGGAGTTCAGTCATGTGATATTTTTATAGAGCAGGTTTTTACGGACGCGGCGATACCTAATATGTGTAGTGTATTTTATTTTTTTTAGTTTTTATTCAGTGTTATGTGTTTGTTTCATTTTTACTTTTTTTCACTTTTTTACATTTTTTTGACCCAGACCCACTTGGTTCTGAAAGATCCAGTGGATCTGGTGTTCAGAGTATACAGTACAGTACACTATATAGTGCACTGTACTGTATTTTGTACTTTTAGAAAGTCTGAATAGACCTTTAGCAGGTCTATTCAGACTTTCAGCACCATGGAGAGCAGGACGCTTCTGAAAGCGTCCTGTCTCCATGGTACTCATCACCCCCTGCCATAACTGGGCAGGGGTGATGGATAGGAGGGAGGGGAGCACCCTCCTCTTCGATCCCATCCTGTTGGGGGCTGCAAAGGCACAGCAGCCCCCGATGGGAGAGGGAGGGAGCGCTCCTCCGGTTAACCCTTCCATACCGTGGTCCGTACGGACCGCGGTACGGAAGGTTAAACGGCTGGCATCTGCAGCACAGATGCCAGCCGCTTTATCAGAGTGTCAGCAATGTGCTGACACTCTGATAGAACCACTAGACACCAGGGATAGATTACAGGGGGAGGCCTCCCCGCCCGCCTCGCGCCGCCTCGCAACCACCCCTCTGCACCCCCGCAGCCACAGTATGATTGGGGGCTGCAGGGGGTTAAAAACTATTTGGGGACATTAACTTTCTGATCCCCGCGGTCATAGACCGCGGGGATCAGAGATCGCATGAGCGCTGCAAACCGCAGGTCTGAATTGACCTGCGGTTTGCAGCGATCGCTCATATGGGGGTCACAGGACCCCCTGGGTATTGTAACAAGGTACCTGCTGAATGATTTCAGCAGGTATTTGTTCCGATCACTGCCAGCTGAGCAGCAGTGATCGGAACAACTCATGACGTACCGGTACGTCATGTGTCCTTAAGGACTCGGGAAACATGCCGTACCGGTACGTCATGTGTCCCAAAGGGGTTAAGGAGCGCCCGGCGGCCGCAGCGCAGGTAAGTACACTGCTGCTGAGTACCATGGCAGCCAGGACTTCAGTAGCGTCCTGGCTGCCATGGTAACAGTGAAAGCATGTTGAAGACTGATCAGGAAACTGATCAGTCTTCAAATGCTGTCAGTCCACTTGCGTTCTGACGGATCCGGCGGGACGGAAGTGCCCGCCGGATCCTCAGAACGCAAGTGTGAAAGAGGCCTTAGGGTCACACGGCCATTTTTCACTGTCGTGTGAATGAGGCCTTAGGGTGAGACATATATAGTGTATTAAAAAGTTGCTATGGGGTGTTCCTGCTTCAACGGCTGAGGCTCCAGAACAGCAGTAAGTCATTATTGTCACTGTTTGGATGTGAACCAACCACCCTTAAATTATTAATTCATACAAGAGAGAATACAATACAACAAATAAATTGAAAATATGACGAACACAAAAATGCTGACTATATTAGTCTAGCTTGTTTCCATCAGAACAAGATAGGCATCGTTATTTCTCGGAATTGGCTTTCTTTAATCTTAATTGTAATCATCAGGTAGTTTAATAGTCGTTGTTGCCCAAATAGCAGAAGTGATGTAAGATATGCAAAGTACTACATTGCGATTCAGCAAAGCTTTCAGCAAATCAAGGTGCTTGCCATTCTATATTCTGTAGAAATGTCTCTAATCAACGTCTCCAATATTCAGTACCAAGAGATTGCCAAGTTCTATTGTTTATCGCTCTGAACGTTAAGTGATTTTTATAAAACTAGATGGGATTAGCATACACTGGGCTATCGCAGGGGGGTGCATATTTCAGCATTCTTGATACTGAATGGAAACATACAATATTGTGTTGCAGAGGACATCATGAATAAAAGCTGAACTTTGTCCAGTGCTTTCTCTCCATAGGCAATTGACAGAGATCCCAGGATGATCACATCTCAAGCACAAATCATAACCCAACTTGGTCTACCTACAACACTTGCTCTGAGCACAAGGTGGACATTGAATGAGATAAGCTTGGAACATTCTGATATCATAAACCCGTCTATTTTCAATCAGGCTTTCAGTGTCTACACACAGCTGTTAAAATGCTAGGTTTTTCTCATGTAAAAAATCAGACCAAGTATTTCAGAACCTTTTCCAAAATGTAATGCTGGCTATGATAGAAAGGTGCCAGAACACACAGTGCATTGCAGTTTACTGCATATAGAGCTGCATAACTAAAAATCTTTTGGCCCCAAACTCCCCAGATCTCAGTTCAATCAAGCATCAGTATAATGTCCAATTCCTGGGACTCAACCTGGTAACTTACTTAACTTAGGACTTTATATATCTGCTGCTGATGTCTTCAGAGGTCTTGTGGAGTCCATTCATTGATGGGTCAGAACTTTGGTGACACAAGGGTGACCTACATAATATTGGGTTTTAATGTTATGGCTGATCAATGCAATCAGCAATAATGTATGCTGATTTCAATGATAAGCCAACAACCACTAACTATTACTTTTAGAGATCCTTTTCAACTGTTTCTAATCAACATCTTGCCTGGCAAATGTCATCTAGTGGACTAATGACCTATTGTCAAAAAATGACAAGAACAAAATGCATACTAGGTTCAAATCTGTGCATCTGCTGCTATTGAACGATGCCAAACCTGCAAGACAGCAGCTTATTTTCTCCTGGCAGCTATCTGGGTGACAAGACAACTGATCACTGCTGTAAGTGTTCAGTATTCAATATGGTGCGTAGAGCCTTGTAATTCATCATCCATACATTGTGCCTAAGAGCATAACAAATAAACGGGTACCTGTTAATTTTCATATAAAGTGGATCACTGCTAAAAGTTAATTGTTTTTTAAATGTCAAATTTCATTTAATGTCAACCCCCTCTACCCCGGGCCAGTTTTCCCCCATTCGCCCAGGTCATTTTTTGCAAATCTGACATGTGTCACTTTATGTGGTAATAGCTTTGGAACACTTTTATTTATCCAAGCCATTCTGAGAATGTTTTCTCGTGACACATTGTACTTCATGATAGTTATAAATTTGAGTTAATATATTTCACCTTTATTTATGAAAAAATCCCAAATTTTTCCCAAAATGTTAAAAAATTTCAATTTCTCTGCTTTTAAAACAGAAAGCGATGCCTCATAAAATATTTATTACTTAAAATTCCCCATATGTCTACTTTATGTATGGATCATTTTGTAAATGTCATTTTATTTTTTTAAGATGTTAGAACTTAGGCTTAGAAGTTTAGAAGCAATTCTTAAAATTTCCCAAACCCACTTTTTAAGAAGTCACCGGAATGCAAAAACTTTTCACAGAAGTCACCGGAATGCAAAAACTACACCCCTAAAGTTACTCAAAACTGATTTTACAAAGTTTGCTAACCCTTTAGGTGTTCCACAAGAATAAATAGTACGTCACATGTCAGGAAGGGGTTAAGAGCACAAATGGTTGTTTATGGACAACAAAAGTTTACCAATGGCAGTGTAAGCCTAGTTTGTAGGGTAATGGGCTGGTCCTGTTCTCTGGCTTGTAGAGCGTCTTAGCTGATCAGAGCTAGAGGCAAGACTTACATATATGAGCTCCCGCCAAGTAGGCCCAAAGAGAAGCCTCATCCGGAAAACACCATTCCTGAGATTAAAGAGCTGCAAAGGAACCACTTAAAAAGGTTTCTCCAGGAATAAAAAAAAAAAGTAATAAAAATACCTAAATATTACTTTATTATAAACACATTTCCAAATAGTATTTATTATTTATAATGGCTTGTTTTCTGTAGGGGGCAATCATCAGGGGAAATAAAATGGATACTGCCATATTAGCTCTCACAAAACCAATCCTAACTCATAGCTGGATGGGTTATTTCAAAGCAGGGAGCTCATTAGCTGTCTCAGCTCTCCTCTGTGCTCTGGCTGTCATGAATAATGATCCTACGTCCAGCTAATCACATCTTAAACTTTCATTATGTAGGAATGAATGTAATGAAAGTGCCGACAGAACAGACAAGACTGCTGTGGGGCTGTGGTAATGTTGCAGAGTGCACACGCTGTTGCTCATTGGCTACCCTAACCACCACCACCAGTCCATCCCCTTTGTGCTTTCACTTTGTTAAGGTCCCTTTACACTCTGTTATATTGATGGGTTTTCTCCCATGAACTGCTTGTTTCAGGTCCTTCTACAACATTTTTATTTAATTAAGGACTTTGACTTGGTCATTCCAAAGCTTTACTTTTCTTCTTCTTTAACCATTTGTCCATTCTTTGGTAGACTGACATGTGTGGTTAGGGTTGTTAACTTGCAGCATGACCCACATTCTTTTGAGATTCCGCTCATTAGATATTTTCCTTTAGAATTGGCTGGTATAATTCAAAATTCATTGTTTTATCAATGACAGCAAGCTGTCTTAACCCAGATGCAGCAAAACTATGATACTACTACTATCAACGTGTTTCAAAGATGGTTTTTAGGCTGGAATTAAATGTTTCCTTTCTCCAAACTTCCTTAGTTCCCATTTAAATCAAACAGTTCTATTTTGGTCTCATCTGTCCACAATACATTGTGGGTCATTTATTAAGATCGGCATTTTAGACACCGGTCTTAACACCCTTTTAGCTGACGGTGGACTCGCTGAATTTATGTAGAGGCACTGGCCTCTACATAACTTCAGCGTATCCACCTCCTGTCTAAATCTACGTCAGCTCCCTTGCTGGCGTAGATTTACACAATTTTCTACACTTAAAACAGGCGTAGAAAATGATAAATGAGATTGGCTGGTCGGAATACCCCCTTCCCCGTCCACGCCATGCCCCCTTTTTTAGACCTGGTGCAATCTATGGCAGATATAAACCAAAAAGTGGCGTATATCTGTTAGTAAATGACCCCCATTGTTCCAATAACCTGGCTTGTCCTGGAAATTCTTTAACAAACTGCAGCCAGACAGCAATGTTCTTTTCGGAGAACAGCAGCTTTCTCCTTGCAATCCTGCCATGCACATCATTGTTGTTCAGTGTCCTTTTAATTGTGGACTCTTGAACATTTACATTAGTTACTGTAATGTGAGAAAGTCCTTTTGTTGATTAGAAGTTACTTTGGGTTCCTTTGTGATCTTGAGGACTATTATACACCTTGCTCTTGGTGTGATCTTTGTTGGTCGACTACTCCTGGGGAGGGTAATAATGGGTTTGAATATTCTCCAGTTGTACCACAAACTAAGCCTGTTACCAGGAATTCCAGCAGAAATGACATTTGAATTGAATGTGCTTTATACAGATTACCTCTGCCATGTCAATGAACATGTACATCTACCTCAAGGCAAGTGATTATCAGTAAATGTTCCAGTTATTTATCTAAACTTACTCCTCTTTATTTCTATTATCTCCTTTGCACCCAAGGGTGCTGGTGTCACGAACCTCAGGGACCCTGCCTTAACTGCACCTAAAACCCATACCATCAAGTGCACCTCAACCAACATTGGCAGGAGATCCTTCAACACCATAGTATGCCCTGAAGAATTTCGGTGCAATCTCTTCCATCGCTGCATGCCGGCCCAGGGAGCTGCAGAAACTTGAGTACCAACTACTACAGCCATCAGGCCACCACACACATTGCACCCCTGCGGTTCTGGTCTCTGCATTTTCACCCACAGATACTGCGATTATAAAATTCCCTGGATTGCAGCTAGGGTTGCCACCTTTCTCAATAAAAAATGCCAAGTTAAGCATAGCCCCTTTAGTGCCCACAGTAATATTAATGCTCCATTATTGTCCCCTAGAATGGATAATATCCCCCATTAGTGCCCCCAGTAATAGTATTACCTCCATCAATGCCCCCCAGAATTAATAATGCCCCTATTAATGCGCCCAGTAATAGTAATGCCTCCATCAGTGCCCGCCAAAATTAATAAGGCTCCAGAATAAATAATGTCTCAATTAGTACCCGCAGTAATAGCAATGCCTCCATTAGTGCCCCCCAGAATTTTTAATGCCCCAATGAGTGCCCCCAGAATTAACAAAGCCCCTTTTAGGGTCCCCAGAAATAATAGTGCCCCCAGTAATAGTAATGCCCCATTTAGTGTCCCCAGAATTAATAATGCCTTCATTAGTGCCCCCCAATAATATTAATGTCCCCAGTAGTGCCCCCAGTAATAGTAATGCCCCAATTAGCACCCTCCAGAATTAATAATGCCATTATTAGTGCCCCCAATAATATTAATGTCCCCAGTAGTGCCCCCAGTAATAGTAATGCCCCCATTAGTGCCCCCCAGTAATAGCAATGCCCCCATTAGTGCCCCCCAGTAATAGTATATATAATAGTTATATATACTGTATAATGTATATAAAAGGCCTACTGCACATGACATGATTAATTTTGCGGTCCGCATATTGTTGAGCCACAGAATACGGATGCAATTTTTGCAGGATCCACTGTCAAAAAGTCACTTTTTTCAGCAAAATGGACATTCATGTGCTGTCTGTTCTTTATGTGGACCCATAGAAATGAATGGGCCCATGTGCGGTCCACAAAACATGCAGATCGGACATGGACCAAAAACATAGTTATGTGCATGAGGTCTAAAGCCGAGCTCACATTACGGTTGTTTATTTTCATTGCTCTCCTCCTTTAGGCTGCATTTACACAACCATGTCCATTTTGTTGACCACAAATCATGGATCTGCAAATCACGCATAACGTGTTGTAGGTGTCTGTGTTTTGCGGATCCATGACCAATGCTCCAAGATGAGTTAGCAAGTTCCTGTCTGCCTGCCCTGATCACTGCTTCTTCTATCCCCTATGGTGCTGCTGTGTCCTGCCAACAATAATGCAATGCAGGCATGCAGTGTAAAACTGTTAAAAAAAAACGGCAAAGCTGCTTAAAAATAATTTTTATAAAATATTTATTTATTAATTTTATTGTTCTCCTAGTAAAACAGGCCCCCAAATTTTGGGTCAGCACGCACTGCTGCTCCTGTCTGTAGCTGATCCGCTAAGCCTGGCACAGCAGAGGTTTCAGTGGCCCTGTGAGCAGAGCAAGGACAGAGATGAGCAGTGGTGTGTGCCAGTACAGAGGTCACTGGCACAGCTATGCAAATTGTAGAACACAGAACCCATACACTGCACACACGGCTACATTGTACAGATTCTGTATACTTTACAGGAAGGAGACCTTGCAGAAAGATTCGAACTTCAGGGGCTTGTTTTACTAGAACAATAAAATCAATAACTAATATATATAATAACAATGATTTTTTTAAGCACAGTTTTGCACTGCATGCCTGCCTGCCTCGTATCATTGTTGGCATGACAAAGCAGGGCCTTAAGGGATAGAAGAAGCAGTGATCGTTGGTCTGTCAGTTAACTTACAATGTCACTGAGCATATCATGAGCGCTTCCATCAGTATGAAGGGGAAAGTGCTCTTGTCCAATCAGCACCAGGCACATCAGATTAGATTTACTATCTTGCTGCAGAGGTGTGTATTATGATGTTCTGCAGCAACTGAGGTGTGTATTATGAGGTTTTGCAGCAACTAAGGTATGCGTTATGACGTACTTGCATTATGAGGCTGTGCAGTACCTAAGGTTTGCATTTTGAGGTTGTGCAGTACCTGAGCTTTGCATTATGAGGTTGTGCAGTACCTGTGGTTTGCATTAGGAGGTTGTGCAGTACCTGTGGTTTGCATTATGAGGTTGTGCAGTACCTGAGGTTTTCATTATGAGGTTGTGCAGTACCTGTGGTTTGCATTATGAGGTTGTGCAGTACCTGGAGTTTGCATTATAAGTTTGTGCAGTACCTGAGGTTTGCATTATGAGGTTGTGCAGTACCTGAGGTTTTCATTATGAGGTTGTGCAGCAGCTGAGGTGTGTATTATGAGGTTCTGCAGCAGCTGAGTTGTTTATTATCAAGTTCTGCAGGTTGTATTATGACATTCTGCAGCTGCTGAGGTGGGTATTATTAGGAAGAGGTAGGTTTTATTGAAGGGGTGGGGAGGGTGGCATTTAGCTCATCTGCCTAGGGCACTCAAATCCCTTGTCCTGGCCTTGGCTGTGATGTTTAGGTAGTTGTTATAATACCAGACATCCCACAGTTTCCACTCTCCTTTTTCTTCATATATAGTTAGAATTAGAGATGAACGAATCGAAGTTGAAGAATTGGAATTCGATCCGAATATCAAGAAAAATTATATTTGCACCAAATCCGAATTTCCTCACACTTTGTGGTAACGAATCACATTTTTCCTAAAATGGCTGCTGCACCTGTTAGGACATAGAGCAAGGAACTCTGGGAACGAGGGATCACCCACAATGCCATGCATGCAGCTAATCAGCAGCCAGCCCTGTGATGTCACAGCCATATAAATAGCCTCAGCCATCTTGGAGTCATTTTCCAGTGTACCTGGGACAGTGGTAGAAAAGACTTTAAAACTTTTATTTTGCTCAATAGAAGTTCAGGGAAAAGATAGGGAGTAGTGTTGAGCGAACAGTTCGAGCATAGTTCAGGTTCGTACCGAATTTTGGGGTGTTCAGGGACACGGACCCGGACCCGAACATTTTCAAAAAAGTTCGGGTTCGGGTTCGTTGTTCGGCGATTTCTTCCCGCTTTCTGAAGGGCTGCACAGCAGCCAATCAGCTAGCGTTTTACTTCTTGCCCTAAGAGCCCATCACAGCCATGCCTACTAATGGCATGGCTGTGATTGGCCAAGTGCATCATGTGACCCAGCCTCTATTTAAGCTGGAGTCACGTAGCGCCGCACATCACACTGCTCTGATTAGTGTAGGGAGAGGACGCCGCTGCTGTGAGGGCGAGATTAGGCAGGGAAAAGTCTGCAAAAGCACCTAATGAAGTGATCGATCTACAGCTGTGAATGATTGAACTTCTGCTAGTTACTTGCTCACTGGTTTTTAGGCTGCACAGAGCGTTTTTCTGTCACTTATTTTCTGGGTTGATCGGCGGCCATTTTGTGAATTGTGGTGCACCAGAAGCTGCCACCAAGTCCATCAATCCATCAATACTAGTTTTTTTTTTTGCTATATCCTACATCAGGGGCTTGGCTGTGCTAATTGTCAGCCCTAGAAACTCAGGATAGCACTTTCAATATTTTATTTAGGGGTTAAATACAATTGCCAAAATACCAATCCCCTAAATCTGGTGTTCCAGCTTTGGCTAGCCAAGTATAATTATGTCTGCTGCTTGGCAAAGGATAGATTTCAGCACTTTCAATATTTTATTTAGGGGTGAAATTCAATTGTCAAAATAGCAATCCCCTAAATCTGGTGTCCCAGGACTGGCTAGCAAACTATAATAGTGTCCGCCAAAACATATATTTTGTTCTGGGGTGAAATTCAATTGCCAAAATAGCAATACCACAAATCTGGTGTCACAGCTGTGGCTGGCAAACTATAATAGTGTCCACAAAAACATATATTTTGTTCTGGGCTGAAATTCATTTGCCAAAATAGCAATACCATAAATCTGGTGTCCCAGCACTGGCTGGCAAACTATAATAGTGTCCGCCAAAACATATATTTTGTTCTGGGGTGAAATGTAAATGCCAAAATAGCAATACCATAAATCTGGTGTCCCAGCACTGTCTGGCAAACTATAATAGTGTCCGACAAAACATATATTTTGTTCTGGGGTGAAATTCAATTGCCAAAATAGCAATACCATAAATCAGTGGTTTCAGCTGTGGCTGGCCAAGTTTCATAGTGTCCTGCAAATTATATATTTTGTTCTGGGGTGAAATTCATTTGCCAAAATAGCAATACCCTGAATCTGGTGTTCCAGCTATTGCAGGCCTAGTTTAAATCTGTCCATAAAAGGATACCTTTCATCCAGGGCCTAAATACTAGCCCTAAAAGAGATATTCCCCTAAATCTGTGGTTACTGCTGTGACTGGATTAGTGTAATACGCTACATAAATAAATAGGCAGAAAGTGTTAGGTGCCTGTAAATAAAGGCCTGAATTTGAAATCAATACATTGGGCCAAATATTTTTTTTATTATTGTGGTGCTTGGTGAACGGTAACAATGATGAAAACATCTAGTAAGGGACGCGGACGCGGTCGTGGTGGTGTTAGTGTACCCTCTGGTGCTGGGAGAGGACGTGGCCATTCTGCCACAGCCACACGTCCTAGTGAACCAACTACCTCAGGTTCCAGTTCCCGCCAGAATTTATAGCGATATTTGGTGGGGCCCAATGCCGTTCTAAGGATGGTAAGGCCTGAGCAGGTACAGGCGCTAGTCAATTGGGTGGCCGACAGTGGATCCAGCACGTTCACAACATTATCTCCCACCCAGTCTTCTGCAGAAAGCGCACAGGTGGCGCCTGAAAACCAAGCCCATCAGTCTGTCACATAACCCCCATGCATATCAAGGAAACTGTCTGAGCCTCAAGTTATGCAGCAGTCTCTTATGCTGTTTGAAGACTCTGCTGGCAGGGTTTCGATAGGGAATCCACCTAGCCCTTCCCTAGTGGTGGAAGACATAGAATGCACTGATGCACAACCACTGATGTTTCCTGATGATGAGGACATGGGAATACCATCTCATCGCAGTCCGCACGTCTCTGATGATGACGAAACACAAGTGCCAACTGCTGCGTCTTTCTGAAGTGTGCAGACCAAACAGGAGGTCAGGGAGGAAGACTGTGTGGAAGACGATGCAGGGGACGATGAGGTCCTAGACCCCACATGGAATGAAGATCATGCCACTGACTTTCATAGTTCAGAGGAAGAGGCAGTGGTGAGACCGAGCCAACAGCGTAGCAAAAGAGGGAGCAGGGGGCAAAAGCAGAACAGAGAGTTCCCCTGCTACTGGCCACCGCCACCAGGGACCGAGCACCCCAAAGGCAGCTTCAAGGAGTTCCCTGGCATGGCACTTCCTTTAAACAATGTGCTGACGACAAGACCCGAGTGGTTTGCACGCTGTGCCATCAGAGCCTGAAGCGAGGCATTAACGTTCTGAACCTTAGCACAACCTGCATGACCAGGCATCTACATGCAAAGCATGAACTGCAGTGGAGTAAACACCTTAAAACCAAGGAACTCACTCTGGCTCCCCCTGCTCCCTCCTCTGCTGCTGCCTCGGCCTCTTACGGCGCCTCGGAAGGAATGTTGGCACCTGCCGCCCACCAAACAGAGGATGTGCCACCAACACCACCACCTGCGTCACCAAGCATCTCCACCATGTCACACGGCAGCGTTCAGCTCTCCATCTCGCAAACCTTCGAGAGAAAGCGTAAATTCCCACCTAGCCACCCTCGAGCCCTGGGCCTGAATGCCAGCATTTCTAAACTACTGGCCTTTGAAATGCTGTCATTCAGGCTGGTGGACACAGACAGCTTCAAACAGCTGATGTCCATAGCTGTCCCACAGTATGTTGTTCCCAGCCGCCACTACTTCTCCAAGACAGCCGTGCCTTCCCTGCACAACCAAGTATCCGATAAAATCAAGTGTGCACTGCGCAACGCCATCTGTGGCAAGGTCCACCTAACCACAGATACGTGGACCAGTAAGCATGGCCAGGGACGCTATATCTCCCAAACTGCACACTGGGTAAATGTAGTGGCGGCTGGGCCCCAGGCGGAGAGTTCCTTGGCACACGTCCTTATGCCGCCAAGGATCGCAGGGCATCATTCTTTGCCTCCTGTAGCCTCCTCCTCCTACTCGGCTTCCTCCTCCTCTCCTTCCACCAGCTCATCCAGTCAGCCACACACCTTCACCACCAACTTCAGCACAGCCCGGGGTAAACGTCAGAAGACCATTCTGAAACTCATATGTTTGGGGGACAGGCCCCACACCGCGCAGGAGTTGTGGCGGGGTATTGAACAACAGACCGACGAGTGGTTTCTGCCGGTGGGCCTCAAGCCCGGCCTGGTGGTGTGCGATAATGGGCGAAATCTCGTTGCAGCTCTGGGACTAGCCGGTTTGACGCACATCCCTTGCCTGGCGCATGTGCTGAATTTGGTGGTGCAGAAGTTCATTCACAACTACCCCGACATGTCAGAGCTGCTGCATAAAGTGAGGGCTGTCTGTGCGCGCTTCCGGCGTTCACATCCTGCCGCTGCTCGCCTGTCTGTGCTACAGCGGAACTTTGGCCTTCCCACTCACCGCCTCATATGCGACGTGCCCACCAGGTGGAACTCCACCTTGCACATGCTGGAGAGACTGTGCGAGCAACAGCAGGCCATAGTGGAGTTTCAGCTGCAGCATGCACGCGTCAGTCGCACTGCGGAACAGCACCATTTCACCACCAATGATTGGGCCTCCATGCGAGACCTGTGTGCCCTGTTGCACTGTTTCGAGTACTTCACCAACATGGCCAGTGGCGATGACACCGTTATCAGCGTTACAATACCACTTCTATGTCTCCTTGAGAAAACGCTTAGGGCGATGATGGAAGAGGAGGTGGCCCAGGAGAAGGAGGAGGAGGATGAGGGGTCATTTTTAGCACTTTCAGGCCAGTCTGTTAGAAGTGGCTCAGAGGGAGGTTTTCTGCAACAGCAGAGGCCAGGTACAAATGTGGTTATCCAGGGCCCACTACCAGAGGACGAGGAGGATGAGGAGGAGGTGGAGGAGGATGAGGATGAAGCAGGTTCACAGCGGGGTGGCACCCGACACAGCTCAGGCCCATCACTGGTGCATGGCTGGGGGGATACGGAGGACGATGACGATACGCCTCCCACAGAAGACAGCTTGTCCTTACTTCTGGGGAGCCTGGCACACATGAGCGACTATATGCTGCAGTGCCTGCGCAACGACAGCAGAGTTGCCCAGATTTTAGCGTGTGCGGACTACTGGGTTGCCACCCTGCTGGATCCCCGGTACAAAGACAATGTGCCCACCTTATTTCCTGCACTGGAGCGTGATAGGAAGAGGCGCGAGTACAAGCGCAAGCTGGTAGACGCGCTCCTGAGAGCATTCCCAAATGTCACAGGGGAACAGGTGGAAGCCCAAGGCGAAGGCAGAGGAGGAGCAAGAGGTTTCCAACGCAGCAGTGTCACGGCCAGCTCCTCTGAGGGCAGGGTTAGCATGGCAGAAATGTGGAAAAGTTTTGTCTCCACGCCACAGCTAACTGCACCACCACCTGATACGGAACGTGTTAGCAGGAGGCAGAATTTCACTAACATGGTTGAACAGTACGTCTGCACACCCCTCCACGTACTGACTGATGGTTCGGCCCCATTCAACTTCTGGGTCTCCAAATTGTCCACGTGGCCAGAGTTAGCTTTTTATGCCTTATTTATTTTATTTTAATTCATTTCCCTATCCACATTTGTTTGCAGGGCATTAACCTACATTTTGCTGCCTTTTGCAGCCCTCTAGCCCTTTCCTGGACTATTTTACAGCCTTTTTAGTGCCCAAAAGTTCGGGTCCCCATTGACTTCAATAGGGTTCGGGTTCGGGATAAAGTTCGGGTCGAGTTCGGATCCTGAACCCGAACATTTTCGGGAAGTTCGGCCGAACTTCTCGAACCCGAACATCCAGGTGTTCGCTCATCTCTAATAGGGAGGAATCATTCCACAGTATTGAAGCAGGACAGGGTTCAATAGGGGAGTTTACAGCCTGGGTAATAGGAACAATCCTATTACACCTTGCTGCACTGACTGCGGATCCAAATTGCCATTATACAGCTCTGTAATTCCAGCAAGCCGTTCTTGTTATTGGGGTGCAAGTGCTGTTTGATTCAGCCATTAACAGGGTTTATTGGAAGGAAATGTTTCTACCTTGTGCGATGCAGTTATATGCTCTAGTCTAAAGCATTTTTTGGCCTGTATTAATGGGAAAAAAGGGGCTTATTAGCCGTTGTGTGGTGAAATGAGAAAATTGCAGCATTTTTTGGCGTATATTAGTGGCAAGAGGCTTGCGTTCTACAGCAGAGGCAGAGATGCGTTCCACCCGTCGAAGTACTTTTTTCGACGGGAAGATTGAGATGCCTTAACTCTGAAGGAGCAATGCGTTCCACCTGACCGAAGTGCCTTCTTCGGCGGGCGGAAGATGAGGAGCGCATCGTTATTTAAATCCCCGCTCCCCATGCGCTCATTGACATAACCAGTAGTGTGGGGCGCGAATATTCGCATCGTGAATTTTATTTGCGAAAATTGGCATTTCGAGAATTGGCGAAGATTTAGAATATAGTGCTATAAATTCATATTTGCAAATATTCTAGATTTTTTTCCTCTCTGAACCCATGATCCCTCCCTGCTTCTTGCTTGTGAGCCAATGAGAAGGCTGCAATGTCTTTGTCTGAGCTTAGCAACATCCCTAGCAACCAATAGGAAAGTTGCCTACCCCTTACTATATAAGAACCTCCCAAACAGCCATTTTCTGGAGTTTTTTTTTTTTTCAGTTCTGAGAGAGACAGCAGTGTCATTGCTTTGTCACATTACATTAGTGAGTTAGTTAGTTAGCTTATATATATATATAATACAGATAGTTAGTGGGAGATAGTCACTGTAGGTTAGATTGTGATATAGTGTAGCTGATAGGTTGTGCTGTCCATACACACATACTACAGACATAGTGCTGTGATGTCACAAGTTCACAACAATACTTAGTGCACCAATCACTAATATGTATTCAGACATGCTGAAATGTGAAGTTGCACGTATTGCGCAAAAATATGCTCATCATTAATTGCCGATTTGCACAATCGCGAATATATCAGATCACTCTATCTGCATATAAAGCTATTGTAATATTCTGCCGTGCCAACCATTTTCTCCAGTCTCTGGAAACTTCTAGCAGCTTGAAAAATGTAGCAATAGTGACCCACGCATATTACATTGCCGATTTTTGCAATCAAGAAAATAATTGCGAATTCTCGAATTCGCGAATTTATAACGAATATTCGCCCAAATATTTGCAAAATATTGCGAATTTGAATATTGCCCCTGCCGCTCATCACTAATCACCAGGAGCGCTAGAGTTTTGGCTATGTCCATACGTAGGGACCATTACATGCGAGTAAAGAAGAGGGGTAACACTCTCAAGTGCTGGCTTTTGATTCTCTATGGTTCATCTGACCAACTCTTTTTTCCATGCTTTTATCTCAGGTGGATGTATCATGCCCTGACCTATGGGAATCACATGTGATATCTATGGCTGTCCCATGTATACACCATCAGTGACCATCTCCTTGACATCACGTACCATATTAAGTTTATTTCACTATTTATCTGTTGGGCCCTGTACTTTTTCCCACACGACCCCCTGATTAACCCAAGTGGGGGAAACGCTTTGGGACAGTAGGGAAACCCATTTGATTTAGGGCTTACTAGGGCCAGCCAGGTTAGGTACAGGGACAGGTAGACTCCACCTTCGGGGGTCATCCCTGGGCTGAGGATTCGGCAGGGCCACATTAGGGTGAATGTTCCCCTTCATATGGACTTCCCTGCCCTTCCTATTCTTATAATTACTGGCGGCCTTGTACTTCACTATTAAGATTACACATAATATAGGTGGCCTGCTCTGTCAGGTCCTTTTAAATTGATTTAATAAAAATTGAGTTTTAAGGGGTCAGTTTTGAATTTCTTTGGTTTTTTATATGTTCTAAAACCCTTTTTGGTGTGTATTAGTGGCAAAAAAATGTATATTATTTGCCATTCAGCAGTGTAGTTATATGTTCCAAAGCCCTTTTTGGAGTGTATTAGTGGCAAAAAATATATATACATTATTTGCCGTTCAGTGGTGCAGTTATATGGACTAAAGCTTTTTTTGGTGTGTATTAGTGGCACAGAAAAAAGTATTTGCCGCTGTGTGGTGAAGTGAGAAAATTATAGCCCTTTTTGGCATGCATTAGTGGCAAAAAAAATATATTATTTGCTGTTCAGGAGTGCAGTTATATGTTCTAAAGCCTTTTGTGGCATGTATAAGTGGAAAAAAATAAGGGCCTATTTGCTGTTCAGCGGTGCAGTTATATGTTCTAAAGCCTTTTGTGGCGTGTATAAGTGGAAAAAAATAAGGGCCTATTTGCCATTCAGCGGTGCAGTTATATGTTCTAAAACCCTTTTTGGAGTGTATTAGTGGCAAAAAATATGTCTTTGAAGGCCGATTTATTGGCCTGTATTTGTGAGAGGGGCATAAGTAGCACATTTATAACAGGCAGGCGCCTCCCCTGGGTGTGTCGACGGTGCTGCGTAGTTGTGTGCAGTCTGAGCCACCTGTTGCAGCACATGGGCTGAATCTGAAGCTTCCATACCCAGTCGGCGTTTAGGATCCCAGTTGAGGTCGTTCTGGTCGGGTGAGGGTTTGCTGCTAGCTCGTGCAGCATCGTCCCGTTACAGTCCGGCCGGCAACGTGCCGGCTCTTTTGGGGAGGAGGAGCAGCATTGCACCGGAGCGATTCTGCCTGGCAGCCCACGTTTGGCGCCCACACGGCAGCACGGTTAGGCAGCATGGGTCAGCATGGCTCCGTCTCGTTTTCTCGCACGCTTTCTATGTCTTGCACAGGTCACCTTGCTTAGTTTGTCTGTGTATATCTGTATGTCTTTCTTGTTTGCTTTCACTTCACTACTCGCCAGCAAACCTCTCTCGCTATCCGCTATTATTTCTGCAGACAGTCTAAAGCCTTGTTCACACTGACATCCAGCATTATCCCCTTACTTGCATTATAGAGGGTGAGGCAGCTGATTAATCCAGGTGGAGCAGAGTTGCTGTTTACAAAGTGTTATTGTTTCTTTAGTATAGATGCTATTTTGCGATATGTATATTGAGTAGATGGTAAGCTCCTCTGTGTTGAGGTATCTTCCTTTGTCTTGTTTCATTGGTTTTGGAAATATAAAATGTGTGTGTGCCACTTTAAGGTGGTGAACCTGAGTTTGTGTAAATAAAAAAAAAAAAGCACTTCAGTTCAGAGTGTTAGCTGGACACTGGGGGAGCTGCTTGCTACAAAGGTAATTGCAGAGACCCAAGAGGACCTTTTATTTTGTTATTTTGCCTCGTTTTGTTGCTTTATATGTGCTAAAAATAGATGTGAGCTTGGCGTTTGCCAAGAACTGAGTTTAGTTTGTTTTACGACATATACGCCCACATCTCACAGGGTGTATGTGCTGATGGTGGCAACGTTTGTATTCACTCGCCTATAGTGGTGTGGTGCAGGTGGTTTGTATTACTGCATGCCTTGTGTTAGTGTCGGCATACTTCCACAGTCAGGTTTGTCTTTACATGTCATTTTTTGCTTTTCAGGTCCTGTCACATCTCGTCATTCTCAGCTGATGTGGTCAATCACATCTTTTGCTAAGGTAGTAGAAATGCGTGGGGGGGGGGGGGGGAAATCACATTACGGGTGGATTTCCCATTAGGTTACGGGCTTTGCTACTTGACGATTTTATTTTTAGGTTGTTATAGGTTCAGAATGTTGGCTAAGTCACATTTTCATCAGTTTGCGGTGTCACTACGTCAGACCTGACCCGTCACTCAGGCCTCGCTGGTTTCGACCATTTTGTGGGTTTCTGATGCCTGCATGCCTCGTGTCAGCACTACCACAGCCAGAGTCATCATTGCATGTAATTTTTGCTGTTCTGGTCCTGTCACAGCTCTCCATTCTCCGTTGGTGTGCTCTATTACATCTTTTGCTCATGTAGGAGGAAAAAAAATATATATATATAAAACTTTATCAGCTTACATGCTCGCTACTTGATGTTTCTTCATATGTTGCTATAGGTTCAGAGTCTTGGGTAAGTCACGTTTTCATCAGTTTGCAGTATCACAACGTCAAACCGAACACGTCCCTCAGGCCACGGCGGTTTCAACTATTTGGTTTTCTAGTGCTTCCGCCGGCACTGGTTTTATTGCCATTTCTTGGCCCCAATATAATCATTTTCTTTCCGACTTTCCATCAGTAACAGACCAAGGCCTTGAGAGTACTCTGTTGCGGTTCCCACGACACCACTCACCACTGGTGTTGGGCGCGAGTATTCACAGGGCGAGTTTTGGTCGTGATTTCGAGATTTTGCGAATATGTTGAATACATGACCCCATGTTCGCAATTACTCTTAAGGTGCATAGTGAGTGATAGGGAAACTGTATCTTAAAGGGAAAAAATATATATAAAAATTAAAAACAAAAATTAAAATAAATAAATAATTTCAGACATAATTTCCCCAACCTTAGTTGCTTCTTTAACAATTTCCACTGTTCCTGTCAGAGTAAAGATTTAATAGGTAAATATGCGAAATAATGAATATTGCAAAATCACGTATGTGTGACGAATGTGATGCAGGTTGCTTGTCGAATGTGGGTCTTTGCGCTCATCACTACTCAACACCTCTCAGTCATGCGGCATGTCCGTATGCCGGTGTCCAATTTAGGGTTGAAACCGACAGCTATCGGGCCTTTCCTTCAGGTGAGGTGCGGCATATGCTGCCTCTAGGTACGAAAGTTCTGGCCCATATTATCCGGAAGCTAGGTCAGTGGCGCTCTGCATGTTCATTAGGTTCATACCTCAATCTAGTCAAGAGATTTTTTTGCATTCCAGAGGTTGGTCATGTTAGTGTTGTCTGGCATTTTCATGAGTGTATATGATACCTGATCATATTATATTCAAAATTGATGCTCATTGTCTTTGTAAGAGACAGACTGAACCAAAGTTACAAAGTTTTGCTGTATGGCTGAACCAGGCCAACATGAGGTCATGCAGAGTTCAGTCTGTGTAAAAGTTTACTGAATACAGAGTATATTGTTTTAACAGTTATTGCCACAGATGTGGCTGGTGGATTCTCCAGACATGTCTGTCTGAAGAGAACAAGGCCCATTCATATCATTATGGTCCATAGATCAACAGTGTGAGAAACATTCAGAGAGACGCCTAGAGGTCTGTCTTTAGTTATTTTAAAATGTCCACGTTAATCCTTATCTCTGATTTACGATGACGAGGGTCAAATGTATATAATACAAGAGTGCCATAGTTAAGTCTTTATAGTATGGTACTAATAGCTTGCACAACAGTGCCATCCGGAGACAGATGGATATCGTTACACCATCCTCCATAGTCGCATTATGGGTAAATATGATCTAATAGGATCATTACCATATGAGCGTATGATTGGAAGATCTTAATCCAGGAGGAGGTGACATGAGATAAGGATTGGAATAATTACTGTTGGAATAAGGGAAATTCCAACAAGCAAAGAGCAAAGAACATTCCAGGATTCAGCCAGAACACCCGAGAGAGAGGGGTCTATCAATATGAAAGTCATGGTGAGACATGCGATGATGGACCACCCAGCTTTCCTAGGAGCAGAAGTGTGATTCCTACTAGGACTTGGTAAGAGACATAAAGAATGATATTTCATTTTATTAAGACTAATTGGATAATGTGGGTGAAGTCATACCATCTAGATTGGCGAATACATAAACACATTAATTCATTGATCATCTCCATATTGATATGTGATCTTAGGATATTGTGAGGCTTCATTCTACCTGCAGAAGAATCAAGACTCATAATCTAGCAAAGTATTAAATGATTGTTTATATATACATATATAAATATATTGATAGTAGAATTCTTCGCCAAGCTAGGTGATAAATTCCCACTGGAAAGACTTGTTTCAGTTCTTCCCATTTCTGTTTGTTCGTCTTAATAGTCTTACCAAGTCACACATGTGAAAATAGTCCAGGATGGGATGGAATGATACAGTTATCTCTTCTAAGTTATATCCTTGGATGGATTTTTGCCCATTCCTGAAGTCATGTGAGGTGTAGTTGGTTAGAGGGGGGCCGAATGTATTTAGCATTCCATATTGATGTCTAGGATTAGACATGCCCATCCTGATATCATGAGGTTTCCTCTGAACAGAAGTGATGTATATAATTTAACTTCTTGTTTTGATATCCTAACCAAATATAAGCTTTGTTATAATGTGACAAGTTGCTTCTCCCCACATGTATTGCTAAGCTTATATTGCTTATGTCGAGGATATCATTGTGTTTATTTACTTATTTTAAGCTTGTAATGCTTTATATCAACTCCGTATATATTCATTTGCATTTATAATTGTGTTTATTTATATTTATAACCTTGTAACCAATAAATCTGCATGTTTTTATAATACCTGCATATTATTATTTAATGTCAAAACTATATCTTTAGCATTAATGTCATCTCACATGAAAAGAACTTATTATCTGAGGAAATAGTCGGCCTCAGATGTGAATTGTATCGATTGGGTTATCTACAATTCACCAGGTCATGATTTCTAGAAGTTATGAAAAATTCATGGTTAATTATTTTATTACCATAATTAATCATTCTTAATTGAATTATTATTATTATTCCGTCAGTGTAGTTGCTGGCACTGTTTTTTGTTGCCATTTTTTTGGCCCTTAATATAATCATTCTCTTTCCGACAATCCATTTAGGGTGCCCGGTTCGTGTCTTTCATTAATTACTGGCAGCAGTTACAGACCAAGACCTTTAGAGTACTCTGTTGCGGTCCTCAAGGCACCACTCACCACCTCTCAGTTGTGCGGCATGTCCGTATGCCGGTGTCCAATTTTAGGGTTGACACCGACAGCTACCGGACCTTTCCTTCAGGTCAGGTGCAGCATGCACTGCCTCTGGGAACAAATTTCTGGCCCATGTTATCCGGAAATTAGGCGCTCTGCATGTTTAATAGGTTCATACCTCAACCTGGTCGATAGATGTTCTCGCATTCCAGAGGTTGGTCATGTTAGTGTTGCTGGTATAAACTATTGTGTATCATTTAGATGTGGGTTTTTTGTCCCCTTTCAGGCATTCCTCCTACGCAGCGGTTATGGCACAATTCAAGCCGCTTAGTTTAGTTAGTTAGGCAGGTAGACGGTTACGTGTCATGTAGCCCCGACCACAAGTTTGAAGGTCGATTTATTGGCCTGTATTTGTGGGAGGGGCGTAAGTAGCACATTTATAACAGGCAGGCGTCGATGGTGCTGCGTACCCTCCCAACCCGCCTTTCTTTTTCATAAACACCTTGCAGGGTATGCCCCTTTTAGGCATTCCTCCTACACAGCGGTTATAGCACAATTCAAGCCGCTTAGTTTAGTTAGTTAGGCAGGTAGACGGTTAAGTGTCATGTAGCCCCGACCACAAATATAAAAATATATTATTTGCCATTTAGTGGTGCAGTTATATGTTCTAAATCTCTTTTTGGTGTGTATCCATGGCACAAATAAAAGTATTTGTCGTTGTGTGGTGAAGTGAGAAAATTACAGCCCTTTTTGGCGTCTATTAGTGGCAAAAAAATATATATTATTTGCTGTTCAGCAGTACAGTTATATGTCATAAAGCCTTTTGTGGCATATATAAGTGGAATAAAATAAGGACCTTTTTGTCGTTCAGTGGTGCAGTTATATGTTCTAAAGCCTTTTGTGGCAGTGTATAAGTGGAAAAAAATAGGGGCCTATTTGCCGTTCAGCAGTGCAGTTATATGTTCTAAAACCGTTTTTGGCGTGTGTTAGTGGCAAAAAAATATATATATTATTTGCCGTTCAGCGGTGCAGTTATATATGTTCTAAAGACTTTTGTGGAGTGTATAAGTGGAAAAAGTAAGGGTCTATTTCGCGTTCAGCGGTGCAGTTATATGTTCTAAAGCCCTTTCTGGCATATATTAGTGGCACAAAAAAAAGTTTTTGCCGTTGTGTGGTGAAGTGAGAAAATGACAGCCCTTTTTGGCATGTATTAGTGGCAAAACGATATATATTATTTGCCTTTTAGCGGTGCAGTTATATGTTCTAAAGCCCTTTTTGGCGTGAATAAGTGGCAAAAAATATATATATATTTGCCGTTCAGCGGTGCAGTAATATGTTCTAAAGCCTTTTGTGGTGTGTATGAGGGGAAAAAATAAGGGCCTACTTGCCGTTCAGCGGTGCAGTTATATGTTCTGAAGCCCTTTTTGGATGTGTTAGTGGGGGAAAAAATTGCTGTTCTGTGGTGAAAATTACAGACTTTTTTGGGGTGTTTTAATTAACTTTTTATTTATTTATTTGATCTAACAGTATGTCAGACAGAGAAGTGCCAGGCCCTGCACAGGGGAGTGGCAGATGCCTAAATGTTTCTGGCGCAGGCACAGGTCGCAGCAGAGTAAGGGGGTGTGGCAGCAGGTGTCTCAGCGAGAGGACTGAGCTCCCGGTGTCATCTAGCGGTCGGTGGGTTCACCAAACACAACCCTTAGTTGGCATGGCCCGGGAGCAGGCCCTTTGCTCTCACCTGTCCGAAACCTGCCTCTGTCCTTTTCTATTCCCTCAGCCAGAGAAATATTATGTGATGTGGGCTCAGCTCCACTATACAGCGAAGACGAGCTATTAGAGGACAGTCAGCAGCTACTGGCTAGCCAAGATGTTGAGGAGACATCAGCCGCTTCCTCCAGTAGGCAGGCAAGTAGAGATGAGTAGAGTGGCATGGGAGTTGGTGTTGCGAGCGGTCAGGCTCCTGACCCAGAGACCGTTGAGGAGTAACGTGCAGACAGTACTCGATGATCATGATGATGTAGCTGATCACACTTGGGAGCCTGGTGAATTAGGGGCTTCATCATCATTGGGAGAAGTGGGTGGCAGTTTGCCTGTGAGGCAGCAGTGGAGCCAGCAAATCGGTAGCGTGGCCGGAAGTCAGCAAGGTGGCAGCAGTGGGAGGTCAGGAGCCAAACGTGCCTGGGGAAGACCACCCGCTTTGCAGGAGCCTACCTGCCCGGAAAGTCGTAGTGCAGGGGTAAAATCACCTTCTCGGTGGTGTGGCAGTTTTTTCTTAAGTCGCCAGAGGAGTTGAACATGGCCATTTATAGAATCTGTGGCAGAAGGTGAAGCATAACCAGGGTGCCAATGTTGGCACCATGGCCCTGCGTCAACATATTCAGCGTCACTATAAAGTGGCCTGGGAGAACAGTGGCTCCAATGTGGTGGTCCAGCCTGCCGCAGAAACCGCTGCATCACCCAGTGGCACGCACATGATTTCAGGCAGTCAAGGCTCCACCACCTCAGCCAAAGGGAGCTGTCTGTTCTTACCATCATCTGCTGGTCCTCATGCTCCTGCTCCTCCTCCTACTCCTCGTCAGTCAATCCGCAAGCGATCACTGATGCAATTGCCAAGAGACAACAGTATGCATGCACTCATCCAACAGTGCAAAAGCTGAATGTGCTTCTGGACAAGTTGCTGGTGCTGCAGTCCCTCCCTTTCCAAGTAGTGGACTCTGCACCTTTCAGAAGAACTCATGGCTTGTGCTGAGCCGAGGTGGAGAGTCCCAAGCCATCATTTCTTTGCGAAAAAGGAAGTATAATGTATGTAGAACAGAAGGTGGGCCAGTCCTTGAGCCTGTCGGTGTCTGCCAATGAGCATGGCAACACCGACGTGTGGAGCTGTAACTACGGTCAGGGACAATACATGTCCTTTATGGCACACTGGGTAAATGTGGTTCCTGCACAGCCACACCAACAACTTGGTCAGGTGACGCCGCTTCCGCCTCCACTTTGTCATGCCGTTGGTCCTGTGACAATATCCACATCTGCCTCCTCATCCTCCACCATGTCCTCAACCTCCACTGCAGAGACAATTCACAGTGCCCCTCCAGCATACCACATGTGCAGGGCACTGCGGTGTCATGCTGTTATGCACCTCGTTTGCCTGCGTGAACAAAGTCACACAGGGGAAGAACTGCTCAACATCCTTGATCAAGAAATTCGAATCCTGGCTTTCTCCGTGACAACTCAAAATCGGAACCATGGTGACTGACAACGGGAAGAACATGGTGTCGGCGCTGCATCAAGGAGAGCTGAGCCATGCGCACACGTGTTCAATCTGTATGTCAAGCGGTTCCTGAAGTCTTCCACCCATCTGCAAGACATCCTAAGAATGGCCTTTAAACTTTGCATGCAATTCAGCCACTCACCCTCCTTGTGCTGCAGGGCAGAACGACATCCCCCAACATAGGCTGATATGTGACGTTTCAACCCGTTGGAATTCCACTCTCCATATGTTCGACCACTATACAAACAGAGAAAGGCCATAAACGATTTCTAGATGATCCAAGCGGACAGGAGTACTTCCCTGTGTAACTTCGATTTCAGCCAGTGGCAACTCATGCGTGACACCTGCCGTTTGCTCAGGCCCTGTGAGGAGGCCACGTTATTTGTCAGTCACCAGGACAACGGGATGAACAACATTATTTCCCTGCTTCATGGCCTGGAACAGATGTTGGCAAATCTGGCTAGTCAGGGGACTGGACATGTGGTGCCTAGATCTCACTGCCACATGAGCCCTGTGGGGGCTGAACTGGAGGAGGAGGAGGAGTACATTGGAGCACAAGCAATGTGTAGCGAAATGGGTGCTTTTTCTACACAGGTGACAGAAGAGAAGGAGCAGGAGCAGCCAGAGGAGCTATCGGGCAATGAGGAAGATGAGGCAGAGGACCCAGACACACTGTGGCAGTATGCAGTGGAGATGGAGGCAGAGAGTCTGATGCTGCTACTGCCACCTCCACACTGTCATTGTGCCACTCTGTGGCCTCCTGATGCTGCTGTCACCTCCACACTGTCATTGTGCCACTCTGTGGCCTTCTCCTGATGCTGCTGCCACTTCCAGACTCTGTCATTGGGCCACTCTGTGGTCTCCTCATGCTGCTTCCACCTCACCACTATGTCATAGGGCCACTCTTTGGACTTATCATGCTGTTCCCACCCTCCCCACTTCATGACTGGGCTACTATTTTGCCTTTCGGTCTGGCTGACATCATTATTTATTTGACCCTTCTTCTGATCCGTCAGAAGGAAGGAAAAATGAGACGCACAACGGATCCTATCTTTGTAACAGCTGTAAGTTCTGTATGACATGGTCACTAATTTGCATCAGAATTGGCTTATTATTTGGTAGCAAAGAGCAGGAGTGGGTACACTCACGTGTCATCTCTGTTTTGGATCCACTCCTATTTTTTTGGGCCGTAGCAATACTGATGGATTGCTGACCAAGTAAATGCGGATGCTCCACAGACAGGATCTGTTTTTTGGGGGTTAATGTTCTGATGGATCAGAGGAAGGGCAAAATAATCAGTGATGTCAACACAAACTTACTGCTGACACCCTCTCCACTCTGTCAGAGGGTGCTGACGGTGTAAAAGGAGTGCGCTTCTTCTTGATGCTAACATTGACCTGTAAGGCTGAGTTCATACCTGAGTTATTTGGTCAATTTTGGCCCTGTGACTGCCCAAATAAGTGAAGTGTGCAGTGATTCTAAGAGTGACGCCTGTCATCTGCATGTCATACTGACTCACAGTATTGTTTCACTACCACAGAAGACTCCCCACGCATGTTACTGCAAGGCACAGTGTTCTACACACCACTATAAAGGCTCTCTGCAGCCAGAAAATATCAATTTTTTTTACTCGATTCGCCGCAAATAAATTCGTATTGAACCAAATTTTTTAAAAAATGCGGTGAACTGGCCAAATCGAATATTTGAGAAATTCACTCATCTCTAGTTCGAATGGTTATTGCTATACATAAATATTCTTTGGAATAGGCTAAGGTCCCCAAGACAACACAAGCCTATCAAGAAATATGGCTCAGCTGCTTAACTTTGCAAGGATTCATCTGGTTTATTTCATTAGCGCTTTCCTGAATAAAGTGGCAGAAAAATACATAAAGCAGTTGTGTGATACGTGTGTGCATTATAAACCTTGCTCCCTTTTTCTGACCTTTTCCCTATGTGATGTCCGTGCAGCCATATGTATAACCAGTGGCATTGCTATCACTTGGCACCAGATGCAGTATCCCAGACATGCAATTGTTTTTTTTTTACGTTATGGTTAATCATGTTTATGTTTACACTGTACACCAGCAGATGGGGAATGGCTCGCAATGGTTGACATTAGGAATGGGACTAACCATCCTATTCCTGCACTCTTGGAAGGAGTTGGCTGGTCCTGCTTCCTGTCAGGAGGGGGAGTCTTAGCTAGACTAGTGAGGAGTTAGGAAGCATGTCCAATTGCTTCAGCTCCAAGGATCTTAGCGACCAGCATTAGATCCAACTCTTCTGTGACACCACTACTCCAGAGAGACTACAAGAAAATCAAAGATAAAGATACCTAAAAAGCTTAGACCCTGCTACTGGTTAGGGACTATGGCTCAGACACCAAATCACCTATAGTAGATTAGATCCAGGCCAGACCAAATCAAAGCCTACATTATACATTGACAGCCACAAATGCCAGCATGCAGGTGTTAGCCAGAAGCTCAAGAGACAGTCATTAAGATAGCATACCATTGGTGCCATTAATTGCCACTTTGCCAGCCGCCATACATCATCATCTGGGGGTAGAAATTTAACTTTAATTCCTCAAACCATGTTTTCGCAGCAGTGATCTCCATGGAGCAAAAGCCTGACAAAACATCTCATCAGTGTACTACCATTCCCATCTTCTGCATCAGGTCCTCAGGGGCTCACTGCACAGGCACGTGTACTTTGGTTCCTTAGTTCAAAGCTTCTGGTCTCTTGGCACTAGTATTAGAGATGAGCGAAGTTCAATTGCATCGCCCCCCGTCATTGAACCCCTCAGATGCTGTGTTCATCGCTGATGGTGGCATCTGAGCCTACCATTTAGAACTTTCAGGGGTTAATCAAGGCAAAAATAAAAAATACATAAATACTCACCTTATCCATTTGCTGATGTAGAGGCCGTCGCAGCCATCTTTATTGAAGACCATGCGGTGACGTGATGACTGCACCTGATCAGCTTGCTGGTGTGGTGAAGTCATACGTCACCCCATGCAAGATTTCGCACAGTATCTTCAATCAAGATGGCCACAATGGCCCCTTCACACGCAAATGGATGACGTATGTATTTTTTTTTTTTTTTTTTAACCACCATTTCAGGAAAAATTGATTCGTTAACACGAAGTGCGAGGAAATTTGGCTTGTGGTGAATCGAATATTTCCTGAAAGTCAATTAGTTTGACTTCGATTCACTCAACACTACTAGTAATTAGGACATTCAATTGGATCTGACCCCCCCCCTCCCCCCACTGCCCCAAGTATATTTAGAGTCTAATAACACCCCTGGTTGTTACAGTATGTGTATCAGAGACATTTCTTGTATTGAGCCAAGCTCAACGGGACAGACTATGCCCCTACAAGTTAACTATGCATAACCACATGCACAACAAGCTCTAAAAAAAATGAGAATTATTGATAGAGAAAGTTTCTTGGTGGCGAATCTATTTAACCGGAAATAAAAACCAACAAACAAAAAAAGAATTTGCTTCCGCCATCTTGCCTGAAGATCTCGCACGAAATCCCATGTGCAGTGACATTTGACGCAAGCAAATGGAAATGGTAAGTATGTTTTTTTTTTTTTACACCATGTTATATATATCAGATGTGGCGATCATGAATGAATGCGGCAACTGAGGGGTACAATGACAGGGAGCGAGGCAATCATCACTCCCTGTCATTGCACCTACTACTTACAAAGAAATGCGCTTCATGACAAAGTAGTAATTCATCACAAAGCTAGTTTTTTTTGTAAAATTATGCAAAGCAGTCAAATTGAACTTTCCAATACTTTGCTCATCTCTATTTTTTTATGGAATGTTGCGGTCTGTAGATAATTAGATAACCTAGATCAGTGGTGCCCAACCTACGGCCCGCGGGCCAAATCCGGCCCGCGGAGCTCTGTCATGCGGCCCGTGAGACTTCCTGTAAAAAGTCTAAGGCGTAACAATACTGTACGCCTTTAGACTTTTTCCCCACATTCATCAGCGATGTGAATGGCACAGGCAGCGCAGCGATGCTGCCTGTGCCTAAAATAACCAATAACAAAGCTCCTTATAGCAAGGAGCTTTGGTATTGGTTGGAATGAGCGCATACACGTTCAGTCAGAAAGGGGAAGCCGGCGGGAGCTTGAAGGAGGAGGGGCCGGCTCTCGTGGAGGCTGTAGAGCAGAGCATGCTGCCGGAAGACCTTGGGCAACTTAACAGGTCCGCTGGAGAGGTAAAGAGCGTGGACTCATGTGACTGGTCCCCGGTGACCCTGCTCCCCCCTCCTACTATGACCACAATACTGACCCTGCTCCCACTTCCTCCTGTCAGCCCACTAGTGACCCTGCTCCCCCCTCCTACTGTCACCCCACTAGTGACCCTGCTCCCCCCTCCTTGTCACCCCACTAGTGACCCTGCTCCCCCCTTCTCCTGTCACCCCACTAGTGACCCTGCTCCCACCTCCTCCTGTCACCCCACTAGTGTCCCTGCTTCCCTCACCTGTCACCCCACTAGTGTCCCTGCTCCCACCTCCTCCTGTCACCTCACTAGTGACCCTGCTCCCCCTCCTCCTGTCACCCCAATAGTGACTCTGCTCCCCCCTCCTCCTGTCACCCCAATAGTGACTCTGCTCCCCCCTTCTCCTGTCACCAAACTAGTGACCCTGCTCCCACCTCCTCCTGTCACCCCACTAGTGTCCCTGCTTCCCTCACCTGTCACCCCACTAGTGTCCCTGCTCCCACCTCCTCCTGTCACCTCACTAGTGACCCTGCTCCCCCTCCTCCTGTCACCCCAATAGTGACCCTGCTCCCACCTCCTCCTGTCACCCCACTAGTGTCCCTGCTTCCTCACCTGTCACCCCACTAGTGTTCCTGCTCCCCCCTCCTATCATACCACTGCTGACCCTGCTCCCACCTACTCCTGTCAGCCCACTAGTGACTCTGCTTCCCTCTCCTCCTGTCACCCCACTAGTGACCCTGCTTCCCCCTCCTCCTGTCACCTCACTAGTGACCCTGCTCCCCCCTCCTCCTGTCACCCCAAAGGGAAGAAGCTGAACAGACTCTACCAACTATGATGGGATCCGTTCAGTTTCTGTTAGGGATCCTGTCTTTTTACCGGACACAAAAATGCAGCATACAAGGCTTTTTTGTCAGTTTTTTTGACAGAATCTGCAACAGAGGCTCCAAACGCAGATTTGAAGGCCTACGTATTATGTATTTTAGTAATGCTTACATGTGCCCCCTCACAGTGTTTGCATTTCTTTCTGGCAAAGCTACCTGGTTCCGGCCCGCGAAATTTATACCAGGTCTAGTGCGGCCCTCAGGCGAAAAATGGTTGGGCACCACTGACCTAGATTATTTTGTGGCTTTCTAAATGATATGTAAATTCCTCTCTTGAAGAAATATATGTAGACCAGCCATATCTGGAAGGATCTGTCAAACTTTGCATTTTGAGATAGTTTTACAGAACTTTCTTTGTCATCTCTTCATATGCTGAGACCTGATTGACATGGCTGATACGATTCTATTTATGTGATGTTTAGACTCAACTGAGCTGGCAGTGGGCAATCCATAGGCACTGGCAGCAACTCTTAATAATGACAATGAGGCAGTAACTAGGGTTGAGCGAACCCGAACTGTAAAGTTCGGGTTCATATCGAACTTTACGATTTTTCGCACCCGAACATTTCTGTAAAAGTTTGCGTTCGGGTCCGTTGTTCGGCGATTTCTTCCCGCTTATTGAAAGGCTGCAGGGCAGCCAATCAGCAAGCGTTTCACTACTTTGCCCTAAGAAGCCATCACAGCCATGCCTACTAATGGCATGGCTGTGATTGGCTGAGTGCAGCATGTAACCCAGCCTCTATAGAAGCTGGAATCACGTAGTGCCGCATGTCACTCTGCTGATCTTAGTGTAGGGACAGGTTGCTGCCGGTGCTCTCAGGGAGAGATTAGGAAAGATATCTGTTGAACTTGGTGGTGTGAAATCTTCAAGCTACAGCAATTATTGAGGGAGGGTGCTACTGTTATACTACATTTTTGTACCCCTCCCTGAGCTCAGTAATACTGCAAAATATTTTTTTTTTTTTATCCATCTTTTACTCAAGTCCCCTACATTACCTATTTTATAATTTAGGGGTGACCTAATGCATTTCTGTAGTTGGGGGTAAAAACCTGTATTGTGGTGCTATAGAGCACTTGTGCATACAACGCTCAAAAACGTATTTTAAATTTCAGCAGTAAAATACTGCATTAGTGTATTTTGGGGAAAGAAACCTGTATTGTTGGTTCACAGAGCACTTGTGCATACACCGCACAAATACCTACATTTAAATTTTAGCTGTGAAATACTGCATTGGTGTAATTTGGGGAAATAAACCCGTATTGTTGGTCCATAGAGCAGTTTTGCATACACTGCACAAATACCTATTTAAAATTTCAGCAGTGAAATACTTATTGATGTATTTTGGGGAAATAAACCGGTATTGTTGGTCCACAGAGCAGTTTTACATATACCGCACAAGTACCTATTTTAAATTTAAGCAGTGAAATACTGCATTTGTGTATTTTGGGGCAATAAACTGTTATTGTTGGTCCATAGACCAGTTTTGCATACAACGTAAAAATACCTATTTTAAAACTTAGCAATGACATACTGCATTTGTGTATTTTGGGGAAATAAACCCGTATTGTTGTTCCACAGACCAGTTTTGCATACAATGCACAAATACCTATTTTAAATTTCGGCAGAGAAAAACTGCATTGGTGTAATTTGGGGAAATAAACTGGTATTGTTGGTCCACACAGCAATTTTGCATACACCGCATAAATACCTATTTTAAATTTCAGCAGTGAAATACTGCATTGGTGTATTTTGGGGAAATAAACCGGTATTGTTGGTCCACAGAGCAGTTTTACATATACTGCACAAATACCTATTTTAAATTTCAGCAGTGAAATACTGCATTTGTGTATTTTGGGGAAATAGACTGTTATTGTTGGTCCACAGACCAGTTTTGCATACAACGTACAAATACTTATTTTAAATTTCAGCAGTGACATACCGCATTTGTGTATTTTGGAGAAATAAACCCGTATTGTTGTTCCACAGAGCACTTTTGCATAGAACGCTGAAAAACCTATTTTAAAATTTAGCACTAACATACTGCATTTCTGTAGTTTGTTGCAATAAACACTGGTTAACTTCTGCTTTTACATTGTTGGTTTGAAAAATCAAATTTTTGTTGATAGTGAAGGAATTGTATTGAATTGCTCCGTTACACTGTTGTGTGACCTACATAAATTTATTCTGTTTATGACACGGGCACTGCCTTACTGTTAGTGAACTTAATTGTTGACTATTGGCAATTAAATTCAATGTGGTGAGTAACATCTGCAGCCCATGCCCTTCAGTCTCACCCCCTTGCAAAGCAGCTAAGCAGCCTGAGCTCCAAGTCACGCAGCAGACTATTATGTTTTTTGATGACTCTGCTGGCAGGGTTTCCCGGGGCCATCCACATAGCCCTGCCCCAGAAGTGGCAGACATTAAATGCACTGTTGCCCAACCACCTATGTTGCAGGATGAGGAGATGGGAATACCACCGCCGTGTGCATGTAGGGTTAAAACAGCTGATTGCGGTGGCTGTCCCATAGTATGTCGTTCCCAGCGACACCACTTTTCCAGGCGAGCCGTCCCTTCCCTGCATAACCAAGTGGAAGATAAAATCAAGTGTGCATTGCACAACGACATCAGTGGCAAGGTCCACATAACCATAGATACATGGACCAGTAAGCACGGGCAGGGACGCTATATCTCCCCAAATGCACACTGGGTAAATGTAGTGGCGGCTGGGCCCGAGGCGGATGGCTGTTTGGCGCATGTCCTTCCATCACCGAGGATCGCAGGGAATTATTCTTTGCTTCCTGTTGCCTCCTCCTACTCCGCTTCCTCCTCTTCTACCACCTCCTCATCCAGTCAGCGAAAGACCTTCACTACCAACTTCAGCACAGCCAGGGGTAAACGTCAGCAGGCGGTTTTAAAACTCATGTGTTTGGGGGACAAACCCTACATCGCACAGGAGCTGGGGTGGGGCATAGAAGAACAGACAGATGAGTGGTTGTTGCCAGTGAGCCTCAAGCCCGACCTGGTGGTGTGCGATAATGAGCGAAATCTCGTAGCAGCTCTGGGACTAGCCGGTTTGACACACATCCCTTGCCTGGCACATGTGCTGAATTTGGTGGTGCAGAAATTCCTTAAAAACTACCCAGACATGTTAGAGCTGCTGCAGAAAGTGCGGTCCATCTGTGCACGCTTTCGATGTTCTCACCCTGCTGCTGCTCGCCAGTCTGCTCTGCAGAGTAATTTGCGCCTTGCCGCTCACCACCTCATATGAGACGTGCCAACCAGGTGCAACTCCACCTTGCATATGATGGAGAGACTGTGCGAGCAGCAGCAAGCGATAGTGTAGTTTTAGTTGCAGCATGCACGGGTCAGTCGCTCTGCGGAACAGCACCACTTCACCACCAATGAGTGGGCCTCCATGCGAGACCTGTATGCCTTGTTGCGGTGTTTTGAGTACTCAACCAATCTGGTCAGTGCCGATGACGCCGTTCCTAGTGTTACAATACCACTTCTATGTCTCCTGGAAAAAACACTTAGGGCAATGATGGAAGAGGATGTGGCACAGAAGGAAGAGGGGCATTTCACAGGGTTTCAGACCAGTCATTCAGAAGTGGCTCAGAGGGTGGGTTCCTGTGCCAGCCGAGGCCAGGTACACATGTGGCCAACCAGTGCACAGTTCTGGAGGAGGAGGATGAGGTAGAGGGGTAGAAACCGGGTTCACAGCAGGGTGGCACCCAACGCAGCTCATGACCATCACTGGAGTGTGGCTGGGGGGGATACGGAGGACACAGACAATACACCACCTACAGAGGACAGCTTACCTCTGGGCAGCCTGGCACACATGAGCGACTACATGCTGCAGTGACTGCGCAACAACCGCAGAGTTGCCCACATTTTAACTTGTGCTGACTACTGGGTTGCCACCCTGCTGGATCCTCGTTACAAAGACAATGTGCCTTCCTTAATTCCCTCACTGGAGCATGATAGGAAGATGTGCGACTACAAGCGCACGCTGGTAGACGAGTTCCTGAGGGCATTCCCAACTGACACCGGGGGACAAGTGGAAGCACAAGGCGAAGGAAGAGGCGGAGGAGGAAGAGGTTGCCAACGCAGCTGGGTCACGGCCAGCACCTCACAAGGCAGGGTTAGCATGGCAGAAATGTGGAAAAGCTTTGTTATCATGCCACAGCAACTAGAACCACCAGCTGACATGGAACGTCTTAGCAGGAGGCAGCATTTGAACAACATGGTGGAACAGTACGTGTGCACATGCCTACACGTACTGACTGATGGTTCTGCCCCATTCAACTTCTGGGTCTCCAAATTGTCTGAGCTTGCCCTTTATGCCTTGGAGGTGCTGGCCTGCATCCAGTGTATTGTCTAAACGTGTATTTAGCATGGCAGGGGGCGTCAGGCTTAAATCCCAGAAGACTTGTCTGTACCTTGTGCAGAATAGACATTTATACCCGCCTCAACCATACATTCTTGTACTCAAGTGCATTTATTCTCTGATTTATTTTTATTTGTCCTATTATTTTGGGGGCTACCCCAATTTATAAAAAAACAAACAAAAAAAAACATTAGCTATCTTCTCCTCCTCCATCGCCGCTTTCACCTACAACACCACATTCACGGTCTCCTCAACCTCCGACTCCACATCCACCTTCTCCTCCAAATTGCAGGTTAATAATTTTAAATTTTTATTTGTTTTATTTTATTTTAAGTTATTTCCCTATCCACATTTGTTTGCAGAGCGCTTGCCATACTCGTAAGCACATTTTGATGCCTTTTGCAGCCCTCTAGCCCTTTCCATTACATTTTTAGGGCCATTTTAGTGCCCAAAAGTTTGGGTCCCTATTGACTTCAATGGGGTTTGGGTTCAGGGTCAAGTTCGGGTTAAGTTCAGATCCTGAACCCGAACTTTTTTGTGAAGTTCGACCGAATCCGTCAAACCTGAACTTCCAGGTGTTCGCTCAACTCTAGCAGTAACCAAGCAGCAATGAATGGTAAAAATGCAGCAGCAATAAACAGTACAAAGCTACAACATCCAGCCCAGCTGAGAGTGTAAACAATGAAGACTGCTTATGGCCACTTCAAACGGCTGTGAGTCAGACCTCCGCTGATCTGTTATTTATTGATGACCTATCCTAAGGATAGGCCATCAAGATTGTGAACCTAGAAAACTGTTTTCACCCCTACTTATGAGGAATCCAGACTGGAGTGGTAGAAATTATTATACAAAGTGGGCAGCGTTCGGGTCAATATATATACAGAACATGGTAGGGGTGATATATGTGCTGCAATACATGCATTTACATATTCTATTTTATGGTTATAGCCCCATGCTTCAAGATCTACAATGATATGATTATGAGTAATACACTTTCTTGCAATGTTAGGTTTATTCTCATTGTTTCTCCAGGCTTATATTCTGAATAACACATTTTTGAATCATTAAAATGTCATGTAATGCACCATCTCAGTTACCTGCAGATATGTGGCTTTCAGATTGATATCCTTTTCATTCAGCAAGATATGTGTTTTGGTAGAAAGTTCAGATCTTTCATCTGCCACTGTCACATTCTAAGGCTACATGCACACGACAGTGAAAAACGGACATGTGATGTACATTTTTTTAATGGCCATCACACGTCTGTTTTAAGACCAATGGTAGTCTATAGGATTATTCACACAGCAGTTTTTTTGACTGTCAGTGAAAAACGTGCATCAAAAAATAGAACATGTTCTATCTTGTCCGTGTTTCACTGACCGACAATTGAATGGGTCCATTTTTAATGTCCGTTTCTCAGAAAGGCAACCTTGTACTTTAATTACTCCTGAACTCCAGCCCGCCCCCATTATAGTCAATGGGGCTGGAGCGGTAGTCCGGGGGCACACGTGCACTAGCGGCAACATGGCTCCGACAGGCTATTCATCCGCCGGAACAGCCTGCCAGAGTTCCTTGCCGCTAGTGTGAAACTACCGTATTTTTCGCCCTATAAGATGCATTTTTTTTCCCCCCAAAAGTGGGAAGAAAATAGTACCGCGTCTTATGGGGCGAATGCTGCAGGTTACACTGATACACCTGCGACCGCATGCTGCACAGCGTGGTCGGTGGGTGTATCAGCGGGGAGGGAGGAGGAGCTGGAGGCCGGCATCTACTTTTGTAATGGCTGCGGGGACCGGTGCAGTCAATGCATTCTATTGCATCGGGCCCCGCTCACTGTACTAATCCTATAACTGTCAGCATTGTTAAACTATGGTATAAAAAAGTAGAATGGATCCATTAATCTGCACTCACAAATCTCCTATCAAGCAGGAGGAGGAGGCGGCCGGAGGAGGCAAGAGGCCGGGCGGGCAAGCACTGGCAGGGTAAATCAGTATGTCACGCACCTGCTCCGCCCACTTTATGAATGAAGCCCTGCTGCCATTACAAAGCTACAGTAGATGCTGGCCCCCACATTTATCAATGGCTGACACTGTTATGGGGGTCTGTGGCTTACACTGTTATTGGGGTATGTGGCTGACACTGTTATTGGGGTCTGTGGCTGACACATATGTAGCATAAAGTGCTTTGTATGTGTCAACCACAGATCGCCCCAATAACAGTTTCAGCCATAGACCCCAATAACCATTTCAGCCACAGATCCCCATAACAGTGTCAGCCACAGACCCTCCCCCATAACCGTGTCAGCCACAGACCCCAATAACAGTGTGTAACGGACTGTTAAGCACACAACTTTGTTTAGACTATATACCCCTTTCAGACACACCAACAGTTACTGCAAGCACCAATTTCCCGAACTGCAAGCACATGACTGCTCCATACTCCCGAACAGGAAACACATGAATGCTGTATACAGCCGAACAGGAAAAACCCTACGAACAGTTTACACTCCTAGCAGTCGCACTGTAAAAGCATACACTCCAATTCCCCCCAAGAACGAGACAACACTTCTCTTGAGGGTTAAGCAGACCACCATGTACTGGCCCATACAGCCTCTTATTTCCATGTTCAGTCCAGAGGAACACCCCCTGGACTTCTACATTAACCAATCATAAAATAGCATAAAGGAATGACACTCCCGCACACAGTACACATTCCCTCCCCTCTGCCTGTGATATAATTACTAAACACAATTGGCTAACTTAATTATCACCGACATGAAAATATACAGTTTTATATGTCATGCCTTTTCATGAGTATATAAACATTTATACATTATTATTGTTATAACGTGTATTCATGGCCTATAAGCAGCCATGTTGTACTTATGTTCACCCTCCTGTATGAACCTTCATTGTAAAAGAGAAAAATGGGTTCAAGGAAAGCTTCTTCCGGGCAGATGTGGGCCTATCTAAGGGAGTGATTTTACCTCATCACTAGGCTATAAACCGAGATAAGGTTCTTCCTGGGACACATCTGTCATCTCTTTATAATGAGATTTATTAATGAGAAAAACATATAATGTCTGTTTGTTCATATAGTGGATCGTATTTAGTTTTGACACAAGTTAATCAATATATCACATGTGTTGTTTAATATTTCATATATTGGTTTTATTTTGTTACATGTTATAATCGTATATTAACGTATATATATCCTGTGTGTGTATCACCAGAAGCGTGTATTCCTGAGGTATCTAGGAAAGCATGCTCAGTTGGATTTCTGCTAATGAGAAAGTTGTGTTATTTTCATAAGATGAGGCACCTGTGAAATCCAAAACCCACACATTTGTTGTCTACATTTTAGCTTTATGACGTGAGAACAGTTATACTAGTTTCTGGGAATCTAGGTTTTTAATTGCTTCAAGTGTCAGGGGGTATGCCTCCCTTTTTTATGTACGTCCCAGGTGGTGGATGTTTACCACTTAACATGAAGTCACATTATATAAATGTAACTCTTAAAAGCTTCGCATTTATAGGTTACACAACATTGCCGCCTAGGTATCAGCAGGTAACACTACATGTTCACCACAAAGCATTTTAGGCAATGTATGATCTCACAGTACCATTACCATATGTGCACACCCTCTGGTTTGGTTGGAAGACCGTTATCTAAAGGAGTGTATTCTTTTGATAAGTCTGTGAATATTAATCATCGACGGGATGAGAGAGAGAATTCCAAAAGAAAGAAAAAAAATTCTACAAACAAAGGACTAAAACAGAACGTGGTAAAGCTTTGGATTTTATCCTGGACCACAGCGAACCCTCTGGAGAGCTGACCGTCCCTCCGGAGCCCTACTCACCTTTTGACCCTTGGTAGTGTATATTTTGTTTATTGCTTGCGGTATTGATAAGTTACTTAGCACGGTATATAGTCAAAGATCCCCAATTGTGGATCTGTAATTGATAAGGCTCCTGGTCAAATTTGATCATTCTCTTAGCAAAGATGCATATTGCTAAATGAGTGAGGATCAGACACTGTTACCTAGTCCTTGGGAATTTTGATATTCCCTAGCCTGATACCGAGCTGGTAAATTTAAACTGCCGCCATATACCTCAATTGGTTAAAAAGGTGATAGGAAGGGGATGATACCCCTACTCTTCTTTAATTTGGATTGTTGCATATCATTGCATTGATTGGCGATATTCAGTATTGATTGAAAGTATTGGTATTATATTTCATTGTCTATCATTGTACAGGTTGTATTATTGATTTTGTATTTAGCACTTATGTATAATAAACTCACATATATTTTTGCATAGACGATGGTATCTTGTTTTCTTTCTAGTTGCACAAAATAATTAAGGTTCTCGCCAACGAGCTGAGAGGTTATTATGTCGCCCTCTCCACAATAGGATCAATAACTTTGATATTTTTTCCTTTGATCCTTTCTTTTGTTTTGATTTTTGTATATAAAGCATTTTTGCGCTTTATATCCGCGACATATATAACATTCATAACTTCAAAACTATGCATGGGATTTCAATAAAAATGTAATATTCATCATCAATCCATTCAGGGGAACAACATATCCAAAAACGGTATGAATTAGAGCAGTGGTTCAGAAATTAGTAAAAAGTGTCTTTGTGACCTACTGCCAGCATGGCTTTCCGGCCCAAACCAGTTCCACAGAGTCCTCTATCCTGGAGACAATTGGGAAGTAATCCAATTATCTCCCAGGACAGAGGCAAAACTCCATTGAGCACATGTTAGTAAAAAGACACCAAAATACACAAAAATACATCCTATTATACTGAGCAGAACCCCCACATTCAGTCTATCCCCAGATGGCATGGAACCGAGCACTCAATATATCCGAACAGCGCTCAGATGCCACAAACACAAATCGCCATGGGGTTTAAGTTTAGCATGGACTGATGAGAGGGGCCATAATCCTGGGGCAGCAGGCGGGCAACCAGGCTTCTCCAGCACCCAGTGGCGAGGTTGGTTTCGCCACACAGTGTCAGCCACAGAACTGCCAGATCATCGCTAACAAATGTTCCTGCGACTGCTTGATAGTGTCATCCACAGTGTCATCCACAGACCAGCATAAGTTCATCCACAGACCAGCATAAGTTCAAAATCCACCAAAAGCACACCTTTTGGTTCAAAATATTTTTTTTCTTATTTTCTTCCTCAAAAAGCTAGGTGCGTCTTATAGGGCGAAAAATACGGTAGCCTAATTAGAATGGTGCAATGTTTTATCACAGCACATATAGTTTACAGGTTTGATGCTCCATCTAATAAATACATTTTCTCTATTTATTGTTTATCTAAAAGTGATACAAGAATGTAACAAATATAAAGGTTTACTGCAACAGACACTTCCTTCTCATACCCCTATATTACAGCATCCCTACTTTGCACCCTTTCTGCATCTAATGTGGATCTCGCCATTAAAGGATCAAAGGATATTTGTTGAAAACTATGGGATCCCTTGCATTTTCTCATTGCTGCATTTAAATGTAAGGAGTTGTGTGACTTCATCACGTGGCATTTATCATGTAGACAAAGTTGATACAAGGCAGCGGCCACCCTTGCACACTAAAGGAAAAAGTGCCGGCCTCTGTTGACTGGAACCATGGGAGCGCACATAGGCTGGTGCTTTTTCCTAAAGTGTGCAAGCACAGCCACCACTGATAGATTGCAGGGTGGTCGTAACCATGAAAACAAGCAGTGTATAATGTGATTGAAAAATGAATCCAGCCAGAAAAGGAAGCAATATGGACACTCACAATACATTGGTAAGTGGCTGTATTAACTTTCTCTACATAATAAATTCTATTAGCTGAAGTGACACAACCCCTTTAAGTTTATACTGCCAGTAACAGATGATTATCTGAGATCCTAGAAGTAAGGACTGAATTAGATTAAACAATCTAGCAGGCAATTGTCAGGAGGGAAGTGTTCCTTCCTGGCAATCGCCTGCTCATTAGGGAAATAGACCCCTGCTATTACATGCGGCGATCTCCTCCTCCGCTCGTCGCCATACTGACTATTTGTTTGCCGCCAGCAGATCATGATTAGACAGCATGATCTGTCACCACCAAACTTTTTTAAGCATGCTTAAAAATCAGGATTGCCCAATGAACGAGAGTTTACTAGTTCATTAGGTAATTGGCGGCAGTATTACACTGCCAGATCATCGCTAACAAATGTTCCTGCGACTGCTTGTTAACAATGAACTGACCGACAATCAGACAGCATACTACAGGCTTCAGACCCCTCATAATGAGCTTTTCGTAGTCAGACCTGCAAATATAAAGCCATATTAGGGCTCTTTCACACGAGTGGATCCCGTGCGGGTAATCCGCTGCGTGAAAGAGAGCCAAGCCCCGTTCCGGACAGCAGAGACATGGAGCATTAACATGATTGATAGTGCTCCGTGCCTCTCTGTGATCGTTTTGCTACAAAATCACGGTGAAAACTTTATCTCACTGTTAATTTGTAGTAAACAGATCACAGAGAGGCATGGAGCATTATCAATCATGTTAATGCTCTGTGTCTCTGCTGTCCAGAGCGGGGCTTGGCTCCTTTCACGCAGCGGATTACCCGCACGGCATCCGCTTGTGTGAAAGAGCCCTTAGCCTTTATCCTTGCCTGGCTGACAATTACATAAAAAAATAATGCATCTTTATTACACAGTGCCAATATATTCCATAGCACTTTTCAATTGGGAAAGCAACAAACAAGACAAGTAACCAAAACAAATTAACAGACAATGAAACAAAAGGAAATGGGGTCCATGCTTATAAATGTTACAATCTAAATAGAATTATAAGACTGGTACAATGGGTACAAGGATTTGGGG